>CP131458.1:41342500-41942500 GCA_030664755.1 Microcos paniculata | reverse complement strand
CAATTAGAAAATTTATTTTTTTAAATCAAATATGAGAGGATTAATATATATATATATATATATATATACTATATATAGCTGGGTAAGCATGTAGGAGATGTGCTATGGTGGTTTTGAATGCATATGCATAAAATGTGACTGGTAGCACAAAATTTCTGCTGGCCTAAAATAGAATTTTATTAGTAACTTATTATTTATTTATGTGATACTTTAATTTTTCTCATTATATAGCTGGTCTCTTAATTAGAGAAGATCAAAAAGACAAAACACCAGTTAATGAGCGTATATTCACGCGCAGGCATGTCGACGTCTGCGAATAAGGGAACTCACTGCCGACCCAGCACCTTAAACACTGGGGGTTGCCGTCCACCGTAGTCCCGGGCCACTGCTTCCAGTTTCATTTAAAAAACACATAAATCTCGTTTCTGTTTCTCCACGCTCTCACAATCCCGCCTACGCGTGCGTGGAGTCCACGTGGAAATTTCCCTCCCTTAACGTTAGATTTTCAATCTTAAAAGAGAAAAAAAAAAAAAATCAAAACCGAAAAACAGAACAGCCTGATAAATGGGCCCACCTCAACTTAAGACACTTTCTTTTGTTTTTCTCTTTTCTTTTTGTATTTTCTCGAGAAATTTCTGTCTCTCCCAATCCAAATTCCCAAACACCCACGCTCCCCTCTCTCTCTTCTCTTTAATTTGAATTCTCCTCTGTCTGATATTTATTACTCTATAATAAATAATTACTGATAAAAACTCAAAAGGAAAATTTTAAAAAAGAACATCTAGATTTTTCCTTATAAAACTTCTCTTCTTCTTCTTGTTCTTCAGTTTGGGCGGCCATTCACTTCTTTTGATCGGGTTTTGTTTCTTTTTTCTTTTTTTGACTCAAAAGAGTTTTTGAGTTTGAGTTGAAGGTGGGTTTTCTGCATTTTCTTTGTTTTATGTGTTTTCTTCTTCTCTTGTTGATTATAAAGTTTCCTTTTTCGGAATATTCTAGATCTATTTGATTCTCTCATTTTTGGAAATATGGATTTTTCTCCTCTTTTAAGGAGATTTGTTACTTCGTTTTAATGCTTATTACGGTAATTAAGTTATAACTAGATTGTCCAGTTTCTTAACTTTCATTGTTGCCACCTGCATTGTTCTGTTCTCCAAAATTATGACCTTTTCTAGCTGGGTGTTTTTCAAAACGAAAATGAAGTTAAATCTGATTTTCTGATGAATATTTGCTTGTTGTAGGGTAAGGAGGAATTGCCAGGCCGGCCGGTGAATTTAAGAGATAAAAAGGGAGAGTCTTGAGGGTTTCAAAGAAAAAGATTGGATGGTAAGAATGTTTTGTCTTTATGATTAAGCATTTTTATCTGGTTTTATTAGAATCATAAATTGGTTTGGTTTGATTCAAATGTCCAATATTGAGTAATTATAATTATTATATTCAAGTTTTTGATTTGCAAATGGCTTGTAGAAAGTTTATGATTGGAGGAAAAATAAGCTGATGTTTTAAAAGTATGATTCTATGTCTAAAATTTAAATGGTAGTAATGTTCGCTAAAGAGTAACCGTTTATTATAGTTACTTCTGGTCAAATGTGATACAGATCAAACATTTTTAATTGCTTGTGCCTGGTAAGCAGATTGTTAACTAAGTTTGTGCATGCATTCTTTTTTTGTTTATATATCTCTTTTCAGTCTAGAGGGGGCATAGATACTAGTAGCATGGCATCTGGGAATGCCTTTTTTGACGAGTTGCGGAGCAAGCCTGAGGTTATTGATCCTCCAGAAGTTGAAGACATTCTTGATAGTGAATCTGTGAATGATCCTACTCAAGCTGCCATAAAACCTAATGTGACTGTTTCTAGCAGTGTCCGAGAGCTGTTGGAGTGCCCTGTGTGCTTAAATGCAATGTACCCACCTATTCATCAGGTTTGTTTAAATGACTTACTTCCATGAAGTTGTTTAACATGCATTGCATGTTCTATAATTTGTACCTGTTTCACACCTTCCTGGAATCATGTCTGTTTCAAACGGCCGTTCTTGTAAATCATCCTGAAGAGTTCTGTAGCAAACCCTGTCAATGTACAGGATAATACCATTTCAATGTACATGCATACCTATTTGTAGTGAACATATACTTTAAACTAACTGCTGGTTTCTTTCTTTTGCAGTGTTCAAATGGACACACATTGTGTTCTGGTTGCAAGCCTAGGGTGCACAACCGGTGCCCAACGTGCAGGCATGAACTTGGTAATATTAGGTGTCTTGCATTGGAGAAGGTTGCTGCATCTCTTGAGCTTCCCTGTAAATACCAGAGTTTTGGGTGCATTGGCATATATCCATATTACAGCAAGCTAAAACATGAGTCTCAATGTTCTTATAGACCATATAGCTGCCCCTATGCTGGGTCAGAGTGCACAGTCATTGGTGATATTCCTTATCTTGTGGCCCATCTCAAAGATGATCATAAAGTTGACATGCACAATGGCAGCACCTTCAACCATCGTTATGTTAAATCAAATCCACATGAGGTTGAGAATGCTACATGGATGCTAACGGTATTGTTCCTTTGTCCTTGCTTCATAATTGTCACATTTTGGTTTCTCTTCAACTTCGAGAATAGGGATTATTCTGCCTTCTTCAAATTCAAGAACTAGAAATTTGTTCTGTGCGTGTTTATCTGTTTCATAACGGATAAAGCATTTTATGAAGCCCATTCTCAATGGCTTGTCCTATTGTTCTACCACATAGTACAATCATAGAAGGCTAATGACGTGGCTTTGCCTTATAAGATTGAAGACTGTTGCAAGTTAAATTCTACTCTCTGATAACAGATTATTCTTCTTTTTGTTGGTATTTGACACGACACAATCATACTCGGTAGACTGAACTTTGTTCGTTTAGATTTTATGCAGAGTATGTCACTGATAGTTGGATCTTTCTTCTCAAAATTTAGGTTTTCAGTTGCTTTGGTCAGTACTTTTGCCTGCATTTTGAAGCTTTCCAGCTTGGGATGGCTCCTGTTTATATAGCATTCTTGCGGTTTATGGGTGATGATAATGAGGCAAAGAACTATAGCTATAGTCTTGAGGTGGGTGGGAATGGGAGGAAGATGATTTGGCAAGGGGTTCCTAGGAGCATAAGAGACAGTCACCGGAAGGTTCGTGACAGTTTTGATGGTCTCATAATCCAACGAAACATGGCATTGTTCTTCTCAGGGGGGGATCGGAAGGAACTGAAGCTTAGAGTGACAGGAAGGATATGGAAAGAGCAGTGATGGGATTTTGTCTCTGTACTCTTGCCTGATTCTATTTTTGTTGTGATAGCCAGTAGAATGGTCTCATCAGTAGTTTTATGGGTCTTCGAGTCGTGTATTTTGTGGTTTGTTGGGGGCAAACTCTCTTTGCTTATCCATGCATCAAATACATGAATGGGATTCGTGCCTAGAATTGTAGTAGTACTATTTATCTATAGTGATTTTAGATGGTCATACATGCAGATTTATATCTTACAAAGTGCCTTCTTTTCTTTCATCAAATTTAGTGCCTTAATACTTTTCATTCTTAGTTGCTGGAGGTGCTGATTCTGAGCAAATTGTTTTTGGCATTTGCTGCCAACCACATTCATTCAAGCACGTAAAATTTAAACTCCAAGAAAGCAAGGGAGAGGAAAATTTCTGTTGCTGTTATTTTCAAATATAGCTGTTGAGATGATGATAGGGAATTCTATCAAACACTGTATCATCTCATGCAGAACAGGTCACTGGGATAAAAGTCTGCTCTTGCTCAGCAACGATCTTACTTAACTGACATTCATGGTGAATATATGCTTGCAAAGAAGAAAGAGCAATTTGTTCTTTTATGCTAAAAACTTGCAAAGAAAAAAAAAAAGGAAGAAGGAAAAGGGAAAAGAAGAGTAGTTCATCTTCATGTCCGTACTGCCCTGCATAAAAGTGCTGTTTGTAATCTTCTATGTTATTGTTATGAAAATTGCAATCCTGTCACCTGCCTCTTCTCATTTATGATGTTAGGGAATCTTGTCTGAAGGATCTGTCTTATAAAAGCCAAAAAAATATGAAACAAGTGTTTACTGTTTACAAATAATTGCTCATCACTATCAACAGCACAACTAGTTTACCTTTATGTGCATGATCATGACTTTCCTATAGATATTTCATATGGGAAGTTGCCAAGTTGACTAGTCGAGCTTAACTAGAAAACTTTCAGCTGTACTTTGAGGCAGAGAGCAAAATTCTGCTCTGCTTGCCCTCTTCTTTATATTTTTACATCAACAGTCGAGATTATAAATCGATTTTATGTGGATTATTAGTATTTCTATAAGAATTTCTTCAAAATCAGTGTAATCATAGAAATCATTAGTTCTCGTTAGAGATTATGAATCCCAGGATAGTGTCGCAATTATTATCAATAAAACAACCGTTAAATACCCAATTTGATCTTTGAACTTGTTAATTTTTGACGATTTTCACCATAAACTTTTAATATTATTAATTTAATCTCGAAATTAACAAATTGGGGACAATGTAGCCTGTAGTGCTAGAGTGTTGACATGGCATAACATAAAAAGTCTATATGACAGTGTTTTGAGTATGCCATGTCACGTCAATGTTACATTCTCTTAATTTTGACAAATTCAAGTTAAAATCTGTCAAAATTTCAAATTCAGGGTGAAAATTATCAAAAATTGACAAATTCAAGTGCCAAATTGAGTATTTTACCTATTGACAACCTAGAATAGTTTGGTCATTCTAATTAACCATTCGCATATAATATTAGTGATATAAAATGATATTGTGGAACCTGTTCGGTGAGAATTATAACGAAATCAAGATGTGAAACAATCACTAATTTAAAAATTTTAGTCCTAAGTAAAAAAATTTTTAGCTTCAAGTAAAATATTTTAAAATTTTTACAGAGTAAAAAATTGATAATTTATGACATTTACTTATTATATGATATATATGTTTTAAATTAAATATGTGGATAATTATGCCATCTCATGATTCTATAATATACTAACTTTTAGGAGCCGCGTTTCCTTGGGATATCATCACTCCTAAACCTAATATAATTACTCTATTAAATTCAACAACTTAATAGGGGTTGGGGGAAACTTCCCAAGGGCGAGCCGCACCTAACTTTGGTGAATTGAATCAAATATCCAATTAAGTGCTATTATCTTTTGATTCTTTTTAGTGTTAAAAAGATTGGGAAGATGTCGTGGAAGTCAAACAAGGGTGGTGAAAATTTGCCACCAGAGTGCTGGCAATTGATATTCAATCGTCTCGACGAAGGAGACTTGAAAACGGCATCATTAGCCTGTAAGGGTTTCTTGACAAACTCAAATCTGGTCAAGGAAAGCTTGAATGTTGTTCACCCGAACGTTAGCCTGCTTTCTCAACATCTCAAGCGATTCACACAGCTAAGAAAGGTGGATCTGAAGCAGTTTCAAGGTGACTTAGATGAAGCCCTTGGAGAGGTCGCACGCTCTGACATAAATCTTGAATCTCTTGATATTTCACATCCAAAAGCATCATTCAAGACTGATAGTCTAAGAGAGTTGGGGTCAAATCCGAAGATGAAGAATTTAAAAGCTTTGTCTTTTAATTGGGTAAGTCCACGTTATTATGATTTTCTGGTTGACAATGATCTTCGGGTGATAGCAAATTCGTTTCCAAATTTGGAAGAACTCAACCTTTGTAGCTTGTCCTATAGATTTTATACGGATAACGGGATGGAATTTTTGGCATCTAAGCTCAAGCTTTTAAAGAAAATTGTTATATCCGGGGTGGATAATGTCTCCAATGAATTTCTTGTCGCTTTGTCTGAGAACTGTATTTCCCTAAAAGATTTTACTCTAAATTTAAATTCAGTCTCTCATAATGTGACAGAAAGTGGCATTGGTTTTCTGATTCGGAGCAGGCCAAAATTGGAAGCTCTTTGGATTGGTGTCAAGATTAATGATGATTCTCGTGTGCAGTCTTCAACAATCACAATTGCGAACTCAATTAGTCATGCCAAAGCCTTGACTTCTCTTCAGTTTTCCGGCATGGATATTTCTGACAAGCTTCTCATGGCAATTGGCAATGCAAAGCTTCCTTTGGAGAACTTTGGGATCATATGCTGCAAGAAGTTTACAGTCGCGGGATTACTTAAGGTTTTATCCTCTAATCTCACTAAGTTAATAATTCTAGGAGTTTATAATTTTGTAGAAGAGGATATAAAACTTCTTTTCAAGGGAGATGTGGGCAATCTCACTCACATATATATCACCGGATGCCAGATGACATACTCAAGATTGTTGTTCCTACTATTAAACAAGTGTCCTTCACTAGTAAAAATCACAATGAAGCCGAACCCCCCTGGAGATGGAGTAGAGATATTCAATGATGTCCCATTGTATAAATACTATAAAATTCAACATGTTCATTTTGAAAATTTCAAAATCAGTGATGAATTGGTGAAAAAAATTGGGTTTATTTTTCCCAATATAAAGGTTCTTTATTTGAGGTTCTGTGACGAAGTCACAAGCACGGGCACTGAAGCTATTTTGAAGAGTTGCAAGTCTATTACAGAGCTGATATTAGTAGGACACGGAAAAGAAAAGATCATTGAGCCAGCTTCAGACCTTCCAAAGCTTAACTTGGAGGTTTTAAGACTACCGCTTTCATGTATAGATAATGAAGGTCTTGCAGCAATAGCAAAGAAATGTCAGCGGCTGGTTGATTTGGATTTGACTTATTGCAAGAAAGTAACGGCCGAAAGCATAAAGCAAATGGTCCAAAGCATCAAAACTTTGACACACTTGCAACTGAGGGAATGTGATCAAATAGATTATGGTGATTTGTTAAAATGGATGTTATCTACCGGCAACTTGGCTTCCCTCAAGAAAATATCTCTTGGACAATTTAAAGCCACTAAGGAACAGAGAGACCAATTCTTGCACCATGGTTGTCTGCTGTTAGACTATTTTTATTGATGGTAAGAGAAATAGAAAAATTGGAGCAAATGATTACAATCCTTTAATTTCACTCTTTATTTATGATTCTTTCCAAGTTAAGATGCAAACATTGCTAGCTGTTAGACTATTGTCTCTCCTAGGTACTAACAAAGGATTTCTTGTTCTGTCAAAAGAGAGACTTGGCGAAGTATCTACTTATGGAGGAAAAGGTATTGAAGTTGCCAATTTCTTTCATACAGGTTCAAAATTCTGAAATTGATCAAATACCTTAGTTTATTTTAATCTCTAGTGCCTTGAATATCAGGCACAAAACCATACTGAAATTTGGTAGTTTAGATTTCAAGATTAGATCATCAACATATTATCACACTGGAATTAATTTGATTTTTCAGGTCAGCTTTCGGATTTCGATTAGAAAAGGTGGCAGACCCTGGAAGAGGAAACTCTGGATGGATTAATTTTCTTTTATTTTGTATTTTCCCTAAATTGGTTTTATGATTACCAATAATATTGGTTTCTATGTTACTCCATTATTTACTTATATTCAGGAATAAGATGATTTTGTTTAAAACAAAATTGCAATCCATTTCACTTCTGCAATCATTCACGACGCTGAAAGATCCTGTTTTAAAGCTGTTTCTGTTAAGGCAACAAGAAAAAAAAAATATTGAAAGAAATTTTTTTTTTGGTAAGTAGAAAATAGAGAAAGGGGTTATTTGAGAAATAAGAAATTTTGAACCCAAGACTTCTAATATGAATTTCTTAAATTTTAACCAATTCGATTAGAGGGGAAATTCAAAAAATTTTAAGAATTACTCAAACTTTACTGAATCCACACTACCAAACCAATAGCACAATTTATTCAATTTTTTTGGAATGAATCATGACCTTCCTAAATCAATGTAGGGGCCATTCGCACCACACGCCAAGGGGTCCATTGAGCAAAATTCATTGTGATTCCCATCTCTTTTACATTTTTATCCTAGTTTTATATAGATTTTTAATCTTTTCATAATAGTTCTTTTTCAATAGTATTTTTTTTCTTTGAATTTTTTTCTTGTGCTCTCTCAATCTACTACTATGTTTCATTTTATAATTCATTCTTTAATATATATAATATATATAAAAAATATTAAATCTCAACATAATATATATTATATAAATTAAAGATTATGTGTAGGTACATAAATAATTATGTATATAATTTTGTAGAACAATTATCACGAATATCATGTATTAATATTTATATAAATTAATGAGTCAATTTTATTATAAAAAATTTCTTGAAATTAATAAAATATTAAATAAAATATAAAAGTGCATATTAAGTGTTTTTTATATTTCTAATTTTATAACGTTAATGGTCATTTTAAATTTTCATCTCACCGCTATTGTTCTTTTTACTGAACATAAAATTTTTCATCATAAATTTTAATTTTACCACTACGATGATAGTCTAACCGTTACCATAGCTTTCAATTTCATCATTGTCAATTTTACCGCAACATCGAATAGACCCTTATTCAATGAGGATCGATAGAGAGCAAAAAAAAGTTTAATATAATTTTGCCTATTTTTATAAAAACAATTAACACATTTAATGTGGATAAGATATTTTACTTTTTAATCTTGATACATAATGTTTAACATAATTTTGCCTCTTTATAAAAAAAAAATGGTCCACTTAATAAATTGAAAAAAAAGAAAGCTATATCAAAAGAGAGAGAAACAATTCTTACAAAATAACAGTCATACAGTTATTTTTTTTTTAGAATATATATGTTAGTAAAAAGATAATTTTAGAACACATAGTAAAAATGAGGCCAAAAAAAAAATAGTGAAAACAAAAATCCATAATTGCCTTTATTAGGAATTTATTATAAATATATAATAATGAATATAAAATATCATCAAAATATATATTGAAAAAAAATTTTCTTAAAATCCCATACTCTTCTCTTCTCCATTCTCAGTCTCCTCTTTTCCAACCAGAGAAAACTGCTTCACTTTCACAAAATCGGCCTCTCTTCTCTCTTTCACCGTTTCCAATTTTCCAGATCTTTTTCACTTTTTATCATTTACTACATTGATTTCTTTTGTCGCCTTTTATCGGAAGACAAGCGGAGGTATTTTTTCTTTTCGACAGCTGTAGTGGTTCGATTTAGGTATTTCTTTTGCTGCCTTCTGTAATTTCGTGTTCTTCATTGTTGTTGATTTGTAATTTCACTTCAATATTTCTGCTGCTTTTTCCCCTGACAATTTGTACGAATTCTTTTGCATTAAAGTGATTAAGATCTCTATATATACTTGGTGTCCTAGGTCTCTAGAGGTTCTTACCTTAAATGATGCAGGATTAATACTTTGATAATAGCTAGAATCCTAAGTATTAGAGATTTTGTAAAAGCATGGATTTTCATTGGATTAGGATATGAAATTGGCGAGTTTTACACTAATGGAGGAAGTTAGGAGGCTCAGGGGAAATCACGTTTCTAGCTACTGCAAGGAGTCCAGCATTCTGTCTTTGCTTTTTTATTTTTTCAGCATTTTGATCTTACAGATTATTGCTTGATTGCTTGGTGTGTTATATTTGTTTTTGGTACCTGGAATTTGTTACTATTGCTTATGTAAGGATTGTGCCTTAAGAAAACCCAGCACCCAGGTGATAATAGAAACAGAAAGTAGTTAAGCAGACAAAATCAGAATATTTGCAGAAACGAAATTTGAGTATTGTGTAGATAGAATCTTTGAGTAAATGGTAAGGTAATATCAGATAGTATTTTTGGTTTGATAACACTGGTGTTATTTCGAAGATATCAAGGTTGTTGAAGCCAAACGAGGGGGGTGAAAATTTGCCACCAGAGTGCTGGCAATTGATATTCAATCGTCTTGGCAGAGGAGACTTGAAAACAGCATCATTAGCCTGTAAGGGTTTCTTGACAAACTCAAATCTGGTCGGGGAAAGCTTGAACGTCATTCACCCCAATGTTAGCTTGTGCTCAACATCTCAAGCGATTCAAGCAACTCAAAAAGGTGGATCTGAGTCAGTTTCAAGGTGACTTAGATGCTCTTGGAGAGGTTGCACGCTCTGACATAAGTCTTGAATCCCTTGATATTTCACTTCCAAAAGCATCATTCAAGACTGATAGTCTAAGAGAGTCAAATCCGAAGATGAAGAATTTAAAAACTTTGTATTGCAAGTTGGTAAGTAATGATGGTCAACATCTTCCGGTGATAGCAAATTCGCTTCCAAATTTGGAAGAACTTAATTTACTCAACATTGGTAGCTTGAAATTTTCAACATTGCTATTATCTTTTGATTCTTTTTAGTGTTAAAAAGATTGGGAAGATGTCGTGGAGGTCAAACGAGGATGGTGAAAATTTGCCACCAGAGTGCTGGCAATTGATATTCAATCGTCTCGACGAAGGAGACTTGAAAACAGCATCGTTAGTCTGTAAGCGTTTCTTGACAAACTCAAATCTGGTCAAGGAAAGCTTGAATGTTGTTCACCCCAACGTTAGCCTGCTTTCTCAACATCTCAAGCGATTCAAACAACTCAGAAAGGTGGATCTGAGGCAGTTTCAAGGTGACTTAGATGAAGCCCTTGGGGAGGTTGCACGCTCTGACATAAGTCTTGAATCTCTTGATATTTCACATCCAAAAGCATCATTCAAGACTGATGGTCTAAGAGAGTTGGGGTCAAATCCAAAGATGAAGAATTTAAAAGCCTTGTCTTTTAAATGGGTAAGTCCACGTCCTGATGTTCTGGTTGACAATGATCTTCGGGTGATAGCAAATTCGTTTCCAAATTTGGAAGAACTCATCCTTCGTATCCTCACATATAATTTTTCTACGGAAAACGGGATGGAATTTTTGGCATCTAAGCTCAAGCTTTTAAAGAAAATTGTTATATCCGGGGTGGATAATGTTTCTGATCAATTTCTTGTTGCTTTGTCTGAGAACTGTATTTTCCTAAAAGATTTTACTCTAAATTTAAATTCAGTCACTCACAGTGTGACAGAAAGTGGCATTGATTTTCTGCTTTGGAAGAGGCCATACTTGGAAGCTCTTTGGGTTGGTTTTGTTAAGATTAAGGATTCTTCTGTGCAGTCTTCTACAATCACAATTGCGAACTCAATTAGTCATGCCAAAGCCTTGACTTCTCTTCACTTTTTTGGCATGGATATTTCTGACTGTCTTCTCATGGCAATTCGCAAGGCCAAGCTTCCTATGGAGAACTTTGGGATCATATACCGCAAGAAGTTTACAGTCACGGGATTACTTATGGTTCTTTCATCTAATCTTACTAAGTTAAGCTTCGAGGAGTTTATAATTTTGTAGGTGAGGATATAAAACTTCTTTTCAACGGAGATGTGGGCAATCTCACTCACATAGATATCACCAGATGCCAGGTGACAGACTCAAGATTGTTGTTCCTACCATTAACCAAGTGTCCTTCACTAGTAAAAATCACAATGAAGTCGAGACCCCTTGGAGTTGGAGTAGAGATCATCGATGGTTACAATAATGTCGCATTGTCTAAATACTATAAAATTCGACATGTTCATTTTGGATATTTCAAATCAGTGATGGATTGGTTAAAAAATTTGGATTTATTTTTGCTAATATAAAGGTTCTTGATTTGAGCTTATGTGATGGAATCACAAGCACAGGCATTGAAGCTATTTTGAAGAGTTGCAAGGCTATTACAGAGTTGATATTAGTAGGATACAGAAAAGAAAAGATCATTGAGCCAGATTCAGACCTTCCGAATCTTAACTTGGAGGTTTTAACGCTATCATGTTCTTGCTTAGATAATGAAGGTCTTGCAGCAATAGCAAAGAAATGTCAGCAGCTGGTTGATTTGGATTTGGATGGTTGCAAGAAAGGGACAACAGAGAGCTTAAAACTAATGGTCCAAAGCATCAAAACTTTGACACACTTGCATGTGTGGCAATGTGATCAGATAGATTATGGTGATTTGTTTGGATGGATGTTAGCTACAGGCAACTTGGCTTCCCTAAAGAAAATATCTCTTGAAGAAGCTAAATTTAAAACCACTAACGAACAGAGAGGCCAATTCTTGCTCCATGGTTGTCTGCTGTTAGACTGTTTTTAATGGTGAGAGAAATAGAAAAATTAGAGCAATGATTACTACCCTTTAATTTCACCCTTTATTTATGACTCTTTCCATGTTATTATGGAATCATTTCTAGCTGTTAGACCATTGTCTCTCCTAGGTGTTAACAAAGGATTTTGTTTCTGTTATAGAGAGACTTGGTGGAGTATCTACTTATGGAGGAAGAGGTTTTGAAGTTGCAGAGCCAGAGTTAACTCTTCCATAAAGGTCAGCCTTGGATATTAATCTTTCTTGCCAATTAATCTTTCATAAAAGTTAAAAATTCAGAAATTAATATACATTAAGTTTATTTTAATCTCTAGTACCTTGATCAGGCGCAAAACTGTACTGAAGTTTAGTAGTTTAGATTACAAGATTAGATCATCAGCGTATTTTCAGAATGGAATTAATTAATTTGATTTTTCCGGTCTGCTTTTGGATTCGGATTAGAAATGGTGGCAGACTCTGGAAGAGGACATTCTAGATGGATTAATTTTTTATTTAATTTTCTTTTATTATGCATTGGTTTTGTTTTTACCAATATTCGGGATGCTTTTGTGAAAAAGAGAATTGCAATCCATTTCACCACTTCAATCATTCCTGATGTTAAAAGATCTTGTTTTAAGGTGGTTTCTATTATGACAAAAACCAAAAACATTGGAAAAATTGCTCAAACTTGACTCAACCGACTACCAATAGCACAATTGTTTTTGGCATTTGCTGCGAACCACCTTCCTTCGAGTACTTAAAATTTAAACTCCAAGAAAGCAAGGGAGAGGAAAATTTCTGTTGCTGTTATTTTCAACTATGGCTGTTGAGATGATGATAGGGAATTCCATCAAACACTGTATCATCTCATGCAGAACAGGTCACTGGGATAAAAGTCTGCTCTTTCTATCATTTATCAGAGCATATTGACAATATTGACAGCAATGATCTGACTTGACTGACATTCATGGTGAATGTATGCTTAGAAAGAAGAAAGAGCAATTTGTTCTCTTGTGCTAAAAATTTGCAAGAAAAAAAAAAGAAAAGAGAAGAAGGGTAGTTCATCTTCATGTCCTGTCATGCGCTCCTGCACTACATAAAAGTGTTTGTAATTTTCTATGTTATTGTTGTGAAAATCGCAATCCTTTCGCCTGCCTCTTCTCATTTATGATGTTAGGGAATCTTGTCTGAAGGATCTTTGTCATATAAAAAAAAAAAAATTGTCAACGGATGCCTATGGGCACCGGTTAACCTATATTAAATGTTTTGAAATCACTCATAAAAATTACTTTAATTTTTGTGTTAATAATGAATATGGTAAAATATCATTAAAATAAAATTTGTGTGACAAAAACATCCTTCTATGTATAATTAGGGTTAAACTTTATCAAAAGTGTGTGAGATTTTTTTTAAAACCCTACTATAATAAATTTTAAATTTAAAAACTTACCCTTAAAATTACTTTTTTTAATAAAATTTGGGGTTAAACTTTATCAATAGTGTTTAATTTTTATTTTCTAAAACCTTACTACAATAAATTTTAAATTTAAAAACTTACCTTTAAAAATCAAAACTTTTTATTAAATTTAGGGCTAAACCTCGTCAAATAGTATTATTGTTTTAAAATATTGCAAAAACATATTTTCTAAGATAATTTTTACTTTATAAGAAAATAAAATATAAAAAACGAAGAAATCTAAATAATTATGTTTAAAGGTATCATTGTTCTTAAAGACTTTTTCTTAATTAGTGGTGCAAAGTAATTATTATTGTTATTGTCACTTTTTCCTTAAATGCAAATTTCTATAGTATTATGGAACAAAAAAAGCCTTTAAAAACGACTCTTATTGTGAAATGGAGGGAGTAACATTTAATACTTGTTAACGGGTGCTTATAGGCACGCGTTAACAAATTCCCAAAAAAAATGAAACAAGTGTTTACTGTTTACAAATAATTGCTCATCACCAGCAACAGCACAACTAGTTTACCTTTCTGTGCATGATCGTGACTTTCCTATAGATATTTCATCTGGGAAAAATTACCAAGTTGACTAGTTGAGCTTAACTAGAAAACTTTCAGCTGTACTTTGAGGCAGACAGAAAAATTCTGCTCTGCTTGCCCATTTCTTTATATTTTTAAATCAACAGTCGAGATTATAAATCGATTTTATGTGGATTTTTAGTATTCCTGTAAGAGTTTGTTCAAAATCAGTGTAATCATAGAAATCGCTAGTTCCCCTTAGAGATTATGAATCCCAGGATAGTTTTGCCGTTATTATCGACAAGACAAATGCTAAATACCTAGTTTGACTCTTGAATTTGTCAATTTTTGACAATTTTCATCATAAACTTTTAATATTATTTATTAGAAAATGCTAACGGTGACATTTAAGGGCTTGTTTGGTTCAAAGGGGAAAGGGAGGGGAGGATGGTCCTTTTTTTCCTATTTGGTTCGAAGATGAGTTAGGAGGAGTTTAATGTATATTTTTATCAAATTATCCTCATATGTAAAATCTTTATTACTATCATTATTAATATTAATATATTTTTTCTATGTTGTCATGCCAGTAAAAAATAATCGTTGTTAAATAATCTTTATTAATTATTATTATTATTCTTGGTTTAAAAAATATGAAATATGAAATATAAATCAAATATAAATTAAAATAAATAAAATTTAAAAAAATGTAGGTGGTGAAGATTAAGAAAAAGAGGAAACAAAAAACTAATAAAAATTTACAGACCATAAATAAATAAATAATTAAATAAAACAATCAAAATTAAAACATGAAAATGAAAAAAAATTAAATAAAAAGAAAAATTAAATAAACATTAGGAAATTATTTGGTAAAATATATAATTTTAAAAAAATAAAAAAGGAATGAAACAAAAAGGTGAATTTGAGAGAGAAAAAAAAAAGAGAAATAAATTATATAATTAATATATGTTGAAATTATCAATAATAGTGAAGGGGCAAATTTATCAAAAAATTGCCACTCCCCCAAAGGAACCCAATTTGGGGGAGTGGAATATTAGGGGTTAGGAGGAGTTTTATCCTCCTCCCCTCACCCCTCCTCCTCCTCCATCCTCCCAACCAAACAAAATAAACTCTCCCTAACTCCTCCTAACTTCCCCTAAATACCCCAACCAAACAAGGGGTTAAGCACTAAATTTTAAATTGTTTTTTTTTTGTTTGCAAAGGTAAAAATATAATAATGATGTAGTGCTTTTTTTTGAAAAGATAAAAGTGTAATAATGATGTGATTTTAATTTTTTACTAACAATATTGATGACCTACGCTAATGCCACGAGATTACTGATTATATAAAATTATAATATATTATATTTTTTTATTTGTTAAAGCATATGTGAAAAAATTAGATTAGACTTGTACTAATCTCATGGATTATATAAATATCATGTATTTATATGAAATTATAATAAATTCTTTATATTTGTTAAAATATATATGTTTTTAACAATATTATTATTAAGAACAATATTATTATAGAGAAATAAGACTGTATGACCAATTCAATAGGAAAAAATCAATTGAAATAGTCTATTAATACCTTAATTTTTAAAAAAAAACGTCTCTTAATGCCGAATTTATTTTATAATTTTAAATCATGCATATTTTCCCTTTTTTAAGGATTATATAATCTATTTTTTGAATAAGAATAATATAATCTTAATAGGTTTTTAATTAGTGTGTATTTCCTTTTTTTTTTTTTTTACAAATTGTATGGACTTAATGGGTTCTTTTATAAGTTTTTTTTTAGGAATTTAAATGGAAATTTTAATGGTGTTAACTTTAATATATTTAATTAATAGATATTAAAAAAGATAAATGAACACACTTACTTTAAAAATATATGCTCTTAATGCCTTTTTTTTTATTTTAAATCATACATATTGCCCTTTTTTTAAAGGATTATATAATCTTTTTTTTTTTAATAAAGATAGTATAATCTTAATTGAATTTTTACTTCATGTGTATTTTCTTTTTTTTTTTAAATAGTATGGTCTTAATTGGGTTTTTTTTTTATAAGTCTAAAATTTTTTTAAAGAATTTACATGGAATTTCTAATGGTGTTAATTTTAATATATTTAATTAATAGGTATTAAAAAAAATTAACACATTAAAAATATAAGAATAATTAAAAAGTTATTTATGAGATTTCACAACAATAATTAAAATTATTATAAAAAGACCAAAAGAGACATTAAACTTAAGTCTACAGTAATTAATATAGGGTTATTAATTAAAGGTTATTTTAGAAATTTTATATATTCTTAGGAAATGACCAAAAAGACATTTAAGTTGACACCATATGAAAAGTCAAATGGTTCTTTTGGGATTCATATATTGTTAACTTTTATATATAATATATATATATATATATATATATATAGATTAAGACTAGAATACTCTTCAACAAAATCTAGCCTCAAATTAAAAAAAGTTTAGCCCCAAATAATTTTTTAATTTAATTTTAAGGGTAAGTTTTAAAATTTAAAATATATTATTATAGGGTATTAGAAAAAAAAATCCACTAATTTGTCAAAGTTTACCCACTAATTAAAAAAATTAATTTATCGGATAAGTTTTAATATTTATAATATTTATTATTTGTAAGATTTTAGTTTAAATATATATTATAATTACATCACTTTAATTTATATATTTAATTTTTATAAATTTTTCACATTCATAAAATTATTTTTATTAAATGTATATGTAAGGGTGTTTATGCCAAAACAAATTACTAATGCTTACAAATTACTTTTTAATTTATTGTGCAATCGATTATTTTGTCATTATTGCACCACTTTATAAAGTAATAATTGTTTTTTATCAGGTAAAACCCATTTAATCTTGAAATTAACAAATTGGGGACAATGTAGCCTATAATGTTGAAGTGGCATAACATGAAAAGTCTACTGTTAGTGTCTTGAGTATGCCATGTCAGCATTAGGGTTACATTCTCTTAATTTTGGCAAATTCAAGGTTAAAATTTGCCAAAAATTAAAAATTCAGGGTGAAAATTATAAAAAATTGACAAATTCGAGTGCCAAATTGGGTATTTTACCTATCAACAACCTAGAATAGTTTGGGCCATTCTAATCAACCATTCGCATGATCATATTAGTGATATAAAGCCTATGTTTGGTAGGAGGGAAGGAAATAGTAAAGAAAAGAAATAGGTGAAGAAAGGGAATAGGTAGGAAAAGAAAATATATTTATATTTCCTTCATCATGTTTGGTAGTAAGGAAAGAAATAAGAAGGAAAGAAAAAAAATTATTATTTCCTTTGTTTGGTATAACTAAAAAATAGGAAAGAAAGAAAATTTATTTTAATTACTATGACCATTTTACCATTGTTTACTCTTTAATTAAAAATTTACTTTCAATATCTTTTACTTGTAATTGTAAATTTTGTAATTAGAAATAAATTTTAAGGGTGTAATAGTCATTTCTATTTGTTAGACTCAATAACCACTTTCTTTTCCTCCTATTTCCTCTCAATTTGGAAGGAAATGATTTCTAAGGAAATTGACTCTCTCATTTTCTTCCTATTTCTTTCCTTAGGTGTATTTCTATCCTACCAAACAAAGGAAAGTTGTATTTCCTCACTCACTTTCTTGCCACACTCTTTCTTTTCTCCCTATTTCCTTCATACCAAACACAGTGAAAATGATATTGTGGAACCTGTCCCGTGAGAGTTATCATGAAAACCTAGATGTGGAACAATAACTAATTTAAAAAGTTTAGTCCTAAGTAAAAACTCGAGTAAAATTTTTAAAAATTTTTCAGAGTAAAAATTTGATAATTTATGACATTTATTTATTATATGATATATATGTTTTAAATTAAATATGCGGATAGTTATCCTATCTCATGATTCTATGATATACTAACTTTTAGGAGCCGTGGTTCCTTGGGATATCATCCCTCCTAAACCTAATATAATTACTCTATTAAATTCAACAACTTGATAAGGGTTGGGTGAAACTTCCCAATTGCGAGCCACAGACCTAACTTTGGTGAATTGAATCAAGTATCCGATTAAGTGCTATTATCTTTTGATTCTTTTTAGTGTTAAAAGATTCGGAAGATGTCATGGAAGTCAAACGATGGTGGTGAAAATTTGCCACCAGAGTGCTGGCAATTGATATTCAATCGTCTCGACAGAGGAGACTTGAAAACGGCATCATTGGCCTGTAAGGACTTCTTGACCAACTCAAATTTTCTCAAGGAAAGCTTGAATGTTGTTCACCCGAACGTTAGCCTGCTTTCTCAACATCTCAAGCGATTCACACAGCTAAGAAAGGTGGATCTGAGTCAGTTTCAAGGTGACTTAGATGAAGCCCTTGGAGAGGTTGCACGCTCTGACATAAGTCTTGAATCTCTTGATATTTCACATCCAAAAGCATCATTCAAGATTGATAGTCTAAGAGAGTTGGGGTCAAATCTGAAGATGAAGAATTTAAAAGCTTTGTCTTTGAAATGGGTAAGTCCACGTCTTGATGTTATGGTTGACGATTATCTTCGGGTGATAGCAAGTTCGTTTCCAAATTTGGAAGAACTCAACCTTTGTAGCTTGTCATATAGTTTTTATACGGATAACGGGATGGAATTTTTGGCATCCAAGCTCAAGCTTTTAAAGAAAATTGTTATATCCGGGGTGGATAATGTTTCCGATCAATTTCTTGTTGCTTTGTCTGAGAACTGTATTTTCCTAAAAGATTTTACTCTAAATTTAAATTCAGTCACTCACAGTGTGACAGAAAGTGGCATTGGTTTTCTGCTTTGGAAGAGGCCATACTTGGAAGCTCTTTGGGTTGGTTTTGTTAAGATTAAGGATTCTTCTGTGCAGTCTTCTACAATCACAATTGCGAACTCAATTAGTCATGCCAAAGCCTTGGCTTCTCTTCAGTTTTTCGGCATGGATATTTCTGACAGTCTTCTCATGGCAATTGGCAAGGCAAAGCTTCCTTTGGAGAACTTTGGGATCATACACTGCAAGAAGTTTACAGTCGCAGGATTACTTATGGTTTTGTCATCTAATCTCTCTAAGTTAAGTATTCTAGGAGTTTATAATTTTGTGGAAGAGGATATAAAACTTCTTTTCAAGGGAGATGTAGGCAATCTCACTCACATAGATATCACCGGATGTCGGGTGACAGACTCAATATTGTTGTTCCTGATATTAAACAAGTGTCCTTCACTAGTGAAAATCACAATGAAGCCGAGACCCCTTGCTGTTGGAGTAGAGATCAATGATCGCTACAATAATGTTCCATTGTCTAAATACTATAAAATTCGACATGTTCATTTGGGATATTTCAAAATCAGTGATGAATTGGTGAAAAAATTTGGGTTTATTTTTCCCAATATAAAGGTTCTTGATTTGAGCTTCTCTAACGAAGTCACAAGCACGGGCATTGAAGTTGTTTTGAAGAGTTGCAAGTCTATTACAGAGCTGATATTAGCAGGATACAGGAAAGAAAAGATTATTGAGCCAGATTCAGACCTTCCCAAGCTCAACTTGGAGGTTTTAGCACTATCGTGTTCATGTATAGATAATGAAGGTCTTGCAGCAATAGCAGAAAAATGTCAGCGGCTGGTTGATTTGAATTTGAATTTTTGCAAGAAAGTGACAACAGAAAGCATTAAGCACATGGTCCAAAGCATCAAAACTTTGACACACTTGCATGTGTGGCAATGTGATCAGATAGATTATGGTGATTTACTTGGATGGATGTTATCTACAGGCAACTTGGCTTCCCTGAAGAAAATATCTATTGGAGCTATATTTAAAATCACTAAGGAACAGAGAGACCAATTCTTGAGCCATGGTTGTCTCCTATTAGACTATTTACAATGGTAAGAGAATTAGAAAAACTATTGCAATGATCACAGTCCTTTAATTTCACCATTTATTTACGACTCTTTCCAAGTTAAGATGCAAACAAAGGATTTCTTGTTCTGCTAAAAGAGAGACTTGGTGGAGTATCTACTTATGGAGGAAAAGGTATTGAAGTTGCAGAGCCAGAGTCTACTCTTCCATAAAGGTCAGCCTTAGATCTTTCTTTCCAATATCTTTCATACAAGTTAAAAATTCTGAAATTGATCAAATACCTTAAGTTTATTTTAATCTCTAGTACCTTGAATATTAGGCACAAAACTATACTGAAATTTAGTAATTTAGATTACAAGAATAGATCATCAGCATATTATCACACTGGAGTTAATTTGATTTTTCAGGTTAGCTTTTGGATTTGGATTAGAAAAGGCAGCAGACCCTAGAAGAGGAAACTCTGGATGGATTAATTTTCTACTTAATTTTCTTTTATTTTGTATTTTCCCTAAATTGGTTTCATGTTTACCAATATTGGTTTCTATGTTATTATTTATTTATATTCAAGATGCTTTTGTGAAAAACAAAATTGCAATCCATTTCACTTCTGCAATCATTCATAGTACCAGCAGCAGCAAAATTTATTCTGTTTCTGTGGAATGTATCATGATCTTCCTAAATACTATTTCATCTAAGCGTGCAGCCATTAAACCCAACCTTGTGTGAATGTGTCAGCTGCTTTCACCCGTATCTGCAACAATACATTTTAAGATAATTTTAGAATACATAGTAATTTAACATTTTAAGAAAAACAAAAAAATCACAATTGCCTTCATTAGAAATTTATTATGAATATATATAATTAATGAATATAAAATATCATCAAAATATATATTGAAAAAATGTTTTTTTCTTAAAATCCTATGTACATGCCTTGAGAGGACTCTTTTAGAGATAACTTCAATAGTAGATTAGTTAGGGTATGTATGAGAGTTTGGATGATAAACGTAATCACTCAATTAAATTCAACAACTAGCCTACACAAACGGGGTTGGGCGAAACTTCGAAAGGGGAGTGAGGGCGGCCTTCGGTGAACTGAAGCATCTCTTTAGTGTTATTTGGAAGATGTCAAGGTTGTTGAAGCCAAACGAGGGGGGTGAAAATTTGCCACCGGAGTGCTGGCAATTGATATTCAATCGTCTTGACGGAGGAGACTTGAAAACGGCATCATTAGCCTGTAAGGGTTTCTTGATAGACTCCAGTCTAGTCAAGGAAAGCTTGAATGTTATTCACCCCAACGTTAGCTTGCTTTCTCAGCATCTCAAGCGATTCAAGCAAATCAGAAAGATGGATCTGAGTCAGTTTCAAGGTGACTTAGATAAAGCCATTGGAGAGGTTGCACGCTCTGACATAAGTCTTGAATCTCTTGATATTTCACATCCAAAAGCATCATTCAAGACTTTGAGTCTAAGAGTGTTGGGGTCAAATACAAAGATGAAGAATTTAAAATCTCTGTCTTGCAACTGGGTAAGTCATGATGTTCTGATTGACAATGATCTTCGAGTGATACCAAATTCGTTTCCAAATTTAGAAGAACTCAATATTAGAAGCTTGAAATCCGTAAGTTTTTCTACTGAAAATGGGATGGAATTTTTGGCATCTAAGCTCAAGCTTTTAAAGAAAATTGTTATTGTTATATGCGGGGTGCATAATGTTTCTGATCAATCTCTTGTCGCTTTGGCTGAGAGCTGTATTTTCCTAAAAGATGTTACTCTGAAATTAAATTCAGTCACTCATAGCGTGACAGAAGGAGGCATTGTTTTCTGCTTCGGAAGAGGCCAAACTTGGAAGCTCTTTGGGTTGGTTGTGTCCAGGTTAATGATTCTTCTACGCAGTCTTCTACAATCACAATTGCGAACTCAATTAATCATGCCAAAGCCATGACTTCTCTTCAGTTTTTCGGCATGGATATTTCTGACAGTCTTCTCAGGGCAATTGGCGAGGCAAAGCTTCCTTTGGAGAACTTTGGCATCATGTACTGCAAGAAGTTTACAGTTGCGGGATTACTTATGGTTTTATCAACTGATCTCACTAAGTTAAGTATTCGAGGAGTTTATAATTTTGTAGAAGAGGATACAAAACTTCTTTTCAAGGGAGATGTGGGCAATCTCACTCACATAGATATCATCGTATGTCAGGTGACAGACTCAATATTGTTGTTCCTAATTTTAAAAAAGTGTCCTTCGCTAGTAAAAATCACAATGAAGCCGAGACCCCTTGGAGTTGGAGTAGAGATCAATGACGGTTACAATAATGTTCCATTGTCTAAATACTATAAAGTTCGACATGTTCATTTGGGATATTCCAAAATCAGTGATGACTTGGTAAAAAATTTGGGTTTGTTTTTCCCAATATAAAGGTTCTTGATTTGAGCTTCTGTATAACGAAGTCACAAGCACGGGCATTGAAGTTATTTTGAAGAGTTGCAAGTCTATTACAGAGCTGATATTACCAGGATACAGGAAAGAAAAGATTATTGAGCCAGATTCAGACCTTACGAAGCTTAACTTAGAGGTTTTAACACTATCGTGTTCAGGCATAGATAATGAAGGTCTTGCTGCAATAGCAAAGAAATGTCAGCGGCTGGTTGATTTGAATTTGAATTTTTGCAAGAAAGTGACAACAGAGAGCATAAAGCAAATGGTCCAAAGCATCAAAACTTTGACACACTTGCATGTGTGGCAATGTGATCAGATAGATTATGGTGCTTTGCTTGGATGGATGTTGTCTACTGGCAACTTGGCTTCCCTGAAGAAAATATCTCTTGGAGTTAAATTTAAAACCACTAAGGAACTGAGAGACCAATTCTTGCGCCATTTATGCTGTTAGACTGTTTTTAATGGTGAGAGAAATAGAAAAATTAGTGCAATGGTTACAACCCTTTAATTTCACCCTTTATTTATGACTCTTTCCATGTTAAGATGCAAACATTTCTTGCTGTTAGACTATTGTCTCTCCTAGGTATTAACAAAGGATTTCTTTTCTATTATAGAGAGACTTGGTGGAGTATCTACTTATGGAGGAAGAGGTTTTGAAGTTGCAGGGCCAGAGTTAACTCTTCCATAAAGGTCAGCCTTGGATATTAATCTTTCTTGCCAATTAATCTTTCATGCAAGTTAAAAATTCTGAAATTGATATACACTAAGCTTATTTTAATCTCTAGTACCTTGATCGGGCGCAAAACTGTACTGAAATTTAGTAGTTTAGATTACAAGATTAGATCATCAGCATATTTTCAGAATGGAATTAATTTGATTTTTCAGGTTTGCTTTTGGATTTGGATTAGAAAAGGTGGCAGACTCTGGAAGAGGACATTCTGGATTGATTAATTTTCTATTTAATTTTTCCTTTATGATGCATTTCCCATAAATCGGTTTTGTGTTTACCAACATTCGGGATACTTTTGTGAAAAACAGAATTGCAATCCATTTCACTTCTTCAATCATTCCTGATGTTAAAAGATCTTGTTTTAAGGTTGTTTCTATTGTGACAAAAACCAAAAACATTGGAAGAGTTGCTCAAACTTGACTCAACCGACTACCAATAGCACAATTTGGTCAGTTTTTTTTTTTTTTGGTATAAATCATGACCATCTTAAATAATATTTCATCTAAGTTACCTGTATCTGCAACAAGAAACTAGAAAGCCTTTGGTTAGGGAAAAAAATTCAAAAAAAAGAAAAATCAAACAAGTAATATACTAAATAATAATAGAAAAATTTTCTCGTAGTACATGATTATAGTGGAGTTAGTGGAGATTTTAGACTCTAGAGAAGTTTAGCCTTGCGTTGACGCCTTGAGTCTATGTAAAGGTCTAATACTAGTATTCAGTATATATTCACCGTGAGTCTATGATGCGTAATCAATTGATAAGATAAAAAAAAACAATTTCGTATCTCAATAACAACTTTCAACAACTCTATGCTATATTTGAAAAATCAACAATAAACCCACCAGTATCTTTTTTTTTTTGAAGAAATAAACTGTCCAATGTCTATTTTGTCCATCATAAGACTTATTCAATAACAATCTTATAGAGAGCTAAAAAAATATTGTTTTAATATAATTTTTCCTTTTTTTTATTGAAAAAAATATTGACTCATTTAATGTGGGTAAGATATTTCCCACGTTTTATTTTTAGGCCTAGTATATGCTTAATATATTGGTTCACTTAATAAATTGAAAAAAGAAAACTATATTATCTCAAAAAAAAAAAAAGAAAAGAAAACTATATCAAGAAGAGAGAAAACAATTATTACAAAATATTAGTCATATATGTTTTAGAATACATAGTAATTAATATTTAAAGAAAAACAAAAAACCATAATTGCCTTTATTAGGAATTTATAATGAATATCATCAAAATATATATTAAAAAAAACAAAATTTTTTTCTTAAAGTCGTATGTGGATGCCTTGGAAAGGACTCTTTTAGAGAAAACTTCAATAGCAAGTTAAGAGTTTAGGGTTTAAACCTAATTACACAATTAAATTCAACAACGGGCCTATATATATATATATATACGGGGTTGGGCGAAACTTCGAAAGGCCAGTGAGAGCGGCCTTCGGTGAACTGAATAATCTCTTAGGGTTATTTGGAAGATGTCAAAGTTGTTGAAGCCAAACGAGGGTGGGGAAAATTTTCCACCAGATTGTTGGCAATTGATATTCAATCGTCTCGACGGAGGAGACTTGAAAATGGTATCATTAGCCTGTAAGGGTTTCTTTGCAAACTCAAATCTGGCCAAGGAAAGCTTGAATGTTATTCATCCCAACGTTAGCTTGCTTTGTCAACATCTCAAGCGATTCCCACAACTCAGAAAGTTGGATCTGAGGCTGTTTCAAGGTGACTTAGATGAAGCCTTGGGAGAGGTTGCAGGCTCTGACCTAAGTCTTGAATCTCTTGATATTTCACATCCGAAAGGATTCAAGACTGAAAGTCTAAGAGAGTTAGGGTCAAATCCAAAGATGAAGAATTTAAAAACTTTGTCTTGTAACTGGATAAGTCCTCATTTGGACAGTGGTCTTCTGATGATAGCAAATTCGTTTCCGAATTTGGAAGAACTCAACATTCATGACTCCACATCCCGAAATAGTTTTACTGATGGGATGGATTTTTTGGCCTCTAAGCTAAAACTTTTAAAGAAGATTGTTATATCCGGGGCGCATAATGTTTCTGATCGATATCTTGTCGCTTTGTCTGTGAACTGTATTTTCCTAAAAGATGTTACTCTGAATTTCAATTCAGCCTTTCATAGCGTGACAGAATATGGCATTGGTTTTCTTCTTCGGGAAAGGCCAAACTTAGAAGCTCTAAGGGTTGGTTATGTCAAGATTAATGAATCTTCTGCGCAGTCTTCTACAATCACAATTGCCAACTCAATAAGTCATGCCAAAGCCTTGACTTCTCTTCATTTTTTCTGCATGGGTATTTCTGACAAGCTTCTCATGGAAATTGGCAAGGCAAAGCTTCCTTTGGAGAACTTCGGGATATTATACTGCAAGAAGTTTACCAGATTACTTATGGTTTTATCATCTAATCTCACTAAGTTTAGCATTCGAGGAGTTAATTTTGTGGAAGAGGATATAAAACTTCTTTTCAACGGAGATGTAGGCAATCTCACTCACATAGATATCGCTGGATGTCAGATGACAGACTCAAGATTGTTGTTCCTACTATTAAACAAGTGTCCTTCACTAGTAAAAATTACAATTGAGTCAAGACAGCTTGGAGTTGAAGTAGAGATTAATGATGGCTACAATAATATCCCATTGTCTAAATACTACAAAATTCGACATGTTCATTTTGGATATTTCAAAATCAGTGATGAATCGGCGAAAAAATTCGGGTTTATTTTTCCCAATATAAAGGTTCTTGATTTGAGCTTCTGTAATGGAATCTCAAGCACAGGCATTGAAGCTATTTTGAAGAGTTGCAAGTCTATTACAGAGCTGAGATTAGTAGGATACAGAAAAGAGAAGATCATTGAGCCAGATTCAGACCTTCCGAACCTTAACTTGGAGGTTTTAACACTATCATGTTCACGCTTGGATAATGAAGGTCTTGCAGCAATAGCAAAGAAATGTCATCGGCTGGTTGATTTGGATTTGAATTGCTGCCACAAAGTGACAACAGAGAGCATAAAGCTAATGGTCCAAAGCATCAAAACTTTGACACACTTACATGTGTGGCAATGTGATCAGATAAATTATCGTGGTTTGTTGGGATGGTTGTTATCTAAAGGCAACTTGGCTTCCCTGAAGAAAATATCTCTCGGGGAAGCTAAATTTAAAATCAGTAAGGAACAAAGAGACCATTTGTTGCACCATGGTTGTCTGCTGCTAGACTGTTTTTAATGGTGAGAGAATTAGAAAAGTTAGAGCAATGATTACAACCCACTAATTTCACCCTTTATTTTATAACTCTTTCCAAGTTAAGATGCAAATATTGCTACCAGTTAAACTGTTGTCTCTTCCAGATACTAACAAAGGATTTCTTGTTCTAAGGAAAAGGTTTTTGAAGTTGCAGAGCCAGACGTCAACTCTTCCATAAAGGTCAGCCTTGCCAATATATTTAAGCTAAAAATTCTGAAATTGATCAAATGCCATAAGTTTATTTTAATCTCTAATACCTTGATCAGGCACTAAACTGTAGTGAAATTTAGTAGTTCAGATTACAAGATTATAACATCAGCATATCAATCAAAATGAAATTAATTTGATTTTTCAGGTTAGCTTTTGGATTTGGATTAGAAAAGGTGGAAAGCCCTTGAAGAGAAAACTCTGGATGGATAAATTCTCTATTTAATTTTCTTTTATTTTGTGTCTCCCCTAAATTTGTTTTTGGGTTTACCAATATTGATTCCTATGTTATTATTTACTTATATTCAGGATGCTTTTGTGAAAAACAAAATAGCAATCCATTTCACTTCTGCCATCACTCATGATGTTAAAAGATCCTGTTTTAGGCTCTCTTTGGTATATGGAAAATTTCAAGGAAAAGAAGATACTTAGGAAAATTTGAAGGAAATGAAAATAAAGAGGGAAAATTCAAAATCCTTACTTTGTTTGGTGTCAAGGAAAATATCAAAGAAAATAATAAGAAAAATATTTTCTCATGTTTGTTTGGTTTATGGAAAATGTTAAAGAAAGGAAAATGTGATGAAGCTCATTGTTTTCAATTTTTAAAACCTATTACAATAAAAAGAATTACAAAGGAAAATAAGCCAATAATCCATCTACATGATCAACCAATAAGGTAGGACAAAAACTTTCATTTTACTGTAAATATACATTTCTAGTCTTCACAATGAATGAAGAGCATAGAACATGTTGCTTAATATAACTATACAAAGGCATGCAAGTTTGACAAATTCATGATTTCTCATCTCATCCCTATTTTTAACTAAAAAAAACTGGAGCATATAATTTAACCTTTCACCATACCCCCCAATGCTGATCAAGCTCAAGAGAACAGTATGGAAAACCTGCTGCTGGTAGTCTTGGCATTAACAGAGCAAAATCATCAAAATCAGAGTCAACCCATGTTGTTTGGCCTTAAGCTCATCGAACTGTCTAAAATATTCTTCTTTACTCATGCCTTCTTCCACTTGGTTACTATACTCTTGGTTTGGTAAACTGTCTGCTACAGGAACAGCATCTAATGACGGGGAAACATTTTCCTGATATCCCATGTTCTGCTCATATTGTTAGTTATCATTATTAGCAACAAATCTGGGCTCCATGAGTATTCTTGCCTGAAATCAGAGACAAACAATGAGACACATAGAAGATGACGGACAGATTTACACAGTTCTTTTGTTTGCAACAATTCACCTGGTACTTTACAGTCTTCAGAAGCATCCAAATAAGAATAATTACCTCATCTGTGATAGCCATTAGGGAGTTCTAGCAGCCAAGTTGTCAAGTTAATAGCCATGAAAGAACCACTGAAGGAGACAAAATCTCTAACTTTTAATTGCTTAGATCTATCATTCTTATGAATGTACCTAGTTTGGAACAAGAGAACATGAATGACGTAGATGATTTGATAAATCCGGACGAAGGGTGTAAACCAACAATACTAGATGGTAATT
Organism: Microcos paniculata; assembly: GCA_030664755.1. Classification (NCBI taxonomy): domain Eukaryota; kingdom Viridiplantae; phylum Streptophyta; class Magnoliopsida; order Malvales; family Malvaceae; genus Microcos; species Microcos paniculata. The sequence continues at coordinate 41,914,405 of CP131458.1, read as the reverse complement.
TTACCAAATACATTCTTAATGCTTAATTTGCCAATTTTTATTGACTTTCTATGTTAATAAATGTGAATATTAGATAAAACAAAGTATTTTCTTTCCAAAGACTTCCCATCAACCATTAAATATCTATCCAACCACCATTAGTAGTTGAGTTTAAGAATTCCTTTCAGAGTATAAGACTGAAAACAAGGTTTGAGCAAAACAAGAGAAGGCCTTGAAGTGGTAAACCTTGGAATGACTCATATCATTATGAGGGAAGCTACATCATATTCATAGCTTTTAATATTCAGTTGAAGCACTGCAACAGTAACAAGATTTACCTTACCAGTACTCTCAAGCTGCCCTTTCTATACACGTCCAAATCCACCTTCCCCTAAGAAAGACTCTGGCTTGAAATTCTTTTTCGCAGCCACAAGCTCACAAAAAGTAAAAGTTTGAGCTGCAATTTGGTCACCAGGCCCATCAAGGCGAGAAAAAAGATGTAAAGTTCTTAATAATTGATATACATTATAGAATGTCTTGCAAAAATCAAATCAGCAGTAGAGGTATATATGGAGCACAGAAGATGACAGATGAAAAGTGGCCAATAAACAATTGGATGTGAAATTTACAAGCAACAAAGATTTGATACCAAATGTCCTCAAGCCAACTAGCAGGCTCTGGAATGAGAGAGCTCCTTAACAAATGAATGCAAAGATTCTGTTTATGACATATCCAGGCTACTAAATTAGAACATCGTACTTATAAATTCAAGAAGAAAAATTCAAAGATGTAGGAACTAAGCCAATTTGTACAAAGTGGTTGAGACTCTGTTAGCAACTTGTACAGCTTGTAGATTATGTTTACAGCTGCATTTTGCCATCTCAAATCATTTTTAGATTAATTTGCTTCCTAGAACCATGACAAAACATAAATCTCTTACCTATAAACTATACAAATATACTGATGAAACAAAGGAAACATGTTTTCCACCAGCCTGCGTCTAGAGTCTAGACTATGGTGGTTAATTAGTGCTCCTTAAATGGTCCCCAAAGGCTCTTAATCTTCTTGATTGTAAACAGGATACATACTGCATTCATCTAAGTTGTCCTGCTGCTAAGTGATTCTTTTGGTATGATGGTCGCTGACTGTACATCTTAAAAAGCTAAGTATACAATTTTCCTAAAATTCAGCCTGACAAACCTTCTTGCTTCTTACACAATGCAATAAAAACACACACAGCTGCCAAATAAATCTGAGGCCCATTTTGTGATCCCATAAATTAATGCAGAGTCAGTAAAATAATTGAATTGTTTGCATTTAAAATCAAAATATAGTTATTTTGATAAAAATTACAATCCTTTTGTCACCTGCTACCATCTTTTTTGTCCTAAAAGTTTCAGGGGACACTCCTGTTTTAAGGATCTTCGTCTTACAACAAGAAGAAAAGTGTTTAAATTGTAAATCATAATTGCTCAAACATGAATCTGCCCACCATCAGCAGCATAACTAGTTTACCTTTTGGTGAAAATTACCAAGTTGAGCTTAGGCAAAAAACATTCAGCTGAGATCTTAGACAAAAAGCAACAGTTTCTTATTAGTATTTCGATCTATAAAATTCTATAGAAACATTCAGCTGTGGTCTTGTGAAAATTCGTTTCCTAGTTTGGAAGAACTCAATATTGGTCATAATGAGAGTTATTATCTTTTTTATTATTCTATTGATAAGGCTATAGAACTTTTGGCATCCAAGTTCAAGTTTTTAAAAAAGATTCATATTAGTGGAAACAATCCTATTTCATCAGATCGATCCATTATTTTGCTGTCTGAGAATTGTTCTGTTCTGAAAGATGTTGGTATTCTGTCAAACTATCATGGCGTGACAGAACATGGCATTGGTCTTCTACTTCGGAATTTGCATAACTTGGAAGCTCTGCAGATTGCTCGTATCAAGGAGAATTATTCTTCTTCTGCGCAATCTTCAACTTTCACAATTGAAAATTCAATTAGCCATGCCGAAGCCTTGACTTCTCTCGAGTTTACAGGCATGGATATTTCTGACAGGCTTCTAATGGCAGTTGCAGATTCAAAGCTTCGTTTAGAATACCTTTGTATCAAAGATTGCAATAATCTTCATCTTATAAGTAGTGGACTCACTCAGTCAATAGGTGACTTGAATGCACTGGTTAAGGATGCGACAATAATATTCCATTGCCTAAATACAGTAAGATCCGCCAACTTCGTTTGCAAAGTTGCACGATTAGTGATGGAGTGGTCAGGCAATTAGGGCTTATTTTTCCCAATATAAAGGTTCTTGCATTGAGCTTTTGTTTCGGAGTCACAAGTAAAGGCATTGAAGCTATTTTGAAGAGTTGCAAGCACATTAGAGAGCTGATATTGGTTGGATACAATGCAAAAAAGATCATAAATGCGAATTCAGAACTTCCTGAAGTTAATTTAGAAGTTCTAAAACTCATTGGTTTTTGCATTGATATGGTGAAAGGCTTGTTGTGAAAGAAACAAAATGTCCTAGATTGATGGATTTAGATTTGAGTTTTAGCGAGAATGTGACAATAAAGAACATAAGGCAACTAGTCCAAAACATCAAAACTTTGACATGCTTAGATTTGATGTTTTGTAATCAGATAGATTTTGGTGATTTGTTGGAATGGATGTTATCAATGTTGGGGCCTACAGTAATAACAATAACGGAAGCGGAAACTGATAATACCCACAGACAACCAACCAACAGCGAAACTCAAACCAATGATCAATAGCAGTCAAAATAATCAACTATCCAAGCCAACCAACTAGACAGAAATAACAAGCAATAATCCAAGCAATAATAAGAAAATAAAGAACACCAAGATTTACGTGGAAAACCCTCCAATGTGAAGGGAAAAACCACGGGCAAAACTGGATAAAAATCCACTATGAGAAATAAGCAACTTACAAAAGTTTATCACACTTAAGCTTTTTGCCCAAAGCTTAAGAACCAACAAATTGGAATCAAATACAAAAATCTACCTTTTTGAGAATTTACAAATCCTCCTCAGAGAAAAACCAATTTGTTGCTTGCTTATCGCTCTCCCTTACTCTCTCTGGGAGCAAGAAAACTACAAAGTCTTCCAACTTTTGCAACAATTTCACACGGCACACTTTTCCTTTGCAACTTTTCAGCCTTTACCTTGTAAGAAAACAAAAAAACTTTCTGCCCTTTTTGTTTGGTGCGCCGTTCAACAATAATCAAGACGAGTGATGTCTCGTCTAGTTATTTGTTTCATAAAGAAAAAATGGTCATGGGGTTGGACCCACATGACAAAATAGACAATGAGTTGAACCCACATGACAAAATAGTCATGGGATTGGACCCACATAACAATCTCCCCCTCCAACCCCATTAGGAAGAGATCAACCACACAACCTGTTCACTTGAAGTTCACCTTTACCAAGGCATCCATGCCGGTCAAGTTACTGCACAACTCAAGCTTCTTCCTGGGAACCACTTTAGTCAACATGTCCGCAACATTCTCATTAGTGTGAATCTTCTTCAACTGCATCTTTCGATCATCAATTGCCATACGCAACCAATGGTACCGAACATCAATGTGCTTGGTCCTTGCATGGTACATAGTGTTCTTGCTTAAATCCATAGCACTCTGACTATCACAAAACACCATATACTCCTTCTGACTCAACCCCAATTCATAAAGAAATTCTTTCATCCAAATCATTTCTTTGCATGCTTCAGTTGCTGCAATATATTCAGCCTCTGTTGTAGACAAGGCAACACACTTCTGCAATTTAGACTGCCAAGAAACAGCTCCCCCTGCAAAATTAAATATGTACCCTGAAGTAGATTTTCTACCATCAATATCACCTGCCATGTCTGCATCAGTGAACCCTTCCAGAATTGGCTGTGAAGTCCCAAAACCCAAACACATCTTTGAAGTACCTCTCAAGTATCTGAAGATCCACTTCACTGCTTCCCAATGAACCTTTCCTGGATTGGAAAGAAATCTGCTCACTACACCAACTGCATGAGCTATATCAGGTCGTGTGCAAACCATGAGATACATCAATGACCTAACTGTGGAGGAGTAAGGAATAATTGACATCTCATGCTTCTCTTGTTCAGTCACCGGACAAGATTTCTTAGTCAACTTGAAATGATTAGCAAGTGGTGTGCTAACTGACTTAGCATGCTCCATGTTGAACCTTTTGAGCACACATTCAACATACTTCTCCTGTGATAACCACAGCTTTCCAGCTTTCCTGTCTCGGATAATAGTCATACCCAAAATCTGCTTTGCTGGACCTAAATCCTTCATGTCAAAGGACCTAGACAAATCATTTTTCAACCTGCGAATCATCTCAACATCTCGTCCAACAATCAACATATCATCAACATACAACAAGAGAATAATGAAGTCATCACCAAATGATCTAAAATAAACACAAGGATCTGCCGCAGTTCTCTTAAAGAAATGACTCACCATAAAGGAATCAAACTTCTTGTACCACTGCCTTGGAGCTTGTTTCAAACCATACAAGCTCTTCTTCAACTTGCAAACCATGTGTTCTTTCCCCTTAACTTCAAATCCCTCCGGTTGGTTCATGTAAATCTCTTCTTACAAATCACCATGCAAGAATGCAGTCTTGACATCAAGTTGCTCAACCTCAAGATGCAAGCTAGCTGCTAAACCAAGTACAACCCGAATGGAACTCATCTTCACCACTGGTGAGAAAATCTCATCAAAATTGATGCCTAGCTTCTGTGCAAAGCCTTTCACCACCAAACGAGCTTTATACCTCACTAGCTTGTTACCATCTCGCTTCAACTTGAACACCCACTTGTTCTTAAGTGGCCTTTTACCTTTTGGAAGCTCCACTAACTCATAAGTGTTGTTTTTCTGCAAAGAATTCATCTCTTCTTGCATTGCTTCCAACCAATATTGCTTATCTGAAGCAGATTGCACATCTTGGTAGCTTTCCGGCTCCCCTTCTTCAGTAAGCAAAATATACTCAGAACTAGGATACCTGGTGGATGGTCTATGCTCTCTAACTGATCTACGAAGTTGAGGCTCTGTGTTCTCAGGCAGAGATGGCTGCTCCCCCCGCTCAATACCCACTGCATCTGGCTGTGCAATGTCATCACCACCATCCAACTCATCATTAACTGTAGTTGGCTCATCTGTACCAAGTTCTGTCCCTTGTTCATTTACACCGCCTGTGGCTCTCCTTGGTGGAACTGTTGTCAAATCATCATCATCAATAACTCGAGAAGTCTTTTCTTTCTTCTCAAAATCTGCTATGGTCTCATGCTCATGAAAGACAACATCCCTGTTTCTAACAATCTTTTTCTTCTCTGGATCCCACAATCTAAAACCAAACTCCTCACCACCATAGCCAACAAAGATACAAGGAGTGGCTTTACTGTCAAGTTTTGACCTCTGTTCCTTAGGCACGTGCATGAAAGCCTTGCACCCAAATACCTTCAAGTGTGAATATGAAGGTTCTTTCCCTGACCATACTTTCTCTGGTATGTCAAAGCCTAAAGGAACTGATGGAGACCTGTTCAATAGGTAGCTAGCCATCTTCACTGCTTCACCCCAAAATGCCTTAGGCAATTTAGCTGTCCTTAGCATACATCGAACTCGTTCCATAATGGTGCGATTCATCCTTTCAGCTACACCATTATGCTGGGGTGTTCCAGGTTCTATCAACTCATGCCTAATCCCATGCTTTGAACAGTATGCATCAAAGTCATTGGACGTATATTCTCCTCCATTATCTGTTCGAATACACTTCAAAGGCAAACTTGTCTCCCTTTCCACCATTGCATGAAATTTCTGAAAAACCTGTAATACCTGGCTTTTGTATCTCAAACAAAACACCCAAGTTTTCCGTGAAGCATCATCAATAAAAGTAACAAAATATCTATTGCCACCTAATGACTCAACCTCCATGGGACCACATACATCAGAATGTATCAATTCTAATCTATTTTCGTTCCTTTTAGCAGGTACACGGAAAGAAACTCTACGATGCTTACCAAATAAACAATGATCACATGAGTTTAGAGAAATATCTTTATCTTTGGTCGAGGGAATAGGAATGAGAGACTGTTTCGCCAAAAGCTGTAACCCTTTCTCACTCATGTGTGCCAGCCTATTATGCCACAAGTTTGGTAAAGCATCATCCTCCACTGCATTAACATTGTTTCCACAATGTTTCAACCAAGTTTTGTACATAGTGCAACACAGTTTTCCCTTTGCTACTAGTACAGACCCACTGAGAAGCTTCCACTACCCATCCTTTTGCGGATTGTCATAACCTTCCTTAACGAAGACATTAACTGCAAGCAAGTTCATCCTCAAATCTGGAATGTGTCTCACATCCTTCAAAGTCAATGTACAACCAGTACTAGTCTGAACCACAATGTCTCCAATTCCCACAATCTGCGACACACTCTTGTTTCCCATTTTGGTTTCACCAAAATCACCTGATTGATAAGTTGTAAACAACTCTCTCTTCGGAACACAATGATATGCCACACCAGTATCAACAATCCATTCAACAGATAGATCACCCACATGGTTACAATCACCATGTCCACAAATTAAAGACACTGTCTCTTCATCAGAAACTACTGATGTCGCATTACTCTCATCTGAGTCTTTCTTTCCTTTTCCATCTTTCTGCTCTTGCTTCAAGATCTTGCAGTTCCGCTTGAAATGACCAACTTTTCCACAGTAATAACACTTCACTCCGTCTTTGGACTTAGAGCGATTCTTGGACTTACTGCGACCTTTAGAGTCTTGGCCTCTGTTCTTGGATCTTCCCCTGTTCTTTGTAACAAGTGCTTGATTAGACCCAGATTCCATGTTGCTTCGCCTTGCTTCTTCATTTAACAAACTATCCTTTACCATCTGCATCGTCACCTTGTTATCCGGTGCAGAATTAATCACAGTCACAACTAATGTATCCCAACTGTCCTGTAAAGAACCCAGAAGAAACAAAGCATTCACCTCATCACCAAGATTAATCTCCAAAGTAGTAAGCTGATTTAACAAATCTTGAAAGTCACTCAAGTGCTCGGCAATGGATCGTCCCTCCTTATACTTCAGATTAGTAAGCTTTCTAACTGTAAAAGCTTTGTTCATGGCAGTCTTCCTCTCATACAATGCAGCTAATTTTCCCCAAGCATCATTGGCGCTTATCTCTTGTGCTACATGGTGAAAAACACTGATGTCAACCCATTTTCTTATCATGCCTAATGCCTTTCTGTCTAACTTATTCCAGTCAGTCTCTGACATATCTTTTGGCTTGGCCACATCACCTAGTACCGGATCAAACAAATCCTTACAGTACAAATGATCCTCCATCATTGGCTTCCAAATTGAATAATTTGTAGCTGTCAGTTTAATCATGGAACCTGTATCGCCTTCCATGACTACAGTAACCAAAAGCTTTGAGACCAGTTGTTGGGGCCTACAGTAATAACAATAACGGAAGCGGAAACTGATAATACCCACAGACAACCAACCAACAACGAAACTCAAACCAATGATCAATAGCAGTCAAAATAATCAACTATCCAAGCCAACCAACTAGACAGAAATAACAAGCAATAATCCAAGCAATAATAAGAAAATAAAGAACACCAAGATTTACGTGGAAAACCCTCCAATGTGAAGGGAAAAACCACGGGGCAAAACTGGATAAAAATCCACTATGAGAAATAAGCAACTTACAAAAGTTTATCACACTTAAGCTTTTTGCCCAAAGCTTAAGAACCAACAAATTGGAATCAAATACAAAGATCTACCTCTTTGAGAATCTACAAATCCTCCTTAGAGAAAAATCAATTTGTTGCTTGCTTATCGCTCTCCCTTACTCTCTCTGTGGAGCAAGAAAACCACAAAGTCTTCCAACTTTTGCAACAACTTCACACGGCACACTTTTCCTTTGCAACTTTTCAGCCTTTACCTTGCAAGAAAACAAAGAAACTTTCTGCCCTTTTTGTTTGGTGGGCCGTTCAACAATAATCAAGACGAGTGATATCTCGTCTAGTTATTTGTTTCATAAAGAAAAAATGGTCATGGGGTTGGACCCACATGACAAAATAGTCAATGAGTTGAACCCACATGACAAAATAGTCATAGGATTGGACCCACATAACAATCAACACGCAACTTGGCTTCCCTCAAGGAAATATCTCTTGCAGAAGCTAAAGCTAAAACCACTAAAGATCAAAGAGAGCAATTTTTGAAACATGTTTGTTTGCTTACATATGGCTATGGATACCAATAGTAGACTATTTCTACCGGTAAAGAACAAAAAGAGAATGGAAATCCCTTCAAATTTCATTCTGTCCAAGTTATAAATATGTAAACATTGCTAGCTGATAGACTATTGTCTCTCCAGGGTACTAACAATGGATTTCTTGTTCTGTTAAAGAGTGACTTGGTGGAGTATCTACTCATGGAGGAAAGAGGTTTTGAAGTTGCAAAGCCAGAGTTTACTCTTCCATAAAGGTCAGCTTCAGCCTTGCATATTAATCTTTCTTGCCAATATATCTTTCATACAAGTTTAAGGCTATATTTGTATGAGAAAACATTTTCTGTTTTCATTTTCTAAAAAATACAAAGAAACTGTCATGTAAGATATGTGTTGTGAGGGGAAATGTACATATGTTTTAGAAAATGAAAATGAAAATGGATCTATAAATAAGATTAAAAAAAAGTTGTTTTCAATGTTAAGTCCATTGTCATTTTCATTTTCTAAAACATACATACATTTCTATAAACTACACATATCTATATGGTGATTTTTTTGTATTTTTTAGAGAATGAAAACAGAAAATGTTTTCATGTACAAAACATAGTCTAAATTCTGAAATTGATCCAATACCTAAAGTTTATTTTAATCTCTAGGACCTTGATCAGGCACAAAACTGTACAGAAATTTAGTAGTTCAGATTACAAGATTAGATCGTCAGCATATTTTCAGGATGGAACTAATTTGATTTTTCAGGTTAGCTTTTGGATTTGGATTAGAAAAGGTGGCAAGCCCTTGAGGAGGATACTCTGGATGGATTAATTTTCTACTTAATTTTCTTTTATTTTGTATTTCCCTAAATTGGTTTTGTGTTTACCAATATTGGTTTCTATGTTATTATTTACTTATCTATTATTCAGGATGCTTTTGTAAAAAACAGAATTGCAATCCATTTCACTTCTGCCATCATTCATGATGTTAAAAGATCCTGTTTTTAAGGTTGTCTCTGTTAGGACAAAAGCCATAAGACAATGGAAGAATTGCTCAAATACTATAAATCATGACCTTCCTAAATACTACTCCCTCTGTCCCTATTTAACTGTCTCTTTTTGGTCAACTTATCATAATTTTGACCATTATTTGTGATAAAATTATAAAGTTGTAAATTTTTTGAAGATAAAATTTAAAAAGTACAAATCTTAAACTTTTCAAAATATATTTTTTGAAAATTTAATTATATATATATTTTTTATAATTAATGGTCAAAGTTATGATAAGTTGACCGATAAGGGATAGTTAAATAGGGACAGAGGGAGTATATCAGCGACAATAAAGCCCTGTTTTTGAATCTGTGAATCCTGTCATGCAGAACATGTCATCTCATGCCTAGCCAACCAATATTGATTTCTAGTTTTCTATGTAAAAATTAAAATTCAGTTATTTTGATGAAAATTGCAATCCTTTTGTCACCTGGTACCGTCTTTTGTCCTAAAAGTTTCACAGGACAATCTTGTTTTAAGGATCTTTGTCTTGCAAAAAATAAATAAATAAAATAAAAAGGCTTAATACCCAAATTGGTCCCTGAACTATATAAAAAATGACATATTGATCCCTAAACTTTTATTTTGGAACAGATTGGTCATTGAACTTGATAGAATGGGACAGATTGGTCCCTGAACTTTTATTTTGAGACAGATTAATCCTTGAATCTTCCTTTTTTCTTTTCATTCAGGATCTATCTGTCCCTTTTGGTATAATTCAGGGACTAATTTGGGTATTAAGCCAAAATAAAAAGAAAGAAGAAGAAAAGTGTTTACTATTGCAAATCATAATTTGCTCAAACATGAATCTGCCCACCATCAGTAGCATTGGGGGAAAATTACCAAGTTGAGCTTTGGCAGAAAACATTCAACTATGGTCTTACACAGAAAGCAACAGATATCCAAGACTGCTGTAAATCCATAGTTAACCTTAACAATAAATCTTCTATGGATCATTATTATTTCTGTAACAGTCTCTTATTTATTCTCTACAAGCTTAAGTTGTTTTTGGGGCATACTTATTAATTATATATATAGTTAATTAAATTCAAGTACTTGCTTACAAAGGGTCTTTGGGCCAAAGCCGAGATATACAGAGCTTTAGCAAATTGAATAAAATATCCAATTCAAATAACGAAAATTAGGTGAATATGAAAGCCTTGATATTGGCTATATATATTGGCGTGGAGTTTTCTCTCTTTAGTGTTACAGATTTCAAGATGCCAAGGGAGGGTGACGATCTGCCGCCAGACTGCTGGCAACTGATATTCAAAAGGCTCAACGAGGCAGACTTGGAAGCAACATCCTTGGTCTGTTAATAGTTTCTGGACAAACTCAAATCTTGTCAAAGAAAGTTTGAATGTTTCGGATCTCCAAGTTAGCATTCTCTCTCAACTTTTCAAGAGAGCCACACGAGTGAAGAAGGTAGACGTGAGCCAGAAGGCCTCACGAGGTAGTTTAGATAAATTAAAGCCCTTTCCGAGGTTGGACGCTCTGTCTTAGATCTTGAATGTCGTAAGGGGCTGTTTGATAAACTGTTGAAAATTTTCGTACCGTTAAAAATGAAAATTTTCAATACTTTTAGATTTTTAACATGTTTGATAACTTTTACTAGTCATTACTTAAAAGATTTTTTTCAACAAAAAAGTGTTGAGTTTAAAAAGTAGGTGGAGACCTACTTATCATTGAATGATGAAAAAATTAATGGTTTTAATTTGAAAAACTTTCCTTTTATACTAAATTACCTTTATTTTAGACATTAATGAGTTTTAAAAATCTTCAACAAACATTTATGGTTTTCAAACAATATATGTATATTCAGCATTTATTTATCAAACAATTTTTATATACAAATTCAGTACTTATCAAATTCGGTATTTAATTTTTCAGTACTTACTTTTCAGCACTTAATTTTTTTAGTTTGTCAAACAGCATTACTCTGGAGGAGGACAATTAAAGCCCAAGAGTCTAAGAGAGTTGGGATCAAATCCAAACATGAAGAACTTAAAGACTTTGTCTTGCAACTGGATAATTTTATTGCATGAGGATGATCTTCAGGTGATAGCAAATTCGTTTCCTAGTTTGGAAGAACTCAAATTTGTCATAATAAGAATTATTATCTTCCTTCTCGCTATTCTGTTGACAAGGTGATTGAATTTTTGGCATCCAAGCTCAAGTTTTTAAAAAAGATTCATATCAGTGGAAATAATCCCTCGGATTGATCCATTGTTTCTCTGTCTGAGAGAATTGTCCTTTTCTGAAAGATGTTGCTATAAATATGTCAGACTCAGACTATCTTGGCGTGACAGCATATGGCATTGGTCATCTACTTCGGAATTCGCATAACTTGGAAGCTCTAAATTAAGATTGCTCATATCAAGGAGAATTATTCTTCTTTTGCGAAATCTTCGACTACCACAATTGAAAATTCAATTAGCCACGCCGAAGCCGTGACTTCTCTCGAGTCTCGAGTTTACAGGCATGGATAATTCCGACAGGCTTCTAATGGCAGTTGCAGATTCAAAGTTTCGTTTAGAATACCTTTGTATCAAACATTGCAATAATCTTCAGCTTATAGGTAGTGAACTCACTAAGTTAACAGGTGACTTGAATGCACTGGTTAAGGATGGCGACAATAATATTCCATTGCCTAAATACAGTAAGATCCGACAACTTCATTTGCAAAGTTGCACGATTAGTGATGGAGTGGTCAGGCAATTATAGGGCTTATTTTTCCCAATATAAAGGTTCTTGAATTGAGCTCTTGTGGATACGGAGTCAAAAGTTGAGGCATTGAAGCTATTTTGAAGAGTCTCAAGCACATTAGAGAGCTGATATTAGTGAGGCAAATTCAGAACTTGCTGAAGTTAATTTGGAAGTTTTAAAACTACTGGGTTCGTGGGTAGATGTGAAGGGCTTGATGTGATAGGAACAAAATGTCCTAAATTGGTGGATTTAGATTTGAGTCTTTGCGGGAATGTGACAACAAAGAACATAAAACAACTAGTCCAAAACATCAAAACTTTGACATGCTTACGTTTGATGCTTTGTAGTCGGATAGATTCTGGTGGTTTGTTGAAATGGATGTTATGTATAGGCAACGTTGCTTCATTGAAGAAACTATCTCTTGTAGATGCTAAAACTAAAACCGCTAAGGAAGTGAGAGCGAGACCAAATTCGCAAAATGGTTTGCTTAAATATGGACTCAATTGGGGATTATGACTTTGATCATATATAAATATTCAATTGAAAATCATAACATTTATTGGGACTGTGTACATATTCTCAACATAAAAGTGATAAGAGTAAATGTAAATAGTGTAAAATTAAACGTAAATAGGGATGTCAATGGATGGATATCAAACAGATATTCACCCCGATTAAAACCGTTTAATAAATAGTTTTGGAGTGGTTTTGGATGGTAAAATCACTATCTGTCGTGGATTTAGAGCGATTTCGATTTTAAGACCTCGGATATCCGCTATCCACCTAAAAATTGTTTAAGCTCTATTATTTAATTTATATATTTGTTGAAATACTTGAATTTCATAAATTTTTAAAATTTTGACTTAAAAATTGGTGGTTTTATATTTGGATTTTGTTTTTAGACGGATATCCACTTATCCACTTAAGTTAAACGATTTTGTGGTGCGGATTTGGATATTATTAAACGGTTTCGGTGTGGATTCCGATATTGGATCTAAAAGTTAAGCGGTTTCTTATGTGGATTCGGATAGCATATGATTAATCGGTTTCGGTTATGGATAGTGAAAATTAAGCGGATATTCGCACCGCTGCCAACCCTAATATTACGTAAAAGATGTGAGAGTAAACGTAAAATAATGGAACATAGGATTTTTTCAGAGTAAATATATAAAAGTGATAAAAATAAATATAAAATTGTGGAATATATAGGATTTGTTAAGAATAATCGTAAAAGTGATAAGAATAAACTTAAATTTTTAATATCGATATAAGAAGAATTAAATAATATATATGCAAAGGATTAAAGAAAAGATTAGGTAGATTTATTTAAGAATATATCAATTATAGTCTATTATATCTACTTTACACAAAATTTACAAATTTATTATATATTATATTTCCATTAATTATATATATGCAATGAAATGAAATTAAAATTTAATATTAAAAATAAGAATAAATACCCACATGCATAGAGCACGTGGCAAAATACTAGTTACAATAAAAGTGATTTATTCTAATATTTAAATTTAAATTATATCCCAATTTGATAAGTATACCTAGAAATTCTTTTTTTTTTTTGTAAATGTGCCTTTTATAAACATTAATTAATTAAAAATAATATAAAAGATTTTCCTAATAGGCAAAATTTTAATTTGAGATTTTTATATTTAAAGTAATTTTTTTTCAAAAGCATTACATTTATTATAAAAATTTAATAAACGATAGGATTCGAAAATTTCCTTAGGGCTCTCCTAGGGTTCTCTCTTATTAGGGTTCGTTAGGGCAATTTTTACTTCGAGGTTTATTAGAATTTTTTTTTTGTAAATGTATCTTTTATAAACATTAATTATAAATAACATAAAAGATTTTCCTAAAATGGAATTTTTTAATTTGAGACTTTTATAGTTAGAGTATTTTTTTTTCAAAAGCACGACATTTATTCTAAAAATATTTTTATAATTAAAATTTAATAAATGATAGGGTTCGAAAGTTTCGTTAGGGAAATTTTTAGTTTTAGATTTATCACCCACCGCACTTGTAATGATACATAGTAGTATTTTAAATTAGAGGTTCTAATATAAATATCTACGCATCTCTATAGTTATTGGTCAGTCTCCACTGAATTTGCAATCGACGAGTCAAATAATGGAAGAAAAAAAAGGGTAAATCGTTCAACATCGGAGGTCCTGCGCATGCACCCGCTGCCACCGCCCCCGCTTTCGGTGTGAAAGTGGAAGTCCTCACTCCTCCAGCCCCTCCAAGCGAGCCGCAACTCCACTCCGCGCCCTCCATCGATCCTGCATATGCAAAACGAGTGGAGGAAGAAGTAAATATTGGAATGGGCATCTGCTCATTAACATGTGTGCTACTAATTGCGACCATTGTACTAATTCTGAATCTGGGGTACCAGCAGAGTCCTAAATTCGGGCTAAATTCCCTATCCGTTTCTAGATTTAATATCTCTGCTGCATCTGAAGTTACAGCAACTTGGGATATCGGATTCTTGGCAAGAAACCCCAACCCCGTACGGCGTTATTCCTATGATCGTATCTTTCTATCTCTTCTCTACAAGAACCAGATGCTCTTTGAGGGAGTTGTGTTCCCAGAAATCTATCTTCCGACGAAGGGGAATAAATCATACACTGCTAAAGCTGTGGCAAGGGCAAAAAGAATTGAGGATAGCCAAGTTGCGGATGTCCTTGCGAGGGAGTTGTCTGAAGGAATGGTGGCCTTCACTGTCAGGTTGCTGGATATTGATTCATATGATTATTATTATTACATACCTAATCTGAATGTTACCTGTGCCGATGTCAATGTTGGGTTTAAGGCAAATCATTTAAATAGCTACGACGGAACAATGTTGGCTTCAAACAATACGGAGCATCAAGTTTATGCTCGGTGTTCATCAGTTGCCTCACGCGGCTATATTATTTAATTTTTTTTTGTTTCTAACTTTCTATATGATTTAGGCTTCTCTTATAGCAAAATATAGTTTAGTTTTTTTTTAAAAAAATTGTTCATCTCTTCAATTAGTAATTTAATTACTCTAAGGTATGCTATTAAGGCTTTATTTATCTTGTTTTTGTATGATTGAGGCTTTTATTATTATAACATACATTTTAATATTTTTTTCTTGTAGAAAATTTTTACTTAAACCGAATTTCCTTGGAAAAAATAGCCTTGAATATATGTAAAAACCTTGTAATTCATAAAACTCCTATCCTTGGGACTCTTTAATATCGTAGTTGAGTTCCCATCCTTATTACTCTATTCTAGTGCATGATGCTATTGCCTTAATTCAAGAAGTATTTTTAGGGAAGGCAATAGATTCGCAAACTTCTTGAATGATCATACTGTCAGTGACCATATTGTCAGAAACCCCCTAAGCTATTATCTAGGTTCAAGAGTATTGATTTAGTTCATCGATATTTTTCATCTAGTGTTACCTTTGATTTAGCTCACAAAACAGTGAAATTATTTATTTAGGTGAAAATTTGAAACAAAACCTGTTTATTTATTTTGAAAAATTTTGCCCTAAAACAGAGAAGACTATCAGCCAAGAAAGCTTCAAAGCAAACTGAAACCGATCGACTTTCAGCCAAGCAATCTAACAATAAATTGAGCCAACGTCATAATCCAATTATTAACCCAATATAAAATTGATTCTTTTTTTAATTTTTACCAAAAAATCAAAAAATATTATTGCTTTCTCAGAAAGTGTTTACAAGAAGTCAAGAACTACATAAGAAGAGTGTACATGTGTGTGTGTGTGTATATATATATACATATTAAATAATTTTAATAATTATTTATGACACCTCTTAAATTAATAACATTATAAGAAAATTTTAAATAGTATTAATGTAACTTTAAAATTAGGACTATTATTTTATACACCGTCAATAGAGTTTTTTTGACTTCACAAATATGATTAGGAGAATAACACATACTCCACTAGTTACTTAACTAATTAAAAAAAATGTAAAAATATATTCTAGAGGGACATGCGTCAACCCTCTAACTCCGCTTTTAAAGTCTAATAACTCCACTGTCAGTAGATGAGATAATTTTTCTTAAAATTAATGTAATTGTTAATAAATAAATAAATATTTGTTAAATACTATCATATCTTTTAATTTAATAAAACTATGAGATAATTTTAAAGGATAAAAACATCCAATACTATTTTATTAAGGAAGTATATACTTTTATAATACTCTTTGTGTCCCTATTTAACTGTTTCTTTTTTATCAAATCAACTCTAATTTTAACCATGATTTGTAATAAAATTATAAAGTTATAAATTTTTTAAAGATAAAATTTGAAAAATAAAGATCTTAAACTTTTCAAAACATATTTTTTGAAAATTTAATTATATATATATATTTTATAATTAATGGTCAAAGTTTAGATGGCAATAATATCCGAACCCGATGGGTTTCGCCCCGCCTTGCCTTGATAAGGGCTGGTTCTTCCTTTGGAATCGGATTTTCAGGACAGGGCAGGGTGGGTTTTAAAATAAAAAGTTGAGGTCAGATTGGGGGCGGGTTTAAGCCAATCCCACCATGCCCCGGGGTACATATAAGATTAATACTTTTATTTAATTTTATATTAATAAATATATAGATTAGATTAATAAATAATATTATTAACACTAATTAAGTAGATTAACATAATAATATTATAATTATAAGTAATTATAATGTAATTTGTATTAAAAATATAATTTACTTTTAAAATATACTAAAAATATATAATAAATATTAATTTTGGGTCGGGATCAAGTATTGAATTTCATAATCGGGTGTCAAGGTGAGGGGGTTTCGAGAGTACATATTATATGGTCGGATCAAGGTCGAGGCGGATAAAAACCGCCTCGAACTCGACTTGTTGCCATCGCCTACTGCTATGCCAGTGGTTAAGTTGATAAATCAGTTGTGCCATTTGATACACCCGGACCTAGCACGACCTTTTCGTAAGATCGGAATAGTACAAGATGACGCGATAATTAAATAATAAGTCGGTCCGGCTGTGTCAAGTCAGAAGAGAAGATAAGCTTAAGACAAGACGTAGTTGGAAGTTGAGATTGGTGACTATGCATGGAATCTCTAAGTGGACTCCTTGAAGTCCATAGCCAATGGATTGGAGGTCCATTGGTGAATTGGTCGGCGGATCGGGCCAATAATCAAAGTTTTGAGAGGTTTAAAAGAGAAGAGAAAGTCTGGCCCGGGGACCGAGTAGACCCGGTGCCGGGCTCCCCTATAAATAAGGGGGAGATGAGCTCTCCCCCTCATTTTCTCTCTTTTCTCTCTTCTCTCCTTTCTCTTTTCTCTCAACTGCTCCTTTGGAGCAATTTTGGACTTTTGGCCGATCCGGACAAACCGACCGCTAGTTCAAGGTGAGATTTTGGTGAGTTGTTCTTAACTCCTTGAACTACATTCCATTAAGTTTTCACGCTTATCCATGCATTGGTCTAGGAGAAATCCAAGCTCAAATTCAGATTCAGCTTTTAGTTAGATTTTAAGTTTAGATTTGAGATTTAGGAACTTTGAGCTTGTGATTCTCGTTTCTGCTCCAGTAAACGTGTCGTGGGAGGTGAGAGGAACCTCCATCTCGAATTTTACGCGAAACGGTAGACCAAGGGGTTCGGGAACCGAGGAAATGCCTTGGATCCCGAGGGGGTCGGACGGCTCCCGCGCGGGAGCCGAGTCTCTCCCGCGCGGGAGAGACAGCCAGCCCAGGTCCCGCGCGGGACCTGGGTCAGTCCGGCGCCGGACTGGGCCATTTGGCCCAATCCGTGCTGCTGGGCCCTTTTGGGCCCAAGCCGAGTGGACTTCGGCCCAATCAGCAAGGGGGGCCCTTTTTGGGCCCAGAGGCAAGCTAGGCCCTGCCCAGCTTCAGGGGGGCAGGCCTGCTTGGCCCAGAACCTAGCCGGGCTGGGCCCTCACGGGTCCCTAGGGGCATTTTCGTAATTTTTCATCAAGTGTCCAAATTTTACCCCGGAACCTCCCGGACACTTTTCTAAGCCCCGAATCACTTCCATACATCGTCTTATGTCATATTAGAGCCTCATAGGTGCATTCATAAATTTAATTATGAATGCTAACATGTATTTCCGTGTACTAGGGCTCCGGTTGAATCGAGTGCGGCGATGCTCCGGAGGTTGAGCTACATGGAGCGCTTGGGAGTATACGATTCTCCTATCACTGTGAGTGGCTTAGATTTCTTTGTTTAGTCACTCGGGAAAATGATTTTTAAAAATGTTTTAAAAATATAAATGTTTTCAAAAGGTTTTGGGATACGGGAAATCCACACACACACTATTGTCTGTGATATACCCACATAGAGAGTGGGATGTTTTCAAAAGGAAATATAAATACTTATGTGTGTATGTTTTTATATATTTTAAGTATGTGTGTTTTATATATATATATATATATATTTGAAATATTATTATTATGATTATTGAGGGTACGATGCCCTTGGGAGATGAGCGTTTGAGAGGGTTCCTCGAGGCTCCAATTTGCGGGAGCGTGGACCGAGTTGAGAGCATGTATGATACTCAACCATGGACCGTCTATCAAGGGGCACGGTGAGTCGAGCCTGGTTGGGAGAGGAGCGTAGGGAAACTCGCCAGAGCTCTAGTTCGCTGTGTTCCACCACAGCGAGGCATTATCGAGGGAAAGGGCTAGAGAAATAGAAAAGAGAAAATAATTATAAATGAGAAAAGAGATAGCTCTCGGTGCAGTGAGGCGTAAGGCGACGACGGGTCGTGCCTCCAGTATGATAGAGATGCCAGCCCATTTTATGTATATATATATATATATATATTTATTTATTTATTTAAAGTGTTTTTAAAAGAGGGTTCTCAGCAGGAGAACAAAAAAAGAGTTTTAAAAGAAAAATATTTATTATTATTCTATTTCATTTTATTTTATTTTGGATTTCCCTTATTTCCCCTAACCCCAGATGGAGATTCTTAGAACCTCTGTCACTCACCTGTATCCAATATGGATGGATGCAGATTTGCGTACGGAGTCAGCTTTAGGAAGGAGGCTCACTAGAAGACATCGGTGGCTTAGGTTTAGTGTTTTCCGCTATGTAGGTATTCTTTTAATTAGCCCACTGATATTGCTTATAAATTAATATTTTATTAAATGATTTTTAATTAAAATTTTAGTTTTGTTTTGCAGCGATGATATCCATTTCAATGCCTTGCGGTGCCTCGGATGCGTGGCTGCAGACACGTACTTCGAGGTAGCGCGGCGGTTGCCACGTAGCCGGCCCGGGGCGGGTCGGGGCGTGACACCATTAGATATGGCAAATAGGCGGGTTCAATTGGGCTCGGGCTCAGGCTCGGTCACTTTGGGTTCGAGCTCTTTTGGATTCATGCTACTTCAGGTTTGGGTCTTTTGGGTTTCAGGTAGTTTTTGGGTTCGAGTTCGGATTGCGCTCGGACTCGAACTTGGGTTGGGTTCGAGTTCAGTTTTGGTCAGATTCGGACTTATGTCAAGTTGAGTTCAGGATTAGGTCGGATTGGGTTCAAGTTTTGACTTTTCAATTAAAAATTATTATCATTGTTTTATAAATCTAATTTTATTTTACTACTTTTCATTTTTTATTTATTTAAGAAGTACTCCCTCCATTATTAAATAATAGTCATTTTAATTAGCAAATTGTTTTTATTTCAAATTAATTGTCATTTTAGAAAACTAAGAAAGCATTTATTATCCTTTTGTTAATTTTATCCTTCTTTCTCTACACTATTTTTTAAAAAAAAGATAGTTTAGTCACATAGTTATTTTTTGTCTACAATAAAAATGATAGTTTAGTCATATAGTTATTTTTTGTTTAGATTTTAGGAAATTTATTATCTTTCTTAATCCTTATACAACAACCTTAAACGAATATTATTCAAAAATGAAGGAAGTATTATTTCTTACATAATTTTAAAAAATATTTATTATCCAATTTTTAATATGAGTTTCGGTAAAAGGGAATTGGAAAATTATTACTTCCTCCATTGCTAAATAATAATTGTTTTAGAAAAAATTTTCTATTCCAAATTACTTGTCTTTTTATAAAAGTAAGAAAGTATTTATTACTTTTTTACCAAATTTACCCATCTCTCTTTATTCTTAAGTTATTTTAATAAATTTTTAAGTAATTTACAAATAAAAAAAAGATAGTTTAGTCACTTAGCCAATTTTTTGTATAGATTTTAGGAGATTCATCAACTTTCTTAAGTTTTGCGCAACAATCTTAAATAATTATTGTTTAGAAATTGAGGGAGTAATTATTTAATCATTGAGTATTAAAAGGTAAAAATTATTAATAATTAATAGTTAATAATTGATTTACTAATTCACATTAATAATTAATGATTTTAACAAGATTAATTTGACATGCCCGGACCTAGTCCGCACGTGTCAAGTTGAGTAATTATGTATAGTTGTCTGGCCAAGATACCACATTGGACTTCCCATGGATGTTTTGAACTTCATTTAGTTCTATTCCAAGCTTAAAAATCCTAAAATTGAAGTTTCGAGTTGCGGGGCCCACTTGGGCACGAATCCCAAGGAAGTTTGACCGGGTTGACCGGAGTCAACCTTGACCTTGTTGACTCACCCGAGACCCCCATTTTCTCTTCTCTTCTCTGTTCTTCATTCTCCAAGCCCTCTTTTCCAAATTCTTCAAAATCAAACCTTCAATTCCTCTTCAAACACTTAATCAAACATCATCACTAGCTTCTCTTGCCTTCTTGAAGATCAAAACACCAAAATTTTCAAGAAATCACAAAATCTTCAAAACTGTCATTTCGGCGACAGTTTGTTCATCGAGCTATATCTCTGAATTCAACCGTGGGAAGTGGCTGGGAATTTGGTATGTTGTTCTAGACTCATCAAGCTTTAATTTGATAGTTTATATGCATGATTTCGTGGTCTGTGCTAGGAGAAATCATGAATTGAAGTTGAGATTTCTGTTTTGCCCGAGACTATGTTAACCCTTGGTGTTTTGATTTGAATTCCGAGCATAATTGGTTGTTTGATTCCTTTTTTGATGCTGTGGAATCTTAGTTTAAGTGTTGAGGAATATGTATTTCGAATTTCAGGTTCATTGGTGTTGAATTGAACTTGAATCGAGCTGAAGAAGATTGGAGGCCGAAACTCGGCCTTAAGTGCAGCAATGAACCGACGCCGGACCTGTTGTGTTCTGGAGCCGGATCATCACTGCTGGGCAGTTTTTGCCCCAATTCAGGTCTAGGGGCAAAATGGTCATTTGCAGCCCTAGACCCCATTTGACCCCAATTGACTTTAATTTACTTCAATTGACTTCTGGACTTACCCAAATTTACTCCGAGACCTTAGAAGCTCTAATTAGATTTTACCTAGGTGTTTAATTTTTAGTCAATTGCCGTTATTAATCAAATTAGATTTTAATTTGATTATTTAGGTACGTGATTGTACGAGTTTCGGACCTGTAGCTGTTTGAGCTTAAGCGTTCGTGGGGTAATCGGGGAGTATACAACTCTCCTCTCTTGTGAGTGGCTTGGATTATATTGGTTGACTATTAAGAGTTAACCGTTTTCAAATTTCTTTATAAATGCTTTATTAAATTGTTTTCATATGTTTTGGGGTATGAAATGTCCACTCTCACACACCAAGTTTACAAAAGATTTAAAGGGTGGGATTTTCAAATATTTTTATAATTGATATTATTGATAATTATTTTGGGGTACGATGCCCCTGAGAGACAAGAGATTGAGCGGGTTCCTCGAGGCTCCAATTTGCGGGAGCGTGGACCGAGTTGGAGAAGCATGCAAGATTCTCGATCGTGGACCGCCTATCGAGGGGCACGGCGAGACGAGACCCTGGGAGAGGCGCGAAGGGAAGCTCGCCAGGGCTCCAGATTGTTGTGTTCCACCACAGTAAGGCAAACGTCAAGGGAATGGGCCAGTGAGTAAAGAAAAGTGTTTTGAAATATAAAGTAACCCTTGACGGTCCAGCAGGTACCCCAGTGCACGGGTGTACCTTTTTGGGACAATTTCAGAAGCCAGCCCATTTAATAATAATATTATTAATTTAATATTGTTTTGGTGTGGGATTCCTATAATTTTAGTAAATGGTTTATTAAATTAATTTTGGATTATTTCATATCCCCAGCCGGAGGTGATCGGTCATTATAACCGGGTCCCTCACTGGTACAAGTATATTGTACTCACTCCATTCACTTTTGTTGTCAGGTCATCAGGCTTCGGACGGCGGACGTCCTGGTGGTCAGTGATCCCAGTACGACACTGTGGACACGATTTTGTAGGTGCCACCCTTTTTGCCCTGTGAATCTTGGCTCGGGATATTAGTGCATATTACATATATATTTATGTATATATATATTACTTTCCGCTACATGGTGCACCGTATAACGTGTCACTTTCTTTTTAAATATTTTTTGAATTATATTATCTATAATATTTTCGTATGTTTTCATATATTGCTCGAATACCCTTTATTTTTATGCCTTATGCCATCTTGGTTGCTCGCCTGACGAGGCACGCATCTCGAGGTGGTACGGCGGTTGTCACGTGCCCGGGCCTGCGGGTCGGGGCGTGACATAATTTTAATTATTAAATATATTAAAATTATTTATTAATTTAATACCCTTTTAAATATATATATATATATACACACACACTGTATATATATATAAATATATAGATAATATATAAAAGTACGAAATATTGTAAAACTTTTAAATTGTCTAAAATATCCTTTTGTTTCTAACATATATTTCAGAAATACATATACTATTGTTATTGTTGAGTTAAATTAAAACACTTTATTATCTTTAATTAAATATTTTTATATTTATTAAACGTCAATGGTAATTAACCAATTGACATATTTCAAAAATATAATTGATAATAATTAATCAATTTTACTTTCACCATAATTAATTTACTACTATATATTATCTTAAAGAAAATAGTAGTTTAATAACTAATAAGATATTATACATTTACTACTAATAATATCAAGAAATGAAAAAAGATATTATATTATTTTAAACAATTATGATCATTAAAATTATAATTTTGATCTTATAAAAATATTATAAGATTACTTTTTTCTAATATTAAATTCAAGTTCAAGTTTAGGTTAGGCTCGGGCTCGAGTTCAGGTTGGGTTCGGGCTCAGGCTATCACCCTTCGACTTGTAGGCTCGGCCACGTGACAACCACCGCATTGTCTCAAAGTATGTGTCGACCGGTCATGCCTTAGAAGTAGCACCAGACATTAAATACCAAGCATAAATATAAATATCAAATACTATTTTAAAATAAAATATTTTAGCAATTAAAATATTACCTTTAAATAATATAATTATGACAAGTAAAGTCCTCCAACGATAAAATATCAAATCAAGTATGATTACAATTGTGGAGAGTGAAATCGAAATATAAATATTAAAGAATTAAAATGCACAAATGGATCACAATTACTAAGAATAGATAAACCTACTTTAGTTGAAAGCTAATCCGCACATCTTATACAATAGTCGCTCCTCAATGAGCCTCAATCCTGAAAACTAATTAAACCACAGTGGTGAGTCTACAGGCTCAATGATATGATTTAGAAACAATATAAAAGACGAAAGATGGTGGAAGATATAATCATACCAAAAACCCTTTTATAAATCATCATTTTATTTCAAATCAAATCCCACCAATAAAATCATTTTCATAAAAAATAATTTAATTTAACTAGGGCGGCATAAATCGAACGAGTCTCATCCGTTTGTGAGCTCAAACAGTTAGCAGTAATTCTCATTAACTCATCATTTAAAATGTATATACATATATATACTATGTTTTTTTCTCCCAACATTGTCATTCGTCATCTCAATGACTATAAATGCTTCTGGCAAGTCACCCTCCGCACCTCTTAGTCCTAGGAGAGTACACTTGTGCCTCCTTTATGGAGTGTCCATAAGCCACTAAACAGCTAGTAAATTAGCCCTCCTGGGCAGGCTCCTCATGGACCAATATCATACATGGACAAGTCACACATGGACTATAATCATGCCACGATTAGATTTATATAAAAATACCTTGATTGGGCAAGTTACCTATAGAATCAGGTTTTCATAAAATCATTCAAAACATTTTATATCATATATATATAGCATATATTATAACATATCCTGCCCTCATAAAATATTTCTGGATGCTTGTGTAATGATACATTATATCCTAAAACAATATAAAAGTATTTATATAAAACATTCATAAAATTAAAATGCCATCAATGTCACTAAATTTTGAGGCTAAACCACTCACTGATTGAGAGAGTAGTATACTCCCACACTAAACCAACTGCACAATAGGAGCTTTGCCACGATTATATGCCAGTGCTTTTATTTCGATTAAATTCACTTTAGAAATCATTTTAAAATTTAATAAATATTCCTAAATAAGCTTTCACTGGCCCTAGAAAAGGTCCTAGGCTAAACAGGGATTAATTTGATAAAATCGAAAAAGTCAACTTTTTCGATCAACTGGTTAAAATCAATGATCAACAATCAAACGGACCAAAATCAACGGGTCAACTAGTCAACTTTCCATAATGGCACCAGACAACTGCCGGAATTTGGAAATTTCTAGATTCCGGTGAAGTTCACTCTTTGGTAGATTTTTTTGCTTAAGCTTCAAAAATTCATATCTTCAATCCACTGATCGAATTAAGACATGTAATATCTTGTTAGAAGAGCTAAGAGACTAATTTAAAAAGTTCTTCTACACCGAACTCTAATTCTCACTCTATCTAGGTTGAAAATTGATCAAACACACTGTCACCAATTTCTGCACCTTGACAGCGATAGGAAATTCAAAAATTTATATCTCTGAATGCAGACATTTTTGGAGGAAGACTTGTGAATGAAAATTGTAGCAAACACATCAAAGAAGCTTCAGTTAAAATTTCATGGCAAACTGAGAACGTTTCCATAGTCAAAAACCCAAAAAACAGAAGGTGCAGAAAAGGCTAATGAAGCAAAATTTTCTTGCAATTTTCTACGAAGCTTTTTCAACCATTAATTCTTCAATGCAACATGCAAATATATATTATTAAAGCTTTTGAAGGGTATCATCACTTACCCAAGTGACTCAAGTTCAAGCTAACAAGCTTTCACCCCAAAATATCAAAAACCTCGAAATCTTTTGCTCAACCTTTGAGCTTCAAACAGCCACCAACTTTAAGAAACTAACACCACCATGTTGAAGAGCTCGAAATATCCTTCGAGGTTTAGTATATTTGCATGCCCAAATTAATTGAGAGATGATGGAAAAATTTAGGCTATGTTTGGTACATGAATACATTTTCTATATTCATTTTCTAAAAATACAAAGAAATTACCATTTAAGATATGTATAGTTTATAAGAATGTATGCATGTTTTAGAAAATGAAAATGAAAATGGACCTAAAATTCAGAACAAATTTTTTTTAATATCATTTTTAGATCCATTTTCATTTTCATTTTCTAAAACATGCATACATTTCCTCTCACAACATATATCTTATATGATAGTTTTTTTATATTTTTTAGAAAATGAAAACAGAAAATATTTTCTCATACCAAACATAACCTTAGGTTTGAAGTTTGGAAGCTTTAATGAACTAAAAATGGGTTTTTGGCTGCCCACCACTTTCCCCAAGTTTTATACTTTCTCTTTTTCGAAAAGCTACAAATTTATACTTTCACCCCCATAGCTTTACAAAATTTTCATTATGTCTCTTATTTCATCTTCAAATTTCTTTCAATTCACCCTTAACACACCATTATCTAATTAAATTTTATAGTTTGAGACTAAATATCAAGTTAAATTTAATTAGGATCGGGGTTCACACGGGCCTTATCGCTTTATCGGGTTCGGATGGACTCTGACTGGTTTTCGGGTTCATTTTATTACCACTATGTTTCATGGGTCCTTAATTTAAGTCTGTAGCAATTCACAAAAATAAGTAAAATGCAGCAAGATTGTTCTTGTGACTTGAAGTAATAGAATTATTTTTAACAGAGTATCTAACCTAGAGGTAAAAAATTAGGCCTTCCAATATTTTTAACTTGTATCTAACCTGTTTTAAGGATCTTTGTCTTACAAAAGCAAAGATAAGTTATAATTTGTCAAACATGAATCTGACCACCATCGACAGCATAACTAGTTTACCTTTGGGGGAAAATTCTCAAGGTGAGATTAAGCAGAAATATTTCAGCTGTGGTTTTAGACAGAAAGCAACAGAAAATGCAATCCGGCTTATTATCCACAAGCTTATGTAGTTTGGGCCATTGCTGTACCCAAACTACACTACTCGTTAATTATATATTTTTACTCAGTTTTTGGGCCAAAGGCGAGATAGGGCTTTGAAAAATTGAATAAAATTATATCCCATTTAAATAACAAAAATTAGGTCAATAATAATGCTTTGGTATTAGCTGTTGGCGTTGAGTTCTCTCTCTTTAGTGTTACAGATTTCAAGATGCCAAGGGAGGGTGCCGATTATCTGCCGCCAGACTGCTGGCAACTGGTATTTAAAAATCTCAACGAGGAAGACTTGGAAACAGTATCTTTGGTCTGTAAGAGTTTCTTGGCAAACTCAAATCTTGTCAAAGAAAGTTTCATTAATGTTTTTGGTCTGGAAAGTAGCAAGCTCTCTCAACTTTTCAGGAGGTTCACACAACTAAAGAAGGTAAACCTGCTCGGCTATTTCGTACCAATTTGTTTCGATAAATCCCTCGTAGAGGTTGGACGCTCTGGCTTAAATCTTGAATCTCTTAATATTTCATATCCAGGAGTATCATTACCATTAAAGACTGAGAGTGTAAGAGAGTTGGTATCAAATCCAAACATGAAAAACTTAAAGTCTTTGTCTTGCAACTGGATAACTTCATTGCATGAAGATGATCTTCAGGAGTTCACAAATTCGTTTCCTAGTTTGGAAGAACTCCATATTGATTATAAATATCGTGATTTCGACTTGTCTGTTGATAAGCGGTTTGAAGTTTTGGCATCTAAATTCAAGTTTTTAAAAAAGTTTCATATTAGTGGAAATCATCCTATTTCGGATCAATTTGTTGTTTCTTTGTCTGGGAATTGTCCTTTGCTAAAGGATGTTGCTATAAATGTAAGTCCCGATCATGGCGTGACAGAAACTGGCATTGGTCTTCTACTTCGGAAGACGCCTAACTTGGAAGCTCTATTGCTCGGTTATATCAAGATTAATGATTCTTCTTCTGCAGAATCTTCAGCGATCACAATTGAAAATTCAATCAGTCATGCCAAAGGCTTGGCTTCTCTTGAGTTTCAAAGCATGGATATTTCTGATAGGCTTCTAATAGCAGTTGCAGATTCAAGGCTTCGTTTAGAATACCTTGGGATCAAATATTCCGATGAGGTTATAGGTAGTGGATTTTGGTTTAATTATTCCACCAAGTTATTAACAGACAAAAATATTCCATTGCCTACACACAACAAGATCCGACAATTTCATTTGCAAAGTTGCGGAATTTGTGATGAAGGGGTCAAGCAATTAGGGCTGGCTTTTCCCAACATAAAGGTTCTTGATTTGAGCGGTTGTTACAAAGTCACAAGCACAGGCATTGAAGCTATTTTGAAGAGTTGCAAGTCCATTAGAGAGCTGATATTAAACGAGCTATACAATGAAGAAAAGAATATCATTGAGCCAGATTCAGACCTTCCGAAAGTTAATTTGGAAGTTTTAACACTATGGCATTCAAGTATAGATGGTAAGGGGCTTGCTGTGATAGAAAAAAAATGCCCTCGATTGGTCGACTTAGATTTGAGTTTTTGCAGGAATGTGACAACAAAGGACATAAAGCAACTGGTCCAAAACATCAAAACTTTGACATACTTAGGTTTGATATGCTGTAATCAGATACATTTTGGTGATTTGTTCAAACGGATGTTATCGACAGGCAACTTGGCTTCCCTGAAGGAAATATATGTTGAACTTCCTAAACTTAAAACCACTAAAAAGGAACAGAGAGACCAATTTTTGCGACATGGTTGTTTGCTTAGACATGACTGCCCACGCCACAGCTTGAATAGAGTATTTCTCTAATGGTAAGCAGAAAAAGAGAAGAGAACCCTTTAAATTTCACTATTTCCAAGTTAATATGTAAACACTGCTAGCTGCTAGAATATTCTCTTTCCAAGCTACTGACAGAGGATTCATTTTTCTGTTGCATGAATGTTCTCTCTCCAATATTTTTGCATAAGTTAGACGGCCGAATGTAGATCAAATATCAAGAATTTATTTTTATTTCTAATACCTTCATCAGGCACAAAACTTTACTGAAACATAAGAGCTATTCATACCTCTTACCACTATGGAATTGATCCCTTTAAATTACCAAAAAAATTTTAAATTGATTGCTGAGACTTGTGTATTAATTTGGTTTTCTAGGTCAGCTTGGCATGTGGATTTGAGAAGGTGGCAAACAAATGGAAAAGGAAACTCTGGGTGGAATAGGGTAGGAAGGGTATTTTTTTTTCTTTTTTCAATTCAAACTAAAGATGGCGAGTGTGGATTTTATAGAATCTGAAATATTCTGAAGGAGTTCTCTTTATTTTCCCTGAATTGGATCTGTACTTACCAATATTTATTTCTATGTTATTATTTACTTATTTTTAGTATGTTTTTGTGAAAAAAAAATTGCAACCCAATATTTCATGCCTGCAATCATAGGTGATGATAGGAATCCTGTTTTAAGGATGTTTGTGTTAGACAAAAGCCAACAAATATTTGGATGAAACTTGACTCAACTCACTACCAGCACAATTGCTCAAATTTGGAAGCCAAAGTTCGCTTCTGACAAGTATTCAAAAATAACTGCTCGTGCAATGAATAGCTTTGAAATTTTGGATAAGGCAAACAAAAAGATGTAAAACAAAACATAACCAATTGAGGACTACCCAACCGAATGATGTTTATTGACATTCTTTTATTATATATATATATATATATATATATAAATATATATTTTGGTTAAAACATTCTTTTATTATAACCGAAGAAGAGAAGATCGGTTTATGGTTAACATGAGAGAAATAAGAATGATAACAATGGAGTTATATCAGCAGCAATTCATGATCGATGAGTTTGCTAAAGAGATCTCTACATAAAGAGAAAGCAATCGACGCAAGGACACATAGAATATATATATATATATATATATAGCATATTACCTCTTTGGTGTCCTTCCTCAGGGTTTTCTCCAAAAGCTCAAGAGGGGTCTGCATAACCGAGAGAAACAAGAATTAAAAACTCCATAAGCCAAAGCATGTCTCAAAGATTTAGCAGGAACTTTTATGACCATTTTCTATATATACTCAGCGTCTCAGCCAAGTAAGAATTAAATTCAAAGGCAATAATCCACCTTAGTTTTATTGCATAGTACGAATAGCAGTGTTGTCTTCCAAGCTGGGCATGTTCTAATCTGCATCATAACCTAATTCAAAGTAGGAACAGGAGCTTCAATTGCACAGTAAGATGTAGACACACACATGTAGGAATTAATAAGTGAAGAATATAGTGTCTGAAAAACTATTCTCAGAAATGGTTTGGTGGCGGCTTGCTCCCGACCAATATCATGACACCACCTCTGTAATATTTAGTATAGTATTTTGTTTCATATCTAAATCATTTCAGGTCGGATCAACATAGCATAGAGGCCAAACCCAGACATGATCAGTAGAAAAGCAACAATAAGGTATGAAGAAGAACTGGAAAAGTATGAGATTGAGTAGGTACACTGATGAGTTTGTTGGATCAAATTTAAATGAATGGTGATAAATTCACGATCTTCTTAAAAGTGAACTAATATCTATACTGTTACATCATTATATCTTCAATTCACTGCTTTGACACTACATAAAACGTTTGACAAACGTTATACATTTGTACATCTTTTAGCTAAGTTAGACTGCAGACTAATACATTTGTGATTCAATCAGGATTCTATTTTCCGCTAGGAGAAAAAATGAAGAGGAGAAGAAAGAGTTCTAGGGGCCTGTAGCTTGAGCGAAGTACATGATTATGAAAGGGCTTTGGACTTTTATGGCAGCAATATTTTGGGCTTTAACTTTATTGTCTTATGAAAAAAAATAACTTTGTAGTCTTTATATTTTGGGTCGTCCCCTAAAATCTTTTGTACAAGTATTAAGGATGTTTCACACAAACGTCTAAATTACTGTTAATTAGGGACATTTGATTGTAGTCGTTCCCTTTTCTTGTCCCTAAAACTTCTCAATTTTGTAGTGATATTATGAGATTCAGAAACACATAAAATATATCAAACCGCAATGCGAAAACATGGATGGCTTGGAAATATTCTAGTACTAGGTAAGATTTAGATTTTGGCTCGGAAATATCCAAAATCAAAATTGTTAGAGCTATAATAAACAAAGGTCTAATACACAAAATAGCCATCGAACTTGTACAAAATTGTCGTTTTGACCTTTTAACTTTTATTTTGAAATTCTTGGCCCTCAAACTTTTATTTTATTTTGTACACTAAGTGGGGAAAACTTCACACTATCGTCTCTCCATTTTTGCTCACTGGATTCTTGTTTAATCTTTGATTGTTATTATCAGCTATTTTTAAATCGATCTTCTCCTTTAATTTCTGTGTCAGGGGTGCAGCAGGAGCAGGCTTCTTTTAAGGGAAGAGCTGTTTTCTAACCTATATGAGCATATAAACCGCAATGTGCTTCAATTGGATAAGAAGTTTTACTTGCAAGAGATGGGGATACCTCAAGGAAGTGTGCTGTCCACTTTGCTTTGGTCATTATATTATGGGCACATGGAAAAGCATGTGATATTCCCATATCTCGAGGAAACCAGTGAACCTGCTGCCGAAGATTTATCCACACTAAGTATTCTTTCTGATTCCTCAGATGCTGAGAATTCCCCACATACTGTTGTCTCACCCCTACTTATTTGCTTGTACGATTCATTGATGATTTTCTTTTCATATCAACTTCAAAAGAGCAGGCTAGTGGTTTCTTGTCCATGTTGCTTTAAGGATTTCTAGATTACAAGTGCTACATGAATGAGGAAAAATTCTGTTTCAATTTTGACATTGAACATCAATCTGGGCTTTTATCGAGCCGAGTTTATGTTGTTGATGATGGTACCTCATTTCTCCGATGGAGTGGTTTGCTTATAAACTGTAGTACTTTAGAAATTCAGGGTGATTATACAACGTTAGTAACTTTTATGGATCTTAGTAGAAATGTTATTAATGATTCTTGGCTTCTTCACAATCTTATCGGGGCTTCCTACTTGATCGTTTTGCTGGATTAGTAATTAGCACAATGTTTATGAAATGTTCAGCTTCATTGCTTTAGATACCAAAGATTGTTTCAGTTTAAACAATTTTTACTATGCAAATCATCATTGAACATCACAAATGATATGTTTGTGATATATCCTATGGTTTCACATCCAAATAATGCTAAAATTATGTATTTAATTAAAATGAGGAACCACTTTTGTCTTGATACACCACAGAAAACTCTGTTGCTTTTTATTTCTTGTTCTAATAAACGGCAACAGAAACAGGCAAACAGAAGAGAATTTTTTTTCCTTTTCTTTTTTAATTTTTTACAATTATGCTGTCATCTTTACTTTATTCCTTTCAAGGAATTTTAATTTGAATTTTGAATGTACTTGAATGAGTTGTTGCATCTTGTTAACAGGAATTTGCCACTTGAGTTCCACTCTTACCATCCAATGGCAAGGTGACCGGGAAATCGTCTAAAATGGGAGCTATGTGACTTCATGAGACCTAGGTGCTATCATGTGTTCTTCGATTCAAATATCAATTCTGCATCTGTTGTTCTTAAACTGAAGAAGGAAGTTGTATGGCTTGGATATCATGCTTATATTCAGGTCTTGAAGAAAAAACATTCAAGGCATTTGGGATTGCTATCTTTGCTAAGGTCTTAGTTTCTTACTCACAAACTCACAGGAAATGAGTCATCTGAACTAAGATATGGAGTTGAAAGATCACATTCCTCTTCTTTGTGGAAAATCAAATATTAAAGTTGTTGGTTATGCCCAAAGACAAATCACTTGGGCTTAATTACAGGTTAGTCCAAAGTCTAAATGGATTAAAAGTTTAATCCAAATCTAATTAGGTTAAAAGAGTTTTAACCTAAATATAAAATGCATGTGAGACACGCATAGTTTATTTTTTAAGCCGTAAAACACAATTAGAATTCTCTGTTCATTTGCTAGCACAAAAGGCAGAGAAAACTCTATTCCTAATCTTCGTGAGACAAAAATTGGTTGCTGCTTGATCATGTGGATACCGTAGAGGCGAGATCCTAAGAAAGTTTTCGCTGCAATTTAATTCGATCCAGCTTTAGTTTCTGATTTTATCGCACAAGTAAGTTAATATTTCTATCACTAATTGGGATCTCCCCCGCATGGATCCTAGTGGGAACCGAAATTTTATATTTACATTGGGTTTGTTTGTTCTCGGTTTCCCTTCATTGGTATCAAGAGCGACTTGCAGAACCTAATCAGATTGATTGAAAAGCACGGTACTTGGTTATCAGTTTATTTATACATGAGATATTATATTATATTGTTTTGTGTTGAAATTTATATGTGATATTGATTTCGGTTTTCAACCGTAATGTGTTTAATATATTTAAACTGTATGACATGTTTAAATTGTTAAATGGATGAGATCGGGTAGTTGATAATAAGCAGATACTGTGTTAGATTGGCCTATGAGTTAGGCTGATATATAGGCGTTCAAAGTCTCTGGTTTTCATCCCGAAACTGCTTGTGACACTAAAAAAATCAACTGTTGGTGGTTTTCTTCATGGTCAAAGCTGGTAATGTCAGAGCCGTGTCCCTCAGGACCACGAAACCCAATAGGTAGGCCAGGACCACTGTCCAGCTCCACTGCCTAGCTAGGGCCATCTGTGGACCGCAGCATAATAGAAGCTCACACCAAGCCCACTCCAGGTATTGGGACACGCCCAGACCTAATCCGCACGTGTCAAGTTGAATATTTATGTATTGTTGTCTAGTCAATATATCAAATTTGACTTCCAATGGATGTTTTAAACTTCATTTAGCTCAATTTCAAGCTTAAAAACCCTAAAATTGAAGTTCCGAGTTGCGGGACCCATTTGGGCACGGATTCCAAGGAAGTTTGACCGAGTTGACCGGAGTCAACTTGACCTTGTTGATTCCGGCGCCGGAACTGGTTAGAACCGGCGCCGGAACTGACCGAGTTTATTAGTGGCCGAGACCCCCATTTTCATTTTCTCTCCTTGTTCTTCATTCTCCGAGTTCTCTCTTCCAAATTCTTTCGAATCAAATCCTCAATCTCCTTTCAAACACTTAATCAAACATCAACACCAACTTCTTTTGTATCCTTGAAGATCAAAACACCAAAATTTCCAAGAAAATCACCAAATCTACAAATCTGTAATTTTGGCGACAGATTGTTCATCAACTCATATCTTTCAATTCAACCTTGCGAATTGACTAGGAATTTGGTATGTTGTTCTAGACTCATCAAGCTTTAATTTGATAGTTTACATGCTTGATTTCATGGTCTGTGCTAAGAGAATTCGTTGATTGAAGTTGAGATTTCTGTTTTACCCGAGATATGTTAATCCTTAGTGATTTGATTCAAAATTCGAGCATGTTTAATGGATTGATTCCGTTCTTGAAGCTGTAAATCCTTAGATCATGTGTTTAACTTGCTGAGTTTCAATTTTGATGCGGATTGGTGTTGAATCGAACTTGAATCGAGCTGAAGAAGATTGGAGGCCGAAGCTCGACCTTAACTGCAGCTCAGAACCGGCGCCAGTTCTGGTATGAACCGGGGCCGGATCATCTCTGCTGGGCAGAATTCGGGTTGAATAGAACCGACGCCGGTTCACTCCAATTTCGGCGCCGTTTCTGCCTTTTAGGGGCAAAATGGTCATTTTACCTCCCGAAACCCAAATTGACCCCAAATCGATTCGGAACACTTTTGAGTCTTCCAAACCACGTCCAAACATCGTCTTAGGTCATATTAGAGCCTCGTAGGTGCAGTCATAAATTTAATTATGAATGCTAACTTATATTTCTGTGTACTAGGGCTCCAGTTGAATCGAGTGCGGCGATGCTCCGGAGGTTGAGCTACATGGAGCGCTTAGGAGTATACGATTTTCCCATCACTGTGAGTGGCTTAGATTTCAGTGCTTAGCCACTAGGGCGAAAATGTTTTGAAAATATAAATTGTCTTAAAAAGGTTTTACAACGGTTTTGGGATAAGGGTAATCCACGACACACACTTTTACTTTGTGATACGCCCATTTATGGAGATGGGATGATTTTAAAGATACAAAAACTTGTGTGTGTTTACATGTTTTTAATATTTATATAAGAAATGATATTATTATTATCATTATGATTATTGGGGAAGGATACCCCTGAGAGATGAGAGATGAGAAATTGAGCGTTTTACTCGGGGCTCCAATATGTGGGAGCGTGGACCGAGTTTATGAGCATGCATGATATTCAGCCGTGGACCGCCTATCGAGGGGCACGGGAGTTACTCAGCCGTGGACCGCCTATCGAGGGGCACGGGAGTCGGGCCTGATTGCGAGAGGCGCGTAGGGAAACTCGCCAGGACTGCTGTGTTCCACCACAGCGAGGCAAACGTCAAGGAAGTGGGCCAGAGAGTAAAGTAAAATTGTTTTAAAAGTATAAAGTAACCCTTGACGATCCAGTGGATACCCCAGTGCACGGGTATACCTTATTGGGACAATTTCAGATGCCAGCCCATGAGTATTTAATTATTTATTAAAGATTTTGAATTTAATATTCCTTGGAAGGATTTCAAAAGAAGTTTAGAAAACAAGATTTATTTTATTCACTCCTGGAGAATTGATACAGGAAATAATGAAAACAAAGTTGTGTAAATTTTAGATTATTTTATTATTATTAATATATTTTGGATTACCCCTGTTTTCTCTAACCCTGATGGAGACCCATTGAATCTCTGTCACTCACCTGTATCCTGTGTGGATGGATGCAGATCCGCGTACGAGGTCAGTCAATAGAATGGAGGCTCACTAGAAGATGTCGGTGGCTTAGGTTTAGTGGTTTCCGCTGTGTAGGTATTCTTTTAAATTAATCTACTGGTGTTGCTTATAAATTAAATATTTTATTAAATGATTTTTAATTAAAGTTTTAGTTGTTTTGCAGCGATGATATTCATTTCTATGCCTTGCGGTGCTTCTGGTGCATGACCGACAGGCACGTACTTCGAGGTAGCGCGGCGGTTGCCACGTGGCCGACCCCGGGCGGGTCGAGGCGTGACAACTTTAATGGTATCAGAGCATTTAAAAGATTCTGATAGTTTCAAAAGCTATAAAGTATTTTTAAAGAGTTTTCAAACGTTTTTGAGTGTTTTGAAGCGAGTGGATTAAATAGGTTTAAAACTTCAGAGTTCGAGTATGTAGTTACTCGAAAGCGTCATAAATTATCAAAACTACTCTTAGAATACCTTCTTTAGCAACAAGCCACCATATAGAGTTCTCGAGTATGGTCGTAAGTGAGAAGACCACCTTCTTTCTCGAGATTCGTGCAAGTAAGGCACCCTTTCCAAGAAAACCCCCGAACTTAAATTTTCAATTTCCAATGTTCTTTCTACTCGATAGCCGATTTGTGCAAGGGATGGTATTTTCCTTGAGATGACGAGATAGATGATATTTCGTCCAGTTTTTCGACGAAGCTTAATTGGAGGCTTACTAGTAGAAACTGGTTCGATACTCACAACCTTCGATGTTCAACCTTTGAAGTTGTGAACATCGAGACTCGCTAGTAAAGCAGCGAGTGTTAAACGTAAATAGATGCGTTGCCCCAACCATTTACACTTGTGACGTGTAAAACGTGGGAAGAAATGATCTGACTAGAACAAGGCCAAGATGGGTATAACGTGCGTGAACGTTAACCCCACTTCTCTTGTTTTCTACACCATTGGTGTGTAGCCTTGGAGAGAGAGTTCAGTTAGAATGAAGGAAATTGAATGAGTTAATCACGGAAGACGTGGTTGACCAAAAACCTCAGGATGTGAGAAGAAGCATCCGAGTAACCAGATGAAGGATTGAGGAGGACATCACAAAGCATCAGATGAAGATGAGGAGAAGCGATTGCCAAAGAACCCACCGGTTGGCAAGTCTGGCGGGATAAGCCCACAGATTGCTGGGGTGATGCTCCGAGGGCTGAGTATAAAGTGAGAGAAATGGCAGCAAGGGTTGGTTAACTTCTTATACTTACACATTGGTGTATAAGTGGCGAATGAAAGGGGAGTATTGGCGAACGAAAGAGAATTCGTCTGAAGTCAATTGAGGAAAAGCATCCAAGAAGATTAGAAAAGAAAAGAGTGAACCCAAGATCCCAAGATGTGAGATATGGGAAGATCACTTGGGAATGTGAAAGGATTGATAAGGGAAAACTTTTAAAGGATCCATGGATGACAAAAAGGAAGAGTAAGGAAAAAGGGACAAGAGAGAAGCTATTCTTGGGAAGCAATGAGGAGGAATAAAGCAAGAGTGATGAGATGGAGAGCGAGGAAAGAATGAAAAGGGATCACATCCAAGTGGTCAACGAATAGTACATCCGTTACTACTTGTTTAACCATTGGATACCAATATTAAGAAGGATAGTGGACAAAAGAGAAAGGAAATGAAAGATGGAGGAAATGAATTAAGGAAAACAACAAGTTGTAAAACCTCCACTCTTAAGGGGATTAAAGGTGATGAACCTTTCATTAATTGGTGGCTAATGAGAGTAAGGAGGAGGAGACCTCCAAAGTATAATAAGAAAAGATTTGAACAAAGTGAATGGGAAGAAAGCAAGCAAAGAAAGAGTGTAACGCACGGCAATGATGGAATGTCTGCATTCGTGATAATGGAAGGCACGAAGGGAATTTCCTTTGATATTGTGAAGTCGTCATCAGATGGAACTGGTGAGAAAGAAGAATAAGGAAATGAGAAGAAAGCGAAAGTCGAGCATAATGAACCCCAAACTCGAGTCAAGTCAAGGCACTACATTCTAAAGCGAGTAAGTTAAGGAAAGAATAAACAAGAACTACGGGAAGTCAGAACCGAGAGACAGAAAAAGGGGTCAAGGATATAAATTGGTTAAAGGAAGAGGAAACCCTTGATTTCTTGAAAACGGAAGAAGAGAACAAAAAAGGGTTAAATTATGAATTGGTAGAAAGGAAAGGAAAGGAAAATCCCTGATTTGTTAGATGAATGAAGGAGAGATAAAGAGGTTGGATAGAAAAAAAAAAGGGGGTAAGCAAAAGAAGTGAGGATACCAAGACATGGAAATACAAACAAGAGTGAACGAAGGATAAGAATAATGATGATGATGGGAACTTTAAAGATAATCAAACACAAAGAATGAAGAAAAGTGTATCGACCTAAGTAAGAGTTGAAGAAAGAGTGAAGACAAAACAAGGATGAATTGATGATAATTGAAACTGGAAAAGACAAAAAGGTGATTGAGCATAAACCAGAATAATGGTTGGCTTTATACATTCTCTTCTCGCCTTACTTCCCTCAAATGTAACTCGAGGTTTCTATCATATTTCTTGTGTAGAATTAGGATAGTTTTAGGGAAGAAGGTGCTAACCAAAAGAGGCAAAGACATGGTGGCTATACAAGGTGGACCAAGGTGGTGCTTGGAGAAGCTAGAATTGCCCCTAGGTTGACTTTGTCAATTCTCTTATGGCTTGAGAGAATTGATGTAGATTGGGCTATAACTATGTCACATTTACTTTTCCGCATTTATTTTATGTCACACCCCGACACGCCCGGGCCAGCCACATGGCAACCGCCACCCTGCCTCGAAGTACATGCTGGCCAGTCACGCACCTGAAGTACCGCAAGGCATAGAAATGGATACCATCGCTGCAAAACAACTAAAACTTTAATTAAAATCATCTAATAAAATAATGAACTTAAAAAAAAGTGTACCAGCGGATTAATTTAAAAGAATACCTACACAGCGGAAACTACTAAGCCTATGCCACGAACATCTCCTAGTGAGCCTCTTCTATCTACTGACCCCATACGTGGATCTGCATCCATCCACATTGGATACAGGTGAGTGACAAAGGTTCTAAGAATCTCCATCAGGGTTAGGGAAGACAGGGAAATCCAAAATAGAATAATAATAAAATAAATTCTTTTTCTTTTCAAAAACTCTTTTCTAGTTCTCCTGCCGAGAATCTTCTTTTAAAACTCTTAAATAAATAAATATATAAATCTCAAATGGGCTGGCATCTCTTTCATATTGAAGGCTCGACCCGTCGGTCGCATGCCTCACTACACCGAGGGCTATCTCTTTTCTTTCTAAAACATTTTCACATTTTCTCTTTCTCTAGCTCATTCCCTCGGTGGTGCCCGTTGCTATGGTGGAACACAGCTACTTGGAGCCCTGGCGAGCTTCCCTACTCGCCTCTCCCATGGTCTCGTCTCACCGTGCCCCTCGATAGGTGGTCCACGGCTAAGAATCATGCATGCCTTCTCCAACTCGGTCTATGCTCTCGTATATATTGGAGCCCCGATGAGCCTATTCAAATACGCATCTCGCGTCCCATCCATACATTTATCATATATATATATATATATATATTCAAAACATATATATTTAAAACATATAAACACACACACATAAGTCTTTATATTTTCTTTGAAAACATCCTACTGTCTTCGTGGGTATATCACAAACACTGTGTGTGTGTGGATTTCCCGTATCCCAAAACCTTTGAAAACATTTATGTTTTTAAAACCTTTGTTCCCAGTGGCTAAACAAAGAAGTCTAGGCCACTCACAGTATTGGGAGATTCATATACTCCCAAGCGCTCCATGTAGCTTAACCTCCGGAGCATCGCCGCATTCGATTCAACCGGAGCCTTAATACATGGAAATATACAGTAGCATTCATAATTAAATTTATGAATGCACCTACGAGGCTCTAACATGACCTAAGACTAGGCTTGAATGTGATTCGGGGCTTAGAAAAGTGTCCGAGAGGTTTCAGGGCTAAAATCGAACTCTTGACGAAAAATTACCAAAATACCCCCAGGGGCCTATGGGCCCTACACCCTGATTGGGTTGGGCCCCACCTGGGTTGAGCAAAGTTCTACATGAAATTGGGCCCAAAAAGCCCTCCCGCGAGATATTTATATATTATATCATTGTGCAAGTTGCCAACTTGCATAGCCTTAGTTGTCATCCATTATGCAAGTTGTAAGACAACTTGTAGGAAGGATCTAGACCATGGCCTCCACAACTATAAATAGGGGTGCTCCCCACCTTCATTTGGCATTGTGTAGTAGAGTTGCGTAAGACTACCAACTTAGAGAGAGTTAGAGTGAGCTCTTGTATTCTTGTTCATATTAATAGAATTCCATTCTCTTGAATTCTAAGTTCTCCATCATTACCATTTCTCCTCTCATTTTCCCATCTTTGTGCTAAGTGTCCAACACCTTAGCCAAGTGAGCAAGGCTTACTAAGGAGCTACAAGCCAGTTAGCTTGCCTTAGGCCGCGCGGTGCAATAGCCTCAAGCGTGAGCCCGTGACAGTTGGTATATAAAAATATTTAAATGGGACTCGGTCGGCATGTTCCTTGGCCGGTCCCTCCCCCTATTTTCGTACCCGTTTCTCCTTCTTTCGACATACAAACTTAGACAGGCGATCCTCATGGCATCCATGAAGGATTCACCGAGGCAGAAACAAGAAACACCGGTCCAATTTTCGTAGAACCGAGATTTAGCTTAAATTAACTAAATATCTGATCTACTCTCACCCGGTACACGAAAATGGAGTGAAAATGGAGTAGGACGTAAATTAAGGTGAGTATGATAACATACTAAAAACTCACCTTATTTCGCTGGCCCAATATCCGTAGATCTGAGTTTTAAATTTGAATTGGCCAAACACTTTAAACTCAGATCTACGCTAAACCGATGCATGAAAATGTGTGCAAACTTAATATAATATAGATCGAGATGAGTAGAATGACATATTGAAAACTCACCTTGTTTTGTTGGCCGGTTTGTCTGGATCTGCCAAAAGTACAAAATGCCTCCGTTTGGCTCCAGAGAGAAAAAAGAGAAAAAGAAAGAAAAAAGAGAAATGAGGAAAAGCTTCGGCTTTCCTCTATTTATAAAGGAGCCTGACACCGGGTCTACTTGGGCCCCGGGTCAAACTTTTTTCCCTTTTTCAACTTTCTTCCATTTTCACCCTTCGGTTAAATCATTTGATTTCTTGTGCCAACGGGGCCCACAATTAATTGTTAGGGACTTAATAGGAGGTCTTTTTGGCATTTAATAATTTCCACGCACGGTTAATTACTTTATCTTCCAACTCCGTCTTATCCTAATTTGAACTTCTCTTCTTAATTAGACACATCTGGACCGACGTATTGTTGACTTAATACGCTATCTTACACTATTCCGTTTGTACGAAAAAGTCGTATTAGGTCCGGGTGTGTCATTTTATGTATGAGATATATGACTAAAATGGATACTTGCCTATTAGTAATTGATAAGATCAATACATGACTTTTAACAATAAAAATTAAAATTAGTGAGATCAAATTCCCTCAAAGAAAAATATTAAGCCAAATGCCTTCCAATATATAATCTCCGTTAATGCCTAGATCGAATATATGTAGGTTTGTCAAAGCAAAGTACATATTTTCTATCATGGTAAGACACGATAGGATAATAATGATATCGAAATGGCTAATATTGGGTGTGACTTAACTAGGCCATCTTAATAAGATTGGGGACCTGGAGGCAAAGAGTTAGGTAGTTCGTAGGATGAACTAAGACAAGAGTTGTCAACCTAACTATCCAAGAGTTGCATGTGATGCAATTGGCAAGAGTTGCCGACCTAAATAACCTAGTTTTGAGTGATTAGTCAAAGATGACTCAAGATTTTGGGACATATGGATCTTAGCCCACTAGAAAGTTCTAAGGTAGGATTTTTCAAATTAATAGTAAGGGTTATTAATTCGAACAAAATAGTGGGAGTATCATTTAATTTAAATTACCAAATTAAATGATTTAAAATCATTATACTTATTTTGCACATTTCTGTTATAGATTACTATGGTATCAAACACACTCAACACACTTTTATTACGATCTGTCCCTAAAAATGACAAGTTGAATAGGTTAAACTTCCTGGGCTAGTATAGAAACTTGAGGATAGTCCTCAAACAAGAGAGAAAGCTGTATGTCCTTGAAGATCCCCTTCCCGATGAGGCATCTGCTGCCAATGCATCAAGGGCTAATAGAGATGCTTACAAGAAGCATCAAGATGATGCCTTAGATGTGGCATGTCTTATGCTTGCTACTATGACTCTTGATCTTCAGAAGCATCATGAGGAGATGAATGCTTTCGATATGATCAAGCATCTAAAACAGATTTATCAAGGGCAAGCTAAGCAAGAGAGATTTGATGTCTCTAAAGCCCTGTTTCAGTGCAAAATGGTAGAAGGAACTCCCGTTGGAACACATGTTCTAAAGATGATAGGCTATGTTGAAAGCCTTGAAAGATTGGGATTTCCACTAGGCTAAGAGTTGGCCACTAATGTAATTCTGCAATCGTTACCTGAGAGTTACAATCAATTCATCATGAACTACAACATGAATGAAATTGACAAACCTCTACCAGAGTTGCTTGGCATGTTGAGAACTGCTGAAGCAAACATAAAAAAGGCCAAGCCCAATACCATTATAATGGTTCGAAAGGGTAAGAAAAGGCCAAAGGCAAATTTAAGCCCAAGAGTAAGGACAATAAAGCCGTTGGCAATGGAAGTAGTTTCCTACATCATGGGTATTAGGTACCGCATGTGGTTCTCACATTTGTGTAAATGTGCAGGGAATCAAAAGGAGTAGGACATTGGCTAAGGGAGATGTGGACCTACGAGTCGACAATGGAGCAAAAGTTACTGCTTTAGCTGTAAGAACACATACATTATCTTTGCCCACTGGGCTTAAGTTAGAACTTGAGGATTGTTATTATGTGCCGGCCATTACTAGAAATATTATTTCTATTGCTTGTTTGGACAAGCTTGGTTTTTTTTATAAAGAACAAATGTTTTTCCATTTATTTCAATGATATCTATTATGATTGTGCACATTTAATTAATGGTCTCTATGTTCTAGATTTAGATATGCCTATCTTTAACATAAATACTAAAAGGATTAATTCCAATGATTTTATTCTGACCTACCTTTGGCATTGTCGCTTAGGCCATATAAATGAGAAACGTATCTCAAGACTCCATAAAGATGAGATCTTGGACTCATTTGATTTTGAATCATATGAGGTAAGTGAATCTTGTTTATTTGGAAAGATGACAAAAACTCCTTCCATTGGACATGGTGAAAAGACTAATGATTTATTGGGCCTTATACATACGAATGTGGACCATTAAATAAAAAAGTTAGGGATGATTTTCAGTATTTCATTACATTTATTGATAATTTTAGTAGATATTGATATATGTATCTTAAAAGACAAATATAATTAAAGCCTTTGAAAAGTTCAAAGAATTCAAAAATGAAGTACAAAACCAACTTGGCAAAAATATCAAGATACTTCGATCTGATTGAGGTGGAGAATATTTAAACCAAGAGTTTCATGACTATCTAAAAGAGTGTGGAATTGTTTCACAACTCACTCCTCCTGATACACCACAATGGAATGGTGTTTCTGAAAGAAGGAATCGAGCATTGTTAGACATGGTTCGATCAATGATGAGTCATGCAAATTTTTCAATTTTCTTTTAGGGACATGCATTAGAAACTGCTACTTTTATACTTAACCGTGTTCCATCTAAATCGGTTCAAAAGATACCATATGAGATATGGACTGGGAAATGTCCTAGTATATCGTTTATGAAGATTTGGGGTTGTGAGGCTTATGTAAAACACCAAACATCAGATAAACTTTGTCACATCCCGACCCGCAGGCTCGGCCATGCGACAACCGCCGTACCACCTCGAGATGCGTGCCTCGTCAGGCGGGCAACCAAGATG
Organism: Microcos paniculata; assembly: GCA_030664755.1. Lineage (NCBI taxonomy): Eukaryota > Viridiplantae > Streptophyta > Magnoliopsida > Malvales > Malvaceae > Microcos > Microcos paniculata. The sequence goes on along the minus strand of CP131458.1, from coordinate 41,871,233 downwards.
GCACAAGGCTTGAAAATAAAGGATATTCGAGCAATATATAAAAACATACGAATTTATCATAGATAATATAGTTCAAAAGTATTTAAAAGTAAAGTCACACATCTTACAGTGCTCCATGCAGCGGAAAGTATTATTTATAAATACACAAATATATATGTAAGATGCAATAATATTCCGAGCCAAGATATACCAAGTAAAATGAGGTGGCACCTACAATATAGTGTCCACAGAGACGAACTGGGATCACTGGCCACCAGGACGTCCGCCGTCCAAAGTCTGATGATCTGAGAACAAAAGTGAATGGGGTGAGTACATAAACTTGTACCCAGTGAGAGATTCGGTTATAAAGACCGATCACCTCAGGCTGGGGATATGAAATAATCCAAATATCAATTTAATAAGCCATTTACTGAATTATATGAAATCCCAAACCAAACCAAATATCAAATCAATAACAATATATCCAAATGGGCTGGCATCTGAAATAGTCCCAAAAGGTATACCCGTGCACTGGGGTATCTACTGGACCGTCAAGGGTTACTTTATACTTTTTAAACATTTTTACTTTACTCTCTGGCCCATTCCCTTAATGTTTGCCTTGCTGTGGTGGAACACAGCATCTGGAGTCCTGGCGAGTTTCCCTACACGCCTCTCGCATCCAGGAGCTACTCACCATGCCCCTCGATAGGCGATCCACGGCTGAGTAACGCGCATGCTCTCAACTCGGTCCACGCTCCCACATATTGGAGCCCCGAGGACAATGCTAAATCTCTCATCTCTCAGGGGTATCGTTCCCCATACAATAATCAATAATATCAATATATCAAATTTATTGAAATTCACACCTTTCAAATCATTTGTAAACTCAGTGTGTGAGGGTGGACAATTCATATCCCAAAAACATATATAAACAATTTAATAAAGCATTTATAACTAAATTTGAAAACGGTTAACCCTCAATGGTCAACCAATATAATCCAAGCCACTCACAAGTGAGGAGAGTTGTATACTCCCCGATTACCCACGAATACCTTAGCTCAAACTGCAACCGGTCCAAAACTCGTACAATCACGTACCTAGATAATCAAATTAAAATCTAATTTGATTAATAAAGGCATTCAACCAACAATTAAATCATAAAACAAAACCAATTAAAGGTCTCGAAATAAAATTGGCAAGTCTGGAAGTCAATTGAAGCTAATTAGAGTCAATTGGGGTCAAATGAGGTCTAGGGTTACAAAATTACCAAAATGCCCCTAGTGCTACAGTACCCTTGCCGAAAGATTGCTCACTCCCGGGCGGGAGTGAGCCAAAACGGGAGAAATCCCAAATTTTGGTCAGCTCCGGCGCGGGACTCACCAGGTCCGGCGTCGGACCTGATTCCAGAAAATGGCCATGTTCGGCCTTTCATCAAATCGAGCTCGGTTTGAGTTCGATTCACAACCAATCCGCACCAAAATTGAAACACAGCAAGTTAAACACATGATCTATGAATTCACAGCTTCAAGAACGGAATCAAACAATAAATCATGCTCTAATTTTGGATCAAAATACTATGGGTTGACTTATTTCTGGCAAAACAGAAATCTTAACTTCAATCATCAAATTCTCTTAGCACAGACCATGAAATCAAGCGTGTAAACTATCAAATTAAAGCTTGATGAGTCTAGAACAACATACCAAATTCCCAGCCAAAAAGCACGGTTGAATCAAAAGATATGAGCTGATGAACAATCTGTCGCCAAAATTCCAGATTTCTAGATTTGATGATTTTCTTAGAAATCTTGTTGTTTTGATCTTCAATAAGGCAAAAGAAGTTGATATTGATGATTGATGAAGTGTTTGAAGAGGGATTGGGAGTTTGATTTCAGAGAATTTGGAAGAGATCTCGGAGAGAAATGAAGAAGATGAAGAGGTGTGAAAATGGGGGTCTCGGCAGCTGAGACCCCTTATAGAATTTACGGGTCCGGCGCCGGACCCGTGCCTGTCCGGCGCCGGAGTCAACCAAAATCCGAGTTGACTCCGGTCAACTCAGCCATATTGCCTCGGGTCTCGATTTCAAGTGGGGCCCACATCCCTGGACTTCAATTTTAGGATTTTTAAACTTGGAATTGAGCTAAATGAAGTTTAAAACATCATGGGAAGTCAAATTTGGTATATTGACAAAACAACAATACATAAATATTCAACTTGACACGTGCGGACTAGGTCCGGGCGTGTCAAACTTGAACCCAAATCTGAAAAGTGCTTCTTCGTTGGGTATGCTAAGTTAACTAAATGATACTATTTCTATAATCCCACAGAGAACAAAGTGTTTGTTGCTCGGACTGGTGTTTTTCTAGAAAGAGAATTTATTTCTAGAAAAAGTAGTGGGAGCAAGATTGATCTTGAAGAAGTTCAAGATCAACAATAAAATATTGATTAAGTTCAAGTTTAACAAGAAGACATTGAATCTAAGATGGAATCTAAGCAGAGTCCACAAGTTGTTGTGGAACAGGAACCTGCTCAAGAAACACAACCACTACGTAGGTTCTCTAGAACACACCGTTTACCTGCGAGATATACATTACTCATAACTCATCATGGTGATGTTCTGCTCATGGATCAAGATGAGCCCACTACCTACCAAGAAGTGGTATTGGGTTCAGAATCCGAGAAATGGCTTGAGGCCATGAAATTTGAAATGAATCCATGTATGCCAACCAAGTTTAGACTTTGGTTAACCCACTTGAAGGGCTAAAATCCATAGGGCGCAAGTGGGTTTTCAAGAAAAAAAATGACATGGATGGAAATGTACATACCTATAAATGGCGATTGGTTGTTAAAAGTTTCCAACAAATTCATGGTGTTGACTATGATAAGACCTTTTCTCCAATCGCGATGTTTAAATCCATTTGGATTTTACTTACGATAGCTGTATTCCATGATTATGAAATCTGGTAAATGGATGTTAAAACCGCTTTCCTCAATGAAAATCTTCAGGAGGATGCGTACATGACACAGCCAGAAGGTTTTGTCACTTCAGAAAATGCTGGGAAGGTTTGTAAGCTACAACGATCCATCTATGGATTGAAGCAAGCTTCTTAGAGTTGGAATCTCCATTTCAATGATGCAATCGAAGAGTTTGATTTCATAAAAAATGAAGATGAGCCTTGTGTTTATAAGAAGGTTAGTGGAAGCATACTTGTCTTCCTAGTATTGTATGTAGATGACATACTTCTCATTGGGAATGGCATCCCTACTCTATAGTCTATAAAGACTTGGTTAGGGAAATGTTTCTCTATGAAGGACTTAGGCGAAGCTACTTATATATTAGGTGTTAAAATCTATAGAGATAAATCTAGAAAGTTAATAGGCCTAAGTCGGAGTACATACATACATAAAGTGCTAAAACGGTTTAGCATGCAAGATTCTAAGAAAGGATTTTTACCTATGACACATGGCGTTATTCTTTCAAAGGATCAATGTCCTATGACACAAGATGAGAAAGAATGCATGAGTAAGATTCCTTATGCATCTGCAATTGGATCTATCATGTATGCTATGTTATGTACTCGTCTAGATGTCTCATATGCTTTAAGCATGATGAGCAGGTACCAAACTAATCCAGATAAGCATCATTGGATTGCTAGAATATCCTTAAGTACTTTAGAAGAACTAATGATACTTTCTTGATATATAGAGGTGAAGAGGAACTCACTGTGAGAGGTTACATATATGCGAGTTTCCAAATCGATAAAGATGATTCTCGATCGCAATCTGGGTATATGTTTTGCCTAAATGGTGGTGCTGTAAGCTGGAAGAGTTTGAAGCAAGATACAATAACCTATTCTACAACAGAGACTGAGTATATAGCTGCTAGTGGAGCAACAAAAGAGGCTATTTGGATTAAGAAGTTCGTCTCTAAACTTGGGGTTGTACCTAGCATTACAGATCCTATAGAGCTCTATTGTGGTAACAGTGGGGCTATTGCATAAGCTAAAGAAACCAGATTTCACCAGCGATCCAAACATATACTTCGACGCTTCCATCTCATCCGAGAAATCACAGATAGGGGAGATGTAAAGATAAGCAAAGTACCGACTGATGATAACATCGTCGATCCATTGACGAAGCCTCTGATGCAGCAGAAGCATGATCGTCACACTAGCTCAGTTGGTATTAAATACATGAGTGATTGGATGTAGGATTATTAGTGTATATATTAAAACCTATTCTATGATGAGGGTTTTTAATATACATTTTATCATGCTAGTATTGTATTTTATTAAATGGCAATTTCATTATTATTGTTATTTGATACCTACGTAATATAAATAATCATAATAATGTCCCTAGAATAATTGTGAATTATTCTTAAATGTCCCTAGTCAAGTATTATTGTGAACTGGGATAACAATAATGCATGGAGACTAGTATGTATGACTGATGATAAGAAGTTGTCATAGATATAGGATGTCAAGTCAGCACATAGGTACATGTTAAAGAACCTATGTACCGGACCGACCCGCAATGAGAACACTGCATGGATTGTTCTATGAATGTCATAAGTGATTCTCAGAGTGATAATGGTGTAAGTGATCTTTAGACTTGAGATCACCATAGATTCCTACATACGAATTGTGTACTTTAATACGGTCAATTGTCACTCGTAACAGGGTGGACTATAAAGTTCGTAATTGGGTATGCAATAAATCATGCAGAGGAATATGCATAATCAAGACAGAATTTGTCCCTCTTATATAACGAGAGTGATAGCTTGGGCCCCTTGATTGAGTGACACTAAAATGCATGACCGTGCTCAAATGAATTGAAATGAGATATCAATTGGATTTGTTTTGAATAGTCTACTCAGGAATGAAGAAACATATAGATTGAACTATACAAGAATGACACATTCCATGACTTGTGTTCAATCAAGATATTATGGACAAAGTGATTAAACTACATAGTGACATTAATCACGGATAAGGTACGTTGTATCGAATCACGATATTCTTGTGACTTAGATAGCAATGATGTGTTGCTAGACACCGCTCATTGCTTATGATGTTAAAAATAGTTTTAATGCCACTACTAACGCTACAAGAACCTATAGGGTCACACATAAAGATCGAAAGCATAATGGAGTTTATAAATTTAGACAATGGGTAATTCGTCTTAGTGCAAGTGGGAGATTATTGGGTTATGCCCAAAGATAAATCACTTGGGCCTGATTACGAGTTAGCCTAAAGTCTAAATGGATTAAAAGTTTAACCCAAATCTAATTAGGTTAAATGAGTTTTAACCTAAATATAAAATGCGTGTGAGACACGCCTTTTATTTTTAAGCCCTAAAACACAATTAGAATTCTCTGTTCGTTTGCTAGCACAAAAGGCAGAGAAAACTCCATTCCTAATCTTCGTGAGATGAAGATTGGTTGTTGCTTGATCATGTAGATACCGTAGAGGCGAGATCCTAAGGAGGTTTCACTACAGCTTGATTCAATCCAGCTTCAGTTTCTGATTTTATCGCATAAGTAAGGTAATATTTCTATCACTGATTGGGATCTCTTCTGCATGGATTCTGGTGGGAACTGAAATTTTATATTTTCGCTGCATTTGTTTGTTCTCGGTTTCCCTTCATTTTCCTTGAGTTTGGCCAAATGGGTTGTGATAGTATTAGCCCTCTTGCTTTTGTCTGTCTCACACCACCTTAATGTTTATGTACTACACATTGAAGGGTTGTGTTCAAAATTTGACCATTCAGCTGGAAAATACAATGTAAAATCGGTGTATTACATAGTTAGCTAATGCGTAATTATAATTTCATAACAACTCCATTAGATTTCAATGAGCATCTTCGTGATTTTTTTATTGTTGTTGCTGCCACTAATGGGGAAAGGAGATTCGAAACTTAAAGCTAACAGAATTAAGGATTAGACTTTTGCATGTAGATTTTTTGGACTCGGATCATTTATCCGGACATACAAATTACTTATCAATGAGGAACTGGGATCGACAAGATTCGAGCACGAGTGTTTTGTATTCATTGGGAAAACAACAAGAAGGAACCTAAGGAAAAAAAACAATATCTCATCCATTGTTCCCATGGTTCCATGACAACCTTTTAAAGACTAGACACATCACTGCTCCGTACAATGTAAAGGAAAGTAGATGTTTTGTATTCATTGGGTTGGTTTTTGATCGCTTTGGCATATTTGTGGAGGAAGGTTACAAAGAAAGAAAGAATTTTGACCTATAAATCATTTATGTTTTAGTGATCTTTATCCTTCTTGTGAAGCTCGCCTTCTCTTATTTTATACTAGTATCTTGGCATGTACGTCGCACTTGAGTAATTATTTATATTTTAAATATTAAATTTTAATTGCATTTCATATATAACTAGAAAATAGTCGTTTTCAAGCAAAATGAATCTTTGCTTCGAAGAGAATGAGAGAAAAAGGACAAATCTAGACCTGTTCGCGGAGGTTTGAGTTTATGGCAAGGCAAAACAATGGACGGTGGTTGGCTGAAGAGGAGATGATCATCGAATTAGAAGAAAGGTGGCAAAGAGGAAACGAAGAGAGAAAGAAATAGGACAGACTGATAAAACACAAAGCCTTAGAGGGCGTTCAGGGTTATGTTACATAACCCCAGTAATGTACACAGTGGAATGTAACATTATTTCGTTTGATTTGTGATAATCACATTACTAAGATAATGTAAGATTACTGATATGTCAGCTTTTGGTGCATATTACCAGAAATCTCATAACTTCCAAATTCTTAGGTAATGTGAGATTACCAAGTTATGTTAAATTTTTTTCCTACTTTACCCTTACTATTTTGCCTTTTGGATCCTAATAACCTTATGTAATTGATAAATTACAATGTTTTTTTAAGCTTAATTTATTTCGATTAATAAAATAATTAAACTTAGCTTATATAATTATTAAATTATTAATTATATGTTAGTTCAATTAGACTAAAAGTATAATTTATTTTTTGTTAAAAGCATAATTAAACTTAACTTATATAATCATTAAATTAATTATATAATATTTTACTAAATTTATTACTTAAATAACTTTTATGTTAGTCATGTTTAATTATCAAACTTAACAAAATTACAACAATTGTACAAAACATTAAACAAATAAGAAATAAGCTTAAATATTGTATTGAGGGTATTATAGTAAACTATCCATTTTAATAGAAATATACCCCCAACAAAACAGGTTAATCTTATATTCCGTAAATCTCAACCAAACAGAAATTGTGCACATTCTGAGAATATACAATAAGTTATGTTATAACTTGATAATCACATAACTTTGGTAATACAAGATACTTTGGACCCTAATTTCCCAACTTTTCTTTTGATTGGGCTATGTTGTTTTTGTTTTGGGCTATTACTGATGTGCCTGCTTGGGCTGTGATCTTTGTTTGATTCATAGGCTATATTATGTTTATTAGATTGCTTTTTTTCATTCGTTTGGGCTAACATATATTTTCTGTATAGATTGTTTAGAGTTGTTTGGATATTGTTTAATTTTTAGTCTGATCCTTGAGTTTAGTCTTTCATATTTGGGCTTATGCAATTAATTTCAAGTCAAACCTATGAAATAAAATTGGTTAGAATAAAGTGACATTTTCATTTGCAAATTTTCAACATTCGTGCATTTCAATGGCATTTTAATAAGAAAAGAAAAAGAAAATGATGGGAAACTCATGCACTTAGATTTTAGGCCATCTCATTTAATATTCGTGTACGTCACGTTGGTTAGTTGGTCCGTAATCTTATCTGTAGTTGCAATTTCCATATTTATGATAGCTAGGTTTCATGATTTTTCAATTTCGTATCACATTGGATCATCTCATGTATAATTTCATAGTCATGTCATGTTAGCTAGTTAATTTCATAGTCATGTCATGATAGTTAGGTTAATTAGTCCAATTTCTTTTCAATTTCGAGTTAGTAAAAAGGTACCTTTTTGTGAGAGACGAGCCCATAAAACCTTTTATTGATCCATCCACCAGTGTCACTACTACTCAAGGTATTGTCCTTTGGACCTCGCAAATTCGAATCCAACACGCTCGCAGCGCTACTCGAACTCAGGTCACCAAAGGTTTTGTTGCTCTTATGCGCACGCCTCTCACCAATTGAGCTGCCAGTAAAAGGCTCTGTGGGCCCATCTCTAACATTTATTTTCATTCTTTTTGGTGAAATATTTCATTATCACAATCAAAATATATTCCATGAAAAGTTTATAATATTTTGTAGATGTATATGTTATCAAAGTCAATACCATATCAATATATGGTCAATGCCATATCAGCATATTTAACGGTGGAAGTTTAGCAACGTTAGTGATTGGACTTGTTTGACAATAAATGATAGTAGATGGACTTAATTTGATCAAATCATAGTAGGACTAAATTCATATTTTCCGTATAGTAGAGAGATTAATTGCATAATTTGACCTATTATTTTCTATTTCTTGGATTTTGGAGCGCTCTCCGCATATAATGAATCTTTTAGGCTTTTAACTCTTTTATCAATTTAAGTTGATTGGTTGATACTACTTTTCATTTTCGAACAATTCATATATATATATATATATATATAAATTAATGATTTCGCTATACTGGTTTCATTCATTTTTTTATTTAATTTTTTTTATTGTCTCAATTAGATTTTAGCTTGTTATGGATTTAGTTTTCAAGAGTACTAGATGTTTGGCTTTTGGATTTTAATTCTTGGGTTCTTTTTCTTCTTTTTTTCATGTATTTTGTTAAAACTATATTAATTAATAATGAATCATAATTAGGAAAATTAATAACGAATAATTAATGATAAATTATTATTATTAGTTAGAAAAACTAATAATTGATATTTAAAATTGTAATTATTAATTATCATTACACCTCTTCATTTAATGAAAGTATAAGATTATTTTAAATGTTATTAATGTAATTTTAGAATTGTAATTATTAATAATATTTAAAATAAATAAATATTTATTAAATTCCTATTATGCCTCTGAAATTAATAAAACAATGAGATAATTTGTAAGGATTTTTTTTGTGTGTATAATTTGAAAGGATATTTAAGAAAATCAATAATAAACTAAAGAAGTCTACACTTATATATATAAATATAAATATATATATATATATATATATTAAGATATTCATGTCTTATTTATCAAGGATCATTATTCTTGTTAAAGACCTATTATTTTTTCTTCAATTAATTATTGTTAAAGATTTCATCTCTATCATCCTCGTAAGTCTTACATTCTCTTTATACGTATATTCCGTTGCCTTATCACTATATTATTAGGCTATTTTTTAACAACATTCTAAATTTTTTTCCTTAAAAATTTAAAGAAATCATCAATTAATAATGAAAATGAATAGATATTTTAAAAAATAAAAATAAAAATAAAAATCAACCTAAACAGGCTAAACTTAACTATTGGTCCTACCAAGCAATAATTTGCTTGAACTCTAAAATAGAAAATTGTAATAAATAGGTACCAGGCAGGGCAAACGAGAAACACGAGGAAAGAAAAAGACTAAATAACGAATTAGGTCTAAAACAAAAGCTGATACGTAACTTTGTTCTCCACGTAGTACCCTGCATTCTTCCCCCACGTTTGTCTTTTGTATATAGTCAACTTTTCTTTTGTTTGTTTTATTTATGGTGCAGTGTACTGGCAGTGGAATTAAAGACTGAAAAGGAAGTATTGTTTCTTATTTTGATTTTGGAAAGTATTAGGCCAAATCCATACAGATATAATGGGTCGTTAATTTTCCCTAATTACCAGCTGGTACATTGAAGATCCGCAGGAGAGATGAACGAAGACTTTCAGGCTAAAATCCTCAACTACTCCTTTCGACGGGAAAGAAGAGAATCGGAAACAGGCAACAGTGATACTTTACAATTAATCTCTGTTTTGAAGCAGTTTCAGCCGCTTTCTTTTCACATTTTGATTAGGTTTTGCTGCTCTTTCTTTTGTTTCGATCGATAACCAACGTTAATCTGACTCTCTCAATTTTACACATCAGATTAATCGAACCACTCGTTTCCTCATCCTTATCTTCCCCGAGACGAGCAACAACAGAAATGGCTCCATCTTCCCTTATTAGGTATACGTACACATATTGATATGTATGCTGTCTGTGTCGTTTTGTGTTGAGTGATGCTCTGTCCCTGTTTTTGTGGATGAGCAAGGGCTTCATGTGGATGAGGCCATAGTTTTGTCGGGCTTTCTTCGTTAAGTGTCCTCTTTAATAAAATTTCCATTTGCCTTTCAAAAAAAAAAACGTATATTCATCTCCACGTACGCAATATCATCCTTGGTTCCCACTTCTTCCTCCACATTTGCCCTTCATAGCACTTTTTGTTTTTATTATCGGTTCAGTGACGGAGAGTAAGAGAAAGTATTTGTTTCTCATTTGGATTTTCTTTTCTTTTCTTAACAAAATAACTTATCATTCTCGGATAAGCAGTAATATTTCAAGTCACCATATACGAATCATCCAATAAAAGTTAAGGGAGAAGAGTAATATTTTTGTGCCAACACCTGCTACGTATTGAGTGGAAATTAAGAGCTTAATATCTCTTTAAGCAAGGTTTGGAGCTTGAGTATTTTGTGAATAGAGAAAATAGATGCGACTGAAATAGAATTAGCAATAAACCGTTAAAATGGATCCGGATATTTGTGGGTATATATAGTATTTGCAGGCATGGGATCTCAAAATGGGGACACTGGCGATATTGATTTCAGGAATTCGGAGCTGAGAACAACTTAGAGTGCTGTTTGGTTATCATTATCATTATACTGCTCATGTAAGCAGAATTGGTTTAATTCTCTCATATTTGCAGTTGTATTTACTCGAAAAAGATCATTGTAAAAAATTTCAGAAATTACCTCAAGGACAACCTTCCTCGTTCCTTCTCTTTTGCTGGCAAAATGCCTTCTTCGATAGCTGCTCAGAGCTTTTCCCTATCCCATAACCAAATTCGTGTATTCATTTCTATACTTGAACAGTAGAGTTAAAAACTTAAAATCAACAAAATATCTGCCATGTACATCATATAATTTCATTTTCATTTAAAATCTCTGTTAAAATCAACAAAATCCATTCAAAGAACAAAAGAGGAGAGGACGGATGGGATGAAAAAGGGCCATTCAAAGAACCTTTTACACGTGTCAATAATATAATAGTGTACTGGAATTCACTGGATATGGGTTACCACTCGACTGAAGCCGGACACGCCATTAGCAAAAAGTAGCATTACAATCTGATTTATTTTCTATCTATGATATGTAGATAAAAAATCCCTAACTGAATGATCAAAAAGTTCTCTAAAATTTATTTTTATACCACCAATTAGTTGTCTAAATATAAATTATACTCCTTTTGTCTCAATATATATATATATATATATCACTTTTAAGTGTTTTACAAGACTTACAAAAATAATTTTTTTTTGTTAAATTTTATATATTTCTCACTTACTTATCTATTTTATCCTAGATATAACTTTTTTCTCACTTAATCAAAGGAACAAATAGAGAAAAGACATGCATTAAAAGGGTAATTTTAGAAATATACAATAATATTATCTTATTTTGTAAAAGTGATAAATATTTTAAAAAAGAAAAATTTCCAAAAGTAACATACATTTTGGGACAAAGGAAATATATGTTTAACTTTCCAAGATAAGGTGGAGAGATTCCAAATTGCAAAAAATCAGTCCCACGCCTTTTGTTATCGAACCAATCACAACCACAGTAAATTAATTATCCAAAATTCGCTATAAATTCAATGCAAAGTAGTAGTACTATTTTATATATTGCGCATGGTAGCTAATCCTAGCTAAGTAAACCAAAGCCATGGCTTCTCCCCTTTCAACGAGAGCATCCACAACCACTGCCATTCCTATTTCTTGTAACTCTCCTTTCTGCCCGAAGAAACCCCAAGTTTCATCAGTTACTAGAAAGGAACCCAAAGTACTAAAAAATGTATCATGTAAAGCCACAAGGGGCGCCAATGATGACCAAATGCCTTCTCCTCATCCTAATTCCAAAAATAACATTGGACCATTTTCTCTCAACCACTTTGATAGAAGGAATGTCCTTATTGGCCTTGGAGGTCTGTATGGCGCAGCGAATCTTTGCAATGATGCACTTTCATTAGAAAGTTCAGAAACCCCAGATTTCAAGAAATGTCATCCTGCAATGGTGCCAGGAGTTGGTAAGCTGGATTGTTGCCCAGCCCCACCACCAAAAGGAACAAAGATCATTGATTTCCAACCGCCTACATTTTCTAAGATACGGATTAGGCAGGCTGCGCATTTAGTGGATAAAGCCTACAAAGAGAAGTTTGCCAAGGGTATTCAGATGATGAAAGATTTGCCTTCGGATCATCCACATAATTTCATGCAGCAAGCAAACGTTCATTGTGCATATTGTGATAATGCTTATACACAAATGGGCTCTTCGGACTATTTCGACGTTCATAATTCATGGCTCTTTTTTCCTTTCCATCGACTATATCTTTACTTCTTTGAAAGGATCTTGGGCAAGCTACTTGGCGACCCGAATTTTGGCGTGCCATTTTGGAACTGGGATCATCCTGACGGTATGATGATTCCTGACATGTACGTAAACCCTGGCTCTTCACTCCATGATCAATTGCGTGACCAAAATCATATCCCCCCAACCCTGATTGATCTTAACTATCAGAATAGCGATCCCAATCCTAAGCGAGATCAGAAACTGGCCAATTGCACAATCATGCACAGGCAAATGATACGTAATAGTACGATCCCTTCTTGTTTCTTTGGATACTCTTTTACGCAGGCTGGTAGCATTGAGCTCTCACCTCATAACAACGTTCATAGTTGGTGTGGTAGACGACCAGACAAGAAAAAGAAAAACTTCGGAGAAGACATGGGGATTTTCTACTCGGCAGGGAGAGACCCCATTTTTTTTGCTCATCACGCGAATGTAGATCGTATGTGGACTATCTGGAACACATTACCAAACCACAAGGGAAGGGTGATCAACAAGCACGAATGGCTTGATTCTTCCTTCTATTTCTACGATGAAAATGAAAATCTCGTTCGCGCAAAGGTTCGTGATTGTCTGAATAATTATGAAGATTTGGGATATACTTATCAAGAAGTCGATATCCCATGGAAAAACTGTCCGCCAACTCCTCGAAAGTTTACTAGGAAACAGGCTAGGATAGGCATTACAGGAAGCGAAAAATTCCCGGTCGACCTAGACAAAGAAGTCCGCACTGAGATTGGAAGAACGTCGAAAATGAGAAGAAATGAGGAAGAAGAAGTATTGGTTATAGAAAACATTGAGTTTGAGAGAGATGCATTTGTGGCATTTAATGTGTTCATAAACGATGAGGGTGACGAGGGCAATGATGGCTCGGTCAGGGGACCAGAGTATTCCCAGTTCGCCGGAAGCTTCGTTCAGTTACCGCATGCTCATAAACAAGGGGAGAAGAAGACTGCTAGTTTGAGCTTGGGAATATCGACGTTGCTGAAGGATTTGGGAGCTGAGAATGATGAGAGTATTGTGGTTAGCTTGGTACCTGGAAGTGGCAAGGTTAAAATTGGTGGTGTTAAGATTATCTTCACACGAGATTGATCAGTTATTCATCACTTTTGTTGCCTCGCTGTTGTTTCTTATTAGCTAGTTTTCTTAATGATCTTTACGTCCACACCTTTTGCATGTAATATTCTTGTGATGTTCTTTGTTTAATCAAAGTGAGAATAAAAGTCATTCCAGTACTGGAACTATAGCTCAAATATAGTACTAAAAACTGCATAGAACTTAGCTCAAATTTCCTAAATTGGAGTCATAATTCTCTCTTACTTTTCGTAACAGAAACACAATCTACCATGAACAAACATACTTGGCTTAAACTCCTGAATCTGCAAAATCTTTAATTTTTAAATTCATTAAATGTCTCACAATAACAAATCCTTAATCTTAAAGCCTCCATCACTTGGACCAATGTTATACTGAAAATTTTCTTTCTCAAAAGCCCTCAAAGTGACTCACGTGTACTCACGCGTGTGCATATATTGAAATTCCAGGTTTAATTAGACTCCATAAGTGAGGATATAGGTTTTTATAGGTGCTACATCGTAGATATGGACGAGACGCTTCAGGTTTGTGTTTTCTAGTGAGGAAGTAATTAATCTTGATAGTGTTGGGCCGGTGATATCAATTCTTAATGCAGCCAAGGAAGTCGGTGCTGCCTTTGCAAGAGGACACGGAGTAAGTGTAATAATCTTCGTATCAGGTAGTTTCCCCCAATACGTTTGGCGGTTAAAGACTTAAAGTTGAACAGGGATGGTGCTTCGAGAGGTAATCCGGGCTTTGCTGGTCCTGTCTTTGTTAGCCCACCAGCAAAGGGTCTTTGCACCTCCCACAATATACAATTGTGAATGTAAGTTTGTGTTTTTCTTTAGGTGTGTAATTCCTTATGAAATATGTGGCCCTTTTAATAGTTTGCTGGGCCAACACTATTTACAGAGAATTTTTTTGTGTTATAAAGATAGGACCCAATTAACATTAAGTAATCTCCCAAAAAAAAACAATTGGACCTCTCTCTTTTTGGAAAATAGTTACATGGGGATGTCTCTTGCGGACTTATGGCGTATTTCCTGCAGTAAGGTTGCCTGCAAAATGACGAATCATAGTAATACTGTAGACTTTCTTAGATGTGTCAATGGCTACCTTTGGATGAAGGTTCAGTAGGGCACGACGTTTCACTGCATATTAAATTGAGTGTTCCAGTCACTTATTGATTCAGGGAACCTGTGTTGGAAGAAACCCAATCCATATTTAAAATTTAGCTTTGGGTGGGTGAAAATAAGTGAATTCCCTCATCCAGATGGCCATCGGCAGGGAATCGGCTTCGTAAATGCCCTTGTATATATAACCTGCCATCAGTCAGCTTACACACAATTTAATAGAGTGCACTTTCTTTCCCTCTTTTTAGTCGAGAAAAAATATAGCTTTGTTCCTTTTGAGATAAGTCTTCGTACGCTGAATGTGGTTTTTCCCTACACAAACGGTCTACAAATTGCAATGCTAAGCGCCCTTCTTTTGTTTTTTGAGGGGGGGTAAGTACAATGCTAAGCTTTCAATTGACGAGGTGAGAGAAGAATTTTTTTTTTTTGTACTAACGATGCCAAAATATCGGTTACAGTCTAAAAACAGATAATCCTAGCATATCTTGTTCAAGTAAAGGCAGAAGCTCATCAGGATTCTTAAAGATCTCAAGTCCATATCCACAACCTTGTGTCATATTTGCAAGAAAATGCACGCATTTCATCCCCTCCTGGAGAATATGTCTCACTTCTTTGATTCAACTTTCTCTAACTAAAGCAATTACATCTTTGATAATGATAGAATAAGGATGAGTCTCCGATACACCATGTTGGACGAAGATAACCACCAAAGCTACATCTAGTTCCACAATCACCTAATGCAAATCTAAGGTTTTAATTAGACCCTCTCGTACAGCCCAAAGTTCCCCCGTTAAGCTATCCGGGGGGCCAATATCCACAACAAAACCACTCACCCATTTACCCATGGCATCTCCTATTACATTGGTTATATGTCGCTCAAACTTCATTGATTTCAGCATGTTCCCATTACATATTTAACATATAAAATTGTCAACAAAGTCCAAAAGAAGCATTTGTCTATTTTCGTCTAATATAAGAGCCGATTGTTTGTGCCTTCCAACCTTTTTGTGATACACACGTCTATCTGAAAAAAGTTCTTTTTTCGGTGAAAAAATTTATTTGACTTTAATAAAGGAATAATTACTAGTAAACTCTTCATTTGATCCTTAAAGAACATTTTATCTCTTAAAAGAAAATTGCTAATGCAAATGTGTGCCATGTGACGTAAAAATTCAGGCGGGTCATATTAAGATGGAGATTTCCAAATGGTTTTTACCCCCAAACGGTAACTTTATTTCCAAATTGATGTTCATCTATAATCTATATCTATAATTTATAATATATATAAAAGTACAAATGGTATAAAACTTTTGAATCGCCTAAAATACCTTTTTTTTTTCTAAATATCTCAGAATTGCGATTGATATTATTTATTTAAATTGAAACTCTTTATTTATCTTTCACTAAATTTTTTTTATGTATTTATTAATGATGTTGGTAATTGAGTAATTTTATTTTCATCATAATTAAATTACTACTATATTATATTGAAGATAAAATACCTTTTTTCAACTATTTCAGAATTGTCATTAATATTGTTTGTTTAAATTGAAATTCTTTATTTACTTTTTACTAAATATTTTTATATATTTATTAAACAATGCAAGAGATGCATTTTTCTAAACTTATTATTATTTTTTTATTTTTTTTTATTATTAATAACACATTATATCACGTGCAGCGCACGTGACAGTGAGTGACTAGTTATCTCTAAATACATGTTTACTTTTTGGTGCTAACATTTACCATTTGGGGAAGAACATAAAACTTTAGAGTAATGCACAAATCTTCGGGATAATGTTTACAACTTACGTTAATTCAGGGAAAGAGAAAAACACTTTTTTTAAGGTCAGCTTTTAGATTTGGCATTAAAGATATTAAAGGCATTCCAAAAAATCTTATATATTTTAATATTTCATATATTATAAGAAATATATTTTTTTTCTTAAAATTTCTAATGATTTCCCCAATCATTTAGAAATTCACATAAATTAAAGAGTTTTTTAGTTTTACCCTTACAAATAAATCTGTAATTTGATGTATGGCTCTTGGACTTAATTTTTACTTTTTTAACCATTTTATTTTTCTAGTTCTATATTTAATTTTTAATTTTCTTTCCAAATAAATAATATTTTATGGGCACCAACATACTACATTTTATGAAAAAAAAATTTAGTTTTCATCTTGGTTCTCTTATTTTTCCCTTTGTTTGGTTTAGGATTTGTATTTTTTTGGTTAATCAAGAAGCAAATTTCAACACTCAAATGCTCATAATTTTATAAAATTAAGAAAAGTTAATTTATGATTGTTTGGACGTATTCATAGAAATTAAAGTATGATTCACTTATCAAGTACTATTGATTTTTTTTTGGAAAAGTACTATTGGTTTTTTAAAGTGCAAAATCAATCACTCATAAAATTAATAAAAAATAAATAAATAAATTTTAAATTTATGGAATATTAAAATATATAAGATTTTCTAGCAAAATATGTTTAATTTTAAAGTACAAAATGGACATATAAATCATATGCACATAAGTTTAAAATTGTAAGTTAAAAAAAGTGGTGATATCTACTAATAGAATTAAAAAGAAAAAAAAAAGTTAAACTGCAAGAAGGGTATTGCTAATAATTTACCCTAAAACTATTACACTTGATTGAAAATTTCATAAAAATTAATAGTTACTTTCCTAATTTAATGCATCAAATTTTCTTTATTCTACTCCCGCTACACTACCCTGCCCATATCTAGTCCTATTTACGAACCCACCCTGGCCTCCGGCTCTCGGATGGAAGAAAAAAAAAATGGAGAGAAACCCAACCCTAGCCTCTTTACTTTATGCTTTATTTTAGGATTTTAGGATTTTAGGATCTTAGGATCTCACACTCACGCTCTCCGTCTTTCGCAAGTAACCTTGATTATTTATTGACGAAGGGGCAAGCAACTTTTAAGTGTTACTTTCATCTCAGTCTTTGCTCTGTTCTGTCTTTGTCACCCCGGCAGAGGTCCCGTAAATCCGATTTTGAGGGCTCAATTTTCTCAGTTTTCTCTTTCCTCTCATCAATGGTGAAAACTAAACAATTCAGCTTCAATGCAGCAAGGGCTAACGGGGCAGATAAAACTAGTAATTCCAAAAGGAATTTTCAGCTCAAACATCATATTGGGAGTTCTACCAATACCATTGCCTATGTTCAGGTGCTCTTGATGTATGTTTTTATAAAAGTATTTCTTCTATTTTCTTACAAACATATAAATGTGAACTACTGCTTAACAGGGATGGGAAAGTTTGTTCTAGGTGTGATTTATTGTGAGATTTATGTTTGAGGGAATTTAGTTTAAGTTCAAACTTAAAATCTAGTTTGGGTTTTTTTCTGTCTGATCTTTCCCTATTATTCTTTTTCACAATTAGTTAAAGTTTAATCTTTCCCCATTATTATTGAGAGGTTTTTGAGGGAGCGAATTGTGTTTATGAATTGGCTATTTGGAAAGGCTGTGCTTTATGTGCAACTTTTTGTTTGTGTCAAGTTTTGCTTCTGGAACATAATTTGTTCCATATATAATACTTTTGCAACTTGTTTCAAAAAAAATGATTTCTCTTGTTGGTTGATGTTATTGGCAGCTTTTATCTTTATTGCAGATTTTGGGTGTTGGAATGGATACTCACGATACAACGCCTTCGGTTTTACTTTTCTTCGACAAGCAAAGGTTTATCTTCAATGCTGGAGAGGTAATTCCTGGCTGACAGTAATATCAGTATCCAACTTTTGTTTGGTTATTAGAGGGTCTCAGCTTTGGCAACATATGGTACTTGATCTCCAATGTAATTGTTGGTTTTGCAGGGATTACAACGTTTCTGCACAGAGCATAAGATTAAGCTATCTAAGGTATTATACAAAACATAATTTTTCTGTCGATATATACTTCTAAGCTCTGTGTATTTGTGTCTGCATGCACAAGTCTCTGTCCCTCAGAAGGCTACTGATTATATTCTTTTCAGATAGATCACATATGTCTTTCCCGTGTCTGTTCAGAGACGGTAGGTGGACTTCCAGGTTTGTATCTCAACTTTGAATTATGATCTGTGATAGCATAGTAGGCTAGACTGAAAGGTTTCTCTTACTTTCCTTCTTTGGTTGCCTTATAGGTTTACTTTTGACCTTAGCTGGCATGGGTGAAGGACTGTCTGTAAGTACCAATTGACTTCAAATAACCTGTTTCTGTCCATTAATCTTAATATTTAGTACATAGATTAGTAATTTACTGAAGTTTCATTTTACATGGGTTTTGGGAATTGACTTCGAATATCTCTTTTCTTTCCATTAATTCTTAATGTTTACTAAATATATTAGTAATGTTTCCAAGTTTTGTTTTAATCTTTTGCCTCTAGGTTAATGTATGGGGTCCTTCGAATCTCAGCTTATTAGTTGATGCTATGAAGTGCTTCATCCCTCATGATGCCATGATTCACACACATCTAATCTCTCATACTGGTCCTCTTCAAACAGACAGCTCTGCAGCAGATGCAAGCAAGTTTAAGGATGTCAAAATATCAGCCATTCTCTTACAGCCTAACGGTTTGGAAGGATCTAATGTAAAGCCCAGCGATGTATCTGTAGTATATGTGTGTGAATTGCATGAAATTAAGGGGAAATTTTACAAAGAAAAAGCCGATGCTCTTGGTGTAAAAGTTAAGACAAAATTTAAGGAGCTGACCGAAGGGAAATCTGTCAAGTCAGATTGCTTAGATATCACAGTGAGTTTCCAAATCAAATTAACAAGAAAAAGTTTACCATTGTGTATCCTCTGTAGTCTGTACTAGAATTTTATTTCTTTCTTCTAACTTGTGCATTTGTTTATGTTGTCATTAGGTTCATCCCAGTGATGTGATTGGTCCTCCTGTCCCTGGTCCCATTGTGATTATAATCGACTGCCCAACTAATTCTCATGCACAACAACTTCTTTGCACACAATCTCTTAATGAATATTATTCGGATTCAGGTAACCAGCCACAGGGCACCAAGATTGTGAATTGTGTCATTCATTTAGGTCCTGCTTCTGTCGTAAATAGTTCCCCTTACAAGAAATGGATGAAGAAATTTGGTTCAGCCCAACATGTTATGGCTGGACACGGCATGTGAGTTTTTTTTTTAACTTTTTTTTTTTTTTTTGCCTACATTTAAAGGAGATTGTTGAGTATTCATGCTGCTTGTAGGGAGCTAGGGGAAAATCCAATCCTAAAATCAAGTGCAAGAATGGCAGCAAGACTTAATTACTTGTGTCCTCATTTATTTCCATCTTTGTCTTCTTGGCATATTCAGGGCCATAATATCACAGCACCGGGGCCCATTTCTTCAACTGAGGTTTGTTTTGATATACTACAGGAGTCCAGTGGATTCTTTGAGATTATATAGCAGCAATGAAGTTCACTATGTTTGCATTTGCAGGATCCAGTTTCAAAGCTTTGTGGAAGCATATCTGCGGAGAATCTCCTAAAGGTGCCAAAGACCTTTTATTTTTCCCTACTTGATAAATCTAATGTTGCCAATTCCTTTACTGCCAAGCTTCTTTAAAAATGCATTGTCAATTTCTCGTTGTTTAAGGCTTGATACGGGCTTTCTTGGTGAATCATGCTTAAATTTTCCAGCGAAAACCTTTATATGCTTTTTAATTTTGTTATTCTTCTGTGCCTTATTATCAAATGGTTCAGATAAGCTTGACTGTGACTTTTAACTGCAAGTTATATTTAGAAAGATTCTTCATCAGGAGTTGCATGAAGGCTGAAGGAAAGAAGTTATGCACGAACTGTTAGGAGTCCATAAAATACAAAAAGGTTATTTGATGACAGATCTTCGCTAATATGGAGATACGAAAAATGAAAAAGAAGTCTTTACTGGAATAAACAATGACCAAGGAACTAAAGGAGCTTAATATGGGACCAAGAGTTTTAAAAGTGTCATTTTACTCAGGAAAAATATAATTGTTAAAACAACAAATTCTTATTTAATTTTGCATGTAGCCAATGTAATTGGAAATTCATCCACAAACATTTTTATGGAGGGATAAACCATTTCTGTATTAACAAGAAATTAGGTGTCAATGTGAAGTTTCTACTGAATTTATTAGGTGTCAGTTGCTTTGATCATTTCCTTTCTGTGTGAAATATCTGGTTGCCCATTAAAACAAGAGAAGTGTTAACTATTTCATTTCCCTACTTTCAAGCTTGGTTTGTATTCTTTTCTGCACGATGGTGTGTTCAATTGTCTTTAGATTGAAATGAAAATATGTTCTCCAGCCTACTAATTAGCTTCTATTCATAACATGTTCAACAGTTCACTTTGCGTCCTCATACTAATCTTGGATTGGATAGAACCAATGTTCCAAGTCCACTGGCAGCCTTTGAAGTCATTGATGAGTTGCTTTTAGAGAGTCCAGAGATAGTAGGTGCTGCCCACGATGTCATGCAGTTGTGGCAGAAACCTGCAGAGAAAAAAGAGTGTACAATCTCCATGCTTGATAGTAAAGTTATGGTTGAAGAGCCAATCTTGGATGAAAATAGTCGCCCTGATTGTATGGAAAATATACGAAGAGATGACTTAGAGATTATTTTTTTGGGAACTGGTTCCTCACAACCTTCTAAATATCGTAATGTTTCAGCTATCTATTTAAATCTTTTCTCTAGTGGAAGTTTGCTCCTAGATTGTGGGGAAGGAACCCTGGCACAATTAAGAAGAAGGTAAAACCAAAATTTTTCTTTAATTTAAACCTTGTTTTCAGCCATTTTTTCCCTTCCATCTTACTGACACGGCTGTTGAAAAACCTAACTGAAAACAGATATGGCATGGAGGGGTCAAACAATGCTGTAAAAAATCTTGCTTGTGTTTGGATTTCTCACATCCATGCCGATCACCATGTGGGTCTTGCTAGAATACTTGCTCTGAGACATGACTTGTTGAAGGGAGTGGCCCATGAACCTTTAATTGTTATAGGGCCATCGCAGCTTGAATGTTTTCTGGTTGCATATCAAAGACTTGAAGATCTAGATATGCAGTTCTTTGACCATAAAAATACTACAATGGTTCAATGGGATACTTTTGAGTTTGATAGTGAATCAAACTACAATCAATTGGTTCCAGAGAATGAAGAAGATATAAAGAATATTGAGTTGACATCAAGTTCAAGAGAAATTTGTTTGCAAGGTAGTCCAAAGAGACCAAAGTTAAGTGCTCCGGTTGACAATGCTGCAGCCTTTCCTTTACTAAAGCGCTTGAAGAAAGTTCTCAACAAAGCTGGACTTGAGAGACTCGTCAGTTTTCCTGTTGTGCACTGTCGTGGGGCATTTGGTGTCATCCTGAAAGCAGCAGATAGAATAAACAGTGTTGGAAAAGTGATACCAGGTTGGAAAGTTGTGTACTCTGGTGACACTCGGCCATGCTTGGAAACGATAGAAGCATCTCAAGGAGCCACTATTCTTATACATGAGGCAAGTACACATAGCCTTATAACTGACAAAATCATATGCAAATTATATTATGGTTTTACCCATTTTATAGACTATTTTAAGGATTAAATTCTATGGTACCCATTTATTTCCTTGTGTTACTATCATGGAATAATTGTTTTGTATGTTTGGTATGAATATCCATCTCTTTTGCCATTGAATTCGACCTAACCTTGTATTCAAAACTGAATAGGCACATGATGTTTCTTTTTAATCTCCGTTTGAGTAACACGTTCATGACGAATTGCCGTAAAAGCAAATCTTTGGAGTAAGCTAGACGAGCTTTTTCTCTTTTTCCCATTAGGATTGTTGAACTTATGAACTGAAAAGTGGCCATTAAGAGATTTTCATTTTGCTTTGAGGTGCTAACTCTTGAGCATCTGTTGAATTTGGTTTGAACTTTTTGAAAATTACCATGATCTTTTTCTACTCTTTTTTTTTTATTTCATTTATTAGATCAAACTCTGACTTAATCCATTAAGGCTATAATTTAAGGTTTCTTGTAATCAAAGGGAAGTCATTGCATGATTGACAGGCTAGTTCTTGACATACAGGCAACTTTTGAGGATGGAATGGCAGGAGAGGCCATTGCCAGAAACCACAGCACAGCTAAGGAAGCCATAGGAGTGGGAGATTCAGCTGCTGCATATCGCATTATTCTCACCCATTTCAGCCAAAGATACCCAAAAATCCCTGCATTGGATGATATAAGCATGCAGAAAACTTGCATAGCTTTTGATTTTATGAGTATTAACATTGCTGAGTTGCCTGTGCTTCCTAAAGTTATTCCGTACCTTAAGTTACTTTTCAAAAGTGAGATGATGATCGAAAAATCTAATGATGTAGAAAAAAATGCATAAAAAATTCTAGCTTATTTATCTACTCCTTTCATTAATTCTTTTGTGGGAAATATTATGACTTGCATTTTGCTTGCTTGAGTTATCATGAGATTACACACAATCTGGAGTGTCATCATCCCTCAATATGCAAAGTAGAAGCAGAGATTTTACATAAACTTGTAATTTCAGCCGTTGCATTGCATTTGAACCAAAATGCACTGATAACAAAAAGAACAAGAATAAATTTTTCTCAGAGTAACACAGGGATGCCATTTTCGATTTTTTTTTGGGGGGAGTTCAAATCTCTCACATTCTCAGTCTTAGTTAAGTGCAATGACGATCTTGACATGAGATATTAGGGGTCAATTTGAAATAAATTAGTTTTAGGGGGCAATTTGAGATTTTTGATGTATTTGTAAATAAATATATATTAAATACATATAAATTATATTGGGATTTTAAAAATTTTGGAACTATAACTACGATCCGCCACCGATTAATAGGAAGAAAACGCATCGTTTCATCTGTTTTCCCTTCTTTATTCTTCTTTCTTTCTTTCTTTCTTTTAATTGAAAAATAAAAAATCCCTTCTTAACCTTATCATGTCCTAATATTTTTGGCGGATTGAAAAAATATCCCATAACCATTCAAAGAAAATTAGGTCATTGAGCCTTGAGATTGGCGTGGAACAAAAAAGACAAAAAGATTTCTAAGATTTTCTAAGATGTCGAAGTTGTCAGAGGCAAGGGAGGGTGGCGAAAATCTGCCACCAGACTGCTGGCAATTGATATTCAATTATCTCAACGAGAGAGACTTGGAAACAGTATCTTTAGTCTGTAAGGATTTCTTGACGAACTCAAATCTTGTCAAGGAAAGCTTGAACGTTCACCCCAAACCTGAGATGCTTTCTCGACATCTCAAGCGATTCACACAACTCAAAAATGTCGACTTAAGCTACTTTGAAGGGGATTTAGAGGAAGCCCTGTGCGAGATTGCACGCTCTGACGTAAGTCTCGAATCTCTTTGTATTTACTGGCAATATGCACCATTCAAGACTGAGGGTCTAAGAGCGCTAGCATCAAATCCAAAGATGAGGAATTTAAAGGCTTTGACTTCGATCCCCCTCATTGCTCTGCCGTTGATAGCAAATTGGTTTCCGAATTTGGAAGAACTCGATATTCGTGATTGGTATGATCCCCAAGATGATACTCCACCGGCCGACTTACCACCGGACTTTGCTGCTGATGTTGGGATTGAGATTGAATGTTTGGCGTCTAAGCTCAAGTACTTAAAAAGGATTTCTATCTTCGGGTTACATACTAGTGTCTTTGATCAATGTCTTGTTGCTCTGTCTGGGAATTGTGTTTATCTAACAGATGTTAGTGTAACCGGCGTGAAAGAAAGTTGCATTGGTCTCTTAATTCGGAATAGGCCTCACTTGGAAGCTCTTTCTATCAGTGAGATCGACAATGATCCTTCCTCTACAATTACCATTGCAAATTCAATTGGCCATGCCAAAGCCTTGACCTCTCTTGAGTTTATGGACATGAAGATTTCCGACGAGCTTCTCATGGCAATTGCAAAGGCAAAGCTTCGTTTGAAGAACTTTGGGATCAGAGATTGCATTAATTATTTTACAGTTACTGGATTACTTTTGATTTTATCTAATTATCTAACTCAGTTAACCATTCAAGGAGCTAAATTTGTAGATGAGGAAATAAAACTTCTTTGCAGCGGAGATGTTGGCAATCTCACTCACATTGTACTCTGCGGCCGCCGGGTAACAAACTCAACACTGTTCCTACTATTAAGCAAGTGTCCTTCCCTAGTAGAATTTTCAATTGCTCTGTATGAACCGCTTAATGATACCGACTACAGTATCTCATTGTCTAAATACCATAAGATCCGATATCTTCATTTGACAAATTGGACAATTAGTGAGGAACTGGCTAAACAATTTGGGCTTATTTTTCCTAACGTAGAAGTTCTTGATTTGCACTTTTTGGAAGGAGGCGAATACATTGAAGCTATATTGAAGAGTTGCAAGTATATTACACAGCTTAAATTAGAAGCATACAGGTTTGCAAAGATAATTGAGGCAAATTCCGAACTTCCAGAGGTTAATTTGGAGGTTTTATCACTGCAGTTTTCAGACATAGATGATGAAGGCCTTGCTGTGATAGGAACAAAATGTCCGCAATTGGTGGATTTAGATTTGAGTTATTGCAAGAAGGTGACCACAAAGAGCATCAAGAAAATTGTCCAAAACATCAAAACTTTGACGTACTTAGATCTGTGGTGTTGTGATCGGATAGATGATGGTGATTTGTTAGAATGGATGTTATCTACAGGCAACTTTGCTTCATTGAAGGGATTATATCTTGGACGAGTTTATTTCACTGAGGAACAGAGAGATCAATTCTTGCACCACGGTTGTTTGCTTATCTAATGGTGAGCAAAATTTGAGTATTGATTGCTACTCTTTAATTTCACTCTTTATTCAACTTAGAACTTCATTTGTTTCCAAGTTAAGATGCAAACATTTCTTGTTGTCTCCCGAAGGTACTAAAAAAGGGATTTGTGTTCTGTCTCAGAAGTTTGTCGGAGGAACCTTTTGAAGTTTCATAGCCAGAGTCGACTCTTCCCTCAAGGTCAGCTTGTGCATATTAAAACTGATTCTGAATACTACTAGATCATATCATGAATTTATTTAAATTTCTGACACCTTCATTAGGCACAAAACTGATTTCTGAGATTTGATAGTAGTTTAGATTAAATGATTAGATCATCAGCCTCTTATCATTATGGAATTAATCCCTTTAAATTACAAAAATAAATAAATAAATTGGTTGTTGAGGCTTTGTGTATAAAATTGATTTTCCAGGTCAGCTTTAGGATGTGGAAGAGGTGACTCTGGTCTGGAATCTGGATGGAATGAGATGCATTTAATATTTTTCATTCATGCTTCAGGGAATGAGCTTTAGGAAAAAAAAATTTTCTTTCTCTATGAAGTGGTTTTGTGTTTACCAAATAAATAATCTTCTACCTTGCCTGACAATATTAATTTCTATGTTATTATGTACTTATTTTTTGGATGCTTTTGTGAAAGGATAATTACAGTCCAACTTTCACCGACAATACAAAAGCCAAAGAAAAAATGGGAAGAAACTCCTCAAACAGAACTTAACCCTATAGCACAATGAATTTGCTCTAAACTACAAAATTTTCAGCTTTGCACGCATTAGAATCTGATGAATTCTGTAAAATTTATCTGATATCAAGCGTATAGAAATTCAACGAAAGATACCGATGTCTGCATGTCAAAATATTCTAATACCCCAATGAAAACCCATCTTTCTAAATCCATTGTTCACAACTATGAAACTGCTAACAATGAATTAAATGGCAGATTACTTCTGGTTCTGAGCAAATCCTGAAACATATTTATGATGCCAATGCTGCAAAGAAGACGGTTTTGCCTAGTGAACAATTTCAGGGGTATTGTTTGATTGTCGGTTCATGCAATGATTTGAGTTTTCTAAGCTTTTATTCTGAAAAATCACTGCAGATGTGGAGAATTTGCTTTCTCCCAAATTTTTGTATCCAAGGTTCTTTGGAAGGCTAGTCTGAAAAAGCTAACAGCTGACATCAATAAATTGCACTGAGGAACAGAGTGACCAATTGACCAATTTCACTCTTTATTCAACTTAGTACCTTGATCAGGCACAAAACTCTACAGAAATTTTGTAGTCCAGAATCAGATTATAAGATTATATGGTCAGCATATTATCACTATGGAATTAATTTTGTTTTTCAGGTCAGCTTTTGGATATGGATTTGAGGTGGTGGCACACACTGGAAGAGGAAACTCTGGATGGATTAATTTTCTATATAATTTTCTTTTATTTTGCATTTTCCCTAAATTGTTTTTGTGTTTACCAATACTGGTTTCTATGTTATATTCAGGATTCTTTTGTGAAAAACAGAATTGTAATCCATTTCACTTCTGCAATCATGTCATCTCATTACTAGCCAACCAACTATATATCGATGTCTAATTTTCTATTTAAGAATCAAAATTTATTTATTTTGATAAAAATTGCAATCCTTTTGTCACCTGCTACCATCTTTTTTGTCCTAAAAGTTTCAGGGGAATCCTGTTTTAAGGATCTGTCTTACAAAAGCAAAGATAAAGTTGTAATTGCTCAAACTAAGTCTGCCCACCATCTACAGCAACAGCAAAGACAAACTCAAATCTTGTCGAGGAAAGCTTGAATGTTATTCACCCGAAAGTTAGCATGCTTTCCCATCATCTCAAGCGATTCACACAACTCAGAAAGATGGATCTGAGGCAGCTTCAAGGTGACTTTGATGAAGCCCTTGGAGAGGTTGCAAGCTCGGATACAAGTCTTGAATCTCTTGATATTTCACATCAAAAAGCATTCAAGAATGAGAGTTTTTAGGAGAGTTGGGGTCAAATCCAAAAACATTCAAGACTGAGAGTTGGGATCAAAGAAGTAGAATTTAAAAGCTTTGTCTTGTATGACAATGCACTTCTGGTGATAGCAAATTCGTTTCCGATAGTAATGTACTTATAGTAGTAGTACTAGTAGTATACCATTTGCTTCTGCAGCAGTCTTCATGGCCTTTGGTTCAGCATTTGTCGCAATGCATTTGCACCTTGATAACTATCTTTTGCTGCAACAGTTAATATAAAATGCTACTCCATAAGAGATGAGATAATTAAGGTCATAATCGATTAGTTTGAGTGAAAAATTAATTAAACTTTGTATATAGATGTTTTGAGGAGAAATAATGGCCAAAAGATGACGTAAACAGAAAAAGAAGCTAATTACCTTTCATGGTTTAGAGTAATTTGAAAAATGGAAATTGGAAGAGACAGGATGAGAGCAGAGAGCAGAGAGCAGAGAAGAGCAGTGCCAATATCTACTTGTATGTGTTATATAGATAGACAGGGGAAGGCCTTATTAGCTTCTAGTCGGTTTTGAGCAGATAGTTGGATTGGCACAGCTAGCTATATAAAATATGACTACATATTAGGATTGAAACACAAGCATCAGAATTTGTCCATATAGACTGATAAATATTGTGTACTGACTACACTGTCTTTACAAAGATTCTCGAATTTTACCAGTGCTGCCAGTGCCATTCCTGAGGATTAGATGCATTCTGCTTGTAGGCTTGACATGACCGTAAATTGCTAATCCGGTGAAGCTCATGCAGATAATACAAATCATCATTTAAGGTTCTTGGCACCTCCACAATTTGTCTTCCAATACCATGGCTCATCCCCCTTGCAACATCTAAGTCCAAACTCATTCTTCCGGGTACAGAATATGGAACATCATAATGTTGCCCTCGATATGTATGGACCATACCATTTAAATTTGCATGTAAGACCCCGGTGTTCTGATTCCTATTTAAATTTGCATGGGACATATCATTCATAATGATACCATGGTTCGAATGGACCACACTCATTCCAGCATGCAGTGGAATCTGATTCATATGATGATTTATCTGAGGATAGTTCAAATCAGAATAAAACGGCTGCAACTGCATTTGCATCAGCATGTTTTGAAATCCTTGAGATATTTTAGGCATTGAACCCAGGCTTGTGGTTGCTTTAGACACCTTCACTCTACATGAAAATCTGAATTTGAAGGTACTGCTCTCACCAAGAGGAAAGGGTTCATCACATCTTGAACCATGCCCTCTTTTATTTCGATAACCTGGGTAATCGTCTTTATTGAAATTTACACGGTTAACCAATACCAGAGAGTTTCCAGAAGCTAGTTCCTCAAGATTCCAGTAGCAAAAGGGAATGGTATTTTTGTGGTTTACATGAATTTCGCCCTTAGCTCGAAGCATGCCTCTTGCATTCCAAAAGAAACCTCGTACAAGTATCCTATGCAATCTGTAGTAGTACCAGAGAAAATTTTAGAATATTTAGTTCAAAGATCATACCAGAGTAAAAGCTGCGAAAATACAGTTCAAAGAACAGAACAGAACCGCTGAAGGGAAAAACACCTTTCATTGTTCATATGATCTATTGACTCTTAAACACAACCATAAAGAATTCAACATTTTACACAAGAAACAACTCTACCATTCACAGAGTGAAATGCATTTCACCTCAATATCAAATCCCAGCTTGAAATGTATGAACTTCCTATCATTAAATTAAATCAAACTTACTGGATCATATAGAAACTGTCTTCCTTTCCATAAAAGCCTGCGTGAGGGAAACTGAAAATGATTCGATCAAACTTTATCTTGGCTAAGTCAGTGTGATGCTTCATGGTGGTGGCATCCACTTCATGGAGTAAAGATGCCCCTAGCTTCTTAAGATTTTCCGAATTTGACTTAGCTTGCTTGTATTTCTTGATCAAAGCATCTGTTCGATTAAAACAATCAATAAATTCACTTCGCAAAACACACTAGTGATCATGCATGCCATGCGGGGCCAATAAAATTGGGTATTTCATGCAACCAAATAATACTAGAAAGAAACGAAGCAGTTTGGTCCTTTCCAAATATAAGGAGAATTTACCAAATTAGCATGACAATTGAGAAAACAACCAGAAAATGATAGCCAATGAGAGAGGGGGAAAAAAGACATGAATCGATGATAAGAAGAAGACTGTTAAACAAGTCAAAAACAAAACTTTGCTGCAATGATTCTACTAAGACTCGGGTAGTTGTTCCATTTATTACCATAGGAGTCCAAGGAGGAAGCACAAATGTTGGAAGCAGAGCCAAAAGCATTGGCCAAACTCAAGGAGAAAGAAAAATCTCCTTCACCCACTAAAAGTATCCGATGCTTCGATGAATAATGAGTGACCCACTTCTCTTCTACCTTTTTTTTTTTTTTTTTCTTTTCAGCACTTCCCATTTCGTTTTTTGGTGCTCCGTCTTCTGTTGCCATAGATCAAAGGGCACTCTTTTCCATTTCCTAAAACACAGAGAAAACACTGTCTTAAGTCTGAGTCTTCCTTCTTCAAAAGCAAAAAAAAGTCTTGGTCTTCCTGAGACTTACCCACTAAGGCTTTGGCGCAAAAGATGCTTAGTGATCAGTGGCACGCGGGAATCCCAATCGTACTGAAACTAAAAGAACTTCCAAACGCGCCACCACGCCCAACCGCACCTTCCTTTGTTCCTTGTATTTAAATTTTGAATTTCCATTTTTTTAATGACTATAATAATTCACAAGCGCAAAGAAAATTAAAATTTCCTCGTATTTGGGTCTGTGTATTTGTTTTATCTGTTTTTCTTTGATTCAGAAACAATGTAAAGTTGTGCAGTTCTTTTTTTTCATTTTACCATCTCGATTTGATGATTAATGAAGGTATTTTTTTTTTGCCACAGATTAATGGAAGTATAATCAATTCCACCAAAAAGTGATTTACAACCTCAAAAGTTTCTTTTTCCTTTTTTTTAAAGGGTCCAATTAACAATCTGTTAAGCCATCTTTAACTTTAAGAAAAGATAATTTTTCTTTGTTTTACATTTTAGACTTTAATGATAAGGTGGGTTTCGTTAAAAAAGTTAATATTTTGGGATAACAATACCTTTATATTTTTTTAATAAAATTATAATTTTACTTTTATATTTGTTATACTAAATTTTAATAAATTATTTTAAATTTATTTTAAAACCCTACCACAATGGATGCTTTAAATTTTAAAACTTACCCTTAATTTTTTTTTAATAAAATTTGGGTGTAAACTTTATCAAAAGTGTTTGAATTTTTTTTTTCTAAAACTCTACCGTAATAAATTTTAAATTAAAAAATTTACCCTTAGAATAAAAAAAATTAGTATGGGACTAAACTTTATCAAAATATAAATACTTTTATAAATCTAAAAAAATGTTAAATAAAAAATCTAATAATAATTTTCTAAAACTTAAAAGGGTATAGTAGTAAATTTATATTTAACATTTAAAATGTTTAATCAGCTTTTACAATTGTTAAGAAAAGACAAGTAATAAATTATGCTTTAATTGATGTAAGGGTACACCCGTTATCATTCACCTTTTCTGTAATAATGATACTCTATTTAGTGAAATTGTTGAAATGTTGTGATTCTTAAGGACTTCATGTCATTGACCTTACAATATTCTACGTTCAAATTCGTTTGACCTTTCCTTTTTATTTTTGTACTAGCTAGGACGGGTACCTTAGGCCGGGTGCAAATTCTATCACCACTTATGTCTTCTCATGGAGAATATATATATATATTGTTTGGGGTTTAATGTCAACTCCAAATTAATCGGGACCAATATAATTACTGGATATTGATGGAGGTACTCAATATAATTACTGAATATTGATAGATTTATATCGAAAATTTTATCACCGATAAAAGTCAAATTTTCTTGCATACGTGTATTGCCCTTAGCATATGTATATGTATGTATGTATTTAACAGCAAAAATTAATGGAGAATCATGTTCATTTGCGTCACTATCTACTAATGCTTTTGTGTCTCCTAAACCATGGGAATTCTTACATATGCATATATTATTAACGAAGCTTTAAGTAAGCAAACAATTGCTTGTAGTACTTTTTTTTTTTGGCCAAAATTGCATGTAGTCCCCTACGAAAATTGTAAGTGCCTAGAGAGATATTTTCATTCTTGGAGATATTATGCTTGCCAAGCATTTTTTATCAGTACTTGGCTTTAAGATTGAAAATTATTTACTACTTACTATATGCTAACTGGTTTATTAAGAAAAATGGTTGAGGATACAAGTTTGAATCTCAGAAAGTATAGTAGTTAAAAGAATTATCTTTTTCACGCTTCCAACCATTGAATTTCATACTCTATTCACGTATATAGTGCATGCAAAATTTCAAGTTAATTTAAAATGTCGAGCATATGTTTTAATACAACAGAATTTTCTACCATTAAATATATATTAAAAATATAAAAAAATGTTAGAGTCTATATCGATATTATAAAAATATCAAATTTGATTTGAAATTTTATATACATGATATATTCGAATATATCTTTAAATCCAACTGTTGGATTGTTAAAATATTAATCATATATCGAGTTATAAAAAGGATGGAAGTGAATCCCTCCTTATATATATATTCCAATTTTTTTTCTTTTCCTCTCATATTCCTTTTTCCTTTTTTTTTACACCTTTTTATTTCTCTCTTCAAGAGCACTAAATCTAAAACTAGCCATGTCGTCACCCAGCATCCCCAGTCACTACCCTTTATCAACGCCAAAAAAATCCAGATTTCTCTTTATTTTTCTATTTGTTTGATAAATGATTTTATATTGTTGAAAACCTATTTTGATTTTCCTAGATCTAAGAAGAACCCATAACCCTTTCAAAACTTACTTTTGCCCAAAACGCATCAATTGAAAACTCTTCCCTTTTATTTCAAGAAGAAAACAAAAACCTTTTCATCAATAGTTTGGTTTTGTTCTGCTTGCTTGATCCTTTGGTTGGTTGGATTGAGTTGGGAGTCTATGCTTTTAATTTTTTTCAGTGGTTCTTGACTTCTTCTTTGTTTTGCTTTAGGAGTCTTGTCTTTGCTTTCCTCTTAATTTGTTTGGTGGTCTTGGGCTTTTGTTCACTTGGGTTGCTGATTCTTTCTGTATTCTTCTCTCTAGAGTTGATCTTTTGGTCACTTTTTGCTTAATAAATTCTTCTTGTTGCAGTACCAACTAAAGCAGATGGCCTAGAGTTTTAATGTGTGTCCACTATTGTGTTATGTATATCTTTGTAAAGATAACCATGGTGGAAGTATGAAGTCATAGGTCTCAGCCTAAAATCGTGTTGTGTAGTCTTGTGGCATGTTAAATATCTTTGGGCCTTGCTTTGTTTTATGAATCCAAGGTTTAGAAGAAAGTCAGATTTGCATTGGTCAAAGTTGTGAAACTAAGTGGAAAATATTACTTCTATCAAACGGTTGGTCCAATATATTTAAAAAAAAAAATTCTTCTTCTTGCAATCCTTCAAAAAAAAGAAAAAGAAAAAGGATGTAGTTCTTGCTGCTTCTTAATTTTTTTCTTTTGAGTTGAAGTTTCTGTTGATTCTGATATGTTGAACAATTATAGCAGAAAAGATGATTTTTTATTGGGAGACTTTGGACATTAAACAATTTAAGTTTTAGTCATT
This sequence comes from Microcos paniculata, assembly GCA_030664755.1. Lineage (NCBI taxonomy): Eukaryota > Viridiplantae > Streptophyta > Magnoliopsida > Malvales > Malvaceae > Microcos > Microcos paniculata. Next base: position 41,837,954 of record CP131458.1, on the reverse strand, counting down.
TGGTTAATGGATTGTTTTTTGTTTACATATTGTTGTCCAAACAAGCAAGTTGAAGATTCGTCAACAAAAAAAATGAAGTAAACTGAGAAAAAAAAGGACAAAGGTAAACTAATAGAGTCAAAGTTTCTTTTATCTGCATAATATGGAAGGAAAATGGTTAGAAAAGCTAAATAATATTGATGAGAAAGAGAAAGTTTAGTGAAAAAAAATTTTAATTTTTTTTAAATATCCTGAGAAAAAGTAACCTGTCACCAACCATCCGTAGATTGATGGCGCAGGACTTTTAGGATGGTTTTTCCATCCAAAACAATCCTTATTTGATAAATCCATGTAGTTTTGAACTTTAAATGTAGCTTGAAAAAATTTTAGGCCTAAATTGAGAAAGAGATCAAAGTTTTAGGTCTAAATTGAATATTTAACCAAATCTAAAGATATTTGGACTCGGGAAAGGGCCCCTGAACCAAGTGGAGGTTTTGAAGCCAAGCCCATCGAAATCATCCTAATTCGTGGAGCTAGCTGAAACGATGCAATAGTTTCAAACCTCATTAAAAGCATAGGTCTTGCAGCAATAGCTAAGAAATGTCAGCGGCTGGTTGATTTGGATTTGAAAAGTTGCAACGAAGCGACAACAGAGGGCATAAAGCAAATGGTCCAAAGCATCAAAACTTTGACGCACTTACATGTTTGGAATTGCGATCAGGTAGATTGTAGCGATTTGGTGGAATGGATGTTGTCTACTGGCAACTTTGCTTCACTGAAGAAAATAACTCTTGAAGAAGTTAATTTGACTGAGGAATAGAGAGACCAATTCTGGCACCATGGTTGTTTGCTGTTGGAGACTTAGAGCAATGATTACAATCCTTTAATTTCCAAGTTAAGATGCAAACATTGCTAGCTGTTAGACCATTGTCTCTCCTTGGTACTAACAAAGGATTTCTTGTTCCGTTTTAAAGAGAGACTTGGTGGAGTATCTACTTATGGAGGCAGATAGAGCTGTTCAAGGGCCGGGCTACCCGCCCAAGTCCGTAGGCCCGTCCGATATTTGGGAGGGTTTGGACAAGATTTTTAATTTCGATGGCCGAGCTTGGACAAGATTTAAAAGCCCGTTTAATAAACGGGCCGGGCTTGGTCATAGGCAAAAAAACCATGGCCCGGCCAGGTCCGGCCCGAATAACTATTCCTTTAATATAAAAATATTTTTATATAATTATTTTATTTATTAAAGTGGTGTTTTCTTTTTTTTTTTGTATATGATATTGATATTTTCAAATATTATTAGTATTTAGACTTTGTTAACTTTGTAAAAATTATTTTAGATGATTTTTTTTAAATGTGTTGATTTATTTTTATTTATATTATAAATTAATATAATTTAATTTTTAAAATTAGTGTACGAAAAAATTTAAAAACGGACTTTTGGACGGGTCTTGGGCTTATAAAAATATTTTAGGGCCAGGTTTGGACAAAGGAGGAGGCCCGTTTAGTCGAGCCGGGCCGGGCTTGGCCAAGAAAATTTTTTGCAAATTCTTGCTTGGGCCCGGCCCGGCCCGGCCCATGGACACCTCTAGGCAGAGCCTTTGAAGTCGCAGAACCAGAGTCAACACTTCCGTAAAGGTCAGTCTTTCATATTAATCTTTCTATGCAGTATCTTTCACACAAGTTAGAAATTCTGAAATTTAGAAGTTCAGATTACAATATTATATCATCAGCATATTAATCACAAAGGAATTAATTTGATTTTTCAGGTCAGCTTTTGGATTTGGATTACAAAGGGTGACAGGCTCCGGAAGTGGAAATTCTGGATGGATTAATTTTCTGTTTACTTTTCTTTTATTTTGTATTTCCCCAGAATTGGTTTTGTGTTTACCCATATTGGTTTCTATGTTATTATTTACTTATATATTTAGGATACTTTTGCGAAAAATAGAATTGCAATCTATTTCACTTCTGCAATTATGATGTTAAAAGATCCTGTTTTGATTCCTCTGGATTTTGGAACATTGAAATTAGAAAAGTAAAGTGTATTATATGACAAATTTCCAATGGAGTGTAATGGTTGTAGAGTGAATTACCTACAATACCACCCTTATCAAACTTTTTTTTTTCTTTTTAATTTAACTAGCAAAGGCCACCACATTTTTTTTAACTTGCTATTTTAATGATATGTACATATTATGATATATATATATATATATATATGTGTGTGTGTGTGTGTGTCCCTTTTGTATATTAACATTAAAGATATTCCAAAAAAAACTTATATATTTTAATATTTCATATATTATAAGAAATATCTTTTATTTTTTCTTAAAATTGCTAACGATTTCCCAATCATTTAGATATGCAAAGATTAATTTTTCCAAAAAAAAAAGAAATTCATACATTAAATAGTTTTTCAGTTTTATCCTTATAGATGAATCTGTAATTTGAAAACCCTAACCGCCCCTTTACTCCTCTCCGTCTCTTCTCGATAGTTTTCTTTCAAGTTTTTTTGTTTCTCCTCCTCCTCATTGACTTCTATCTCAAGGAAGGGGAGAGCTTGATTTCATATTTCTATATCTTTACTTTTTATTAAAATAAGTCCTAAATCTTCGATCTAGGTAGCTAAGTCTCAGTTCTATCTGAGTCAGTCAATTAGTCAATTTTTTGAGTTAATTGGTTTTGTCCCAGTTTACATTAGATCTAAGATTGTTAGCTTTAGACGAAGATGATTTTGTTTTATGATTTTTGGATCATTTAAGGAAGTCTTCGAATCAGTTACTTTTTATTACTGTTAAAAGCTTTCGTTGGGAATTATACAACGAAGCGAAAGTAAGAGAGTAATTGACATGCTAGAGGCTTATGAAGAAGGATCAAGATTTCAACTAATCAACAAGATGACTTGGGTCATGAAGTAAGATTTAGATATTCAAACGAATGATGAAAACATCTTTGAATCTATTGTAATTTTCAGTTTTATTAGATTGGTGAATGTAATTTCATTTGAATGAATGAAAGTTAAATTTTTTTCAAAAAAAAAATTTGTAATTTGAGGTATGGCTCTTTGACTTAATTTTGATTTTTTTAACCATTTTATTTTTCTAGTTCTATATTTTATTTTTATTTTTCTTTACAAATAAATAATATTTTATGGGCACCAACATACTATATTTTATGAAAAAAATTTTAGTTCGCATTTTGGTTCTCTTATTTTTACCTTTGTTTGGTTTAGGATTTGTATTTTTTTGGTTAATCAAGAAGCAAATTTCAATACTCAAATGCTCATAATTTTATAAAATTAAGAAAAGTTAATTAATGGTTGTTTGGTCATATTCATAGAAATTAAAGTATGATTCACTTATCAAGTACTATTGGTTTTTTAATGTACAAAATCAATCACTCATAAAACTATTAAAAAATAAATAAATGTATTTAAATATATGAAATATTAAAATATATAAGATTTTCTAGCAAAATATGTTTAATTTTAATATACAAAATGGACATATAAATCATATGTACGTAAGTTTAAAATTTTAAGGCTATGTTTGGTATGAGAAAACATTTTCTGTTTTCATTTTCTAAAAAATATAAAGAAACTACTATGTAAGATATGTGTTGTGAGGGGAAATATACATATATTTTAAAAAAAAATGAAAATGAAAATGGATCTAGAAATGAGATTAAAAAAAATTGTTCTCAATGTTAGGTCCATTGTCATTTTCATTTTCTAAAACATACATATATTTCTATAAACTACACATATCTATATGGTGATTTCTTTGTATTTTTTAGAGAATGAAAACAGAAAATGTTTTCATGTACCAAACATAGCCTAAGTTAAAAAAAAAGTAGTGGTATTTGTTAGTAAAGTTAAAGAGAAAAAAAAAAAGGTTAAACTGTGAGAAGGGCATTGTCGGTAATTTACCCTAAAACCATTACACTTGATTGAAAATTTCATAAGAAGGGTTAAATGCTGAATTTGTGATCTAACATTTTCAAATCTGTTTAATTTGGAGTCAAACCTTTTAATTTGGTTGATTAAGAGCCAAACGTTTCAAAACGACTCAATTTGGGGTTTGCCGTTAAATGGGAAGAGTGTGTGAGTTACACGGGCCGTTAAACTTAACGGTTTTTTATGTTTATCAAAAGGTTAGACCCTTATTTAAAAAACACAAAAATATTAGGCCTTTATTTGAATTTTTTATTTTATTTTATTTTATTTTATATTTTCTATATATATATATATTTTTGTTATATTTTTATATTTATATTTTTTGTTTTGTTTTAGCTTATTTTATTTTATTTTGTTTTATTTTTTATTTTTACTGATCTTAAAATTTTTTTCAATTTTTTTTTAAAAAGGACCCAATCTTTTTGGGTTTTATAAAAAAGGCCCAAACTTTTGAAGTCAAGTTACTAATTTGGCCTCATGCATCCTCCAAATTGATGACATGTGTCACGGCCCGACCCTCCCGGGGTAGGCCACGTGGCAACCGTCGCGCTGCCTCGTAGTACGTGTCGGCCGGTCACGCACCAGAAGCATCGCAAGGCATTGAAATGGATATCATCGCTGCAAAACAACTAAAACTTTAATTAGAAACCATTTTAAGAAAATAATTAACTTTATAAGATGTACCAGTGGATTAGTTCAAAAGAATACCTACACAGCGGAAACTACTAAGCCTAAGCCACCGACGTCTTCTAGTGAGCCTCCATTCTATTGGCTGACCCCGCACGCGGATCTGCATCCATCCACATTTGGATACAGGTGAGTGACAGAGATTCAATGAGTCTCCATCAGGGTTAGGGAAAACAGGGTAATCGAAAATATATTAAAACAAATAAAATAATTTAAATTTAAAAACTTTGTTTTCAACACTTCCTGTATCAAATTCTCCAGGAGTGAATAAAATAAATTTTGTTTTCAAAACCTCTTTTGAAATTCTTCCAAGGAGAAATAAATTTTAAAACCTTTAAAATAATTATACTAATGGGCTGGCACCTAATACACTGAAGGCACGACTGGCCGGTCGTATACCTTACTGCACCGAGGGATATCTCTTTCCTCTTCAAATTCATTTTCTCTTTATCTCATACACTAGCCCGTTCCCTTGGTGGTGCCTCACTGTGGTGGAACACAGTGAACTGGAGCTCTGGCGAGTTACCATACGCGCCTCTCCAAACCAGGCTCGACTCACCGTGCCCCTCGATAGGCGGTCCATGACTGAGTATCATGCATGCTCTCAAACTCGGTCCACGCTCTCGCAATTGAAGCCCTGAGGAATCCCACTTAATTACTCCTCTTTCAGGGCATCGTACCCCAATAATAATAATAATAATAATAATAATATTTCTTATATAAATACTAAAACATGTAAACACACACAAGCTTTATATTTTAAAATCATCCCACCCCCATAAGTGGGTGTATCACAAAATAAAAAGTGTGTGTCGTGGATTACCCTTATCCCAAAACCGTTGTAAAACCTTTTTAAAGCAATTTATGTTTTTAAAAACATTTTGCCCTAGTGGCTAAGCACTGAAAACTAAGCCACTCACAGTGATGGGAGATTCGTATACTCCCAAGCGCTCCATGTAGCTTTAACCTCCGGGGCATCGCCGCACTCGATTATCCGGAGCCCTAGTACACGGAAATACAAGTTAGCATTCATAAATAAATTTATGAATGCACCTATGAGGCTCTAACATGTTCTACGACTGAGTTTGGATGTAATTCGGGGCTTAGAAAAGTGTCCGGGCGGTTCCGGGGTAAAATTTGGACACTTGGTGAAAAATTAAGAAAATGCCCCTGGGGACCCATGGGCCCCACACTCAGGCCCGGCCCTAATTCTGGGCCATACAGGCCCTCCTGCGTGGTTGAGTCAGGCCCAGCCACGGATTGGGTCGGAGAAGGCCCATCTGCGTGGGTGGCCAATTTGGCCAAGTCCCGCGCGGGACTCGGCTAGACGGTCTCTCCTGCGCGGGAGAGACGCGGCTCCTGCGCGGGAGCCGCTCGCAAGCCTCAGGATCCGAGGCTTTTCCTAGGTTTCCGAGCCCCTCGGTCCATGGTTTCGCGTGAAATTCGAGATGGAGGTTCCTCACACCTCCCACAACGCGTTTACCGGAGCAGAAACGAGAATCACAAGCTCAAAGTTCCTAAATCTCAAATCTAAACTTAAAATCTAACTAAAAGCTGAACCTAACTTTGAGCTTGGATTTCTCCTAGACCAATGCAAGGATAAGCGTGAAAACTTAATGAAATGAAGTTCAAGGAGTTAAGAACAACTCACCAAGATCTCGCCTTGAACTGGCGGTCGGTTTGTCCGGATCGGCTAAAAGTCTAAAATTGCTCCAAAAGAGCAGTTGAGAGAAAAGAGAAAGGAGAGAAGAGAGAAAAGAGAGAAAAAGTCCACTTTAATATTTCCATGCATGGTCACCAGTCTCATCTTCCAACTACGTCTTATCTTAAGCCTATCTTCTCTTCTGACATGACACAGCCGAACCGACATATTGTTCAATTTATACGTATTCTTACACTATTCCATTCGTATGAAAAGTCGTGCTAGGTCCGGGTGTGTCAACACGTCCTAAATTGAGCTGATTTTGAAACATTTGGCTCTCAATCGATCAAATTAAAAAATTTAGCCCCCAAATTAGATAGATTCAAAAATGTTAAATCTCAAATTAAGTATTTAGCCCATAAAAATTAATAGTACACTTTACTTTTCTAATCCTAAGAGCATGTTTGTTTCGATGGAAAGTTTTAACTTTTCCTGGATTTTAGAAGGGTGAAAACACTTTATATGATTTGATATATCTTAAATAATTGATTTTAAAAGAATGAGAACACTTTTTTTTGTTTGATGTATTTTAAAATCAAGAAAAGTGGTGCTTCCATTTGAATCACTCTTCCTTATATGAAGGAAAGTGATTCTAGACGGGAGGGTGAGAAAGTGATTTGCTAGCATCACTTTCTATAGAATTACTCTCCCTCCAATAACTTTCTAAGAAAAACACCAAGCTGGCTATAATGCACTAAATTTTCTCTATTCTACTCCTACTACACCTACTCATATTTAATCCTATTGATTAACTAACTAGGGATGTCAATCCCCGAACCACCCTGATCATTCTGCACTGATCCGTCCTGAGTCATCTTGATTTTTTTAGGTGCGAGACAATTTTGGTATATGACTATAACCGCCTCACCCTGCCCTGTATATATAATAATTAATAACTTTTATCAAAATATATATTTTTATGATTTTTAAATAAATAAATAAAGGTATTTGTATTAAATTTAAAGAAATATAATATAATAATTAAGATTATTATTTTGCTTTATAAATATTTTAAAAATTATATTAAATTTGATATATTAAATATATATCATATAATTTTATTTTATTAAATATATTTTTATAAAATAAAATATATATTAACAGGACAATCTGCCCCACCCCGCCCCGCCCCCAGCAATTGAGGGATGGGGTGGGGGCGGTTGAGGCAGTCTCCAGTCTCCACCCCCGTTGTGTCCTATTGTCATCCCTAAAACCAACCCTTGCCTCGCCTCCGGCTTTAGGGAAAAAGGGTAAAAAAAAAAAAGAAAAAAAAAAGGGAAACCCAACCCTAGCCTCGATCCTTTATCTTTTATTTCAGGATCTCACACTCACGCTCTCCGTCTCTCGCAAGTAACCTTGATTATTTATTGACAAAGGGGTAAGCAACTTTCAAGTTTCAAGCGTTACTTTCATCTCGTTCTTTGCTCTGCTCTGTCTTTGTCATCCCGGCAGAGGTCCTGTAAATCCGATTTTCAGGGCTCAATTTTCTCAGTTTTCTCTTTCCTCTCATCAATGGTGAAAACTAAAGAATTCAGGTTCAATGAAGCAAGGGCTAACGGGGCAGATAAAACTAGTAATTCCAAAAGGAATTTTCAGCTCAAACATCATATTGGGAATTCTACCAATACCATTGCCTATGTTCAGGTACTCTTGATGTATGTTTTTATAAAGTATTTCTTCTATTTTCTTACAAACATATAAATGTGAACTATTGCTTAACAGAGATGCGAAAGTTTATTCTAGGTGTGATTTATTGTGAGATTTATGTTTGAGGGAATTTAGTTTAAGTTCAAACTTCAAATCTAGTTTGGGTTTTGTCTGTCTGATCTTTCCCTATTATTCTTTTTCACAATTAGTTAAAGTTTAATCTTTCCCCATTATTATTGAGAGGTTTTTGAGGGAGTGAATTGTGTTTATGAATTGGCTATTTGGAAAGGCTGTGCTTTATGTGCACCTTTTTGTTTGTGTCAAGTTTTGCTTCTGGAACATGATTTGTTCCATACATAATACTTTTGCAACTTGTTTAAAAAAAAATGATTTCTCTTGTTGGTTGATGTTATTGGCTGCTTTTATCTTTATTGCAGATTTTGGGTGTTGGAATGGATACTAACGATACAACGCCTTCGGTTTTACTTTTCTTCGACAAGCAAAGGTTTATCTTCAATGCTGGAGAGGTAATTCCTGGCTGGCAGTAATATCAGTATCCAACTTTTGTTTGGTTATTAGAGGGTCTCAGCTTTGACAACATATGGTACCTGATCTCCAACGTAATTGTTGGTTTTGCAGGGATTACAACGTTTCTGCACAGAGCATAAGATTAAGCTATCTAAGGTATTATACAAAACATAATTTTTCTGTCGATATATACTTCTAAGCTCTGTGTATGTGTCTCTACATGCTCAAGTCTCTGTCCCTCAGAAGGCTACTGATTATATTCTTTTCAGATAGATCACATATGTCTTTCCCGTGTCTGCTCAGGGACGGCAGGTGGACTTCCAGGTTTGTATCTCAACTTTGAATTGTGATCTGTGATAGCATAGTAGGCTAGACTGAAAGGTTTCTCTTACTTTCCTTCTTCGGTTGCCTTATAGGTTTACTTTTGACCTTAGCTGGCATGGGTGAAGGACTGTCTGTAAGTACCAATTGACTTCAAATAACCTATTTCTTTCCTTTAATCTTAATATTTAGTAAATAGACTAGTAATTTACCAAAGTTTCATTTTACATGGGTTTCGGGAATTGACTTCGAGTATCTCTTTTCTTTCCATTAATTCTTAATATTTACTAAATATATCAGTAATGTTTCCAAGTTTTGTTTTAATCTTTTGCCCCTAGGTTAATGTATGGGGTCCTTCGAATCTCAACTTATTAGTTGATGCTATGAAGTGCTTCATCCCTCATGATGCCATGATTCACACACATCTAATCTCTCATACCGGTCCTCTTCAAACTGACAGCTCTGCAGCAGATGCAAGCAAGTTTAAGGATGTCCATTCTCTTACAGCCTAACGGTGTGGAAGGATCTAATGTAAAGCCCAGTGATGTATCTGTAGTATATGTGTGTGAATTGCATGAAATTAAGGGAAATTTTACAAAGAAAAAGCCGATGCTCTTGGTGTAAAAGTTAAGACAAAATATAAGGAGCTGACGGAAGGAAAATCTGTCGAGTCAGATTGCTTAGATATCACAGTGAGTTTGCAAATCAAATTAACAAGAAAAAATTTACCATTGTGTATCCTCTGTAGTCTGCACTAGAATTTTATTTCTTTCTTCTAACTTGTGCATTTGTTTATGTTGTCGTTAGGTTCATCTCATTGTGATCATGATCGACTGCCCTACTAATTCTCATGCACAAGAACTTCTTTGTAAACAATCTCTTAATGAATATTATTCAGATTCAGGTAACCAGGGCGCCAAGATTGTGAATTGTGTCATTCATTTAGGTCCTGCTTCTGTCCCAAATAGTTCCCCTTACAAGAAATGGATGAAGAACTTTGGTTCAGCCCAACATGTTATGGCTGGACACAGCATGTGAGAATTTTTTTTAACCTTTTTTTTTTTTGGCCTACATTTAAAGGAGATTGTTGAGTATTCATGCTGCTTGTAGGGAGGTAGGGGAAAATCCAATCCTAAAATCAAGTGCAAGAATGGCAGCAAGACTTAATTACTTGTGTCCTCATTTATTTCCACCTTTGTCTTCTTGGCATATTCAGACCCATAATATCACAGCACCAGGGCCCATTTCTTCAACTGAGGTTTGTTTTGAGATTATATAGCAGCGGTGAAGTTCGTTATGTTTGCATTTGCAGGATCCAGTTTCAAAGCTTTGGGGAAGCATATCTGCGGAGAATCTCCTGAAGGTGCCAAAGACCTTTTATTTTTCCCTACTTAATAAATTTAATGTTGGCAATTCCTTTATTGCCAACCTTATTAAAAATGCATTGTCAATTTCTCGTTGTTTAAGACTTGATACGGGCTTTCTTGTTGAATCCTGCTTAAATTTTCCAGCCAAAACCTTTATATGTTTTTTAATTGTGTTATTCTTATGTGCCTTAATTATTATTGAATAGTTCAGTAATAATGATATCGTTGCTTGACTGTGACTTTTAACTGCAGGTTATATTTAGAAAGATTCTTCATCAGGAGTTGCATGAAGGCTGAAGGAAAGAAGTTATGCATGAACTGTTCGGAGTCCATAAAATACAGAAAGGTTATTTGATGACAGATCTTTGCTAAAATGGAGATACGAAAAATGAAAAAGAAGTTTTTGCTGGAATAAACAATGACCAAGGAACTAAACGAGCTTAATATGGGACCCAGAGTTTTAAAAGTGTCATTTTAATCAGGAAAAATATAATTGTTAGGACAACAAATTCTTATTTAATTTTGCATGTAGCCAATGTAATTGGAAATTCATCCACAAATATTTTTATGGAGGGATAAACCATTTCTGTATTAACAAGAAATCAGGCGTCAGTGTGAAGTTTTTACTGAACTTATTATGTGTCAATTGCTTTGATCATTTCCTTTTTGTGTGAAATATTAGGTTGCCCATTAAAATAAGAGTAGTGTTAACTATTTCATTTCCTTACTTTCAAGCTTGGTTTTTACCACTTTCTGCACCATGGTGTGTTCAATTGTCTTTAGATTGAAATGAAAACATGGTCTCCAGCCTACTAATTAGCTTCTATTCATAACATGTTCAACAGTTCTTTGCGTCCTCATACTCATCCTGGATTGGATAGAACCAATGTTCCAAGTCCGCTGGCAGCCTCTGAAGTCATTGATGAGTTGCTTTTAGAGAGTCCAGAGATAGTAGATGCTTTCCAAGATGTCATGCAGTTGTGGCAGAAGCCTGCAGAGAAAAAAGTGTACAATCTCCATGCTTGATAGTAAAGTTATGGTTGAAGAACCTGTCTTGGATGAAAATAGTCTCCCTGGTTGTATGGAAAATATACGAAGAGATGACTTAGGGATTATTTTCTTGGGAACTGGTTCCTCACAACCTTCTAAATATCGCAATGTTTCAGCTATCTATTTAAATCTTTTCTCTGGTGGAAGTTTGCTCCTAGATTGTGGGGAAGGAACCCTGGCACAATTAAGAAGAAGGTAAAACCAACATCTTTCTTTAAATTAAACCTTGTTTTTAGCTATTTTTTCCCTTCCATCTTACTGACACGGCTGTTGAAAAACCTAACTGAGAACAGATATGGCATGGAGGGGGTCAAACAATGCTGTAAAAAATCTTGCTTGTGTTTGGATTTCTCACATACATGCCGATCACCATGTGGGTCTTGTTAGAATACTTGCTCTGAGACGTGACTTGTTGAAGGGAGTGGCCCATGAACCTTTAATTGTTATAGGGCCATCGCAGCTTGAACGTTTTCTGGACGCATATCAAACACTTGAAGATCTAGATATGCAGTTCTTTGACAATAAAAATATTACAATGGTTCAATGGGATACTTTTGAGTTTGATAGTGAATCAAACTACAATCAATTGGTTCTGGAGAATGATGAAGATATAAAGAATATTGAGTTGACATCAAGTTTAAGAGAAATTTGTTCGCAAGATAGTTCAAAGAGAGAAAACTTAAGTGCTCCAGTTGACAATGTTGCAGCCTTTCCTTTACTAAAGCGCTTGAAGAAAGTTCTCAAAAAAGCTGGACTTGAGAGACTTGTCAGTTTTCCTGTTGTGCACTGTCCTGGGGCATTTGGTGTCATCCTGAAAGGAGCAGATAGAATAAACAGTGTTGGAAAAGTGATACCAGGTTGGAAAGTTGTGTACTCTGGTGACACTCGGCCATGCTTGGAAACGATAGAAGCATCTCAAGGAGCCACCATTCTCATACATGAGGCAAGTACCCATAGCCTTATAACTGGCAAAATCATATGCAAATTATATTATGGTTTTAGCCATTTTATAGACTATTTTAACGATTAAAATTCTATGGTACCTTTCTATTTCCTTGTGTTACTATCATGGACTAATTGTTTTGTATGTTTGGTATGAATATCCATTGCCATTGTATTCAACCTAACCTTGTAATCAAAACTGAATAGGCACATGATGTGTCTTTCTTTTTAAACTCCTTTTGAGTAACAGGTTCATGACGAATTGCCGTAAAAGCAAATCGTTGGAGTAAGCTAGATGAGCTTTTTCTCTTTTTCCCATTAGGACTGTTGAACTTATGAACTGAAAAGTGGCCATTAAGAGATTTTCATTTTGCTTTGAGGTGTTAACTCTTGAGCATCAGTCGAATTTTGTTCGAACTTTTTGATTTTTTTTCTTTTTGGGATAAGCAGAACTTTTTGAACTTTTTGAAAATTACCATGATCTTTTTTACCTTTTTTTTCTTATTTCATTTCTTAGATCAAAATCTGACCTAATCCATTAAGGCTATAATTAAAGTTTTTTTGTCATCAAAGGAAAGTCATTGCGTTCTTGACATGCAGGCAACTTTTGACGATAGAATGGCAGGAGAGGCCATTGCCAGAAAGCACAGCACAGCTAAGGAAGCCATAGAAGTGGGAGATTCAGCTGCTGCATATCACATTATTTTGACCCATTTCAGCCAAAGATACCCAAAAATTCCTGCATTGGATGAGATAAGCATGCAGAAAACTTGCATAGCTTTTGATTTTATGAGTGTTAACATTGCTGAGTTGCCTGTGCTTCCCAAAGTTATTCCGTACCTTGAGTTCCTTTTCAAAAGTGAGATGCTGATCGAAAAATAGAATGATGTAGAAAAAGCTGCATAAAAAATTCTAGCTGATTTATCTTCTCCTCTCATTAATTCTTTTATGGGAAATATCATGATTTGCAGTTTGCTTACTTGAGTTTCTCATGAGATCACATAATCCAGAGTGTCATCATCCCTCAAAATGCAATGTAGAAGCAGAGATTTTACATAAACTTACAATTTCAGCCGTTGCATTACATTTGAACCAAAATGCACTGATGCAAAAAGAACAAGAATAATTTTTTTTTCTCGGTAAAACAGAATTATTATACCATCATAACAACCCTAAACTTCCCTATCTTGGATTTTGATTGGTCGAAGAAGGCGAGATTGGAGATGGGTTTGGGTTCAAAGGAGAAAGTTTTGGGGTTAAGTGGAGAGGGCAATGAAAGTTTATTGGATAGGTACTACAAAGTCAGTCGTGTCATCACGTCAAATATGTCACCAATCAATAAAATTTTGTCAATTTAAAATAATTATAAAAATGTAATCTTTAATATTTAATAACAGATTTAGGCATTTAGCCTTTAATTTTAAAAAATTTGGAGGTTTTATCACTGCAGTTTTCAGACATAGATGATGCAGGGCTTGCTGTGATAGGAACAAAATGTCCAAATTTGGTCAGTTTAGATTTGAGTGATTGCAGGAATGTGACCACAAAGAGTATGAAGCAAATTGTCCAAAACATCAAAACTTTGACGTACTTAGATCTGTGGTGTTGTGATCGGATAGATTATGGTGATTTGTTGGAATGGATGTTATCTACAGGCAACTTTGCTTCATTGAAGGAATTATATCTTGGACGAGTTAATTTCACTGAGGAACAGAGAGATCAATTCTTGCACCACAGTTGTTTGCTTATCTAATGGTGAGCAAAATTTGAGTATTGATTACTACTCTTTATTCAACTTAGAACTTCATTTGTTTCCAAGTTAAGATGCAAACATTACTTGTTGTCTCTCGAAGGTACTAACAACAGGATTTATGTTGTGTCTCAGAAGTTTGCTGGAGGAACCTTTTGAAGTTTCATAGCCAGAGTCGACTCTTCCCTCAAGGTCAGCTTGTGCATATTAAAACTGATTCTGAATACTACTAGATCATATCATGAATTTATTTAAATTTCTGACACCTTCATTAGGCACAAAACTGATTTCTGAGATTTGATAGTAGTTTAGATTAAATGATTAGATCATCAGCCTCTTATCATTATGGAATTAATCCCTTTAAATTACAAAAATAAATAAATAAATTGGTTGTTGAGGCTTTGTGTGTAAATTTGATTTTCCATGTCAGCTTTAGGATGTGGAAGAGGTGACTCTGGTCTGGAATCTGGATGGAATGAGATGCATTTAATATTTTTCTTTCAAGCTTGGGAATGAGCTCTAGGACGTTTTTTTTTTTTTTCTCTCTTTCTGAAGTGGTTTTGTGTTTACCAAATAAATCATGCCCTGCCTTGCCTGACAATATTAATTTCTATGTTATTATGTACTTATTTTTTGGATACTTTTGTGAAAGGATAATTACAGTCCATTTTTCACCTGCAATACAAAAGCCAAAGAAAAATTGGAAGAAATTGCTCAAACTGGACCCAACCCTATAGCACAATGAATTTGCACTTAACTAGAAAATTTTCAGAGTTGCATGCATTAAAATCTGATGAATTCTGTAAAATTTATCTGATATCAAGCATATAGAAGGTCAACGAAAGATACCTCACCAATATCTGCATGTCAAACTATTCAACTATAAAACTGCTACCAATGAATTAAATGGCAGATTACTTCTGGTTCTGAGCAAATCCTGAAACATATTTATAATGTCAATGCTGCAAAGAAGATGGTTTTGCCTAGTGAACAATTTCAGGGGTATTGTTCGATTGTCGGTTCATGCAATGATTTGAGTTTTCTAAGCTTTTATTCTGAAACATCACTGCAGATGTGGGGACTTTGCTTTCTGCCACTTCTGTTTCCAAGGTTCTTAGGAAAACTAGTCTGAAAAAGCTAACAGCTGAGGTCAATAAATTGCACCGAGGAACAGAGTGACAAATTTCACTCTTTATTCAACTTTGTACCTTGATCAGGCACAAAACTCTACTGAAATTTAGTAGTTCAGATTACAAGATTATATCGTTAGCATATTATCACTATGGAATTACTTTTATTTTTCAGGTCAGCTTTTGGATGTGGATTAAAGGTGGTGGCACACACTGGAAGAGGAAACTCTGGATGGATTAATTCTCTATTTAATTTTCTTTTATTTTGCATTTTCCCTAAAGTGTTTTTGTGTTTACCAATACTGGTTTCGATGTTGTGCAGGATTCTTTTGTCCTAAAAGTTTCAGGGGAATCCTGTTTTACGTATGTTTGTCTTACAAAAGCAAAGATAAATTGTAATAGCTCAAACTATATCTGCCCACCATCGACAGCATAACTAGTTTACCTGCGGGGGAAATTTTCCAGGTTGAGCTTAACCAGAAAATTTCAGCTGTGGTTTTAGACAGAGAGCAACAGAATATACAATCCAGCATACTATCAACTATCAACAAACTTAAGTGCTAAGTTGTTAATTACTATATATAGTTACTCAATTAAGTTCAAATAGAGGACCTAGTGATGGCAAATGATATTCAATTATCTCGACAGAGGAGACTTGAAACCGGCGGTAAGGGTTTCCTGAGAAACTCAAATCTTGTCAAGAAAGCTTGAATGTTATTCAGCCGAATGTAAGCATGCTTTCCAAACATCTCAAGCGATATTCACACAACTCAGAAAGGTGGATCTGAGGCTCCTTCAAGGTTAAGCTCATGCAGATAATACAAATCACCATTTGAGGTTCTTGGCGCCTCCACCATTTGTCTTCCAATACCATGGCTCATCCCCCTTGCAACATCTAAGTCCAAACTCATTCTTCCGGGTACAGAATATGGAACATCATAATGTTGCCTTTGATATGTATGGACCATACCATTTAAATTTGCATGGAAGACCCCGGAGTTC
Source organism: Microcos paniculata (assembly GCA_030664755.1). Classification (NCBI taxonomy): domain Eukaryota; kingdom Viridiplantae; phylum Streptophyta; class Magnoliopsida; order Malvales; family Malvaceae; genus Microcos; species Microcos paniculata. The sequence goes on along the minus strand of CP131458.1, from coordinate 41,821,894 downwards.
TGATTCCTATTTAAATTTGCATGGGCCATATCATTCATAATGATACCATGGTTCGAATGGACCATACTTATTCCACCGTCTTGTGGAATCTGATTCATATGATGATTTATCTGAGGATAGTTCAAATCAGAATAAAATGGCTGCGGCTGCATTTGCATCGGCATGTTTTGAAATCCTTGAGATATTTTAGGCGTTGAACCCAGGCTTGTGGTTGCTTTAGACAGCTTAGCTCTACATGAAAATCTGAATTTGTAGGTAATGCTCCCACGAAGAGGAAAGGGTTCATCACAGTTTGAATCATGCCCTCTTTTATTTTGATAACCTGGGTAATCCTTTTTACTGAAATTTACACGCTGAACCAATACCAGAGAGTTTTCAGAAGCTAGTTCCTCAAGATTCCAGTAGCAAAAGGGAATGGTATTTTTGTGGTTTACATGAATTTCGCCGTTAGCTCGAAGCATGCCTTTTGCATTCCAAAAGAAACCTCGTACAAGTATCCTATGCAATCTGTAGTAGTACCAAAGAAAATTTTAGAATATTTAGTTCAAAGAACAGAACAGAATCGCTGAAGGGAAAAATACCTTTCGTTGTTCATATGATCTATTGACTCTTAAACACAACCATAAAGAATTGAACATTTTATAACAATAGAAACAATACTACCATTCACAGACTGACATGTATGAAATTCCTATCATTAAATTAAATCCATAGTTTAACTCCCTCGCTGTAATAATAAAAGATAAAGATTAAACCGTTGCAATCATAATTTCTAAAAAAATTAGATATAAATTGCTGCAAAACGAACGACTCATGAGGTTGTCATCATATAATAAAGAATGAAAAGTAAAAATGTTCAGCAATTCAGCTTAACTGCATTCCATAATCAAATAATTAACAGCATCAATTTCCTCCATAAATATTTCCCCTAAAAAGATAAGAAAACAATATTAAGGTTTCAATTTAGATAAACTTGCTCTACCAAGTCCAAAACTACCACAATCACTTACGCAATTGAAATTCCTTAGCATGAGATAGGAAACTTACTCAATCATATAGAAATCGTCTTCCCTTCCATAAAAGCCTGCGTGAGGGAAATTGAAAATGATTCGATCAAACTTTTGCTTGGCTAAGTCAGTGTGATGCTTCATGGTGGTGGCATCCACTTCATGGAGTAAAGATGCTCCTAGCTCCTTAAGATTTTCCAAATTTGACTTAGCTTGCTTGTATTTCTTGATCAAAGCATCTGTTCGATTAAAACAATCAATAAATTCACTTCGCAAAACACACTAGTGATCATGCATGCCATGCGGATCCAATAAAATTAGGTATTTGATGCAACCAAATAATACTAGAAAGAAACGAACCAGTTTGGTCCTTTCCAAATATAAGGAGAATTTACCAAATTAGCATGACAATTGAGAAAACAACCAGAAAATGATAGCCAATGAGAGAGGGGAAAAAAAGACATGAATCGATGATAAGAAGAAGACTGTTAAACAAGTCAAAAACAAAACTTTGCCGCAATGATTCTACTAAGACTCGGGTAGTTGTTCCATTTATTACCATAGGAGTCCAAGGAGGAAGCACAAATGTTGGAAGCAGAGCCAAAAGCATTGGCCAAACTCAAGGAGAAAGAAAAATCTCCTTCACCCACTAAAAGTATCCGATGCTTCGATGAATAATGAGTGACCCACTTCTCTTCTTCGTCTTTTTCTTTGTTTTCAACACTTCCCATTTCGCTTTTTGGTGCTCCGTCTTCTGTTGCCATAGATCAAAGGGCACTCTTTTCCATTTCCAAAAACAGAGAGAAAACAGTGTCTTAAGTCTGAGTCTTCCTTCTTCAAAAGGAAAAAAAAGTCTTGGTCTTCCTGAGACTTACCCACTAAGGCTTTGGCGCAAAAGATGCCTCAGTGATTAGTGGCACGCGGGAAGTCCCAATCGTACTAAAAGAACTTTCAAACGCGCCTCCACGCCCAACCCCTCCTTCCTTTTTTCCTTGCATTTAAATTTTGAATTTCCATTTTTTTAATGACTACAATTCACAAGCGCAAAGTAAATTAAAATTTCCTCGTATTTGGGTCCGTGTACTTGTTTTATCTGTTTTTCTTTTATTCAGAAACAATGTAAAGTTGTGCAGTTCTTTTTTTCATTTTACTATCTCGATTTGATGATTAAGGTATGTATAATATATCGAATTCAATATCTATGGATATATCGATATATTTGTCGATATATCCGATATCGATATCGATATTGTGATATATTTACGAGAATCTTTTTTTTCTCAGATATTCGTCGATATATTCGTATATCCGCGATATATTTATGATATTTTATTTATCTGTTGATTTTGACCAGTTGACCTGAAAGTTGATTTTGTCCGTTTTCAATCCCGAATTAAGTCTAGACTCTTTCTAAGCCGGACATAAGCTTAATTAAGCTAGTTTGAGTCTGCATAAGCATATGTTTATTTTGAAAATGACTTTTATAGATTTTAAAGATAAGAAATTGCCAGTTTTGTTCATTGATATGTTGATAATTTGGTAAAATTTAATTTTTTTTCTCTATATTTTTTGTCCAAACCTCCCCAAGCTACCTTGTTTAATTTCGAGGACGAAATTTTTAGAATGAGGGGAGAGTTGACACACCCGGACCTAACACGATTTTTTCGTACGAACGGAATAGTGTAAGATGGCGTATTAATTAAACAATATGTCGGTCCGGATGTATCTAATTAAGAAGAGAAGTTTAAATTAGGATAAGACGGAGTTGGAAGATAAAGTAATTAACCGTGCATGGAAATTAGTAATGTCAAAAAGACCTCCAATTAAGTCTCTAGAAATTTATTATGGGTCCCGTTGACACAAGAAATCAAAGGATTTAGCCAACAGGTAAAAATGGAAGAAAGTTGAAAAAAGAGAAAAAGTTTGACCCGAGACCCGAGTAGAACAGGCGTCGGGCTCCCCTATAAATAGGGGAGGGCCGAACATTTTCTTTCATTTTTTTCTTTTCTTTTCTTTCTTTTTCTTCTTTTTCTTTCTGGAGCCAAAACGGAGGCATTTTGGAAAATTGGTAGATTCGGGCAAACCGGCCAACAGAACAAGGTGAGTTTCTAGTATGTTATTATACTCACCTCGATTTACGTTATATTAAATTTGCACTCATTTCCATGCATTGGTTTAGCCTAGATCTCAGTTTTCAGCTTTTAACCGGATTAAAACTTTAAACTCAAATCGGCGGATTTCGGGCCGGTGGAATAAGGTGAGTTTTTAGTATGTTATAGTACTCACCTTAATCTCCGTCATATTCCGTTTTTACGCATTTCTGTACACCGGGTGTTTATAAATCAGAGATTTAGTCAATTTGGGCTAAATCTCGGTTTATGAAAAATTGGATCGGTGTTTCTCGTTTCTGCCTTAGCGGATCCGTCATGGATGCCATGAGGATCGCCTCTCTAAGTTTGTAAGTCGAAAGGAGGAGAAACGAGTGCGAAAACCCGAAGAGAGACCGGCAGAGAAACAGGCCGATCGAGTCCATATTTAGATATTTTTATATAATATTATTATATTAAAAGATATTTATTATATTATATTAATATATTTTAGATATTTATATATTATATCATTATTATATATAAATATCTCATAGGAGGGCTTTTTGGACCCGATTTCGAGTAGAATTTGGTTCAGCCTCGTGGGGCCCAGCCCAGTCTGGGTGTGGAGCCCACGGGCCCCGGGGGCATTTTGGTAATTATTAGTCGAGAGTCCGATTTTAGCCCTGAAACCTCCCGGACACTTTTCTAAGTGCCAGGCCCAGCCAAAGTGGGCGGCCCATGGACCCCAGGGGTATTTTTGTAATTTTTCATCGGGTGTCCAATTTTTACCCCAGAACCTCCTGGACACTTTTCTAAGCCCCGAATCACATTCAAGCCCAGTCGTAGGTCATGTTAGAGCCTCGTAGGTGCATTCATAAATTTGATTATGAATGCTAACGTATATTAATTTCCATGTATTAGGGCTCCGGATAATCGAATGCGGCGATGCACCAGAGGTTAAAGCTACATGGAGCACTTGGGAGTATACGAACCTCCCAATACTGTGAGTGACCCTGTTTTCAGTGTTTAGCCACAAGGGACAAAATGTTTTTAAAATGTTTTCAAAATATAAATTGTTTTAAAAAGGTTTTACAACTGTTTTGGGATAAGGGTAATTCACGACACACACTTTTTATTTTATGATACACCCATTTAGAGGGTGGGATGATTTTAAAAATACAAAAGCTTTGTGTGTATTTACATGTTTTTAATATTTATATAAGAAATAATAATATTATTATTATTATGATTATTGGGGTACGATGCCCTTGGAAGAGGAGTGATTGAGTGGGATTCCTCGGGGCTCCAATTTGAGAGAGCGTGGACCGAGTTTGAGAGCATGCATGATATTCAGCCGTGGACCACTTATCGAGGGGCACGGTGGGTCGAGCTTGGTTGGGAGAGGCGCGTAGGGAAACTCGCCAGAGCTCCAGATCACTGTGTTCCACCACAGTGAGGCACCACCGAGGGAACGGGTTAGAGGAAGAGAAGATTTTGAAAATTTATTTAAAGAGGAAAGAGATAGCCCTCGGTGCAGTAAGGCATACGACCGGCCAGTCGTGCCTTCAGTGTAATTGATGCCAGCCCGTTTTAATTGTAAATTATTGTAAAGGTTTTAAAAATATCAAGTTCTCACCTGGAGAATTTGATACAGGAAATGTTGAAAACAAAGTTTTTAATTTAATTTATTTTTATTGTTATATTTTGGATTACCCCTGTTTTCCCTAACCCTGATGGAGATTCATTGAACCTCTGTCACTCACCTGTATCCAATGTGGATGGATGCAGCTTTGCGTGCAGAGTCAGTTAATAGAAATAAGGCTCAATAGGAGACTTCGGTGGCTTAGGCTTAACAGTTTCCGTTGCGTAGATATTCTTTAAATTTCATCCACTGGTACTACTTTAAAAATTATTATTTTATTAAAAAGATTTTAATTAAAGTTTTAGTTGTTTTGCAGTGATGGTATCCATTACAATGCCTTGTGGTGTTTCTGGTACGTGACCGGTAGGCACGTACTTCGAGGCAGCACGGCCGTTGCCATGTGGCCGACTCGGGCGGATTAGGGCGTGACAATTATATAACCACTTTGAGCAAGTTTTTTCAGCATAATACGGGCATGCATATCGACCTTTCGTGCTCCAGCCAGACAACATAGCATAAGCTAGAAAATCGTTGATGGTCCACAATAATGCAGCACGCAGTTTGAAAGTGTTGCCACTGGAAATGTCATAAGTCTCTACTGCATCCCAAAGTTGCTTCAACTCTTCCACAAGTGGTGCTAGATAGACATCAATGTCATTTCCAGGACTTTTTTCTCCAGGAATGATCATTGATAAGATGGAAGAAGATTGTTTGGTGCATAGCCAAGGAGGCACATTGTATGGGAAAACAATAACTGGCCATGTGCTGTACGAAGTACTCATCATTTTAAATGGATTAAATCCATCGTTGATTAATCCAAGTATGATATTACGAGGGTCACTAGCAAAATCAGGATATCGACAATCAAATGCCTTCCATGCCATACCATCCGCAGGATGCCTCAACAAGCCATCCTTTGTCCGACCATTTTCATGCCAACTCATAAAAGGTGAAGTCTTTGATGACATAAACAATCGCTGAAGCCTTGGAATGAGTGGAAAATAACGTAAAATTTTTGTTGCCTTTTTCTTCTTTTCTGCTTCATCAATCTCTTCCAAATTTGAATTTTCATCGTTATTTACTATCCACCGAGAAGCACCACAAACATCACATGACTGCTTGTCTGCCCTATTACCTTGATACAATATGCACCCATTGGGACAAGCATGTATTTTTTCATAACCAAAACCCAACAGCTTGATAAACTTTTTAGTATCATAAGAAGATGTTGGAAATGATGAACCTAAACAGGGGAATGCATCCACTAAATTTTGAAGAAGTGTGGTAAATGATTCACCACTCCAGCCACTCGAACATTTTAAATAAAAGAGAGAAAGAATGAAAGACAAGAAAGTAAACTTTTCACATCCCGGATAAAGCTCTTGATTTGCATCATCTATCAACTTATAAAACTTAGATGCCTCTTTATTAGCACCATGCAAATCTTCTACGCCACTAGCACTAGCTGGTCCATCAACATGTGGTGCACCTATCCCTTCTTGTTCTTCCTCTAACTCCTCACTCTCATCTTGCATATTATCACAAATATCTTGCTCTTGTGAAGAATTAATACAGCAGGGATTGTTTACTCTAAATGCCACTTCCAGCAACTCTTTTAAAGAATCAAATTCTAAATCTGTTTGGGTCGAAGAATCTTGAGTAGGAGTTTTGTCTAAAAAGGAAGAGGACTCGAGAAAGATGGTGTTAGACACTCTCCATGACATACCCATTTAGTGTAAGTTTCAAGAAACCCATGGCATACCAAATGGTCTACTACAACTTCACATGTTCTTCGATAACAATTCAAACATTTCTTGCAAGGGCATCGAATCCTCCCCTTTTGAGTAGAACTTTTAGATGCAAAATCTATAAAAGCTCTAATTCCATTGAGGTATTCAATACTAAACCTTGGTTTATCTATCCAACTTTTATCCATTCAAAAATAATAACACTGAAAAAATAAGTTCATGGAAATATTTTCAGTTATCACAATTTTAGGGGAACAGAAATAATAGGAATAAATAATGTAAAATATTAGCTTAACAAATTTAATTTTCAAAGCAGTAGCAGCAGTCAACAACATCAGCAAGTGAAAAATTAAATATTTAAAAAATGCCAAATAAAGAAGATAGCAATGTAGAAGTAGGTAAGCAGAGACAAAGTAACTTTCATCATAAAAGGAAAAGATTGACAGTTTCATCATGGCAAAAGGACAAAAGAAACTTGCAAGAAAATGAAACAGTAGATGAACAATATCATACCTCAACTAACGTGAGGAAAAAATTATTAGTACTCAACAATATCCAACTAGACTATTTTTATATTCTTTAATTTCAAGTGCTTACCAAATGGATCGAGGACACAGTATTGCCACAGAATAGATTGTATATACTACCAAATGATTAGAGTATTTTTGAAAGTTAAAATCCACAAATGAAAGATCCTGCACAAATAAAAAAGCCAGTTATGATGTGAAACAAAATTAATTTAGAAATCACATGCTTATATTGACTTCCATTAACATGCAAATATAGAAATGGATTGCTTAACACAATTTTTCCTCTACTCCTTTCACTTATGAGGATTTTATCTTATATTCTTGCTACGCATTTTCACTCTCTCTGCCAACAAATAATAACTAATTTTATCATTCCAAAGCTTCACAAAAGGATTCAAATTAAGGATTCAAAAAAACAAGAAGATATAAACTTAATTTAACATTTTGGTTAGCAAATTCAACTTCAAGTTCAATAATAGGCTTGGATCCAATTGAAAATTCATCTTTTACCCAAACTTTAGGGTTTGAAATTAAAACAACCAAACAATCAAATCAAGAAACTAATAAATAAACATTAGGCACAAAATTAACAAAGCACGGTAATGGAGATATAAATGTTAACTGAAAAACGAACTAGAAATCAAATTTTTTCTTGCTTGGTCATTGAGAAAAGGGAAAGTCACCAAGCAAAGAATCTAAGAGTGAGGCAAAAAGATGGGAATTATAAATTTAGGAGTTAGGGAACTTACATCATTACGATTGTTACTTCAATTAATCGTAGGCAAGTATGCGAGAACAAATATGAGAGCTCGAGGAAGTGAAGAGAGAAAGTGAGGAGAAAATCGTAAGGAGAAATGCGCTAGGAATGAAGGAGAGAGAGAGCTCAAGATTTTTAACTTGAGGTTTCCTTTTATATTTGTTTACTTCTGGTTATAATTAATTTGCGTTAGAGCTGGTTTGCAAAGAAAAAATAAGAGTTAATGCGGGAATGAACTAGTAATTTAGGGGGTTAATGAACACCCGTTAAATTAAATAAATATTTACATTAACCAAGGGATTTATCAGGGGTTATATGAACCCCTACAAAAATAACGCCGGTAATACTAGTTTTTTTTGTAGTATACTCAATTATTTGATATCGTACATATTACGTGCGTATAACGTACATGATAAAATACATATTGAATCACTTATATATTGATAGGTACATAATAAAACTGATATGTTATATAAATTCGTATCAATCATGTTATATATCAAATCATATAATAAAATATATATCGAATATAATAATAAGATACTAATAACTATGCATATAAGTGAATGTCCCTAGTTGACATATTTATTTTGGCCTTCTCTGGCTTGGACTTTGGTGCACCTGTTCGAACTCACAATTTTAAGGTGCCTATCTTTGGAACATCTAATCATAGAAAAACAAAATGGAGATAAAACAAAAAACATATGCTGGCCAAATTTGGTAAAGGTAACCATAAGTGGTTGCAAAAGAATGAATTATGTGTTTCCAATGGCCTTTGCTCAAGGACATCCATGCGTGGAAGATGTGGGGATAATTGATTGTCCACAGTTAACCCAACTCGTCAAAAAATCTGAGCAAGTTGATGTTGTGCTCGATTAAAGCACATATATCCAAAGAACTTGAACTTGGGCAAGTTGAGTTATCCCTTGCTGACTTCAAATTGAGGTGCTTCCCTAATAATATTGTGTTTTTTTTTTCAATTTTATTGAACAGGGTGAAGGTTTTTGAAAACCTAAAAGTCTTTGAATTTTGAATTTTCTATTGTTGATACACTTGTATTGATATTTCTTTTCATTTTATTTTCCTCCTCGTAAAGATGATTTTTTTCCTTTTCTTCTCGCAGATTGTTACCTATTTTGATGGTCTTCAACACGGTAATATTATTCTTGGTTCATCAATCCTTTTTTTTGTATTATTAATTTTTATTTCTAGCGTTCTTAATATTATTTTCAATATTTTTGCGTTGAAATTTTTTGTTCAAATATCTTCTCCATTACGAACTTTAACATAATAGACTTGCTGAATTAATGATCAAATTTTTTTTTCAATTGCTTTGTATGCTTAGTATATATGTTGAGAATTGTTAGTTATGATGTTGATGCCTTTGAATTGGTTTAATGATGCTTTTATAAAGGGTTGATTTTGTCTTCTTTTAAGCTATCTTCTGTGGTTGATTACTGAAAATTGAAGCATCACAGCTATAATTTTATGAATTTTTGTTATAAGTCTGATTAGCAAATAGAATATTGAACTGATCATGCCATCTTACACACATTAGATATGTATTTCTTTCTAGCATGTGCAATTAACTTTAGATCATATATTGTATCCATTGGTTTGTTAAATTCTGATTATTTATGAGCTCTACCTATTCTTTTTTAAATTACTTTTGTTTTCTCAACCTATTATAACTTATTGTTGATGATTAAAGGTCTCCCATTATTTTTATGTTTTTGAAATTTAATAACATGTGCAAATAGAGTTCTGGGATTTAACCTTTATGTGTTTTAGTTTTTTGGCAGATTTGGGGCCTTGCTGATTCAAGCTTGGATAGGGAGATTAGTTGATACTTGATGAAGGAAAATGCATAGCAGTTTTTGTATGGTATCTGCAATCCATATGTGCAAAACAAAGTCATTGTAAACACCAAAACGTTTTGGTTTAATATCCAAATCAATCCTCAAACTATATTAAAAATGACAAATTGACCCTAAATACTCCCTCAAACTATTATTTTAGGGTAATTATCCCCTCAAGCTTTGTTTAGGGACAATGTAACCTTTAAAAAATTTCAAGGAATTAATGTAACCCTTTCATTCAATTAAGGGTTACATTATATTGTCCCAAAGTGATAATTTAAAGGGGTAAATTGTTTTAAAATAATAGTTTTAAGAGGTTAATTGTCTCAAAATAATAATTTTGAGGAACTAATTGTTCAAAATTAATAATTTGAGAGGTCAATTGTCTCAAATAAAATTTAAGTGCCAATATATCTAAAGAGATATAGTTTAAAGGGTAATTTGAATAGTCAGTTAAAACTTTTCAGTTGCGTCATGAACTTGATGGGAAGTGCATGTTAGGATCTTTGCCTGGCTGCTGCAGTCGTTTAATAATTTGGAACCTCGTACTCTCGTAGGATTTTATTTGAGCATTATTGGGTTTTATTGAGATTTGTTGGACTTCGTTGGATTCTGTTGGACCACCCTTTGCAATTGATATATGGACTTGTGTAAGCTTTGAGAAATTGAGTAACTGGCCCATTTAGAAGCCAGTTTTCATTGATAGGTAAAAGCCCGAAGTTACATGGGTTTAATTTTACTCAATAAAAAGGTCCAGAATTATTATTTTGGCCCAGGATAACAGCACCACGTCTGGTAGGGAGTAGTTGCCAAGGGATGGTTTGGTATGGATTAGGTTTCTATTAACTGAATTAACGTTTAGAAATTTATTATGTAAAAGCTTCCTTTATACATATGGTTATACGTCAACTGTAAGCGAATTTTATTAACTAAATCAACGCCTCGAAATTAATTAAAATCTTTCTTTATATATATATATATATATATATATATATATATATATGGCTATGCATCAACTGCAATCTAGTATATAGTTAATATTGGTCCCTCCCACACAAAATGTAGACAGAGTAGTTTCAGCTTTACAACATAGAAATCAGTTTTTGAACTACAACTTATACTAATGAATTTTTTTTTTAAATATTTAAGACTTAGGTGTTGTTTGATAAACTGAAAAAATTAAGTGCTGAAAAATAAGTGTTAAAAATTTAAGTACTGAATTTAATAAGGACTGAATTTGTATATAAAAACTGTTTGAAATAATTAAATGTTGAATATAAATAAATTTTTTGATATTCATAAATGTTGAAAATTGTTTGAAATCACTAATAGCTAAAATAAAGGTGATTTAGTATAAAAGGAAAGTTTTTTAAACTTAAAACATTTAATTTTTTACCATTCAATGATAAGTAGGTCTCTACCTACTTTTTAAATTCAACACTTTTTTGTTGAAAAAATTTATTTAAGTTGTGGCGTATAAAATTTATCAAACATGTTAAAAATCGTAAAGTGTTGAAAATTTTCATTTTCAATGGTTTGAAAATTTTCAATAGTTTATCAAACAGCCCCTTAGTTTGGTATAGCGGTTAGATTGACTCTAATTAGATTGAAATGATAAGATTAAAATTGTGACAATATAATTAAAATTGTAATGATGAGGTGGGAATGAAAAATGGGTTTGGTTAAATAGCTAATAATACAGTGGGAAAGACCAACACCTGTTGGGTTGAGCGGAAGGAGCTCAATGCTCCTTAAGTAAGGTCTCGAATTTGAGTTTTACGAATAGAGAAAATAGATTTAAGAGAGTTTTCCTTCATTTGGGGTCCGACGCAACTCGAATATGATTAATTGTAGACCATTAAACGGATACGGACACTTGTGGTTATGCAAAAAAAATAATATAGTGGGAAAGGGTTGGGTAAAAAAATACAAAAAGAAAATAGGGTCAAAAGTGAGAAAACCACTCCCACTGATTGGGAGAATTCCCACAGGAGCCAAAGGCACCTGCGGTTGGGGATGCCACGTAGGCAAAAGCCACCGCATCACGTAGGCCTTCTCATATCTACAAGCTTAAGTAGTTTAAGGGCATTGATGTACATTGTGCCAAAACTAACTTCAATAATTATATATAGTTTGGGCCAAAACCGAGATAGGGCTTTGGCAATTGAATAAAACATCCGATTCAAATAACGAAAATTAGGTCAATATATTAAAGCTTTGTGTTGGCTATTGGTTGGCGTGGAGTTCTCTCTCTTTAGCGTTACAGATTTCAAGATGCCAAGGCAGGGTGGCGAAGATCTGCCGCCAGACTGCTGGCAACTTATATTAAAGAATGTCGACGATAAAGACTTGGAAGCAGTTTCTTTGGTCTGTAAGAGTTTCTTGACAAACTCAAATATTGTCAAAGAAAGTTTGCATGTTTTTGATGCGAAAGTTAACATGCTCTCTCAACTTTTCAAGAGATTCACACGACTGAAGAAGGTAGACCTGAGCCGGAACTTACGAGATAATTTAGATGAAGCCCTTTGCCAGGTTGGACTCGCTGGCTTAAATCTTGAATCTCTTAATATTTCATGTCCAGAAGTACCATTTGAGACCGAGACTCTAAGAGAGACGTTGGGATCAAATCCAAACACGAAGAACTTAAAGACTCTGTCTTGCAACTGGATAATTTTATTGGATGAAGATGAACTTCAGGTGATAACAAATTTGTTTCCTAGTTTGGAAGAACTCAATATTGGTCATAATAAAATTGGTTATCGTCCTTCTGTTTGTCTTGATGATGGGATTAAATTTTTGGCATCCAAGCTCAAGTTCTTAAAAAAGATTCATATTAGTGGAAAAAATCCAATTTCAGATGGATCCATTATTTATTTGTCTGAGAATTGTATTTTTCTGAAAGATGTTGCTTTAATTATGTCATCCGGTCATGGCGTGACAAAAAATGGCATTGGTCATCTACTTCGCAATGCGCGTAACTTGGAAGCTCTACAGATTGCTTATATCAAGAAGAATTCTTCTTCTTCTGTGCAATCTTCAACTATCACAATTGAAAATTCAATTAGCCATGCCGAAGCCTTGACTTCTCTTGAGTTTAGGAGCGTGGATATTTCTGACGGGCTTCTAATGGCAGTTGCAGATTCAAAGCTTCGTTTAGAATACCTTGGGATCCAAGGCATTTGTTTTCATCTTATAAGTAGTGGAATTTTATACAACTATCTCCTTAAGTTAGGTGGATTGAATGCACATGTCAAGGATGGAGACAATAATATTCCATTGGCTGAATACAGTAAGATCCGACAACTTAATTTGGGAAGAAACTTGATTAGTGATAAAGAGCTCAAGCATTTCGGGCTTATTTTTCCCAACATAAAGGTTCTTGATTTGAGCTGTTGTTACGAAGTAACAAGTATAGGCATTGAAGCTATTTTGAAGAGTTGCAAGTACGTTAGAGAGCTGAATTTATACTCATACAGGAAAGCAAAGATCATTGAGGCGAATTCAGACCTTCTGAAAGTTAATTTGGAAGTTTTAAAATTACCAGGTTCATGCATAGACGGTGAAGGGCTTGCTGTGATAGAAACAAAATGTCCCCAGTTGGTCGATTTAGATTTGAATCTTTGCCAGAATGTGACAACAGAGAACATAAAGCAACTGGTCCGAAACATCAAAACTTTGACATGTTTACATTTGATGTTTTGTAGTCAGATAGATATTCGTGATTTGTTGGAATGGATGTTATCAACAGGCAACTTGGCTTCCCTGAAGAAAATATCTATTGCAGGAGCTAAAGATGGTACCACTATGGAACAGAGAGACCAATTTTTGCTACATGGTTGTTTGCTTATATACGGCTGCCCATCCCATGTCCATGAATGGTGGTAGAATATTTCAAATGGTAAGCAAAAAAAAGAACAGATCAACAGAACCCTTTAAATTTCACTCTTTATAAGTTAAAATGCAAACATTGCTAACTGTTAGAAATATTTTCTCTCCAAGGTACTGACAGAGGATTTATTTTACTGTTATATAGATTTGGAGTCAAGTCTTGCGTAAAGGTCAGCCTCACATGTTATATTTTTTGCCAGTGTTTTTGCATAAGTTAGAATGCTGAATATGGATGATCAAATATCAAGAATTCATTCTAATTTCTAATATCTTCATCAGGCACAAAACTGTACTGAACTTTAGTAGTTTAGATTACAAGACTATATCATAAGCATATTATCACAATGGAATTTATTTAATTTTTCAGGTCAGCTTTCCGATTTGGATTATAAAAGGTGGCAAGCCCTTGAAGAGGAAACTCTGGATGGATTAGTTTTGTATCTAATTTTCTTTTATTTTGTATTTTCCATAAATTGGTTTTGTGTTTACCAATATTAGTTTCTATGTAATTATTTACCCATAATATTCAGGATGCTTTTGTGAAAAACCGAATTGCAATCCATTTCACTTCTAAAATGACAGTCCCGTTATAAGGTTGTTTCTATTAGGACCAAAGGCAAAATACAATGGAACAATTTCTCAATCCTTCAGGATAAATAAATCATGACTTCCTAAATACTATATATGCAACAACAAAGCCTTATATGAATCTGTGAATATGTCATGGCATGCAGAACAATCATCTCATGCCTAGCCAACCAATATTGATTTCTAATTTTCTATGTAAAAATTAAAATTCAGTTAGTTTGATAAATATCGCAATCCTTTTGTCTTCTGCAACATCTTTTGTCCTAAAAGTTTGAGCGGTCAGTCCTATATTTTAAGGATCTTTGTCTTACAAAAGCAAAGATAGATCATGATTGCTCAAACATGAATCTGGACACTATCAACAGCATAACTAGTTTACCTTTAGGGGGAAAATTACCAAGTTGAGATTTAAGCAGAAAACTTTCAGCTGTGGTTTTTAGACAGGAAGCAACAGAAAGTGCAATCCGGTTCCAGATTTTCAAATCCATAGTTAATTAACCTTAACAATAAATCTTCTACGCATGGATCATTATTATTTCTATAACAGTTTCTAAAAAAAAACATTTCTTTCTTCTTTGTTTTTGGGTGAACCGAGTTAGAGGATTTATGGATTCTTTGGAGAACAGGATCTATGGGGGCTTGAACATGAGTGCATTCCACCACAAATACAAGCCCTTACAACTTTGGCCAACCCCATTGGCAAACATACTACTATTTCATAGGAATGGAATAGATAGTTCTTGTCAGAGATTATGAATCCCATGGGATATATATATTCTCTTATTATCTACAATCATTCGTGAAGTTAAAAGATATCCCGTTTGAACTTTTAAGGTTGTTTCTATTAAGACAAAAACCAAAAAGCATCGGAAGAATTGCTCATCTCAAACTGTTTCATCTAAGATACCTTACCTCTATCTGCATTCTGCAACAATAAAGCCTTTGTGTGAATCTGTGAATCGTCTAAGGGAGAACACGTCTCTTGCCTAGCCAACCAAGTATTGATGTCTAATTTTCTATGTGAAAAAACAAATGAGTTATATTCATTAAAAATTGAATCCTTTTGTTACCTGCTAGGCGCTGCTACCATCTTTGATTTGTCCTAAAAGTTTCAGGGGACAATCCTGTTTTAAGGATCTTTGTAATACAAGAATAAGATGTTTACACATTTGTAAATCATAATTGCTCAAACATGAATCTACCCACCATCAGCAGCATAACTAGTTTATCTTTGGGGGAAAATTACCAATTCGTTGAGCTTAGGCAGAAAACTTTCAGCTGTGGTCTTAGACAAAAAGTAATAGTTTCTTATTATGAGTAAATATTCTATCAGGAATGTCTGTAAACTCATGGTTTTACACAATTTGATCATTACAATATGCCACATTATATTTTTTAATTAAATTTTTCCAAATTTTTGCAATAGAGTAGTACAACATGCACACTACAATTATTTTAGTAAAAAAACAATTTTTTCATAAAATCAAAAATTTTTATACAATTACTAAAACCCTATCCCTTAAATCTTAGGACTTACCCCACAAATCCTATTTTTTAAAACTTGGGGCTAAATTGGTTAGATAGGAGCTCATTTGGTGCTTTTTCTAGAAAGTTTTTCTAGGGAGAGTGATTCTAAGTGATAACTCTCTTGAAAAAATAATTTGACACATTTGGTATAACCATAGAAAATTACAATTAAATTTCATAAAAAGTTATTTGAAGCATTTGCTTAGTTGAAGCTTTTCATAGAAAATTTTATTTAATCTCTAATATGCCTTTGTCATCGTTGAACCTTTTTTTTAGCAACAACATTTTATGGACATTTTTAAAATTTTGTTACTTTCACACTTTACCTTGGATCAAGAATCCAGATTATCACCCATTTTGAAAAGTGATTCCAAGGAGACCACCACTTTTCTTGATTTTAAAATATACCAAACCAACCCTTTTAAAATCCATTAAAAGTTGAAGTTTTAACTTTCCACCATATCAAATGGGTTCTAAGAGATTCTTAGCGAAATAATTGCGTGTAATAAGACCTATTATAAAGTTTTGAAAAATTAAAAAAATCTGACATGTCATGCCATTATTAGAGGGTATAAAATCATGGTTTACTTGTAGATAGAACATTTATTCTCTCTTGATATTTATGTAACAGATCTTTTTTTTAAAATGAGAATTGTTAGTTACTGTCAGAGATTATGAATCCCATGGATATCTTCTCTTATTATCTACAAGCTTAAGTTGTTTTTCGGCCATATACTTATTATTTTATTTTTTTGAAGAATTGGGCCATACTTATTAATTATATATCTATATATATATTATAGTTAATTAAATTAGAGTTCTTTCTTACAAAGGTTCTTTGGGCCAAAGCCGATATAGGGCTTGGGCAAATTGAATAAAATATCCCATTCAAATAACAAAAATTAGGTCAATATTAAAGCCTTGATATTGGCTATTGGCGTGGGGTTTTCCCTCTTTAGTGTTACAGGTTTCAAGATGCCAAGGGAGGTGGTGAAAATCTACCGCCAGACTGCTGGCAACTGATATTCAAAGATCTCGACGAGGAAGACTTGGAAACAGTATCTTTGGTCTGTAAGAGTTTCTTGACAAACTCAAATCTTGTCAAAGAATGTTTGATAGTTTTGGGTGTCGAAGTTAGTGAGCTCTCTCAACTTTTCAAGAGATTCACACAACTGAAGAAGGTAGACCTGAGCGGCAAGTACTTAGAAGGTAGTTTGGATGAAGCCCTTTGCGAGGTTGGACGCTCTGGCTTAAATATTGAATCTCTTAATATTTCATATCCAGGAGTACCATTAACTGAGAGTCTAAGAGAGTTGGCATCAAATCCCAACATGAAGAACTTAAAGACTCTGTCTAGCAACTGATAATTTTATTGCATGAGGATGATCTTCTCTGGTGAAAACAAATTCGTGTCCTAATTTGGAAGAACTCAATATTGGCTATAAGAAGCATTATAATCCTCCTTTCGGTTACCTTGATAAAGGAATTGAGTTTTTGGCATCCGAGCTCAAGTTTTTAAAAAAGATTCACGTTAGTGGAAATTATCCTATTTCAGATCGATCCATTGAATCTTTGTATGAGAATTGTTGTCCTTTTCTGAAGGATGTTGCTATAGTTATACCAGGAATCATGGCGTGACAGAAAATGGCATTGGTCTTCTGCTTCGGAATTCGCCGAACTTGGAAGCTCTAAAGCTTGGTTATATCAAGATTAATTATGCTTCTTCTGTGCAATCTTCAACAATCACAATCGAAAATTCAATCAGCCATGCCAAAGCATCGACTTCTCTCGAGTTTTTAGGAATGGATATTTCTGACAGGCTTCTAATGACGGTTGCAAGTTCAAAGCTTCGTTTAGAATACATTGGGATCAAATATTGCGGTACTCCATTTTTGTTTAATGATCTCACCAAGTCATTGGCCGACAAAAATATTCCATCGATCCAACATCTACATTTGGAAAGTTGCAGTATTTTGGATGAAGGGGTCAAGCAATTAGGGCTGGCTTTTCCCAACATAAAAGTTCTTGATTTAAGCTCTTGTCACCAAGTCACAAGCACAGGCATTGAAGCTACTTTGAAGAGTTGCAAGTCCATCACAGAGATGATTCTCAAAGGAGAAAGAAAGAAAAGAATATCATTGAGCCAGATTCAGACCTTCCGAAACTTAATTTGGGAGTTTTAACACTATCTGGTTCAAAGATTGATGGTGCGGAACTTGCCGTGATAGAAACAAAATGTCTTCAATTGGTGGATTTAGATTTGAGTCTTTGCCAGGATGTGACAACAAAGAACATAAAGCAACTGATCCAAAACATCAAAACTTTGACATGCTTACGTTTGAGGTATTGTAATCACATAGATTATGGTGATTTGTTCGGATGGATGTTATCTACTGGCAACTTGGCTTCCTTGAAGAAAATATGTCTTGGACGCGCTAAATTTACATTCACTATGGAACACAGAGACCAATTTTTGCAACTTGGTTGTTTGCTCACACCATGGCTGGTAGAATATTTCTAATGGTAAGCAGAAAAAGAGAAGGGAACCCTTTAAATTTCAGTCTTTCCAAGTTAATATGTAAATATTGCTAACTGACAGAGGATTTATTTTCTGTTATAGAGATTTGGTGGAGTCAACTCTAGCATAAAGGTCAGCCTCGCATGTTAATTTTTTTGCCAATATTTTTGCATAAGTTAGAATGCAATGTAGATCAAATATCAAGAATTTAATTTACTAATTTTTAGTACCATCATCAAGCAAGCACAAAACTTTAGTGAAGTATAAGAGTTCTTCATATCACAAGCTTGAATCAGCCCCTTGCCACTATGGAATTGATCCCTCTAAATTACCAAAAGAATTTTGAATTGATTGCTGAGGCTTATATTAATTTGGCTTTCCAGGTCAGCTTTGGGATATGAATTTGAAAGGACGTGGCAAACATATGGAAGAGGAAATTCTCGATGGAATGAGATGTGTACTTAATTTTAATTTCTATCAAACTTCGGGGTAGAAATTTTTTATTTGGGTTAAAATTCAAACTAATATAAGATAGTAATTAATCTCAAGGAGTTCTCTTTATTTTCCCTATAAATTGGCTGTGTTTACCGAATAATTTGTGCGCTGTCTTGCTTACCAATATTTTTTTATTTTTTATTTATTTATTTATAGATGCTTTTGTGAAGAAAGAAAAAAGGCTTAATACTCAATTTTTATTATATAAAAAATGACAGATAAATCCCTAAATTTTTATTTGAAATAGATTGGTTTCTGATTTATTTTTTGATTAAAAATTTGACATGAAAAAGTCACATCAATGCCAAACAAGGAATCAAACAAGTTCTATTGACATGGTGAGCGGGTTTATTTTTTAATTAAAAATTTGACATGAAAAAACTCAACAAAAATAGTTTGATCCTTTATCTGGCACTGAACGTAACTTTTTTGTCACGCCCCCACCCGCCTGGGGTCGGCCACGTGGCAACCGCCGCGCTGTCTCAAAGTACGTGCCGGCCGGTCACACACCAGAAGCACCGTAAGGCATTGAAATGGATACCATTGCTGCAAAACAACTAAATTTAATTAAAAGTCTTTTTAATAAAATAATAATCTTTAAAGTAGCACCCGTGGATTAATTTAGAAGAATACCTACACAACGGAAATTACTAAGCCTAAGCCACCGACACCATCTGGTAAGACTCTATTCTATTGGCTGACCTCGCACGCGGATCTGCATTCATCCACATTGGATACAGGTGAGTGACAGAGGTTCAATGAATCTCCATCAGGGTTAGGAAAAATAGGGTAATCGAAAATATAATAAAATAACATAAATAAGGTAAAAAGAATAATTTTGTTTTCCAAAATCTCTTTTGAAATTCTCCAACGAGAATTTGATTTAAAAACCTTTAAAATGAATATTTATATATATACTACATGGGCTGGCTCTTAACACACTGAACGCACGACTGGCCGATCGTATGCCTTACTGCACCGAGGGCTATCTCTTTTCACTTTAAAAACATTTTCTCTTTTTCTCATTTTCTCTTTCTTTAGCCCGTTCCCTCGGTGGTAGTCAGCTATGGTGGAACACAGCTCTGGAGCCTTGGCGAGCTTCCCTACGTGCCTTTCCCAGGGTCTCGTCTCACCGTGCCCCTTGACAGGTGGTCCACGGCTGAGAATCTAGCATGCTTTCTCCAACTCAGTCCACACTCCCGCATATATTGGAGCCCGAGGAGCCACTCAATTACTCATCTCATATCTCTCTCATATATTCATCATATATATATAAATAAATTCAAAACATATGAGTTTAAAACATTTAAACACACACAAGCCTTTAGATTTTAAAATCTTCCCACCCTCTAAGTGGGCGTATCACAAAATAAAAAGTGTGTGTCGTGGATTACCCTTGTCCTAAAACAATTATAAAAACTCTTTTTCTTTAAACAATTTATAATTTAAAAAAATTTTAAAAACATTTTGCCCCTAGTGGCTAAGCACTGAAAACAAAGTGTAATACCTGTTCTAAATTACTGTTTCTCTTAGTCCCTTTGGTATGCATCATTTAGTAGGAAATTATGGAAAATATTGGTTAAGCCTTACTTAAGTTATGAATAGGATATAAATGTAATTAAATGAATTGTTGGAGAATTAGTAATAAAATTAAAAGTTTAGACTGATTTTAAAAAAAAATTTACAGAGAATTTAAAAATTTCGCTGCCAATAGATTAAGAACAAATTGTCTGAAGAATAGAATTAAACACTGAAAATTTTATTATACTGACTTAGGATATAGATGGAATTTTTTTGATTGTTGGAGGACAAAATGGGAACTAAGAACAAAATTTTCTTTTATGGATTTAATCATATGATGACAAGTGGCAAATTATTAAGAAAGAATGGCTAGGATTTGAACAAATTTCTCCACCCTTTTAGTCTTGAAAAATTTGACCATGATGAGAGAAAAATCTAGAAAATCCATGTAATTTTGTATTTGTCTTCAACCTTGAGAAATGAAGAGCATGCCCGCTCAGTTTGCTTAATATTACCAGATAATGTTATGAATTTTACAATATAAATTAAGAAAGGTATAAAAATGGTAATGATTGCATAGTTAGGAAGTTTGATAAAAAAAATTGAATGAAAAATGAGAAAGAAGTTTAAACAGATATATTTTACAATCGGTAAAGAATTTAAAAATTTCGTTACGCGTAAAATAACTCGAGAGGAGTTGAAAAATAATTCTAGACAGTGTATGGGGTTTGAAACTGACTAGGGACATAACCGGTATTTTTGAAAAGTTTGGGGGCAAAACCATCCATGAGGGCAAAATGGTCATTTTGCTAAATAATTATTATGGTCATGTGCATGGCACATGACCAATGGCCATATAAAATGGCCTTGTCCGGCCATTGTTCTTGAAATTTTAAGAACAAGTTGCAAACTTCATTTTCCTATCATTTTTCCTTTTCTAATTCCACCATTTTCAACATTGATTTTTCTAATTAAGTCCATAGAACCCCCCCCCCCCCCCCCCCCAAGTTTATACTTGAATTAAAGCTCTCATCAAGCCTAACAAAAGCCCTCTATCAATTTTGAAGAATTTGAGCTTGGGTGGAAGTAATTTGGAGAGAAAGAGTTAGGGTTCATGTTGGAGTTTGAAAAATCATAAGGTAAGCATGCTTAATTTTGACTTATGTTGTAGATTTTAGCATGCTTATTATGGGTATGGAGTCAATTTTGCATAAATTTCATTGTATGTTTATGAATCTAGAAAATTAGAAAAAGTTATGAAGAAATTTTAAATTTGCGATTTTTAGGACAAATTGGATTCATGGAACCTTAGGATTGAAATATGAAGTTCATGGAAGCTTACTAAGCTAGGAAATGCCATTAAATTACATTGGAAAAGAAAATTTTAATTTTTCAATATTATTGCTGAAATTCTTAAGGAAAAATGGAATTTTGCCATTTTGTGATTTACATGAAAATGTAGTTGTTTTGGAGTAATTTTGATGTGAAAATGCTAAAGAAAAATTTTGGAAGGAAAAATGTGGAAATTGGTTGAAATTGGAATAATGGCTGAATTTTTTTTAATGTGTATTAGCCATAGGAAATTTTCAATATTTAATGGAGTAAATATGGATTTTGAAGAAAAATTAGTTGGAAGAATATTAGTAGAAATTCAAAATAGCAATTAAGTGTTAGGTTACTACATTGTTACATGGCATGCATAACATTAGCATATAGATTTAGTTTAGTTAAATTTTCCACATGACATTGGAAACCTAATAAATGTATGAATGATTAGGAGACCATACAATACAGAAGGACAAAGAACCGGTCGAGAAAGAGCCGGAATAGCTTGGACCTCACTGTGAGTGGACAACGAAATTTTAAATCTCTACTCCTTATTGTTTTGTTAAATGTGGTTTCATGAAAGTTTATTATTATGCTATGTGTTTAGAGAAATGGCTTATTTGAATGTGTATTGAATGATGCTAAATGTGAATGGCCCATGGAATGTGATGGCTAAATTGAAATGTTTGGTTTTGAGAATTGAATATGGAAAATGGTTTTGAGATAAAATTGCTAATATTGATTTCAAAACATTGAAAGTTTTATTACATAATTTTTCAAAGATAATGTTTTATTCGAAGTAAACATAAAAAGGTTTGCAAGCCATCACAATTCCAAGATGTGACTATACGGTGGCCTCCATGGGAGGATTTTAGTTACTGCAGTAACCGCATAACCACGGACCGCCTTTTGAGGGGCGTGGGAATGTCAACAGGGAGGCGCGGAGGGAAACCCGCAAGGTAAATTCGAGTTCGTCCTGTGGTATCCACCGTTCAGGACGGGACTCGCTACTCAGTTGTCGACCTCGGCCAAGGCGACAACTTGAGTGAGGAATTGACGGACTAGACTATATGATTCATGGGCCAAGGTTTGGAAATTCTTGTTTTGCCTATGTTCTTAAAATATTTCTTCTTTATTTTACTTTAAAGACTTTTACTATATTGTTGCCTTAATATGTTATCCACTCATTGAGTAACTCTGTTACTCACCCATGTTTTTAATAAAATATTTTTCAGGCTGTAGATACCAACTGCGCTCGTAGGTACGTTGTGGTGGGAGAATTGCTAGGTTTTTGACTCAAATTTGACCAAGGGTGAAAAAATCAACTTTTTGTATTATTTTTTCAAAAATTCGTGTAGGGCCCACCGAGTAAGTGAATGTCGGTTTAAATAGCTATTTCACCGTTTTAATGTGTCTAATAATATTCGAAGATGTTACCGTATTTTTCTGAATCCTGTAGCTTGGTTTAAAAATTCACCGAAAAATATGTCGTAAACCTAATGGCATTTTCGTAAATATCATGAAGTTTTGGTGCTTTGTGTTTACATGAATTTTTATGCCATGACAGTTCGATATTTTATCTGTTTTGAATTGTCTGCATGTTAGTTAAGTGTTTTAAGTATTAAACTGGATGAAAACTGTATAAGAGAAAAATTGGTAAAATGACCATTTTAGCCTTGCAACCTTTGAAGTGTATTCTAACCTAATAGAATGCATTTCGAGGGTTGCGGCGATTGTTACGTGCCCAATTATGGTGTCGGGGTGTGACACAAAGCCACTCACAGTATTGGGAGAATCGTATACTCCCAAGCGCTCCATGTAGCTTTAACCTCCGGTGCATCTCCGCATTCGATTATCCGGAGCCCTAGTACACGGAAATACGTTAGCATTCATAATTACATTTATGAATGCACCTACAAGGCTCTAGCATGACCTAAGATGATGTTTGAATGTGATTTGGAAGGCTCGGAAGTGTTTCGGATCGATTTGGGGTCAATTAGGGTTTCGAGGGGTGAAATGACCATTTTGTCCCTAAAGGGCAAGACTGGCGCCGGATCTGGAGTGAACCGGTGTCGGTTCTCTTCGACCATAAGGTCGACCGTCGACGTGCAGAAATGGCGTCGGTTCTGCACAGATTCGGCGCCAGTTCTGTTCTAAGTTTCCAACTCGAGAATTCTTCAATTTTCTTCTTAGCTCGAAAATCGATGCAATCGTCCACCAATTTAGCTACAATTTCATATGCATGTACCTTAATGCATCAACGACACGTTTACCGAGAGAAAAACGAGAATAACAAGCTTAAAGTTCCTAGATCTCGATTTTAAACTAAAAATTTAACTAAAAAGCTAAACTAACTTTGAGCTTGGATCTCTCTTAAACCAATGCATAGAAATGCGTGCAAACTTAGAAAAACGTAGATCGAGGTGAGTACAATAACGTACTAGAAACTCACCTTGTTCTACCGGCCGGTTTGTCCGGATCTACCAATTGTCCAAAATGCCTCCGTTTGGCTCCAGAGAGAAAAAGAAAGAAAATGAAAGAAAAAGAAAAAGAGAAATGAGGAAAAGCTTCGACTCACACCTATTTATAGAGGAGCCTGACACTGGGTCTACTCGGGCCCCGGGTCAAACTTTTTCCCATTTTTCAACTTTCTTTCATTTTCACCCGTTGACTAAATCTTTTGATTTCTTGTGCCAACGGGGCCCATAATAAATTTCTAGGGACTTAATTGGAGGTCTTTTTGGCATTTACTAATTTCTATGCACGGTTAATTATTTCATTTTCCAACTCCGTCTTATCCAAATTTTAACTTCTCTTCTGACTTGACACAGCCGGACCGACCCATTGTTCAATTAATATGTCATCTTGCACTATTCCGTTCGTACGAAAAGGTCGTGCTAAGTCCGGGTGTGTCATTTTCCATGTCAAGTTTTTAATTAAAAAATAAACCAAGAATCATTCCGTCTCAAAATAAAATTTTAGGAACCAATCTGTCTCAAATAAAAGTTTAAGAACTAATCTATCATTTTTGGTATAGTTCAAAGACTAAATTAAGTATTAAGCCAAAAAAAATTGCAACCCATTTAAATTTCATACCTGCAATCAGTGGTAGGTATAGGGAATGTTCCTATATATTGATTATATATTTGCACTCAACTAAAAGACTATTCAGCTATGCTTTGAGAACTTAGGAATTCTCTAAAATTTAGTAGAATTCAAATGATATACAAGTTCCACCATAGAGAAAGCTGTCGGTGCAATATATAAAGGGTAAATTATAAATTTAGTCACTTAACTTTTATAGATTTTCTGTTTTGGTCGCTTAATTATAAAAAGTTACGATTTAGTCACTTAACTTTGTAAACTTAACTATTTTAGTCACCTATATCTTAAAAAATATAGCTTGATGATGTGGCATGACCACGCCATCTAACATGCCACATGGCATGAAGATGTGGCATGCCACATCATCCAAGATGTCACTAGGCATGATGACATGGCATTGCCATGCCATCAAATATGCCACGTGGCATAGCCACATGACACACCCGGACCTAGTCCGCACGTGTCAAGTTGAATATTTACGTATTGTTGTCATGTCAATTTACCCAAATTTGATTCCCATGGATGTTTCAAACTTTGTTTAGCTTAATTTCAAGCTTAAAAACCCTAAAATTGAAGTCCGGGGATGTGGGCCCCACTTGGGAATCGAGAATCCGGGCAATTGGGCTGAGTTGACTGGAGTCAACAATTTTAATGTTGACTCCGGCGCCGGACCCGTGATTATATGAGGGGTCTCGGCCAGATTTTTCATTTTCTCCTCTTCTTCATCTTCTCCGATCTCTCTCTTCCAATTCTCTCTGAACCAAGCCTTCAATCCCTCTTCAAACACTTCATCAATCATCAATATCAACTTCTTTTGCATCCTTGAAGATCAAAACATCAAGATTTCTAAGGAAATCATCAAATCTAGAAAACTGGAAATCTGGCGACAGTTTGTTCATCAGCCGATATCTTTTGATTCAACCGTGCGTTTTGGCTGAGAATTTGGTATGTTGTTCTAGACTCATCAAGCTTTAATTTGATAGTTTACACGCTTGATTTCATGCTCTGAGCTAAGAGAATTTGATAATTGAAGTTGAGATTTCTGTTTTGTCCGAGTAAAGTCAACTCTTGATGTTTTGATCCAAAATTCGAGCATGATTTGTTGTTTGATTCAGTTCTTGAAGCTGTGAATTCATAGATCATGTGTTTAACTTGCTGTGTTTCAATTTTGGTGCGGATTGGTGATGAATCGAAGTCAAACCGAGCTTGTTTTCATGATTGGCCGAATTCGGCCATTTTCTGGCAGCAGGTCCGGCGCTGGACCTGGCAGGTCCCGCGCCGGAGTTGCCTAAAATTGGCACTTGCTTCCGATTTGGCTCACTCCCGCCGACAATGGCACTGTAGCACCAGGGGCAATTTGGTAATTTTGCAACCCTAGACCCCATTTGACCCCAATTAACTCCAATTAGCTACAATTGACTTCTGGACTTGCCAATTTTACTCCGAGACCTTTAATTGGTGTTGTGTTATGATTTGAACATTGGTTGAATATTTATATTAATCAAATTAGATTTTAATTTGATTATTTAGGTACGTGATCGTATGAGATTTGGACCAGTTGCAATTTGAGCTAAGGCATTCGTGGGTAATCGGGGGAGTATACAACTCTCCTCACTTGTGAGTGGCTTGGATTATATTGGTTGACCATTGAGGGTTAACCGTTTTCAAATTTATTTATAATTGCTTTATTAAATTGTTTTTATATGTTTTGGGGTATGAATTGTCCACCCTCACATACTGAGTTTATAAATGATTTAAAGGGTGGGAATTTCAATAAATTTTATATAATGATATTATTATTGATTATTATATGGGGAAACGATATCCCTGAGAGATGATGAGATTGATTATTTTACTCGGGGATCCAATATGAGGGAGCGTGGACCGAGTATATGAGCATGCGTGATATTCAGCCGTGGACCGCCTATTGAGGGGCACGGGAGTCGTACCTGGTTGTGAGAGGCGCGTAGGGAAACCCGCCAGGACTGCTGTGTTCCACCACAGCGAGGCAAACGTCAAGGGAATGGGCCAAAGAGTAAAGTAAAATGTTTTAAAAGTATAAAGTAACCCTTGACGGTCCAGTGGATACCCAGTGCACGGGTATACCTTATTGGGACGATTTCAGATGCCAGCCCATTTGGATATATGTATTATTATTGATTTGATATTTGATTTGGTTGGGATTTCATATATTTCAATAAATGATTTATTAAATTAATATTTGGATTATTTCATATCCCCAGCCTGAGGTGATCGGTCTTTATAACCGAGTCTCTCACTGGGTACATGTTTATGTACTCACTCCATTCACTTTTGTTCTCAGATCATCAGTCTTTGGACGGCGGACGTCCTGGTGGTCAGTGATCCCAGTACGGCACTGTGGACACGATTATGTAGGTGCCACCTCATTTTGCTTTGTGTCTTGGCTCGGAATATTATTGCATCTTACATATATATTTGTGTATTTATAAATAATATTTTCCGCTGCATGGAGCACCGTAAGATGTGATATTTTATTTTAAATATTTTAAAATATATTATTTATGACATTATCGCATGATTTCATATATTGCTTGAATATCCTTTATTTTTAAGCCTTGTATCATCTTGGTTGCCCGCCTGACGAGGCACGCATCTCGAGGTGGTCGACGGTTGTCACGTGGCCGAGCCTGCGGGTCGGGGCGTGACAATTAAATTGGTATCAGAGTAAATTTTAAAATATATAATATATTTATGTTATACCGAGCCAAGGAGTTTAAGTATATTTGAGATTTCTGATTTTTGGGGTTAGAGTTTAAGTATGGTTGGTATAGATGTATTTTCGTCTTCTGACATAGATTTTGTATATAGTTACGCCATGCCACCTAGAAGAAGAAATATTCTGAATTCTTCTGTTCCTACCCCTGATTCCTCGGTACCTATGAGGAGAGGTCGATCACGTAGGCAGCCTGAGATTCAGCCTACTATAGACCCGGAGACTACAGAGATTCCGAACGAGCCTGTTCCACCTATTCCACCTGTTGATGAAACGCATCATCAGGAAACTCGTACTGAAATACCACCACCCCCACCTCCAACGACTGTCACGCTGGTGCAGTTTACGCCTGCTGATTTCAAGCGTATGTTTGATATTTGGGCCAGTAGATTCTTTTCATCATTGATGGCCACTGGCGTACATCCGACTACCAGCATTACACCACCAATTCATCCATCGCCACCGATGCCAACACCGATGCCACCGCTTCCATCAGGTGGCCGAGGAAAAGAGAAGTGTGGATTTGAGCCCAAGGCCAAAGGAAAGATTGGGAAGCAGAAAGTGGAGTCTGGACATCGATGCCCAAACTGTAGTCGTTTTCATTTTGGCCCGTGTAAGGTTAGACTTCGATGTTTTCAGTGCGGAGGTATGGGCCACATAGCACGTAAATGTCCATCAACTACTTCTGTACCACCCAGACAGAATTTTAGTCAACCTCCAGTCAGACCGAGCAACTATGGAGGTTACCGTCCGTTTCAACCTGTGCGACATTCTATCGAAGCAACTTCTACCTCTCAGCAGCATTCGGGTATTGGTAGTAGTTCTGCAACCCCGAGACGACCTCCACCGCAGCAGCAGCAGCGACAACATACTCAGGTTCACGCCATGACACAGGAAGACGCTGACACATGTTCTGATGAAGTCACCAGTAAGTATATATTTAAATATTCATGGACAGTTATTTTTCGTGAATAAAGATATCATCGTACTTGTAACTGCTTGTCGAGTAAAAGTAACTGCTAAAGAAAATTTTTGAACATTAGGCGTAGTAGTTATTTTCGATCAATCGGCATATGTGATTATGGACACTGGAGCTGCTTTGTCCTATGTTAATACCAAGTTTGCCGTGCATGCGGATCGATCGTTATCACCTTTGGGGTGCGATCTTTTGGTGAATACACCGTTGGGTGAGAAAATGGTTTGAAATACAGTGTACAAAGGATGTGCAGTGAAGCTGGAAAATCTGACTTTCGAAGTAGACTTAATTCCACTTCAAATGTCTGACTTTGATGCCATCTTGGGAATGGATTGGCATGGGAGACATCGTGCTCAGATCTTTTGCGAGCACCATTTGGTGAGAATTCCACGACCTGACGGCAGCATGATTGATTTTTACAGCGAGCGCAGAGGCACACCGAATGTCATCTCCGCCATCAAAGCAAGTAAGCTACTACTTAAAGGGTGTAAAGCTGTGTTAGCTCATGTAGTAGATAATTCTGTGGAGGAGCCTAACATTGAAGATATTTCGGTAAATAATGAGTTTCCGGATGTCTTTCCCAATGAATTATATGATTTGCCATCCAAGAGAGACTTCGACTTTCCGATCGAAGTTTATCCTGGTACGGATCCAATTTCTATGGCTCCATACCGAATGGCACCCACTGAACTGATTGAGCTGAAGAAACAACTCGCCAAATTGTTGGATAAAGGATTCATTCGGCTGAGTACTTCATCCTTGGGGAGCCCCAGTTTTGTTTGTGAAAAAGAAAGACGGTTCCATGCGACTTTGCATTGATTACCGCAAGCTGAATGCGGTGACCATGAAGAATAGATACCCACTACCTCGTATCGATGATTTGTTCGATCAACTTCGAGGAGCCGGAGTGTTTTCCAAGATTGACCTACGGTCAGGCTATCATTAGTTGAAGATCTGAGAAGAAGATATTCATAAATCTGCTTTTCGTACCAGATATGGACATTATGAGTTCTGTGTGATGTCGTTTGGACTTACCAACGCTCCAGCAGCATTTATGGATCTGATGAATTGCATATTCCATCAGTATTTAGACCGATTTGTTATTGTCTTCATTGATGATATATTGGTTTATTCAAAGAACCAGCGAGAACATGCAAATCATCTTCAAATTGTGTTGCAAACTCTTCGAGATCATCAGCTTTATGCTAAGCTCTCCAAATGCCAGTTTTGGTTGCAGCAAGTTGGATTCCTTGGACATGTTGTGTCTAGGGATGGTATATATGTGGATTCCAGCAAGATTGAGGCAATCACCAATTGGAAATGTCCCATAACTCCTACGGAGATTCAAAGTTTCTTGGGATTGGCTGGATATTATCGGAGATTTGTGGATGGATTCTCCACGATTGCTGCACCATTGACTAAGTTGACCCGCAAGAATACTAAGTTTGTTTGGTCAGAGGAATGTGAAAAGAGTTTCCAGAAGTTGAAGGATAAATTGACGACCGTACCGGTACTTGCCTTACCTGTGAGCGGCAAGGAGTTCACTGTGTATACCGATGCATCTGGCAACAGACTTGGATGTGTGTTCATGTAAGATGAAAGGGTAATTGCATATGATTCTCGTCAATTGAAGCCGAACGAGGTTAATTATCCGATACATGATTTGAAGCTTACTGCCATTGTCTTCGCTTTGAAGATTTGGCGTTATCATTTATATGATGAAACCTGTCGTATCTATACCGATCACAAGAGTTTCAAACATTTCATGACTCAGCGTGAGTTGAACAGGTGGCAAAGGAGATGATTAGATCTCATCGAAAGACAAAGAAGAGATATTGATGGATAATAGCCGAAGATGACTAAGGTAAAGGAAACCCCGAGTACTCAAGGGAAGGAGTACGGGAATAAGGAAAGGAATCGATCAAACTCATAAATTTCTATGAGCACAGCCAGTATGAAAAACATAATGGAAGTTCTAACACATAAGAGGATCATAGGTGTTAGAAGAAAAGCGGAATAAGAATGAGAAAGATAAAGAAAGTCAGAGAAGAGAGTAAAGAGGGAAGAATGAGGTCAAGGCAAAGGAAACCCTGGATAAGAAGAGGAAGATCATGTAAATCATGATAAAAGAAATATAAAGAAAAGAAATGACACGGAGATAATCCTAAGGAAAACGGCATAAGGATGACAAGAATTACAAGTGATGCCTAAAGATGGCAATGGACCATAAGAAAGATCAAGTGAAAAGAATGGAGATGAAACCTCAAGAGAAGTGTGAAGAGAAAGAAACTACCAAGAATGCAACATGTGTGTGACAAGCGTGAATTACGCTATTCCACAATGGACGAGAAGACAAGAGGAAAGTGGACCCCACAATAGACGTGGGCAGAACGGAAAATAAAAAAGGAAAAAGAAATGGGGATATGGAGACCCCAGAATATATCATTGATGAAAAGAAGAGAAAAGAGATTGATAAGACACACGTGACACCTCCTGAATTGAATACCTCAAGAAAATAAAATTTAAGCAATGCCTAGAGGCAAGAGAAATGATATGGATGGGTATATAGTCAAGCTCAAGTGTGATTGATTTGGGAGCCATATGAGGCGTCTCTATGAGAGAAAAGATCAGAGATCGAGATCTTGAGGATCTCTGTGATGACCACTCGAGAGGACCGGCCTAGTGTGTGATTTGGGGTGTGCATGACGCCACCCAGAGTTTTCCATCCCTGAGAGGATGTGAGATGAGATTTGATGGGCCATGGGCCTGTATGTGACATGATGGGCCGAGGGCTCTATTTGTGATTTTGATGGGCGGTCAGAGAGTGGGTCAGATTATGAGAGCCGAGAGGGCATGGTCTCTGATTCCTCTATTATGATATGGCCAAGTGTGGGCCAATATATATATTGGAGCTTGACTCATACGCTATGAGATTTGAATGGATGTTGTGCAAAAGAGGAAGAATGAAGCAATAGATGGAATGAGAAACGAAACCAAGATAGGGGGAAAGATATTTAACTCTTTGCATCCTCACCATGAAGGCGAGGGAGTTAAGTGAAGGTTTTTCCCGATAAATTGGCTACAAGGATGAGTACGAGACCACGAAACAGCCAGAAACGCGTCAGAAAATGGCCTCGAAGTGAGAGGCAATGAAAATGAAAAAGGAGAAGGAACTCCTAAGAAAAGTAAGAGGTGTGGAACCTCAGAAGAAACAAAAATATAGTCTTGCCAAGAGAGATTTGAAGGATGAGACAAGAACAAAGCGAGAGCATCAAAGGAAGAACCTCTAAAGGCCATACTTATATAAAGAAGACCTAAACCATAAATAGGTAAGGGTAGGCTATGTTAAGGAAAGGATGAGGTTCAAACTCAAGAAATAGAAGAGTAATTTTAAATTCATCCGAAAACGATTTCAGGCAGCCCAGGATCGAGATAGAAAATATGCTCAACGAAGGAATACACCTTTGGAGTTCCAAGTGGGAGATCAAGTGTTTTTGAAAGTTTCTCCTTGGAAAGGTGTTATTCGTTTCTGCAAAGCGGGAAAACTAAATCCGAGGTACATTGGTTCATTCTTCGTCATTGAACGAAATGGACCGGTGGCATATCGTTTGGAGTTGCCACCTGACTGCCACCTGACATGTCTCGGATACATGATGTCTTTCATATATTTAAGCTCCGAAAATATGTACCCGATCCATCACATGTTCTTCATGCACTACTTGTGAAGCTGAAGAAAAGTTTGGGCTTCAGAGTTCGACCTGTAGCCATTTTGGATCGAGAGATTCGATCGTTGAGGAATAAATCGGTACCTTTGGTGCGAGTTTTATGGAAAAAGCTCGCAGATTGAGGAGCAGACTTGGGAACCCGAGAATGAATTGAGACGTAACTTTCCCCATTTGTTTGTTGTTTAGTTTGTTTAAATTTCGGGGACGAAATTTTTTTAAGGAGGGGAGAATTGACACGCCCGGACCTAGTCCGCACGTGTCAAGTTGAATATTTACGTATTGTTGTCATGTCAATTTACCCAAATTTGATTCCCATGGATGTTTCAAACTTTGTTTAGCTTAATTTCAAGCTTAAAAACCCTAAAATTGAAGTCCGGGGATGTGGGCCCCACTTGGAAATCGAGAATCGGGGCAATTGGGCTGAGTTGACCGGAGTCAACAATTTTAATGTTGACTCCGGCGCCGGACCCGTGATTATATGAGGCCGAGACCCCCCATTTTTCATTTTCTCCTCTTCTTCATCTTCTCCGATCTCTCTCTTCCAATTCTCTCTGAACCAAGCCTTCAATCCCTCTTCAAACACTTCATCAATCATCAATATCAACTTCTGTTGCATCCTTGAAGATCAAAACATCAAGATTTCTAAGGAAATCATCAAATCTAGAAAACTGGAAATCTGGCGACAGTTTGTTCATCAGCCGATATCTTTTGATTCAACCGTGCGTTTTGGCTGAGAATTTGGTATGTTGTTCTAGACTCATCAAGCTTTAATTTGATAGTTTACACGCTTGATTTCATGCTCTGAGCTAAGAGAATTTGATGATTGAAGTTGAGATTTCTGTTTTGTCCGAGTAAAGTCAACTCTTGATGTTTTGATCCAAAATTCGAGCATGATTTGTTGTTTGATTCAGTTCTTGAAGCTGTGAATTCATAGATCATGTGTTTAACTTGCTGTGTTTCAATTTTGGTGCGGATTGGTGATGAATCGAAGTCAAACCGAGCTTGTTTTCATGATTGGCCGAATTCGGCCATTTTCTGGCAGCAGGTCCGGCGCCGGACCTGGCAGGTCCCGCGCCGGAGCTACCTAAAATTGGCACTTGCTTCCGATTTGGCTCACTCCCGCCAACAATGGCACTGTAGCACCAGGGGCAATTTGGTAATTTTGCAACCCTAGACCCCATTTGACCCCAATTAACTCCAATTAGCTACAATTGACTTCTGGACTTGCCAATTTTACTCTGAGACCTTTAATTGGTGTTGTGTTATGATTTGAACATTGGTTGAATATTTATATTAATCAAATTAGATTTTAATTTGATTATTTAGGTACGTGATCGTACGAGATTTGGACCAGTTGCAATTTGAGCTAAGGCATTCGTGGGTAATCGGGGAGTATACAACTCTCCTCACTTGTGAGTGGCTTGGATTATATTGGTTGACCATTGAGGGTTAACCGTTTTCAAATTTATTTATAATTACTTTATTAAATTGTTTTTATATGTTTTGGGGTATGAATTGTCCACCCTCACATACTGAGTTTATAAATGATTTAAAGGGTGGGAATTTCAATAAATTTTATATAATGATATTATTATTGATTATTATATGGGAAACGATATCCCTGAGAGATGATGAGATTGATTATTTTACTCGGGGCTCCAATATGAGGGAGCGTGGACCGAGTATATGAGCATGCGTGATATTCAGCCGTGGACCGCCTATTGAGGGGCACGTGAGTCGTACCTGGTTATGAGAGGCGCGTAGGGAAACCCGCCAGGACTGCTGTGTTCCACCACAGCGAGGCAAACGCCAAGGGAATGGGCCAAAGAGTAAAGTAAAATGTTTTAAAAGTATAAAGTAACCCTTGACGGTCCAGTGGATACCCAGTGCACGGGTATACCTTATTGGGACGATTTCAGATGCCAGCCCATTTGGATATATGTATTATTATTGATTTGATATTTGATTTGGTTGGGATTTCATATATTTCAGTAAATGATTTATTAAATTAATATTTGAATTATTTCATATCCCCAGCCTGAGGTGATCGGTCTTTATAACCGAGTCTCTCACTGGGTACATGTTTATGTACTCACCCCATTCACTTTTGTTCTCAGATCATCAGTCTTTGGACGGCGGACATCCTGGTGGCCAGTGATCCCAGTACGGCACTGTGGACACGATTATGTAGGTGCCACCTCATTTTGCTTTGTGTCTTGGCTCGGAATATTATTGCATCTTACATATATATTTGTGTATTTATAAATAATATTTTCCGCTGCATGGAGCACCGTAAGATGTGATATTTTATTTTAAATATTTTGAAATATATTATTTGTCGAAACGTCTAAAAAGCCGCCCGACGGGAAATTTAAAGAAATGAAAAGGATTTTGAAAACAAGAAAAGGAGTCGCCACTAACCATTTGATTTAGGTAGGTTAGCCACCTATTTTGACTCCGTTTGACCTAACATAATCTAGAAAGAGTACCTTAGGTTAAACAAATGTTGGTCCACGAAAATAAGTTTTGGGTTCGGGAGTCGGTTACCCTCGAGGAAGGATTAGCACCCCCGAAGCGCCCTGAAATCGGTACCATAAAGCCTTGTGAAAATTCATTTTAGGGTTAATAACAAAAATGTTTCTTTTGAACTGAAATAAAATAAACTAAAATAAAGAATCTACAAATGTCGGAGTAGAACTCCTTTTGGTATGGGTTAGTTCACCCTTAAAGGAAATTCGGTTTAATGAGATCCGTATTGAAATTTGGTTAGAAAATTCCCAATGTAGAATAACCGAGTTGAGAACTTCCAAAAATAAACTTTGAAAATCAAAATGTTAAAACAAGTAAATTTTCAAAGATAAATTTTGATTTAAAAGAAAATAATGGTTTTGAAAAAGATGAGTTTAAATTTAGAAAGACTTCAATTGTTAAGGACTAAATTGAAATCTTTCGAAAATATTTTTGGATTTTTGAAATTAATGTCGGAATAATCAAATTCCTTTTATTGATGATGAATTTTGATTAAAAACAAGATTTTTTAAAAAGAGTTTAATTTTAAATGGAAAGATTCCAATGTAGAGGCCTAATTGAAATCTTTCAAAACATTTTTGACCTTTTTGAAAATAATGTTGGAATAATTGAATTCCTTTTACTATTGGATCTCATTTTTAAAACTTTGATTAAAGAAATTAACCAAAGTTTAATTTTTATAAGAAAACCTCAACTATTGATTAAGTTTGAGATTTTCCTAAAAAAAAACATTTTTAGATTTTTTTGAAAATTATGTCGGAATTGAAATTCCTTTTGCTGATAAGGGGGATTTTGAAAGAAAACATTTTTTTGGGGTCTTTGAAAATTGACATTAATTAAAGAAAACCTCGAATATTTGATGAAAAAATAAACATGATATGCATGTAATTTTGAAGAAATTAAATGAAAAAAAAATATATTTTTTGGCTTTTTGAAGGGATAAAAACTCTCCTAAATCTCCACCGTACTTCCGATGAAAAACTTAGAGAAATTTCTATCTTGGTAGACTCTTGAGCATCTCGTACTTCCGAGACACCCTCCGGCTTCCCATGCATATGAATTTTATGAAAACGATGCCCTAATTTCTAAATGCATAAAGTGATGGAACAAAATAAACCAAGAGAATGGGTTATCACAAGAAATATGTTAGGCATATATAAAAAATGCATGAGCCCTAATTTTTTTAAAATATCATAAATGATGTAAATGGGCCTAAGCTAAACGACATATGAATATTGAAATAACCTAAATTTAAATGACATGAAAATATTAAAAATCACATAAATTACTAAATGGTATAAAATATTAAAATGACCTAAATTTCAAAATGTCATGAAAAATATTAAAATGAATTAAATTACTAAATGCCGTAAATAATGCATGTATACCTAAAATTAATATGGCAAATGATAAAATAAAAAAATAAAACGAAGTGAGCCTAATCATTTTTTTTACAGCATCCTCCTCCTAAAAAAAAAATAGTTTCTTAAAAGAGAAAAAAAAAAACCTTAAAATATTACCCAATTAATCCTTAAACAACAATAGTCCATTAGAAGCCAATCCAAACAATCTATTCGACAACTATTAAAACCCAAAGCAAATGTAGTCCAATATTTAAGCTCATATAGATATCTATGCCAAGCAGTTCATCAGAAGTCTACAAGTCAACCCATTTAACAGATAACAATAGTGATCCCAAACAATAAGCAAATTCACATTATCCATCTAGCAAGGATAGTATAATTTAAAAGAACAACAAAAGAAAGCAGTCCATGGCCTCATACTTGAATTAATTAAAAACAATCCACGTAAATCAACAATCAAAAGCCGGATGAACTAATACAAACAAAGACACCCAACAAAATATAAAAAAATTAATCTAGTATGATGACAGATCCCAAAATCCAAATACAATAATCAAAACAAAGACAGGTATCTGTCAATTATAGCCCAATAAGCATGGATAAATGTACCCAAATTAGTAACAAGGAAAATACTCAATCAAAACTATTCAAAAGCCCACCAAATACTCAAAAAAAAAAAATTTCAATTCAATTATTAACCAAAGGACATGGCATCAGCAAAGTGCTAAACACATTGTAAACAAAACAGAGTCCCACAATAAGTATAAAATCAAACCCATATGCAACTAAACTCAACAGGTTAGAAGAATATACCCCACACGCAGAACGAACTCACGTTTTGACTCTCTTGAAACCCCTTTTCTTCCTTTCTTCTTAGATTTCCGTCACAGCCACCCTTCTTTGATGAGATATCGATCTCTGCTTTTCCCGGAATGAAACCTT
This sequence comes from Microcos paniculata, assembly GCA_030664755.1. NCBI lineage: Eukaryota > Viridiplantae > Streptophyta > Magnoliopsida > Malvales > Malvaceae > Microcos > Microcos paniculata. The sequence continues at coordinate 41,785,002 of CP131458.1, read as the reverse complement.
TTGCAACTGTCAACTAATTACAATCTCTTAAACCATCAAGAATTGCAAACCTCCGTTGCCGGAAACTCAACCATCTCATTCCCCTCTATGCGGTACTGTTCATTCGGCGGATGCACTATTCATCCGGCGGCTGCACTGTTCATCCGGCGGCTGCACTGTTCATCCGGCGGCTGCACTGTTCATCCGGCGGTTGTACTATTCATCCGGCGACTTTTCACACCTTAGACAATTTGCACAACTTGCATTTGTCTACTTTCATAATATTTTCAACCCCCCCCTTTTTTTTTCTTTTTTCTTTTTTTTTTAAATAAAATTCAACTAAATCAAATGAACAAAGAAAACAAGAATGGTAGAAAGAAAAAAAAAATAAACAAAACGAAAAAAAGGGTGTCTACATTATTTATGACATTATCGCATGATTTCATATATTGCTCGAATATCCTTTATTTTTAAGCCTTGTATCATCTTGGTTACCCGCCTGACGAGGCACGCATCTCGAGGTGGTACGGCGGTTGTCACGTGGCCGAGCCTGCGGGTTGGGGCGTGACACCACATCACATGCCATGTGGCATATTGGATGATGTGGCAATACCACATTAGCGAATCAATTTTTTTTAAGGATTTGGGGATCAAAATGTTAAATTTTACAAAGATAAGTGACCAAATCACAAGTTTTTATAGTTGAATGACCAAAACAGAAAATCTTTAAAATTAAGTGACCATTTATATAATTTATCCATATATAACCCCCTCTTGTATTCATGGATATATGAAAATCTATCATCATTCTCATCTTCTTCTCTCTTTGTCGGCACACCACTAGTTTGTTTTTGTGACGAGTCTTCAAATATTATAACTGTTCCTTCAGTGAGGAGCTTTGAAATTTTAGATTAGACAAATAAAAAGATGAAAAAAAATACGTAACCAATTTAGGATTATCCAACTAGAGCTGCTCAAGGGCCGGACTACTCGCTCGAACCCGAAAGCCCGCCCAAAAAATGGGAGGGTTTGGACAATATTATAGGGCCCGAATTTCGGGTCTTGGACAAATGATGAAGCCCATTTTTAAAATGGGCCGGGCCTTGGACACAACTTTGAAGCCCGAGCTCGGCCCGGTCCCGGCCCTTTTTCATATAATATAGTTTTTATTTTTTTATTTTTAGAAATATTAAATATGTATATAAGATTATTATTTTAAATATTACACTTTAGATATATTTTTAATAAAAAATATAATCTTAAATAATTATAAAGATTATTCTATAATTTTTATTTTTTTTAATTTTTATTTAAGGCAAAAAAAAAAATTTAAACGGGCTTTTGTGCAGGCCTTGGACATAATGTCAAGCCCGAATTGTGGGCCGGGTCGGGCCTGGGCAAGGCAACTTCTTGTTTTTCTTAAGCCAAAGCCTGGCCCGAATCCGGCCCGGCCTGGCCCATGAGCACCTCTATATCCAACCAAATCATGTTTGTTCACATGCTTTTATTTATTACTAGTATATGTGTTATATGCATTGCATATGGTTAGACTAGTTATTATCAAAATAGTTATTTAATTAACTTTATTTCAATATATTTTAGATATTAAAATAATTAATAGTTAAAGTTAAAACTTAATTCATTTAGAATTTTTTCATTTTAATATATACTACATGAAACTAAAACTATAGCATAAATTTCAAATTAGACTATATGAAACTAAGTGATAATTAAATTATTTTCTTCAAGATAATATAGTGGTAATTATTTATATTAAAGTAAAATTAGTGGTTGTCTTAATCTGCAAGTGCACAAAATCGAGATAGTATAGAAAAAACAGTATTCCAAGATATCATTCCCACAATTTATCGAGTTGTATAGCTTTGGTGCTAGCCTCCTTGGGATTTTCCATATTAACTTCCTACAAAGAAACCACAAATATAAGTGAATGATCATCTTCAAGAAATTGGATTGGCAAAGATTTAAAGACTTGAAATACTTTCCTTTCTTCACCAATCTTGAATGTAGCAATGGATGCTCCACTAGTGGTTATTTCCTTTTGAGAGAATAAATTGGATGGCACATAAGATTTCACGTTGAAATTGGAAGCAGAAAAAGGTTCGGCGCGGGTAAAAGTTGAATTTGGCACGGGAGACATGATTGGAAGTTCGGTGGACAATTTGAGAGACACTCCCGAGTGAGATAAGGTCGGGTCCGGCACGGGAGGTGTTGTTTGTGGCTCGCCAATAGCTTCATCAATAGGTTTGTCGCGGGAGGCCTTTGGGTACCACGAGTGACACGCCCGGACCTAGTCCGCACGTGTCAAGTATTATATTTATGTAAATTATTTAGCCAAGAAACCAAATTATATTTTTCATAGATGTTTTGAACTTCCTTTAGCTCAATTTCGAGCTTAGAAGTTTAAAATCAAGTCCGAAGTCGAATTGGGGGTAATTGGGCACGTAATCCGAAGCAATTAGGGCCATGTTGGCTGAAGTCAACCTAAAAAGATTGACTTCAGCCCAGCTGACCACAAAGGGAGGTCGGGTAACCAACCCCCCTTTAATGCCATTTCTTCTTTTTTTTTTCTTCTCACGTTTTTCTCTTCTTCTTCTCTTCATTTCTTTCTTCCTTCAAATCCTTTCAATTTCCTTTAAATTTCCAGCCTTAAATCCATCATTAAACACTTTATCAATCATCAATAACAACTCCTTTAGCTTGTTTGAGAATCAAAAACATCAAATTCATGAAGAATTTTCGAAATCTAGAAATCTGTCAAACTGACGACAGATTGTTCATCAGCTCATAACTTTCAATTCAACCGTGGGAATTGGCTGTGTTTTTGGTATGTTATTTTAGACTCATCAAGCTTTAATTTGATAGCTTATACACCTCATTTCGTGGCCTGAGCTGAAAGTTATGCTAATTTGAAGTTGAATTTCGCTGCTGCCCAGAAAATCTGCACACCTTGCTGTTTTGCTTCGAATTTCTTGCTGAATTCATTGTTTAATTCCGTTTTTTTTGCTATGGGTTCAAAGATTATGTATCTAAGATTACTTGTTTCAATTCTCATGCATTTTGGTGGAGAATTGAATTTAGGAATAGTGCAACCAGATTTTCTGGTTGCTGAAGAAATGTGCAACCCGGATCCATTTGGATCCGAGTTGGACCCAGCTGATTGGGTCATTTCTAATTTGGGTCTTAAGGTGCAAAATGGTCATTTCGCGGCCCTAGGTCCCAATTAACTTATTATAACTTCAATTAATTTACGGACTTGCCCAATTTTACTCCGAGACCTTAGAAACTCTAATTAGATTTTACCTAGGTGTTTAATTTTTAGTCAATTGCTTTTATTAATCAAATTAGATTTTAATTTGATTATTTAGGTACGTGATTGTACGAGGTTGGAACCAGTAGCAATTTGAGCCTAGTCGTTCGTGGGAATTTATTGGGAGTATACAAACCTCCCTCACTTGTGAGTGGCTTGGATTATATTGGTTGACCATTGAGGGTTAACCGTTTTCAAATTTATTTATAAATGCTTTATTAAATTGTTTATATATGTTTTGGGATATAAATTGTCCACCCTCACACACCCAGTTTACAAATGATTTAAAGGGTGGGAATTTCAATAAATTATATATATTGAAATTATTATTGATTATTGTATGGGGAACGATACCCCTGAGAGATTGGTATTATTATTGATTATTGTATGGGGAACGATACCCCTAAGAGATGAGAGTCCATTAGACAATCCAAACAATTAATCCAAACAGTTTACAATTAATCCTTAAACAACAATAGTCCATTAGAAGCCAATCCAAACAATCTATTCGACAACTATTAAAACCCAAAGCAAATGTAGTCCAATATTTAAGCTCATATAGATATCTATGCCAAGCAGTTCATCAGAAGTCTACGAGTCAACCCATTTAACAGATAACAATAGTGATCCCGAACAATAAGCAAATTCACATTATTCATTCGGCGGCTGTACTGTTCATCCGACGGCTGCACTATTCATTCGGCGGCTGTACTATTCATCCGGTGACTTTTCACACCTTAGACAATTTGCACAACTTGCATTTGTCTACTTTCATAATATTTTCAACCCCCCCCCCCCTTTTTTTTTCTTTTTTCTTTTTTTTAAATAAAATTCAACTAAATCAAATGAACAAAGAAAACAAGAATGGTAGAAAGAAAAAAAAAATAAACAAAACAAAAAAAAAGGGTGTCTACAGTTGCCCCTCTTGGAGCGTTTTTTAAGAATCTTGAAGTTTGCTTCAAGATAATTAGGAAATGGTCCAAGACGTAGACACCATGTGTTTTTTTTTGAATTTTTCAAAAGTCAAAACTTGGTTTCTAAACGAATCAAATGCCATCAATTGGTCTTTAAATGAAACGAGAGCCGTGACTCGGTCTCACACCAAACTAAATGAATCTTCAGAACCTAAGCTAAGTCTTCGACTAAATCAAGAACCATGACATGATCTCTAAATGAAATGAGAGCCATGATTCGATCTCCCCTTTTTTTAAAAAAAAAAAATGGAACAAGTGCCGTGATTCGGTCACTAATGAACTGAATGAATTTTGAAAACCTAAGCTAGGCCTCAAAGTGAAACAAGAGCCATGAATTGGTCCCTAGATGAAATGAGAGCCGTGATTCGGTCTCCCACTGGTCAAATTAAACTGAGAGAACTTAAATTAGGTATCAAAATGAAATAAGAGCCATGATTTGGTCTCTTAAATGAAATAAGTGCCGTGATTCGGTCACTAACTGCGATGAGAGCCGCAATGCAGTCTCCCAATAAACTAACTGAACTTCGAGAACCTACATTAGGTCTCGGAACGAAACAAGAGCCATGACTTGGTCTCTCAATAAACCAAATAAACTGTGAGAACCAGATTGGGTCTCAAAATGTAATAAGAGCCATTATTAGTCTCTCAAATGAAATAAGTGCCGTGATTCGGTCACTAAATGAAACGAGAGCCGTGATTCGGTCTCCCAATGAACTAAATGAATCATACCTTGGTTGTTTAAAGAAAAATAAGAGCCGTAACCTGGTCTCTTTTGATGAACAATCATACTTGCTGGATTCTTGGGCAAGGATACTTCCATCTTGATCTGGAGTTGACGTGTCAAATGCCTGACATGTTATCTGAAAACTTGATGCTCTAGAATGATGCAATGATTATGTCATAATGCATGCAATGCTTAATGCTTGATTTGCAATGACAAATTTATTATCTTTTTGTACAAAGCCTGATTCTTGTTTGTAATAACATGGAAACCTCTTACTCAATCCCAATCTTCTTGCTCATTCATTCTGATTAACAATTTCAAACTGTATCAGTGTTTTTCCTGACTCAGATTGCTTGTTTTTGTTATTTTTGCACAGCTTCCACTTTCCTTCTGAGTGACTGGCTAGTTGAACCCTGTCTCTTAAACCTAATCCATGCCTTTGAAAATTAAATGAGCATTTTCATACCTGTATGGTTTCTCACATGTTTATTCACATTTTGAAATTCATGACAAAATTTGGTACAAGCAACAAACCCATTAACAATAAGATTCATTGCATTATTAAGAAAAGGATCAAAGAAATAAATCAACTTGATTCAATTTTTGCACAAGATTCATTCAAACTTCAATTTTTCATTCAAAAATAGGTTTATTCAAACAAGAGAGAAAATTCATTGATTCAATACAAGAGAAAGGATAATGGGTATCTCCCAACAATGAATACTCAGAAACATGTGCGAACGAAACCTGAGTTCTTCCTTTGATCAATTGACGATAGTAACGAACTTGACAACTCGGTCTATTGAGTGGTCTGATCTACCCCCCAATTAGACCCACTGAGTTTGATCTTGCTTCTTTCAATAGCTGTGCTTATGCCTTGTTCCTTCTACTTAAGCCATCTTTTCAGGTTTTCAACTTAAGCAACCCCTCAATTGATCAAGTTGCCCTTTCGGGTTTTCAACTTGGATCTCTCATTTTTCTTTTTCATCATTTTTTCATTCTTTTCATTTTTTTCCATTTTTTTCATTTCTTTCATTTTTTCATTTTTCATCATTCATTTTTTTTACCTCAGGCATAGTATTTCTTTACAGCATCAGCATTGATAGGACTAGAGAATTCTTTCCCATCCATCTCTTGTAATATTAAAGCTCCACCAGAAAAGACCTTCTTGACAACATATGGGCCTTCCCAATTTGGTGCCCACTTGCCCCGAGAGTCACGTTGGTTCGGGAGTATTTTCTTTAACACCAACTCCCCTTCTTTGAATTGCCTCGGCTTCACTTTTTTATCATAAACTCTCATCATTCGTTTCTGGTATAACTGACCATGACAAAGTGCGGCAAGGCGCTTCTCATCAATCAAATTCAATTGATCATGTCGTTCTTGGATCCAATCAGCTTCATCCAAGTTTACCTCTCTAAGCACTCTGAGAGATGGGATTTCAACTTCGATAGGCACCACTGCTTCTGTCCCATACACCAATGAAAAAGGAGTTGCCCCAGTAGATGTTCGGACTGCAGTTCGGTAAGCAAAAAGAGCAAATGGCAACTTCTCATGCCAATCCTTATAAGTTTCAGTCATTTTTGCTACAATCTTCTTGATATTCTTGTTAGCCGCTTCCACTGCCCCATTCATCTTTGGCCGATATGGTGTGGAGTTACTATGAATGATCTTGAAACGAGAACATAGTGATTCTATCATTTTACTATTCAAATTCTGAGCATTATCGGAAATGATTCTCTCTGGAAGGCCATATCTACAGATGATTTCCTTCTTCAAAAACTTAGCAACTACAGATTATGTAACATTGGCATATGAGGTTGCTTCAACCCATTTGGTGAAATAATCAATCATAACAAAGATGTATTGATGACCATTTGAAGCTTTTGGAGTAATTGGGCCGATAACATCCATCCCCCACATGGAGAAAGGCCAAGTAGACGCCATAACATGTAGCGGATTTGGTGGAACATGAATCTGATCCGCATATATCTGACATTTATGACATTTCCTTGTGTGGTTGATGCAATTTGATTCCATGGTTAACCAGTAATGGCCGGATCTCATAATCTGCCTAGCTAATTTGTGTCCACTAGCATGAGTTCCACATACTCCTTCATGCACTTCACTCATAATCATTTGAGCTTCTTTAGCTGCCACACACCTTAACAAGACTTGATCACGGGTTTTCTTATACAAAATTTCCCCATCCAAGTAAAAGTTCATTGACAATCTCCGGATAATCTTCTTATCATTCTCTGATGCATGATCAGGATATTTTTGGTACTTTAGGAACTGTACAACATCATGGTACCAAGGTTTGCCATCTTCTTCTTCCTCAACATTCATGCAATATGCCGGTTCACCTCTTAACTCGATCTTGATTGACAGAATCTCTGTATCTGAATTAACTTTGAACATGGAGGCCAATGTGGCCAGGGCATCAGCAACTTGATTCTCTTCTCGAGGTAAATGATGAAAAGAGATCTCCTTGAAGTTCTTTACGAGATCTTTGATGTAGTCATGATAAAGGACTAACTTCGAATCTCTCGTCTCCCATTCTCCCTTCAACTGATAAATCACAAGTGCAGAATCACCATACACCTTTAAATTTTCAATTTTTCTTTCTATGGCCATCTGAATACCGAGAACACATGCTTCATATTCTGCCATATTGTTTGTACACCTGAAATCCAACCTTGCAGTGGCTGGGAAATAATTGCCTTCTGGGGATGTCAGTACTGCCCCAATACCATGTCCAATTGCGTTTGATGCTCCATCAAAATACATTGACCATGTTTCATTCTCATCTAATTCTCCATCAACATGAAATATCGCCATCAAATCTTCATCAGGAAAGTCAAACTCCACAGGCTCATAATCATCACTAGCCCTTTCTGCTAAAAACTCTGCGACAACACTTCCTTTGATGGCTTTTTGAGAAACATATTGAATATCATACTCAGACAACAATACTTGCCACCGAGCAATTCTTCCTGACAAGCCGGGTTTCTCGAATATGTATCTAATTGGGTCTAACTTAGCCACCAACAAAGTAGTATGGTGCAACATGTACTGTCTTAGTCGGTGAGCGGCCCAAGCCAATGCACAGCACATCTTCTCTAATGGGGAATACTTGGCTTCATATTCAGTGAACTTCTTACTCAAATAGTACACTACATGCTCTTTCTTTCCAGTGTCATCTTGTTGCCCCAATACACATCCCATGGAATTTTCAAACACTGTGAGATATAAGATCAAAGGTCTTCCGGGTACTGGAGGTACCAACACTGGAGGATTTGTGAGATATTCCTTGATCTTTTCAAAAGCTACTTGACAATCATCATCCCATTCACCTGGATCTCGCCTTTTAAGCAATTTGAAAATTGGATCGCATTTAGCAGTCAATTGCGATATAAACCTGGCAATGTAATTCAATCTCCCAAGGAAACCTCTGACTTCTTTTGAGGTTTTAGGTGGTGATAAATTCTGGATAGCTTTGATCTTATTTGGGTCTACCTCAATCCCCTTTTCACTAACTACAAAACCCAATAGCTTGCCGGAGGTCACCCCAAAAGTGCACTTGGTTGGATTCAATCTGAGCTTGTACTTCCTCAGTCTTTTGAACAACTTCTGCAAATTGACAATATGCTCTTCCGTAGTCTGAGCTTTAGCAATCATATCATCGACATACACTTCAATCTCTCTGTGCATCATATCATGAAACAAAGTCACCATAGCTCGCTGATAGGTAGCGCCGGCATTCTTCAAACCAAAAGACATCACTTTGTAGTTAAAAGTTCCCCACATGGTGATGAAAGTTGTTTTCTCTTTATCTTCTGGTGCCATCTTGATCTGATTATATCCCGAGAAACCATCCATGAATGAGAATATGGAATGGCGGGCAGTATTGTCAACTAGGGTATCAATGTGAGGTAAGGGAAAGTTATTTTTTGGACTGGCTCGGTTAAGGTCTCTGTAGTCTACACACATCCGGACCTTCCCATCTTTCTTCGGCACCGGAACTATGTTGGCTACCCACTCCGGTACTTTGCAACTTCAAGAAAACCTGCATTTAATTGCTTCATTACTTCTTCCTTTATCTTTAATAGCATTTTCGGTTTCATCCGTCTTAACTTTTGTTGAACTGGTTTGCATTCTGGCTTAATCGGCAGCTTATGAACTACAATTTCTGGATCTAATCCCGGCATATCTTGATAAGACCATGCAAAGACATCTGAATACTCTTTCAACAAATTAACTAACTGTCGTCTTTCAGTCTCTGATAAAGTGGTGCCTATCTTCACTTCTCTTCTGTCTTCTTCTGTGCCCAGATTTATCAACTCTGTAGTTTCTTTATGGGGCACTATCTGTCTCTCTTCTTGCTCAACTAACCTCAACAAGTCTTGGGGCAGATCAGAATCATCAATATCGTCGTTATTTACCTCATTAGTATCAATCAACTTATCAAAGTTGAACTCAGGCTCGCTACTCATGCTATCTTCGTATTGATTGACGGTGGACCTGCAAAAGGGCAATTTGGAATGGATATATGTACAGAGTAATAGAGTAGGAATGTATGGTAAGAGATAAATCAAAGAATAGCGAATTGGGAAACAATAGAAGAAAATATAGTGAATATATTGCAAAGTAATCTCATTGTGTCAAAAATCTGTGCATGCATCAATTCATCATTGAAGTTCAAATTATATATAAACAAGAAAGAAAGCCTTAACCAATTAGGAAAATGCTCATCAACACTCTTAGGCATAAGCATTGATTTAGTAAACAAGAGTTTCAGCTAATTACATTTGCTCAGAAGATGAAAACACAACTGGTATCTCAACAACAGACCAATTATCTAATTCAGTGTCTATTTCTGCCATATAGATTAACCCATCTAGCTGATCTGAGACCTCATCATCAACAGCACAAATGACCAAATTCTGTAATCATGACTGAACAAACTGGACTGAAATTGGTGTTTGCCCATACTGATTAAGGTCGACCCAACCAGCTGATACAAAGGTTTGACTGATCGGTGGAAACTTCAATCTTTTCTCCTCGTCCATGCACACCCCATCCATCTTAGCTAACCTCCGGGCTTTCTTTTTCTCCTTCATTTGTTGTTTGTCTCTCCATGATGGTTTGAAACCCAGACCAAAAGTATTATCTTGGTGAGGCCAGTCTATCAATTCGGGATCCCCTTGCAAATTCTTTCCCAAACCCTTTCCATCCGACCAACCCAATTCTCGCATCTGTCTCTTCTGGCTAGTCAAGCTCTTAGAACTTTGGCTTGCACCCTTTTCCGACATGACCTCTGCAATTTCAAAAGATCGAAAAGAGCAGTCTAAAGCTTCTTCGGCAGCTTCAATGTAAGGGGAGTCTGAAGATTGTGTCACCATAATATCCTCTTCTCCTCTAATTGTCACTATTGTCCTTTCCACCCGAAACTTTACTTTTTGATGCAGAGTTGATGGAACTGCCCCAGCCAAATGTAACCATGGCCGACCAAGGAGACAAGTGTAAGATGGATTGATATCCATAACTTGGAAAACCAATTCAAATGTAACCGGACCGACCTGGAAAGGTATCTCTATGGTTCCATACACTTCCCTTCGAGTTCCATCGAAAGCTCTGACTATAAGGTTACTCGACTGTATGTAGGACAAGTCTACTGGTAACTTCTGTAAAGACCTGAGAGGCATGACATTCAATGCTGAACCATTGTCGATTAGAACCCTCGCCATTGTGTAGCCCTTGCATCTGGAGGTAATATGAAGTGCTTTGGGAATTCCCCTCATTCCCATAGGTATCTCATCATCTGTAAATGTGACGTAATTAACTGCACCGATGCTTCCAACTATATGGTCCATATCAACAACAGAAATGTTTCTGGACACGTAAGACTGACTCAGGGCCTTTAGTAATGATTCTCTGTGGGACTCAGAGTTCAACAACAATGCAAGTAAGGAAATACGAGCCGGCGTCTTATTCAATTGGTCAACCACACTGTATTCACTTTGCTTAATGATCTTAAGGAACTCCTCGGGTTCATTTACAGAAGCACCATTGGTAATCTCTTTCTCTGATATCACATCTTGAACATTCATAGGTTCGTCATTCATCTTAGCCTTTACCTTGGAAGTTTCACCATTTTCAGGACAATAAACCCTACCACTTCGGGTAATTCCACCAACATCAGACACCAAGGGAAATCCTGACTCCTTAACTCCTTCAGTTGTAGAAAAACTGCATTCATACTTCCAAGGAACTTGGTGATCATCTTTGAACTCAAATGGTTGAGGAGGATTCACAACCACTGGTGCTATTGGACTTGGTGCATCATAGTAGATCACAAAAGGCTTAGGTGCTTCTGTGGGCGTAGGAACAAATGGTTTTTGTGCTGGAGGTGCATTATAGTAAACTACAAAAGGTTTTGGCTTAGGCGGCTCATCATAGCACACCACAAATGGTTTCTGTGCTCCTTCTTCAACTCCTACCATATTTACAGAACCATTAATTCGTTCCACATAAAACTCAACTAGGGACTGATCCATCATCCTTTGCACCAATTCACGAAAATATTTACAATTCTGTACACCATGTCCCATATCACCACAATGCTGGCAACCATCAACCTTTTTTTCACACTGAATCATCTGTGCCTTCTTTAGAGCTTCAAAAACTGTAGCCATTGAAGTTTTCACTTCATTCACAGATCTCTTCACATATTCACCATTACCAATCACATTTACTGTTGCCCCTGCATGATTCGGCAAAGGATTCTGTCCAACATTAGGTTGCGTATTCTGAGAGAAACTCAACCTTCTTTCTTTTACCAAATCCTGTACCTTAAGTTTTAGCACATAGCAGTCTTCAGTTGAATGACCGGCTGCTCCGTGGTGATAGTCACAATGTTCGTTGAGTTTAAACCAATCTGGGTATGGTGGTGTATAAGTTTTGGTCACGCGTGGTTTTTCAATCAGCTTTTGTTGTAAAAGTTGTGGAAGTAAAGCAGTATAAGTGTATGGGATGGGATCAATTCTGGTATAAGTTCGAGCAGGCCTTGGATTGGTTCCAGCATTTGTGGCGGTGCTTGGTCTGGGTGTGAAAGTTTGTGGGGCAGGATGGAAACTTGATCCGGAAGCAATGTAGTTGTCAGCTGGTGGTTGGTATGGGACAGCGGGTCGATATGAAATGGGTGGTTGGTATGAACCTCGAGGCCTATAAGAACCTGAGCGCCAGTTATGGGAAGGCCTTTGATTGGGGTAGTGGTAGTTTTGATGCTGGTAGGTATATGGGTATGAATGACTATCAGTAGCATGGACCTCCCCTTCCTTCCTCTTGGGATTATGCACCTTTTTTCCTCCAAATAAGTCTCCACCATCTATCTTTCCACTCTTGATTGCCTTTTCCAAACACTCTCCGGCAACCACTATATCGGCAAATGAGCCAGAAATGCTAGTGACAAGTCGGTCATATAGCAGTCCTTTCAGAGTTTCAATGAATGTATAGTTGGACTCCCTTTCAGTCAGCGGAGGGTCAACCTGAGCAGCCACGTCTCTCCACCGTTGAGCATACTCCTTAAAGGACTCATTAGACTTCTTTTCCATGGTTTGAAGGGTCAATCGATCAGGAGCTAGATCTGTCATATGTTTATACTGGGCAATAAAGGCCTTCACCAAATCTGACCAAGACTGTACCTTAACCCTATCAAGCTGATTATACCACCTCAAAGCTGCCTCAGAAAGACTGTCTTGGAAGAAGTGAATCAGGAGCTTGTCATCATAAGCATAAGCTGCCATCTTTCTTACATAGCTAATGAGATGCTCTTGGGGACATCTGGTTCCATTGTATTTCTCAAAATCGGGGACTTTAAATTTCGGGGGTATCACAATGCCCGAAACCAAGGTAATGTCAGCTGCATTCACAGCCCTATAATATTGTGCCCCTTCCACTGCCTTTAGTCTCTCCTCTAACATGCTCAACATTTTACTATCCGAGGATGCTTCCTTAGACATTTCTGGATCAAGTACCACTGGATTTGCTGAAGTGGTACCCGTATTAATGATTGGGACATGAGTGGGTTGGGTAGTTTGAGTGGGTAAAGTGGTGTAGACAAACCCACTAGCATTAGGTCCGGTAGGTGGTGGAAGTGGGTAAGGATATGCCCCGTATGGCGGTGGAGGTGGGTACTGATTTTGAATATCTGGCACAGCCGGTGGAATAGGAATGTTGAGTTTTGGTAGGTTTTGCTGGGTTGTCTCGGGCGTATACCCTGGAGCATGAATTGGTGTCTCAGTATGAACAGGTGTATTCTCTTTGACCATCATACTCAACTCATTGATCCTTTCCATTGCTTCATCCAGCTTTTTCGTCAGATCCTTATTAGTCCGTTTCAGATTCTTCATTTCTGTATTCTGCTCTGCCATTTTCTTTGCCTGAAATCGAGTGTAGTATCGGGGATCTTGGGATGCTATCTTGAAACCTTTAATTATTACAAACACGAATCAGGATATTTATTATGAAAATAATGAGATTATGATGCAATCAATGCATGTAATGATAAAAATCTATCCGCAACAACTAAACCATAAAACAAAATTGACCATTAAACGAGGTTATCATCCATCATCCCCAAATATTATCTTGTAGTTGTCGCCCGTTCTGACTTCGTCCATTGGCCATGATCAGTTCTATTTTATGGTTTCTTTCTTGTGGATAGATTCCTATAATGAAATATATAGAATGGGATGCAGAAATGGAAGAAAGGAATGAGTTAATATATAATCATACTGACAATGGTAAAAGAAATGCGAATGGAGCATGTAATAGGGATCAATCCATAACAAATTTACTATTAAAGATAACTAATCATTTCGAAAGTTGAAAGAGTAGTTTCAATCCCATAACATCACCGTGCCAAATTTAAAGCCTTTACAAATCACAGCAGATCTTGTCTCATCACTAATGCTCCCTAACCCGTTACTGGTTCAATTTCTCTGTAAGCTCCCTGACTTGACGCTCTAAATCTTCATTCCTTTTCACCAAAAATCGTTGTATGCGACTTTGCTCTTCCTCGGCTTTCTTCATTCCCTCTTCCTTGTTTTTCAGCTTATCCCTTTCATTCTTCAACTGATCGTTCTCATTCTTCAGTCCATCTCTTTCATTCTTTAGTTGATCTTTCCTTCTCTTCAGCTCATCTCTTTCACTTTTCAGCTCATTTCTCTTGTACTGAATTTCAGCATATTGGACTCGAGCATTGGTCAGACGCTTGTTAGCATCCTCTTTGGCGTCCCTGAGTTTTGAGGCCTCATTGCCTTTACTAATTGCTTCTGCCTTCCAACCATCCGCCACTTTTTTCATCTCCCTACTGTCTTCTTGTGCTCTTTCTATAGCCTGAAGCCATCCTCTTTTCTTCATCCTTTTCTTTTTCAGCTTGTCTTCTAACGCATGGGTTACCCACTTCAGTTGTTCACGTTCTTGCGTCAATTCAGTCATTGCCACCCCTTCTCTGAGTCTTCTGTTCTCAATCTCCAATCTTTCCATTTTATCTTCTGGCCCTTCCATTGCAGGATTAGCTAGGTCAAATGATGGTGGGATCAGAATGTCTTTCACCCGTTTCTTATGCCATTCTGGATATTCGGGTAATACATCTTCCGTGTAACTACCTTTATCTTCTTTGAGCACCCTTTTGTAAAGTTCTCCCCATTCGATGGCTTTCTTGTATTGCTCCGAATTGTCATGTTGAAAATCTAACTTGTTTAGACCAGAAATGAGCGGAATAGTCTGTTCAGACCCAAACTGCCTTCTGACTAATAAGGGTGAATAACTGATGGTTCCCCACAATCCAACTAAAGGAACCCAAGGTACTTTGGCATGTAGATAAGGAGTATCTCTTGAAGGCATCCATCTCGCCTTCCACGATATTTGATCATTCTCAAGATTTCTAAACCATTCAACCCACTCTCTTTCTTCTTTCAGTTCTGATGGCCATGGAAGTATGCCATAGATCCCTATTGGCTTCTTATTATCTTCATCATTAAACGACATCCCCGGATTCTTCTTGTACCCAAAATGGCTCTTGAACCAGACAGTGAGTAATTGAGCACATGCTTCAAATCTTCCTCCTCCCTTTCTACAAGAATTTAAGGCTCGGATAGTTTCTGCCAATATGGATGTAGACGGATCAACTTGGTGTTTCAGGCTAATGAAAAGAGATAGCACCGAACGATGCACATATTGTAGCCGTTTAGGAAAAAGAACCAATCCATAAATCAGAAGGGCTAAAATGTCAAGACCCTTTTCCGTCTGGCAGTTTTTATCCACAAAGTTCATTAGCAAGTTGGCTTGTACATAATCTCCGTCCATATGTCGTCGCAATTCTTCCAAGTCAACCTCCAACATTTTAGCTAGAATCTTCGGATGTTGCACCCATGGCCAGAATACTTTGTCTAACTTCTTTTTTATCATTAACATGTCCCCATATTCTTCAACAGTAGGTACCATATCATACTTCACCTCCGTAGAATCTTCCTCGTGTCCTCCAAAAGTGAAACAACGGTATGACAGATCCCAGAAGTACAATGCCCCCTTAATCAACTTTTCTTCCACCTTTATATAAAGTAACAGAGCAATATCTCCGTAAAGCTCCTTGAAACGCCTTTGACCACTAGGACCAACCTTTGACCATAACTGCTTTAGCTTGGTGAAATCATTCTGGGTGAGGTCCATGTCAACTCTACTTGGCAATTGGGGACGATGATCTTCGGGCAGACAATCTTTCAACTCTGGCAACTCAAGCAAACTCAAAGTTTTCTTCCAATTAAAATCAGGGCCCTCTATCACTCCCACATGTACTATCTTTCCACCTTCTGCCATGACTGGTTTCCTTTATAGTAAATTTACCATGGATAACCCCCGAAATGAGATGCATGTGATGCGAGTGGAAAACATAGACGACAAGACAAAAAAAAACAATTAGCATATCATAACAGAATATATACATAATAGTATGAAATGAAAGGAGTTGATAAAGGTTAGAAGGCGTTTCTCCTCGTGTCCTAGGGAACCGGTTTTTTCTCGAGAGGTTCGGCCCTACTTA
The DNA here is from genome assembly GCA_030664755.1 of Microcos paniculata. Lineage (NCBI taxonomy): Eukaryota > Viridiplantae > Streptophyta > Magnoliopsida > Malvales > Malvaceae > Microcos > Microcos paniculata. The sequence goes on along the minus strand of CP131458.1, from coordinate 41,768,890 downwards.
AGTTTGAAAGGTTTGGCTCTAACTAGGCTGGGATTCCTCAAAAGGTTTCTATATGCTGATTTAAGACTCTAGACACGGGTACCCATCGGACAAGATGGGGTGGAGACGATACGTTCGAGCTCCGTCTAAAGGGAAAAGAGTCCGTACTTCCGGAGGCTCTTATGATATGTTTAGTGTTGTGTGTGGGAGAAACTTTACCTTTACCAACCACCTTTCACCACATGATGCCCCAATAGAATAGGACGATAGAGAGGAAAATACTATCAACAATCAAATAAACGGTTAGTCCAATTCCAAGGAATAAACATATAAACAAAATAAAGAATGGAAAATAGACAAGCAATATATACAGGAAATAAAAGGCATAGAAATAGGCAAGAAGTATATACAAGATATAGGCAATTAAAAGCAAAGATAGGCATACAAGACGTTCACGATATACACATGAATAAAGGAAAGAGAAGAAGCATGTGAGACATAATCAAACAAAGTATATACGGTCATGCTGAGATAATATACATATAATATAATGCAATGAATCAAATAATATGAGATGCAAAATGCAAAATTTTTTTTTTTTGAAAAAAAGTTTTATTGATGTAATTTAAAATGCAAGATGCAATTTTTAAAAGAGTTTACTGATGCAAATGTAAGATGCAAAATGCAATTTGGAAAAATTTAGTGATGCAGATGTAAGATGCAAAAAAAAAAATAAAAGTTTATTTGCACTTTTGTCCAAATCAATGAATATATACAAATATGAATGTTCATGAATGAAATTGAATTTTAAAAACATTTCAAAATTAACCCTAAATTGAAAACAAGACTTTTTCAAAAAAAGATGGCTCGACTCTCATTTCATCCCCAGCGGAGTCGCCAATCTGTCGAAACGTCTAAAAAGCCGCCCGACGGGAAATTTAAAGAAATGAAAAGGATTTTGAAAACAAGAAAAGGAGTCGCCACTAACCATTTGATTTAGGTAGGTTAGCCACCTGTTTTGACTCCGTTTGACCTAACATAATCTAGAAAGAGTACCTTAGGTTGAACAAATGTTGGTCCACGAAAATAAGTTTTGGGTTCGGGAGTCGGTTACCCTTGAGGAAGGATTAGCACCCCCGAAGCGCCCGGAAATCGGTACCATAAAGCCTTGTGAAAATTCATTTTAGGGTTAATAACAAAAATGTTTCTTTTGAACTGAAATAAAATAAACTAAAATAAAGAATCTACAAATGTCGGAGTAGAACTCTTTTTGGTATGGGTTAGTTCACCCTTAAAGGAAATTCGGTTTAATGAGATTCGTATTGAAATTTGGTTAGAAAATTCCCAATGTAGAATAACCGAGTTGAGAACTTCCAAAAATAAACTTTGAAAATCAAAATGTTAAAACAAGTAATTTTTCAAAGATAAATTTTGATTTAAAAGAAAATAATGGTTTTGAAAAAGATGAGTTTAAATTTAGAAAGACTTCAATTGTTAAGGACTAAATTGAAATCTTTCGAAAATATTTTTGGATTTTTGAAATTAATGTCGGAATAATCAAATTCCTTTTATTGATGATGAATTTTGATTAAAAACAAGATTTTTTAAAAAGAGTTTAATTTTAAATGGAAAGATTCCAATGTAGAGGCCTAATTGAAATCTTTCAAAACATTTTTGACCTTTTTGAAAATAATGTTGGAATAATTGAATTCCTTTTACTATTGGATCTCATTTTTAAAACTTTGATTAAAGAAATTAACCAAAGTTTAATTTTTATAAGAAAACCTCAACTATTGATTAAGTTTGAGATTTTCCTAAAAAAAAACATTTTTAGATTTTTTTGAAAATTATGTCGGAATTGAAATTCCTTTTGCTGATAAGGGGGATTTTGAAAGAAAACATTTTTTTGGGGTCTTTGAAAATTGACATTAATTAAAGAAAACCTCGAATATTTGATGAAAAAATAAACATGATATGCATGTAATTTTGAAGAAATTAAATGAAAAAAATATATATATTTTTTTTGGCTTTTTGAAGGGATAAAAACTCTCCTAAATCTCCACCGTACTTCCGATGAAAAACTTAGAGAAATTTCTATCTTGGTAGACCCTTGAGCATCTCGTACTTCCGAGACACCCTCCGGCTTCCCATGCATATGAATTTTATGAAAACGATGCCCTAATTTCTAAATACATGAAGTGATGGAACAAAATAAACCAAGAGAATGGGTTATCACAAGAAATATGTTAGGCATATATAAAAAATGCATGAGCCCTAATTTTTTTAAAATATCATAAATGATGTAAATGGGCCTAAGCTAAATGACATATGAATATTGAAATAACCTAAATTTAAATGACATGAAAATATTAAAAATCACGTAAATTACTAAATGGTATAAAATATTAAAATGACCTAAATTTCAAAATGTCATGAAAAATATTAAAATGAATTAAATTACTAAATGCCGTAAATAATGCATGTATACCTAAAATTAATATGGCAAATGATAAAATAAAAAAATAAAACAAAGTGAGCCTAATCATTTTTTTTACAGCATCCTCCTCCTAAAAAAAAAATAGTTTCTTAAAAGAGAAAAAAAAAACCTTAAAATATTACCCAATTAATCCTTAAACAACAATAGTCCATTAGAAGCCAATCCAAACAATCTATTCGACAACTATTAAAACCCAAAGCAAATGTAGTCCAATATTTAAGCTCATATAGATATCTATGCCAAGCAGTTCATCAGAAGTCTACAAGTCAACCCATTTAACAGATAACAATAGTGATCCCAAACAATAAGCAAATTCACATTATCCATCTAGCAAGGATAGTATAATTTAAAAGAACAACAAAAGAAAGCAGTCCATGGCCTCATACTTGAATTAATTAAAAACAATCCACGTAAATCAACAATCAAAAGCCGGATGAACTAATACAAACAAAGACACCCAACAAAATATAAAAAAATTAATCTAGTATGATGACAGATCCCAAAATCCAAATACAATAATCAAAACAAAGACAGGTATCTGTCAATTATAGCCCAATAAGCATGGATAAATGTACCCAAATTAGTAACAAGGAAAATACTCAATCAAAACTATTCAAAAGCCCACCAAATACTCAAAAAAAAAATTTCAATTCAATTATTAACCAAAGGACATGGCATCAGCAAAGTGCTAAACACATTGTAAACAAAACAGAGTCCCACAATAAGTATAAAATCAAACCCATATGCAACTAAACTCAACAGGTTAGAAGAATATACCCCACACGCAGAACGAACTCACGTTTTGACTCTCTTGAAACCCCTTTTCTTCCTTTCTTCTTAGATTTCCGTCACAGCCACCCTTCTTTGATGAGATATCGATCTCTGCTTTTCCCGGAATGAAACCTTTTGCAACTGTCAACTAATTACAATCTCTTAAACCATCAAGAATTGCAAACCTCCGTTTCCGGAAACTCAACCATCTCATTCCCCTCTATGCGGTACTGTTCATTCGGCGGATGCACTATTCATCCGGCGGCTGCACTGTTCATCCGGCGGCTGCACTATTCATCCGGCGGTTGCACTGTTCATTCGGCGGCTGTACTATTCATCCGGCGACTTTTCACACCTTAGACAATTTGCACAACTTGCATTTGTCTACTTTCATAATATTTTCAACCCCCCCCCCCTTTTTTTTTTTTCTTTTTTCTTTTTTTTTTAAATAAAATTCAACTAAATCAAATGAACAAAGAAAACAAGAATGGTAGAAAGAAAAAAAAAATAAACAAAACGAAAAAAAGGGTGTCTACATTATTTATGACATTATCGCATGATTTCATATATTGCTCGAATATCCTTTATTTTTAAGCCTTGTATCATCTTGGTTGCCCGCCTGACGAGGCACGCATCTCGAGGTGGTACGGCGGTTGTCACGTGGCCGAGCCTGCGGGTTGGGGCGTGACACCACATCACATGCCATGTGGCATATTGGATGATGTGGCAATACCACATTAGCGAATCAATTTTTTTTAAGGATTTGGGGATCAAAATGTTAAATTTTACAAAGATAAGTGACCAAATCACAAGTTTTTATAGTTGAATGACCAAAACAGAAAATCTTTAAAATTAAGTGACCATTTATATAATTTATCCATATATAACCCCTCTTGTATTCATGGATATATGAAAATCTATCATCATTCTCATCTTCTTCTCTCTTTGTCGGCACACCACTAGTTTGTTTTTGTGACGAGTCTTCAAATATTATAACTGTTCCTTCAGTGAGGAGCTTTGAAATTTTAGATTAGACAAATAAAAAGATGAAAAAAAATACATAACCAATTTAGGATTATCCAACTAGAGCTGCTCAAGGGCCGGACTACTCGCTCGAACCCGAAAGCCCGCCCAAAAAATAGGAGGGTTTGGACAATATTATAGGGCCCGAATTTCGGGTCTTGGACAAATGATGAAGCCCATTTTTAAAATGGGCCGGGCCTTGGACACAACTTTGAAGCCCGAGCTCGGCCCGGTCCCGGCCCTTTTTCATATAATATAGTTTTTATATTTTTTATTTTTAGAAATATTAAATATGTATATAAGATTATTATTTTAAATATTACACTTTAGATATATTTTTAATAAAAAATATAATCTTAAATAATTATAAAGATTATTCTATAATTTTTATTTTTTTTAATTTTTATTTAAGGCAAAAAAAAAAAATTTAAACGGGCTTTTGTGCAGGCCTTGGACATAATGTCAAGCCCGAATTGTGGGCCGGGTCGGGCCTGAGCAAGGCAACTTCTTGTTTTTCTTAAGTCAAAGCCTGGCCCGAATCCGGCCCGGCCTGGCCCATGAGCACCTCTATATCCAACCAAATCATGTTTGTTCACATGCTTTTATTTATTACTAGTATATGTGTTATATGCATTGCATATGGTTAGACTAGTTATTATCAAAATAGTTATTTAATTAACTTTATTTCAATATATTTTAGATATTAAAATAATTAATAGTTAAAGTTAAAACTTAATTCATTTAGAATTTTTTCATTTTAATATATACTACATGAAACTAAAACTATAGCATAAATTTCAAATTAGACTATATGAAACTAAGTGATAATTAAATTATTTTCTTCAAGATAATATAGTGGTAATTATTTATATTAAAGTAAAATTAGTAGTTGTCTTAATCTGCAAGTACACAAAATCGAGATAGTATAGAAAAAACAGTATTCCAAGATATCATTCCCACAATTTATCGAGTTGTATAGCTTTGGTGCTAGCCTCCTTGGGATTTTCCATATTAACTTCCTACAAAGAAACCACAAATATAAGTGAATGATCATCTTCAAGAAATTGGATTGGCAAAGATTTAAAGACTTGAAATACTTTCCTTTCTTCACCAATCTTGAATGTAGCAATGGATGCTCCACTAGTGGTTATTTCCTTTTGAGAGAATAAATTGGATGGCACATAAGATTTCACGTTGAAATTGGAAGCAGAAAAAGGTTCGGCGCAGGTAAAAGTTGAATTTGGCACGGGAGACATGATTGGAAGTTCGGTGGACAATTTGAGAGACACTCCCGAGTGAGATAAGGTCGGGTCCGGCACGGGAGGTGTTGTTTGTGGCTCGCCAATAGCTTCATCAATAGGTTTGTCGCGGGAGGCCTTTGGGTACCACGAGTGACACGCCCGGACCTAGTCCGCACGTGTCAAGTATTATATTTATGTAAATTATTTAGCCAAGAAACCAAATTATATTTTTCATAGACGTTTTGAACTTCCTTTAGCTCAATTTCGAGTTTAGAAGTTTAAAATCAAGTCCGAAGTCGAATTGGGGGTAATTGGGCACGTAATCGGAAGCAATTAGGGCCATGTTGGCTGAAGTCAACCTAAAAAGATTGACTTCAGCCCAGCTGACCACAAAGGGAGGTCGGGTAACCAACCCCCCTTTAATGCCATTTCTTCTTTTTTTTTTCTTCTCACGTTTTTCTCTTCTTCTTCTCTTCATTTCTTTCTTCCTTCAAATCCTTTCAATTTCCTTTAAATTTCCAGCCTTAAATCCATCATTAAACACTTTATCAATCATCAATAACAACTCCTTTAGCTTGTTTGAGAATCAAAAACATCAAATTCATGAAGAATTTTTGAAATCTAGAAATCTGTCAAACTGACGACAGATTGTTCATCAGCTCATAACTTTCAATTCAACCGTGGGAATTGGCTGTGTTTTTGGTATGTTATTTTAGACTCATCAAGCTTTAATTTGATAGCTTATACACCTCATTTCGTGGCCTGAGCTGAAAGTTATGCTAATTTGAAGTTGAATTTCGCTGCTGCCCAGAAAATCTGCACACCTTGCTGTTTTGCTTCGAATTTCTTGCTGAATTCATTGTTTAATTCCGTTTTTTTTGCTATGGGTTCAAAGATTATGTATCTAAGATTACTTGTTTCAATTCTCATGCATTTTGGTGGAGAATTGAATTTAGGAATAGTGCAACCAGATTTTCTGGTTGCTGAAGAAATGTGCAACCCGGATCCATTTGGATCCGAGTTGGACCCAGCTGATTGGGTCATTTCCAATTTGGGTCTTAAGGTGCAAAATGGTCATTTCGCGGCCCTAGGTCCCAATTAACTTATTATAACTTCAATTAATTTACGGACTTGCCCAATTTTACTCCGAGACCTTAGAAACTCTAATTAGATTTTACCTAGGTGTTTAATTTTTAGTCAATTGCTTTTATTAATCAAATTAGATTTTAATTTGATTATTTAGGTACGTGATTGTACGAGGTTGGAACCAGTAGCAATTTGAGCCTAGTCGTTCGTGGGAATTTATTGGGAGTATACAAACCTCCCTCACTTGTGAGTGGCTTGGATTATATTGGTTGACCATTGAGGGTTAACCGTTTTCAAATTTATTTATAAATGCTTTATTAAATTGTTTATATATGTTTTGGGATATAAATTGTCCACCCTCACACACCCAGTTTACAAATGATTTAAAGGGTGGGAATTTCAATAAATTATATATATTGAAATTATTATTGATTATTGTATGGGGAACGATACCCCTGAGAGATTGGTATTATTATTGATTATTGTATGGGGAACGATACCCCTAAGAGATGAGAGATTTAACATTGTCCTCGGGGCTCCAATATGTGGGAGCGTGGACCGAGTTGAGTGCATGCGTGTTACTCAGCCGTGGACCGCCTATCGAGGGGAACGGTGAGTCGCTCCTGGTTGCGAGAGGCGCGTAGGGAAACTCGCCAGGACTTCAGATGCTGTGTTCCACCACAGCAAGGCAAACGTCAAGGGAATGAGCCAGAGAGTAAAGTAAAAATGTTTTAAAAGTATAAAGTAACCCTTGACGGTCCAGTGGATACCCCAGTGCACGGGTATACCTTATTGGGACGATTTCAGATGCCAGCCCTTATGTAAATATTATTATGGATTTGATATTTGATTTGGCTTGGGATTTACTATATTTTAGTAAATGATTTATTAAATTGATATTTGGATTACTTCATATCCCCAGCCTGAGGTGATCGGTCTTTATAACCGAGTCTCTCACTGGGTACAAGTTTATGTACTCACCCCATTCACTTTTGTTCTCAGATCATCAGACTTTGGACGGCGGACGTCCTGGTGGCCAGTGATCCCAGTTCGTCTCTGTGGACACTATATTGTAGGTGCCACCTCATTTTACTTGGTATATCTTGGCTCGGAATATTATTACATCTTACATATACATTTGTATATTTATAAATAATACTTTCCGCTGCATGGAGCATCGTAAGATGTGACATTTTATTTTGAAATATTTTTAAACTGTATTATCTATGATAATTTCGTATGTTTTCATATATTGCTCGAATATCCTTTACTTTTAAGCCTTGTGCCATCTTGGTTGCCCGCCTGACGAGGTACACATCTCGAGGTGGTACGGCGGTTGTCGCGTGGCCGAGCCTTCGAGTCGGGGCATGACAACGAGAGACTCAAATTTTTTCCAATTTTCTCACTTTTTTGATGCTCCGATGCTGTGACTTCAACCCACTCATCTTTCTCATGAAGTTTAACTTTAAAGATATCATGAAAGAAATCGAAATTGGTCTCATAATACTTTTTCTTTCTTGGCCATTTTTTCAACCTTTCAGGGTTTGCAATGGGTGGAACATAAGGTTGGATGTCAGGCTCAGGATTTGAAGAAGATTCTAAACTCATCTCACCTTCTTTATTATCCTACCACATATTGTCATCATCAATCACAAGCTCATCGAATTTCTTCATAAGATTTTCCTCCATAAGAGCTTCATCTTGCACTTTTATAGTTTGGGCAAGTTGAGATACTTGCATCTCCAAATTGGATAGATGCATTATGAGATTGTGTGAGGCTATCAATACATGACATGATGGTTGCATTATTGGTTTGCAGTTGATTCATCATGCTAGTTTGCATTTGATTCATGGTAGCCGTTAATTGCTTCATTTAGTCTTCTATCCCATTGTTTTGTGGAGGTTGTGGTTTTTGAAACTCCCAATTCATACAAGCATGAGGTACATGACCATACATGCCATAATGATAACAAGCCTCCCAACTGTGGAACATCTTTTGCTTGATTAAATCAATCACCTAAAAGCAAGTAAAAGCAGGAAGTTAATAAAACTAGAATTAATATAAATAGCAAATATATAGTCCCCAGCAATGGCACCAAAAGCTTGGTTGCCTTCATCTGCAAGTGCACAGAATCAAGATAGTATAGAAAAAGCAGCATTCCAAGATATCGTTCCCACGAAGACTAATATTTACTCATTTAATTAATTCTAGTTAAACCAAACAATTAAATTAAATTAAAGAAGAAATAAACTAAATTATTAACTAATCAAAACAACTAATTAGATAAAAGAAAATCAATAAATAAGAAAATATTAGGTCTTTGGGGTTCACTTGCAAGGAATAATTAATTATCATGCAATTCTAATTATTCAAGTTGAAATAACAATTACATTAAGGTATCTGTGTCCTCTCCCAAGGTACACAAGTATATTCAATTAAGTGATTATCATCTTCTGATGTATAATCGAATTAATCAAACTCAGTAAGCACAAGTAATCTATTGGTTATCACCCTAGTTGAGGATATCCATATCTTTAACTCTAAGATGTTTATTCTTCTAGTGCACGGATTATACTTCATCACCCAATTCTTCATACAATGCCAAAGAGTGAATCTATGGTGATCAAGCATAAATTCATAATTAAGATCAAGAAGAATAAATTTAACCAACAAATAATCAAAATATACATAATTAAAAATCCAAACAAGCTACATCCCTAACCCTAACTAGGGAACTAGCTACTCATAAAATAAAACAAGAATAAATTGAAATAAAACAAGGTCTAAGATATAAAATCCAAGACATCCTAAGAGAACCTTAAGATGAGTAGTTATACTAATAGCTAGCTAGGTTTCATAAAATTGCTTGGAAAATAAGTTAAAGTCCCTACTGAGCTTGGTCTTCAAGACGCGTCATACAAGCCAAGAATCCAACTTGATTTGCGGCAATATAATCACATCTCTCGCATGGGAGAGCCATAAGTTAGGCATGGGAGTCGTCCTTCTTCTTGGCTTTCTCATTTGCTTTAATTTAGGCTTCATGTCATGTGGTTTGGTTTTCCTTGTTTTGCTCTAATTTGCTATTCACGTGAACTCCTATCATAAGCTTACGTGGTAAGCTTTGACTTAAGCTTTTGATTCCACTTGGCTTCTACTTTTGTGGCCATCCTTCAATTTTAAAGCTCCACGCATGATTCCATCAAGTTCCAAAACTAAGCCATATTAGCTTCAATTATTACTTACAAACAAATAAATCAAATATGAGAGAATATCTTAAATTTCATATTAATTTAGACCATAAAAGTGCTAAAAATATATATTAAGTTAACCACTAAAGATATACTAAATATTACCTTATCAATTAGTTAAGTACTGTTATCATTTAATAAATATATAAAAATATTTAGTTGAAGATAAACAAAGAGTTTTAATTTAATTAACTCAACAAACCTTTTACCCAAAAACCCAATGTTTTATTTTTTAAAAGCCCAATATAAAAGGTAAAATCTAAATCCAATGATATTTTTGAAATATGTTGAAGAAAAATTAAGAGATAATTAAAATGAATCAGACATTTTATCCAACTCTCACTTATATATATATATATATATATATATATATATATTATGGATAACAAAAGAAGAGATTATAGGCTTATAGTTAACATGAGAGAAAAAAAAAATGATAAATATGGAATTATTGCCAAATGTGAAAGACAGCTTGTTAGTAGATCTCTACCCGAACTCCATCTTCCGGAAGCATATTTGTAGAGAGGGTTTTACGTTTCTTACTCATCCAAAAAGGATGATTACTCTTGGGTTAATAGGAGTTAAACCAAAAAAAGAAATTAACAAATTGGAAAAAATTTTATATTGTTTCAACCGTTTCAGAGAAACACTATCAAAATCTTACTCAGATGTAGAATTAAGAGAGAATTGGTCATCGTAAATAAGACTTGACTCAACAACTCAACAATATTTGCCTATAAAAGAACCAACACACACTACATATATATTTATAAAACTTTTTAAGAGATGATTAAGATATAGTCTCGGGTCAATAGGTTAATATAATTAGGGCAAATATCACATAGTATTATAAAATAGAGCTTTACTTTTTTTTTTTGGAAGGAATAGAGCTTTACTTGTTGAAAAACACATCTCAACGAGATTCATTAGCTCAGTATTTGAAAACTGTGTAATGCTTGTGGCATAAGGCAAGGTCAAGCATATATTATAAGCTTTTCCTCAAATTCCTTACAACACATGCATTAACATAGTATTGAAACAGAGCTTTTGGTTCTCTTGATGATGCATGTGAGAGACCTCATGAGCCTGCGGGCAAGTTATATAGGCAAGGGGAACCACCTACTGGCAAAGACTTGCCTTGAATGACCAATTCTTCAATGAGAAACATTTTGTAATTTATGGTAAGAAAGTTAGACATTTTTATTTTTTGGAAACTAAATCAATATGTCCATGCAGCAAATATTTCCAACAACCTCTGCCACCTGGTTACGATCATATGGTTGAAAATGAACTGGTGTTTCATTTCTAAAAGGAAGGTAATCTTCCCATGGGATTTCATGCCTTTCTGCTATTGGTGTAAATTTAACTAATGTATTTCTCAAAAAAAATAAAAACTATTGTAATATATATTGGTTTTCCTGTAAAATGATAGAGGGAAATATAAAACAAAATATATATATATTTATATATATACTATAAGATACATTTTGCAAGGTTATAACTTGCATACAAATTATTTGCAAGGTTAAAAGATCAAACTACCTAGTCAAGAAGACTCTCTCTCTCTCTCTCTCTCTCTCTCTCTCTCTATATATATATATATATATATTTATGTGACTATGATTTAATGTTTTTAACACGACCGTTAAGATTTTATTAAAATCCTTTTTTTCTTTTTCTTTTTTACCGTTGGTAAATATGAAAATGAATACTATGCGATATTTGTTTGTTGGTTGTTTATTCGTTAAGAGATGATTGTTTGGTTGTTATGTTTGTTTTCACTTTATCATATAAGGTAATCTTTTTGGCCCTTTCTTTTTGGGGAAGATTTGCTGGACCTTACTCATTAAGTGGGCAAGCAGATAAGCCTTACCATATTATAAGATCATGGATGCTTGGGAAGTTATCTATGTAGGATTATCCAACTTAATCAGAATAATTTTAAATTTAAAGCTCAAATCGGCAACAAATCAATGTAAATAGGTCTGGGATGAGAAATTATTGGATGGATCCATCTTGGTCATGGGACCAATTTACGGAACTAATCAATATAATTATTATATGGCTAATCTGTTACTAAATTAAAGGCTAAATTTCAGCAGTTATTTTGAATTGTCAAAATACTGACATGTTTAACATTGTTTCCAATTGAAATTTTAGCCTAAATAACCGGCAAACCAATTGGAGTTTTCCAGATTCAAACTTGCATTTGGGTTTCACCTTCAGGCTTCGGTACCCTTTGCATTTTAGAGTTTTCATTCTTCTTCTTCGAGAGAGAAAACACACTTTGATTTTCTTCTTCTTGCTCTGTTAAATTAAGACATGGGTACTCAAGCTCCTTCTGATGACAGAGATTACACCAGGAGCCGCAGTGTAAGTTTATCTATGTAACTCTTCTTTTATATATGCATGCGCTCACTGTTTTGTCAATTGCTTCTTTTATCAGCAAGTTAATGAAAAAATTTTCCAAGCTCATTGCAGTTTTGTCTTTTAACTTTATTCTCTTGTATATCTCTCTAGGATTATGTGTTTTTGGTTTTTAGCTCTTTAGTTTTCTCAATGTCCGGTGCTGATTTTCGTTACTGTACGTATTTAGTCCCTCTACTATAGATTTTTATTCATTTTAATCCATGTACTCGAATTTTATTATTGAATCTACTGATATAACTGGGGATATTTTCCCTCCGAAAGATTGGGGGATGCTTCAATAATTCCCAGCCACCATTTCATCTTGAAGATCCCATTTTTATGGGGATTTATTAAAATGTGAAAAGGATAGAAAAAAGGCATATGTTGGTGGTTTTCGCTAAGCTTAACTTTATCTGCTTATCTGATTTCGATTTACTTTTTCTTTTTTTTTTTTTTTAAGTCTGTTACGTACCTTTTTTGTGAATCATGAATTATGAATTCTATTGCTGCCAAAAATACCATAACTGATTGAGAGATTTGTTCCATTGTGAATCACAGATTGAAGAAAAATTAGCAAAGCAGAAAGAAATTGATGATTGGCTGCCAATAACCGCATCAAGAAATGCAAAATGGTGGTATTCAGCTTTCCACAATGTCACTGCTATGGTTGGAGCTGGTATCCTGGGTCTCCCCTATGCCATGGCTGAACTTGGATGGTATGTTCCCACAGTTCCAATTCCAACTGCAAACTACTTACTGAACCAAGGATAATTTTAATTAAATTTGATTCATCAATCTAGCGTTATTATTTGGTATCAGGGGTCCTGGTGTGGTTGTCCTAATCCTATCATGGATTATTACTCTGTATACCCTATGGCAAATGGTTGAGATGCATGAGATGGTTCCAGGGAAACGTTTTGACAGATACCATGAACTTGGCCAATATGCCTTTGGTGAAAAACTTGGTCTCTACATTGTGGTGCCACAGCAACTCCTGGTTGAAGTTAGTCTCTCCATTATTTACATGGTTACCGGAGGCCAATCATTGAAGAAGTTCTATACCACTGTCTGCAGTTCCTGCAAAGACATTAAATTAACCTATTTCATCATGATTTTTGCGTCGGTTCAGTTTTTTCTGTCTCACCTTCCCAACTTCAACTCCATCTCCGCTGTCTCCTTGGCAGCAGCAGTCATGTCCTTGAGGCATATATTTACATCTTTCCATCTGCCATTTCTGATACATTTAACCGAATTTGAAACTAATGCAAGTTTCTTAATTGTCATACAGTTACTCTGTGATTGCTTGGGGAGCTTCAGCGGCAAAGGGTGTTGTGCCAGATGTGCAATATGGCTACAAAGCTAAGACTACTGCAGGAACAGTGTTCAACTTCTTGGGTGGTTTGGGGGAGGTAGCTTTTGCCTATTCTGGGCACAATGTGGTGTTGGAGATCCAAGCCACCATCCAGTCTACACCCGAGAAGCCATCAAAGGGACCAATGTGGAAAGGTGTTGTGGTTGCCTATATTGTCGTCGCCTTGTGCTACTTCCCTGTTTGTTTTGTTGGGTATTATATTTTTGGCAATGCTGTGGAAGGCAACATCCTCTTCTCTTTGGAGAAACCAGCATGGCTTATTGCTATGGCTAACATGTTTGTTGTTGTTCATGTTATTGGAAGCTACCAAGTGTGTATCAATCAATAATTCTTTACTACTATACTATTAATCTTCTTGTTTATCAGATTTTATCATAAATTATATGTGTATTACAAGTGAGATAACTAATTAGATTTTCCTTTAACTTTTATCTATCTAGGTTTATTCAATGCCTGTGTTTGACATGATGGAAACTCTACTAGTCAAGAAACTACATTTCAGGCCAACAAAAACACTTCGATTCATTGTACGCAATTTTTATGTCGGTTAGTAAAACTCTTCCCTTATTTCAACCCACTTTCTTGTAAATCAAGGTACGTAGTGATATCAACTGAAATGGGGATTAGAGGATTTTAGTTATTATCATGTCATACATATCTTTTATTTGCAGCATTCACAATGTTTGTTGGCATTACCTTCCCTTTCTTCTCGGGTCTTCTATCATTTTTTGGAGGATTTGCTTTCGCACCTACATCATACTTTGTAAGCCACATTCTCTCGTTATGCCATGCCATCTTCCCATCTCATTAGAAATGTACCAATTCCAATTCCATTACTCATTTAGTTTTTTTTTTCTTGCCTTTTGTTGCTTATAGCTCCCTTGCATCATCTGGCTTATCATCTACAAACCAAGAAAGTTGAGCTTATCTTGGTGGACTAACTGGGTATGTAAACTTGATTTCAACCTTATTAACCTCACTGTTACAATGTGCTTCAAATAGTTGTATAGTTGGTCTCATTTGGGTTTCCTTTTGTTTCTTTCTTTTCCCCCAGTTCTGCATTGTATTCGGTGTTGCCTTGACGATCCTAGGACCGATTGGAGGGATGAGGCAGATCATCCTTGAAGCCAAGACCTATGAGTTTTACTCTTAATTGTTGTCTTTCCACATTAGAAAGAAGTGGAAGGGTTTCATGTTTTCTTCAGAATGGTTCTTTATCTTGTTTTCTTGATTTGATTTTATTGCATCTTGCCAAAGACTGGTAAAATTATGTCAAATTAACAGAAACTGTGAAACTGAAATGCAAACCCAAAGTTTCCAATGTTTTCATAGCAGGCAAATGTGATAGAAAAGCAACAATAACTCAATAAGTTAATAACCATCCTTGCTAGAAACAACATTTGCAGACATGTAAATCGCTTGCATGATCCAATTTTCGTCATTCAAGCAATAAAATCTGCCTACCAGGTGGGCAGTACTAATTAGAAATGAGCCTCTGATCATACTGAGAAAATCAACTAGTACAAAACTCTCAACATGCAAAACTAACCTACTGTGTACTCTATTTGGGGTCACCACTCACCATAGCTGAACTTACTGTAAATTGTATAGGTTAGCTGGTATTCTTAGACATTGCAGAAGAAGCACTAATTTGTGAAACAAAATCCAAAATTTATGTAGCGTTGGACCTAAGAAATGAAGATGTGAGAACTCAGAGTCAGAGCTCAGGAAAGATGAAAGCATAGGAGAAACTTGATTATGAAGTGTATCTAATTGGATAACTCTCAAAAGAATGGATCCGATTTTGGGATGTTCAAACTGAGCATCAACTTGAAATTTAAAAGCCAACCCTCCTTGCCTATTTTGGATATTTATGTGAGGCTCTTTATCGGTTTCTCCTTAAGCCCAACAAGACGTCGGAATTACCTATTCTATTTGTACTATCATAACTAATGCTATATATGCTCTATCCGGAAAAAAAATTTCATCTTAATACTCTTAGTGTAAAGAAATTAGATGAAAAATGAAGCAGTCCAACTCATCTTTGCCATAATTATACTTGAATCAGAAGTTCAATCTTCATAATAAGTTTGGTACTTATAACGTTTTGCAGTTTGCAAAGTAAAATTCCAAAAAGAAAGCATGCCAAACTCGTAGAAGATTCCCTCTAAAATCTTATGGCATCAAAAAATTACAGAGAAAAAATAAATCCCATTAAGAATATAGCAAATTACTATAATAATTATATAACCTTTCACAGTCTACAGTATCCACACATGCAATTCCCTTTGATATTTCACTCCCTGAAAGGAATACATATATAGCTGTCTCTCCTAAGTCCCAACTGTCCCTTGCCTCACAAAAATCCATCCTTTCTTAATTTGCCAAATTTCCCTTAATTTTTTTTCCTTTTTTTCTTAATTCATTTTTATACACATGAGCCTTGGGGTACAATTTTATATAAAGTTATTTGAAAATTTAATTTTTCAAAGGAAAATATAACTTAGTTTCAACATATGCTGCTCTTCAAGTTGAAAGCTAGCGGTTTCCATTATCTTGTTTTTGCATTTATGAGAAGTAAACAACAAAAGCTGACTAACCTTACTAAATTAGAATAAACTGGTTGAATTTTACTTGGTATATATTTAGAAGTTCCAGTGACTTTCCTCAGGGTTGTAGAATTCTATATGCTAATTAATTAGCCAACTGGGGCTTGGCTATAGCTTGTAAAGCTAAACCAAGTTTTGGGTGTATTTGTAAAACAAATTAATTTTAAATCCGTAGGTAACCTTAACAATAAATCTTCTATGGATCATTATTACTCCGCTCATATTTATGTGTCCTATTTAACTGAAATCTTAAATTAAGAAAAGAGTTATTTTACAAAATTATGTACAAATTTTACTTTAATTTTCAAAATTACCCTTAACCTTTCTCACTTTCTCTCAACTATTGCATTAAGACTTTTACAATTCAAACTAAGAGAGTTAAAATGGAACAATGGTAAATTTGGGGGAAAACATAATTAATGCTTTATTGAAATTATAAAACAACAAATAAAAAAGAATTTAAGAATGGGACACATAAAAAAGAATTTAAGAATGGGACACATAAAGAAGAATGGAGGAAGTATTTGTGTTATACCCGTTTCTTAAGAGAAACACACCACTATTTTAGTTAGTTCTTGTCAGAGATTATCAATCCGGTCGGATAGTTTCTCATATAAATATTATCTACAAGCTTAAAGTAGTTTGGGCCTCCAAATTAACTTAAATACTTATTAATTATAATAGATATAGTTACTGAATTCAACTACTTGCTTATAAAGGGTCTTTGGGCCAAAGCCGAGATAGGGGTAATAGGGCTTCGGCAAATATAACTCCCTATTAAAATTATCCCTAAAAGAATCCCTTTCAGGCTATCCACAGTATCTTTGCATATATTTTATATTTTATATTTTAGAAATCTATATTTATTATTCCCTCCTTTCCATAATATCTGTCGTTTTTGAGAGAATTTTTTTTTTCAAATTATTTGTCACTTTAAGACTTCTATAAAGTATTAATTACATTGTTTACAACTTTACCCTTCATTTTTTGAATTAATCCTACAAAGCATTTATTATTAAAAAGAAAGTAATAAAAGGGTAAACTTGTCTTTTCATAATATTTTATCTAAATTCTAAAAGTCTTTAATGACAATTTTAATCATTGTACAAAACCTTAAAACGACAGATATTGTGGAGATGATGGAATATCTATATCTATACTTATAAATTAATCTTATCCCCTAGTAAATTTCTTTTTTGACCCTATGATTTGGCATTTAGTGGATCCATTGCTAAACTATTTGGTAATATCCTACTATAGAAATTAATATGGTATAAAAATTTCCTTTTTATCCTCTTAATTGACAATTGACAATTTTAGATTTAGAATATTAATTCGTAATTTTAGTACAAAATTACTATAGCTCACAAAAAATAAATTTCTAATATCTATTTTTTCCTTTTTTTTGTTAACAATTTTTTTTTATATTTATGCTTCATTTTATTATTATTATTATTATTATTATTACCTTAGAAAAATAAAAAATTAGAAGGATTTTTTGAGAAAATAAACAGACTTTTTTGAGAAAATAAACAAACAATGCATCAAGTACTTAAGTAATCGGGTCTATTGACTTATTATCCCAGATTCATCTCATCATCTTTTAATTCATTTTTTTTTCTCTTCTTCGGCATTTTGTTGGTTTAAGAGAAGAGAGCTAGGGCTGCGATGTGGACAGCCTTTTCCTCTGCTCTCTCTTAGACCGACGGTAGCCTACCTTTGTTCCTCATGTTTTTCTCCTTCTTTTGTATCAATTTCTCCTTAATCTTCTTCTGTTGCTTTTAACTTTTTTTTTTTGAAAAAAAAATTGGGAAGTTTTGTATCTATTTCTTTAGATGTTGCTAAAGAAAAGACCAAACAAAATGAAAAAATAGAGATTTAAGACGAAAGGAAAGGGAACGAGGAAGGGACAAATGTTTGCTTTGTGGATGAAGTGTCTGGGCTAGCATGGAATTGGAAGCCCGTTGGAAGAGCATGTTACTCCTTTGCCAGTGGCCAACGAAATAGAGGTAAGAGTTAAAATGGATAAAGGAGCTTAAACAATTGCAATTCCCATTTTTTTTGTTGTTAGTAAAATGTCTTTGTTTTTTCTGTTGCAAGGGCGTTCCTTTTGGGGGAGGAGACAAAACAGTAACAAGAAGGGGAGTTCTCCTTAAGAATTAAGATGGTTTGGCTTCTAACTGCAATATATTACAACAAAAGCCTCCTACAAATGATTTTGGCCAGCTTAGTTTTATTTCAATGTTGGGAAGTTTTATGCCTGCAAATTGCATCTAACTGCTAAGTTTTTATTTATCTTTACAAGAAACAGAGACGTCAATAAACTTGATTGGAAAATGGCTTGACTCAGTGTGAGTTAATTATTACTTGGCTATTTGCAACCTTTGTTCTTGATTTTATTGGGAAAAAAACTTGATTTGTATCCTTACTCTGACTTTAACGTAAATTTGTTTTTATTACTTCAATGCTTCATAGTCTATGTCGAATATGATTTTTTGAAGAGTTCAGTTATGAATAGAGTACCTTCTTAATATAAATATAATTTTTTTAAATATTTTTTTATTCTCAATAAGTTTAAGGTATCCTCTTGCAGGAGTTTCTTTGTACCTCAATGAAGTAAGCATTAAGTTATCTCTTACATATATCTTATTTCTTTGACTGCTTATAATTCAATGACTGATTAAATGCATTCTTTCTCCCACTGCCCTAGCTAAATTACCCTTTTGGTCCTTTGATATCCCAATTGTCATTAAATTTCATTGAGCTTATTTCTTGAACTGTTAAATGTTACTGCATTTTCTATGACAATGGATTTTTAGTGATTCATTCTTTCTTAACTAGATTGCTTTCTAAGATTAATTCCTTTGTTGTGTGGACTATGACTAAGAAGCAATCACACACTCCTGACTAAGTGCAATTTGTACGTTGGTGAATATCTTTGTAGAAAAATGGTCCATGTGACCATGTGAAGTAATTTTAAGATAAACAAAAATCATTGTCCAATCATTGATCCATGTAGAAAAGTTCATTGTTGCAATCACTGTTCTTTTGTTCCCTTTCATGTGTTTTCTACTACATCTTTTTACTTTGCTCAATTGAATCTGTTTAATGATCATCAGTGGAAGGCAATGCACAAGACTATCTGTATGAGGGATTTTCATGTGTGTTTTGAGATAGATCCAAAATGCTAAGGTCTAGAGGCTAATTACTATAGTGATGGCAGATGAACAGATCATAGCTTAGATGCTGGAAGTCAGAGAATATTATGATTTTTTTTTTCATGAACCTTATAATGATTTTGTGATGTTTATATGATCTAAACAATAAGTTTGTAGTATATATTATTATGACTTTCATACATGAATATACATATTGCTCATGTAGAAGTATTAGACAATAAATTATAGAATTTATTGTTTGTATAAAATGTTACAATATTCCGATAATCTTCTCTGTTTTTTTCTTTCTAAAGTATGTATCAGAAAGCACTTTTTCATAATGATTGCACTATATAATTAAATTCCCAAGTTCTTATAGCTTTATACTCTTATTTCGCTTGCATAGAAGATATATAGGTATAATTAAATTGATGGAAACCCGCAGCGCAAGAGTGAGCTATTTACCTAGTTGAATATAATATCCCACTCAAATAACGAAAATTAGGTCAATATTAAAGCTTTGATATTGGCTATTGGCGTGGAGTTCTCTCTCTATAGTGTTATGCATTTCAGGATGCTAAGGGAGGGTGGCAAAGATCTTACGCCAGACTGCTGGCAACTGATATTCAAAAATCTCAACGGGGCAGACTTGGAAACAGTATCTTTGGTCTGTAAGAGTTTCCTGACGAACTCAAATCTTGTCAAACAAAGTTTGAATGTTTAGGATCTCGACGTTAGCAAGCTCTCTCAACTTTTCAAGAGATTCAAACGACTGAAGAAGGTAGACCTGAGCCGGTCCTTACGAGGTAGTTTAGATGAAGCCCTTTGCGAGGTCGGTCGCTCTGGCTTTATTCTTGAATCTCTTAATATTTCATATCCAGGAGTACCATTAAAGAGTACTAACAGCCTAAGAGCGTTGGGATCAAGCACAAACATGAAGAACTTAAAGAGTTTGTCTTGCAACTGGATAATTTCATTGCGTAGGAATGATCTTCGGGTGATAGCAAATTCTTTTCCTGTTTTGGAAGAACTCAAATTGGTCATAATAATAGTTATTATCTTTCTTCCAGACTTAGCATTATTGATAAGAGGATTGAATTTTTGGCATCTAAGCTGAAGTTTTTAAAAAAGTTCCATATTTGTGGAAATAATCCTATTTCAGATGGATGCATTGCTTCTTTGTCAAAGAATTGCCGCTTTCTGAAGGATGTTTCTATAAAAATATATCCCAATCATGGCGTGACAGAAAATGGCATTGGTCTTCTACTTCGGAATACACCTAAATAGGAAGCTCTACAGATTGCTCGTATCAAGAAGAATTTTTCTTCTGCGCTACCCTCAACTATCACAATTGAAAATTCGATTAGCCATGCCAAAGCCTTGACTTCTCTCGAGATTACGGGCATGAATATTTCTGACAGGCTTCTAATGGTAGTTGCAGATTCAAAGCTTCGTTTATAATACCTTGGGATCAAAATTTGCTAAAATCTCACTAAGTTAATAGGTAACTTGCATGCACAGGTTAAGAATGGCGACAATGATATTCAATTGCCTAAATACAGTAAGATCCGACAACGTCAATTGCTAGATTGCAGGATTAGTGATGGAGTGCCCAACATAAAGGATCTTGATTTGAGCTATTGTTACAGCTTCACAAGTACAGGCATTGAAGCTATTTTGAAGAGTTGCAAGGACATTAGAGAACTGAAATTAAGCTTATACAAGAAAGCAAAGATCATTGAGGCAAATTCAGAACTTCCTGAAGTTAATTTGGAAGTTTTAAAACTCAGGGGTTAGTGCATTGATAGTGAAGGGATTGCTGTGATAGGAACAAAATGTCCTAAATTGGTGGATTTAGATTTGAGTCTATGCAAGAATGTGACAACAGAGAACATAAAGTAACTGGTCCAAAAAATTAAAACTTTGACATACTTAGATTTGGTGTTTTGTAATCAGATAGATTATGGTGATTTGTTGGAATGGATGTTATCTACAGGCAACTTGGCTTCCCTGAAGAACATATCTCTTGGAGAAGCTAAATTTAATACAACTATGGAACAGAGAGACCAATTTTTGCAACATGGTTGTTTGCTTACATCTTTCTAGCTGTTAGACTATTCTCTCTCCAAGGTACTGATATTAATCTTTTTTTTTTCCCCAATACTTTTGCATAAGTTAATTAGAATGCTGAATATGGATGATGAAATATCAAGAATTTATTTTAATTTCCAATACCTTCATCAGGCACAAAACTTTACTCAAATATAAGAGTTCTTCGTAGCACAAGATTGAATCAGCCTCTTACCACAATGGAACTGATCCCTCTAAATTAACAAAAAATTTTAAATTGATTGCTGAGGCTTGTATATTATTTTGGTCTTCCAGGTCAGCTTTGGGATGTGGATTTGAGAAGGTGGCAAACAAATGGAAGAGGAAACTGTGGATGGAATATGGGGTAGGAGGGGTATTTTGTTTTATTTTTTTCAAACTAAAGATAGTGAATGTAGATTTTACAAACTCTAATGGAGTTCTCTTTATTATCTCTAAATTGGCTCTGTTTTTACCAATATTTATTTTTTTGTTATTTAACTTATTTTTATATTAAAATAGAGCTTAGTATTTGAATACTATGTAATTATGCCTGTGGCATAAGTCAAGGGCAAGCATATATAATGAGCTTTTCCTCAAATTCCTTATGCCAAATGCATCACATAGTATTAAAACAGAGCTTCGGTTCTCTTGATGAAGCATGGGAGACCTCAGCCTACCAGCAATTTATAGGCAAGGGGAATCACCTACGGGCAAAGACTTGCCTTAAGTGACCAATTCTTCAATAAGAAATATTTTGCAATTTATGATTAAGAAATTTAGACATTTTTACTTTTTGGAAACTAAATCAATCTCCAGGAACTATATATATCCTGTAGACACCTCAATAACCTCTGCCACCTGGTTATTATAAAAAATCATATGGTTGAAAATGAACCAGAGTTTCATTCCCGTGAGACTTTCATGTCTTTGTGCTATAGGTGTAAAATTTAACTAAATATATATATGTGTGTGTGTTTATATATATATATATATATATATATATATATATGCACACACATATTTTAAGATAAATAACTTGTATACAAATTATTTGCAAGGTTAAAGATCAAGTACCTAGTTAGACTAAATATATATGAATAGACTAAAAAGATACACTTTGCAAAGGTAATAACCTTTGCTCTTAATTTATATATATATATATATATATATATTGTTGGAAACGAACCGGGCCTTGTCCAAACTTCAAAGTTCACCACACCGTGACCCACATACATGGGCTAAACACCACTTGAAACCAAAAGCCTAACCTATTGGTTTCATGGGTCCTCCATGTATATAAATCACCTTAACATCACATCACTTTGTGATGTGGGATCCCAACTCACATGTAAATACTTTACCAATCTCACCGTTGATAAATTCAGTGAAAAGGTCAGTCGAATTCTGAAAGATATCGATAAATGTTACAATGCTCACCGTGAAGAGATGGAGAAGCTACGTCACGACGCACGGTCTAATGATCTTGAAGTTATGGAAGAAATTTCAAAATTGAAGTTTGAAATAGATAGCAAGAGGTAAGAACTTGCAAGTGAGCAAGATGAGGAGAAGATCATAAGGAAAAAGGAATCACTTTCTTTGGCTTTAGAAAATCTTGTAATGGGAACTAATGAAGTTTTGAGGCTGCTTCAAAAGCGAAATAGGGAGAAGAGGGAGGCTTTGGAAAAATTTATTCAGGTAAGGAGAAACATGGAGGAGAAGCATAAATTACAGCGGGAAATTGAACGATTAAAGGGACAATTAAATGTGCTGAAGTACGTGGGGGGAAATGATAATGAAACGCAGCAGAAGATGCAGGACATGAAAGAAGAATTGAAAGAAAAATTCAATGCCTGCATATTTTCTTTCAATTCTTCTTTCATGTCCTGCATCTTCTGCTGCGTTTCATTATCATTACCGCCCACGTACTTCAGCACATTTAATTGTTCCTTTAATCGTTCAATTTTCCGCTGTAATTTATGCTTCTCCTCCATGTTTCTCCTTAACTGAATAAATTTTTCCAAAACCTCCCTCTTCTCCCTATTTCGCTTTTGAAGCAGCCTCAAAACTTCATTAGTTCACATTACAAGATTTTCTAAAGCCAAAGAAAGTGATTCCTTTTTCCTTATGATCTTCTCCTCATCTTGCTCACTTGCAAGTTCTTCTCTCTTGCTATCTATTTCAAACTTCAATTTTGAAATTTCTTCCATAACTTCAAGATCATTAGACTGTGCATCGTGATGTAGCTTCTCCATCTCTTCACGGTGAGCATTGTAACATTTATCGATATCTTTCAGAATTCGACTGACCTTTTCATTGAATTTGATATTTGACTCTTCTGAGTGACTCTCCATGACCGCTTCAAAACCTGATGAGACATAAATATGGAACCCGAAATTCACTAAAATTCTGAAAAGGTTCTAACTAATACCTACTATTAAACAGTCAATTATATGTATGCGTCTAACCGAAAAAAAATTATATATATACGATTCAGATATAATAACAACATACTAATAAATGTAATCGATCGAAGAATAAAAGCTTGCAACGGGTTTTTGGGCTCAATCAAACAGTTTCATGATATTAAACAATTAATTGTATGTATGCGTCTAACAAATATACACACACACACACATATATATATATATATATATGCGATTCAGCTATAATAATAACATTCTAATAAATGTAATTGATCCAAGAATAAAAGCTTAACGGATTTTTGGGCTCATTCAAACAGTTTAATGATTCGGCTTCATCAAAAACCTTCTTGTTGTTTTAAGAACCGAAACAGATTTTTGTCCACATCGTAGCGCAAAAGACAAAGAAAAGAAATAAATATAATTTCCTTTTCCTAGTGAAAGGAAAAGGTAAAACGATAGAAACAGATGAACTGACCCGTGTTGGGAGGCACTGTTCGCTGCCAGGAATTTGCTCTGGTTGCTAATGGGGATTTATGTGACAAGGCTCTCGACTTTTTCAGCTTACTGAAAGGACAGATTAATTAAATGTTGTAGATTCTTTCATTTATAGTTCTGATTGTACAAAGTTCTGAATTGATAAAAACTTTTGCTTATTATAGTTCTGATTTGTGTAGAGTTTTAAATTAATAAAAACTTTGCTCATTATAGTTCTGATTTATATAGAGTTCTGAATTGAAAAAAACTTCGCTTATTATAGTTCTGATTTATATGGAGTTCTGAATTGAGAAAAACTTTGCTCATTAACTTGGCATTCTCAATTTTAGGTTCGTGGGTATTTGGATATTGAAAGATCACGAAAAGTGTTGGAGTATGACGCATAGGATAGACTTTGATTATTTGGATCTATTTGGAGAAAAAGTGATTTTTGGTCCTAACGTAACAATTGGGGATATTCAAAATAATGAACTACTATTAGTTGGGTACTTGGGAAGAATATTTCGGTATAATTTTCACACAAAAAACCATCCGGAAGTTGTATGAAAAGTACACTGATTAGACTCAAATCATTTACTTACAAGATAGGAAGTTGCGGATATATAGTTATAAGAAGAGTTTGGTCTCCTTGAAGGATTTATATGGTGGCTAGTCTGAACGGATGAACGGATGTTTAATAGCATGAGTAACACCTTTTTCTATCACTTTGTTCTTGGACTATTGAATGCATTTGATGAATATGCCCTCAAGCTTTTAACTCTTTTTATTGAAAAATATGTAGTTTCAGAAAATTCTTCTCAATTAATGTTCAATCGTGGCTAAATTGTTGGGCAGGTAATTGTTTATGCATTAAAGTTATTGGACAGGTCATTATCTACGCATTAAAGTCAAAGAAATTGAGATATTGGACGAAAAATTTTATCGATAGAAATGATAAATTTTAATAAGGATTATTATCTCATACGTGTGGATAGCTAACAATTGTGGATGAAATATTTTATCAATATAAATGATAAATTTTAATAAGTATTATTATCTCATACATAAATGTTAATTAAGTCATTAACACTGTTAATGGAGTTAAGGAGTTAAAAATTTATAAATACTAGCAATTTATTTCACGTTAACATTGTAGGTATATATGAAATTTGATTTGATCAATTTGTTGAGAGAGAAACAAAAAAAATTGATATATGATGTTTATTTATAACTCCATAAATAACAATTAAATAAAATTTAAAAAATTAATAAACTAATATATGAGAGAAAATAAAAAGGAAAAATAAATGTCAGTACAATTTTTAAGACATTGAATTAGAAAAAGATGCTTTTGTGCGGCCAACCTACCCTCCCTAAGAAAGATGGCGAAACCAAGTCCAAGGGCTTACCAGGTCTTACCGCACCACTAAGCACATTGACCCCTTCAGCTAGGTCAATCCGTGCACATCGCCGCACCGATCGAGTCTCAATCAGGCTCTGATACCACTAGTTGGGAACGAACCGGGCCTTGTCCAGACTCCAAGGCCCACCACACCGTGACCCACATACATGGGTTAAACACCACTTGAAACCAAAAGTCTAAGCTATTGGTTTCATGGGTCCTCCATGTATATAAGTCACCTTAACATCACATCATTTTGTGATTTAGGATCCCAACTCACATGTGAACACTTTAACATTTATATATATATATATATATATAGGGCTTCAGCAAATGGATGTTTCATCCGCCAAACAAGATCACCTTATGTTCATAGATAAATCTACTAAGGGATAATGAGATCAAGGAGAGTGAAAACCATCAATCTTGTTCTACATAAAACGGCAGAAAAGCATAGGAGAGAGCAAGATTGTTCTTATAACTTGAAGTAATAGAATATAAATTTTAACAGAGTATTAATGGAGTCTATCCAACCTAGAGATAAAAATTTAGACCTTCCAATTCTATCACAATTAAGTTAATTTTGAATATATGAGGTAAACAATAAACTCGTAACTTTTTTACATATCTTCTTGAAGTAGCTTTCTTCTGCCTGAATAAGTTGGATGCGATAATTACTAAATTAAATTAAAAAATATGACCACAAAATAAAAAGTATATAAAAGTATTTTAAAAAGTTTTCGATAATTAATTAATTATTATTATATAAAAATTACTTTTCTTTGAAACAATTACTCAATTAAATTCTAATTACAAAGGGGTTGGGGCCAAGGGCCGAATATATCAGCGTTTGGCGAATTGGAAAAAAAAAAATCCCATAACCATTCAAAGAAAATTAGAGACTGGCGCGGACCTGCTCTGTGTTTCCATCCTCTGAAACATAAAGGAAAAAAGATTTCTAAGATGTCGAATTTGTTGATGGAAAGGGAGGGCGGTGACAATCTGCCACCAGAGTGCTGGCAATTGATATTCAATCATCTCAATGGGAGAGACTTGAAAGCAGTATCTTTGGCCTGTAATTGTTTCTTGACAAACTCAAATCTTGTCAAGGAGACCTTGAAAGTCGTTCACCCCAAAGTCGACATGCTTTCTCGGCATCTCAAGCGATTTACGCAACTCAAGAAGATCGATTTGAGCTACTTTGAAGGGGATTTAGATGAAGCCCTTTTTGAGATTGCACGCTCTGACATAAGTCTGGAATCTCTTGATGTTTTCAGGCCATATGCGTCAATAACCGAGGGTCTAAGAGAGCTGGAATCAAATCCAAAGATGAGAAATTTAAAGGCTTTGACTTGGATCCCCCTTATTGGTCTTCCGCCGATAGCAAATTGGTTTCCAAATTTGGAAGAACTCGATATTTGGTCTGGTCGCCAGCTACCAGCCGACTTACTGGACTTTACTGCTGATGATAGGATTGAATGCTTGGCGTCTAAGCTCAAGCACTTAAAAAAGATTTCTATCTCCGTGTTACATAGTGGTATTTTTGATGGATGTCATAGTGGTATTTTTGATGGATGTCTTGTTGCTCTGTCTAAGAATTGTGTTGATCTAACAGATGTTAGTATAGACGGTGTGAAAGAAAGTTGCATTGGTCTTCTGATTCGTAATAGGCCTAACTTGGAAGCTCTTTCTATCAAAAGGATCGAGAATGATTCTTCTTCTACTATTACCATTGCAAATTCAATTAGCCATGCCAGAGCCTTGACCTCTCTTGACTTTATGAACATGGAGATTTCTGACGAGCTTCTCATGGCAATTGCAAAGGCAAAGCTTCGTCTGGAGAACTTTAGGATCAGAAATTGCACTAAAAATTTTACAGTGACTGGATTACTTATGGTTTTATCTGATTATCTCACTAAGTTAAGCATTGAAGGATCTAATTTTGTAGATGAGGATATAAAACTTCTTTCCAGCGGAGATGTTGGCAATCTCACACACATTGTAATCGGAGACTGCCAGGTGACAAACTCAACACTGTTCCTACTATTAAGCAAGTGTCCTTCCCTAGAAAAAATTTCAATTTCGAGAGCTCTGTATGTACCTGTACCTGTTGATAATGCCGATAACAATAATGTCTCATTGTCTAAATACCATAAGATCCGAAATATTCATCTGCCATATTGGACAATTAGTGATGAACTGGCTAAGCAATTTGGGCTTATTTTTCCCAACATTAAAGTTCTTAATTTGAGCTTTACTGAAGGAGTCACAAGCATATGCATCGAAGCTATATTGAAGAGTTGCAAGCATATTACACAGCTTATATTAGAACGATACAGGTTTACAAAGATCATTGAGGTGAATTCCAAACTACCGGAAGTTAATTTGAAGGTTTTATCCCTGCAGTCTTCGGGCATAGATGATGAAGGGTTAGCTGTGGTAGGAACAAAATGTCCGCAATTGGTGGATTTAGATTTGAGTCTTTGCAAGAATGTGACCGCAAAGGGCATCAAGCAAATTTTCCAAAACATCAAAACTTTGACATGCTTACATATGTGGTATTGTGATTGGATAGATTATGATGATCTGTTGGAATGGATATTATCTACAAACAACTTTGCTTCATTGAAGGAACTATCCACTGGACGAGTTGATTTCACTGAGGAACAGAGAGGTCAATTCTTGCACCATGGTTGTTTGCTGTCTAATGGTGAGCAAAATTTTGAGTATTGATTATAATGCAAATATTTGTTGTTGTCTCCCGAAGTTACTAACAAGAGGATTTATTTTCCGTCACAGACGTTTGCTGGAGAAACGTTCTTAAGTTTCGTAGCCAGAGTGGCACTTTCCACGAGGTCAGCTTAGTTCAAATATCATGAATTTATTTAAATTACTGATACCTTTTTAGGCACCAAATCATCAGCCTCTTATCATTATGGAATTAATTCCTTTAAATTACTAAAATAAATAAATAAATTGGTTGTTGAGGCTTTGTTTATTAATTTGGTTTTGCAGGCGTTTAGTATGCGGAAGAGGGTGACTAGGTGGAATACATTTAATTTTCTTTGAAGCTTTAGGGAATGAGAGGTTTAGGTTATTTTTTGTTTTTTGGTATTTCTCTGAAGTCGTATTGTGTTTACCAAATAAATCATCTCCTGCCTTGCCTGGCAGTAGTATTAATTTCTATGTACGTTATTATGTACTTAATTTTTTGGATTGCTTTTGTGAAAGGATAATTACGGTCCATTTCTCACTTGCAATACAAAAGCCAAAGAAAAGTTGGAAGAAATTGCTTAAACTTACTCAACCTACTGCTAATATCGAGCATAAGGAAATTTTCTTGGTTTACAATTACAATTGTAGTATCCAATATATATGTAGTGATTTTAGATAGCCATTCTTCTCACAGTTGCTGAGCAAATCCTGAAACATATTTATAATCTTTTATAATAGCTGAAACATGAATTTGCCTTTGGGGCAAATTCCCAAGTTGAGCTTAAGCAGAAAGATTTCAGCTGTGGTTTTAGTGGGTGTTTGGTCTAGCTTTTTTAAGTGCTTCTCTATTCTAGAAGCTAAAGTCAGATGTTTGGGTGTATGGCTTTTTGAAATTTTAACTTATCAGGGAAGCAGTTTTTCTACTTTTAGCCAAAGCTACAATTTGAAGCTTCCCCAAAAATCACTTTTTAGAGCTTATACGGGAAGCTAGCTTTTTTTAATAAAATTTTATTATGTACCTTTAATATTCTTATATTTTTCTCAAAATGACAACCCTATTCTAATTTTCTCACTTGTTTGTTTTTTCCTCATCAACAAGCCGTAAACCCACTCTCTTTTGCTATTATTTAGGTTTTATTTGACTTATATTATCAAACTTTTTTGTATAGTTATTTTATTTTAAATTTTATTATTTACATTTAATTATTGTTATATTTTATTTGATCATAACTTAAATAAATTAATTCATAATTTCTATTTGTAGTAAAGGTATATATAAAAGAATTCCAATTGGTTGAAATTTTATACATAATTATTTTAAAAATAATTTGAAAATAATATGGAAATTAAAAATATTTATTTATCATTTTTATTATTATATAATTTATATGAAGTATATATATATTAGTTCATATGTACGAAATAACACCTTTTTTTTTTCAAATATTTATACAAAAAGATAAAATATCCTTTTTCGTAATTTAAACATTTCACAACAGTTTTACAATATAATTACCAAACAGCTTTCTACGACTTACAGCACTTCTGCGTTAAATTTGTCAAACGTTATTTTAACTTCTCTAGACAGCATTTATAAAACAACTCTACTAAAACAGCACTTTTGCTATAAACTCAAGCCGGGTCAAATAGGCTCTTAGACAGAAAGCAACAGAAAAAGCAATCCGGCTTATTAATTGTCCACAAACTTAAGTAGGTTTAGGCCATTGCTGTACCCAAACTAACTTCGATACTTGTTAATTATATATATATATATATATATATATATATATATAGTTACTCAATTTTTGGGCCAAAGCCGAGATAGGGCTTTGGCAAATTGAACAAAATATCCCATTCAGAAAACAAAAATTAGGTCAACATTAATGCCAAGGGAATATCTCTTGGAGAAGCTAAATTTAATACCACTATGGAGAATGAACATTGCTACATGACCCGCCAAACCTTGTCCCATACAGTGCCCGCCTGACGTGGCATATTGTTTCACGGGCCAGGATTTGGTGTGACATTTTCCAAGCTTTCCTTGTTTCACGGAATATTCTCACTTTCCTTCAGTTTTTCGCCTTTTCCTTCAAGACTTTCAACTTTTCCAGCAATGTTCAGGTAGGAAAATAAAGTGGGACCCACAAAACAAAATGCCACGTCAGGCGGGCTCTATGCGGGACAAAGTTTTGCAGGTCAAATACAATTTTCATGGAGAACATCTCTTTTTTTTTTTAGTTACAAGAGAATATCTCTTTATTATTCCTAAATTGGCTCTATTTTTACCAATATTTATTTCTATGTTATTTACTTATTTTTATATTAAAATAGAGGTTGGTATTTTTTTTTTAAGAAAATAGAGCTTAGTATTTTGAATACTATGTAATTATGCCTGTGGCATAAGGCAAGGTCAAGCATATATATAATAAGCCTTTCCTCAAATTCCTTATGCCTCATGCATCACATAGTATTAAAACAGAGCTTCGGTTCTCTTGATGAAGCATGGCCGACCTCAGCCTACGGGTGATTTATAGGCACCTACTGGCAAAGGCTTGCATTAAATGGCCAATTCTTCAATGAGAAATATTTTGCAATTTACGGTAAGAAATTTAGACATTTTTATCTTTTGGAAACTGAATCAACCTCTAGCAACTATATATCCTGTAGACAGCTCAATAACCTCTGCCACCTGGTTATGAGAAAAATCATATGTTTGAAAATGAACCGGTGTTCAAGCCAACTCCATTCCATAAATAATTGTTGAAGCTTCGGTGTGCATGGCAGCAGCCAGCAGGGACACTAGCAACTCGGCTTACTCAACTTAGCAGAACACCACCCCCCTCATCTCGTAACACAACACCTAGCGATGCTTAGGAGCGGTATCTTTATAAAAGGTAGCATCAATATTCATCTTAAATCTACCCGAAGGAGGACTCCAACGAACAGCAGCTACAACTCTATTAGTAATAGGACTCTCTCCATTCAAGTTCATAACACCTTCCTCAAAATCTTTCTCAAAAATATCCATCTTAATCACAATTCCACTAGGCAACAAACACAAATTATCATGCAAACATCTATTTCTATTGAACCCCAACATCCATAGCACCAGTAAAACCCTTTCCAAACAATGACGGTGCTTCGCCAAGAAAAAAAAATTCAACCAAAAATCTGACGAGGAAGTTGACCACTCTGGTAGGAACGACTCCACCCAATCCCCGACCAACACCCATGTATCCAATGCCAACCAACAGTCAAAAAAGATGTGATAAAGGGACTCACCGTGACCTTCAGTAACACAACAAGAGTTGATAACTTGCAATCCGCCTGGCATGAAGAATACCCCTACCTGGCAAGATGTTATGAACTAGCTTCCAAACGAAGAACTTCACTTTCGGTAAAATCTTTGCTGACCACAGCATTCGCCGCAATGGATTACGCAGCTGCACATCTGGAACCTTCCGTCCTAGCTTTCTCTTAGCTACATGATATGCTGACTTTACAGAAAACCTCCCTAGCTTGGACTCTACAGCCTACCCCTATTAATTTATGCTCCATCTAAGTGGAATCTGAAGTATTTCAGTAACAACACCAGGAGAAAACAACGCTTGCACCAAATCCTCCCGCCAAACTCTATTCTGGTGATCAATGAGCTCTCCCACTGTATCCAAAAGCTGTCCACCTTCAACGTACTCAAACTCTCAGGTCTAAACAAAGGAGGAGAATTCAACCAGCGATGCCTCATAATATGAATTTTCATATCATCGCCAACACGCCAGCGAGAACCAGCAATCAACACTCTTGTTCCTTCCAAAATACTACGCCAAGTCAAGGAAGGATTTGCCCCAAACTTGGCATCAAGGAAAGAAGAAGTTGGAGAATACTTAGCCTTTAAAACCATACAATTTGGAGGCCCCACTGGTTGGTATATATGAAAATGAATAGCGTATGCTTTAATGGGGACTGTTTGGTTGTCAATTTATCATATAAGGTAATTTTTCGGCCCTTTTTATGGGGATCGGAAGATTTGCTGGACTTTACTCATTGTTTAATTTTAATTAAGTTGGCAAGCATATGAGCCTTACATATAAGATCATGAATGTTTGGCAAGTTATTTATGTAGGATTATACAACTTAATTAGAATAAATTTAAATTTAAATTTAAACTCAAACTCACAGCAAAGTAGTATATGTAGATCTCCGGATACCTTAAGCTAAACAAAGATTAATCTTTACTTCTTGGAGGCGTGCAATTTCCTAAAGGTTTCAATATATTCTTTTTTTTTTTTTTGTAGTTATATTATGAAACTTGCAGTCATCTTAATTTGGCAGGAAACAGTTTTGAATCTTGTTTTAAGGATAGTTTTAACAAAATCCAAACAATTTGGAAGACAAGTGTTTACAATTATTGGAAGATTTTGTAATCGTAAATCATAACTTACCATAGCAGATTTCATCTGGTTACAAAGTTAAGCTTAAACAATACTCTTTCAGCTTCGCATTGAGACATACAGCAACAGATAATGTTAACTATCAAACTAATTATTTGATTATTATAAAAAGGAAATTATTTCATCATTAAAAGGTTGACAAGTACTGTCCTAGCAGATATATTTATAAATATTAATCAGTTTAATTAGGTAATAGAATATATGTATCGATCAATCAGTGAAATCCAAACTTTACACTGGTGAAGAAATAATAACAGTCCTTATAAAAAAATTTATCTCATACATAGTATAGTGTGGTAGGCAAAAATATGAGATTGCCACGTAAATCTACTAGAAGTTAACGCCACGGTCTATAATTGTAATTTGCTCAACATATTTATCAAAGCAAATATCTAATATATTTTTAAAATCAAGCATATATATAGTAGAGAAATATGAATGGTATTGCACACATTCATACTCTTAATATATAAATGAAAAATAGTTTGCTTGTATCCAATTTCAATGCTCTCCGCTTCACATTCCCTCCTCTAACTCAAATTTTCCTTACAGTCTTGTTGCTTGAGAGCTGACAATTTGCAAGCTGACAGTCCAGTTCATACCTTACAAAAAAACCAAAAATATGAGATTAGCAAACTCAACATGGTAATTGGCCAAGTAAAGATTTAAATTCAACATAGTTTCAAAAAACATGGAATGCCATTTAACACCAAGAGGAAGTTCTTAGGTTCCAATCTACTCGGCAAAAAGAATTGCATTTGTTAGGCAAGACAGCATATAGTTATATCATTTAAGAATAAGTCCAGAAATGAGCTTCTACAACACATACGTGATTGGCCAAATATATATTGAGAGAAATGAAACAAAACAATGATTTATGCAATTATATGCTGCTAGTTGGAAAGCCTTAAATCAAAACCTTATGTGGCAAAGGCTTTTTATACTTGCCAATCCCTATTTCTTTCACTGACTATTACTTTTTGAAGCACGAACTTCGCACTGTTATTTCAAAAAAGGGAAAAAGATGATTTTATTTGGTATATATATACACATGATCAAAACCAAAAGGAAAAATGAAAAAAGCAGCTACCAGCTTGCAAGCAGCAGCATATAATTTTTCAAATTTCTCCACATTTATCAGTCTTGTCAGCAGAGAAGCATAACAACACACCTTCTTATTATGTAAAACCTGCCTCTTGCTTCCCTAAGGACCCTCCTATTCCCTTACATGAACACCTCCCTTTAGACCCTCGAGTGGTAGCACCGCTCATCTTCATCTCTTATAAATGGGGTTTCTTTGCTCTATAATTTTCTCTCTCCCTTTCTTTTAAATTCTTACTTGGTTGGCTAGCTTCAAGTGACTTCAGCTCTCTCTATATAGGGATGGAAGGATTTTCTTGGAGTTTGAATGAATGAGAGAGTTAGCTGTTGGAATTGGACATGATTGAATATTTTTCTTTTTCCTTTTTCTTTTGGGGTTACACTTTGCGTGAATTGAAAGAGCAAGCAGAGTGTTCTTATAGGGATCACAACAATGGGGACATTATCTTTTGACTAATTAGATAAATATACCCCATATAAGTGTGGCTTAGCCTATGCCCTATAACAAATAGAATATTTACAATACATGAACATCAATTTCCAAGGTGTTAAAAAACCAAGTATGATACTCCACCCCAGTTACCTCAATTTCTCTATACTTCCAGTAATGACTTTGTCATGGAAAATCTTTAAAATCTTGCATAAAGTGGGTACAGCTCAAGCAACTCATTGCTTATTTTAGAAGATCAAAGCAAACATATAGTATGGTTTGTATGCACATATGAAGCCGCTAAACAAAACGCAATGACAACATTTACTTCAAATTAGTGACACGAATTCCTCTAAGATTTGGCATCTAAGCTGAAGTTTTTAAAAAAGTTTCATATTAGTGGAATTAATCCTATTTTAGATGGATGCATTGCTTCTTTGTCAAAGAATTGCCGTTTGCTGAAGGATGTTTCTATAAAAATATATCCCAATCATGGCGTGACAGAAAATGGCATTGGTCTTCTACTTCGGAATACACCTAAATTGGAAGCTCTACAGATTGCTCGTATCAAGAAGAATTTTTCTTCTTCTGCGCAATCCTCAACTATCACAATTGAAAATTCAATTAGCCATGCCAAAGCCTTGACTTCTCTCGAGTTTACGGGCATGAATATTTCTGGCAGGTTTCTAATGGTAGTTACAGATTCAAAGCTTCGTTTAGAATACCTTGGGATCAAAATTTGCAATAATCTCACTAAGTTAATAGGTGACTTGACTGTACAGGTTAAGAATGGCGACAATGATGATATTCCATTGCCTAAATACAGTAAGATCCGACAACTTCAATTGCTAGATTGCAGGATTAGTGATGGAGTGCTCAAGGAATTAGGGTTTATTTTTCCCAACAATCCAACATAAAGGTTCTTGATTTGAGCTATTGTTACAGCTTCACAAGTACAGGCATTGAAGCTATTTTGAAGAGTTGCAATTACATTGAAGAGCTGAAATTAAGCTTATACAGGAAAGCAAAGATCATTGAAGCAAATTCAGAACTTCCTGAAGTTAATTTGGAAGTTTTAAAACTCGGGAGTTCGTGAATTGATAGTGAAGGGATTGCTGTGATAGGAACAAAATGTCCTAAATCTTTCTAGCTGTTAGATTATTCTCTCTCTAAGGTACTGATATTAATCTTTTTTTTTTTTTGCCAATACTTTTGCATAAGTTAATTAGAATGCTGAATACGGATGATGAAATCAAGAATTTTCATCAGGCACAAAACTTTACTCAAATATAAGAGTTCTTCGTAGCACAAGATTGAATCAGCCTCTTACCACAATGGAACTGATCCCTCTAAATTAACAAAAAATTTTAAATTGATTGCTGAGGCTTGTATATTATTTTGGTTTTCCAGGTCAGCTTTGGGATGTGGATTTGAGAAGGTGGCAAACAAATGGAAGAGGAAACTGTGGATGGAATATGGGGTAGGAGGGGTATTTTGTTTTATTTTATTCAAACTAGAAAAAAAATGTGGATTTTTATGTTATTTAACTTATTTTTATATTAAAATAGAGCTTAGCATTTTTTTTTGGTACATTGGAGCGGTTTAGGAAAAACCACATTAACTAACTGTAGCACGAGGTCGAGCTACACCAATTAGATCTCATCAATCAACCGATGCAAATGACCTGGTGGATTGGTAAGAACAGTCACTCCAAAGGATCCTTTAAAAGCCATGAGGCAAGAAAATCAGCACACATATTGGCTTCTCTCTATACGTATGGCATAATACACACTCCCAATCTCGTCTCAGCAATTCTTGACATTGTTTCACTATCTGGAATAAAGGATCACGAGGCCGCACTTCTTGCAGAACCTTGTTCACAGTTAACAAGGAATCTGATTCAACAATAACTTTACGAAAGCCACGTTCCCAAATTATGTAATTATGAATACTATGTAATTTTGCCTGTGGCATAAGGCAAGGGCAAGCATATATTATAATAAGCTTTTCCTCAAATTCCTTATGCCACATGCATCACATAGAATTAAAACAGAGCTTCGGTTCTCTTGATGAAGCATGGGAGACCTCAGCCTACCGGCAATTTATAGGCAAGGGGAATCACCTACGGGCAAAGACTTGCCTTAAGTGACCAATTCTTCAATAAGAAATATTTTGCAATTTATGATTAAGAAATTTAGACATTTTTACATTTTGGAACGAAAGCCACGTTCCCAAATTATGTAATTATGAATACTATGTAATTTTGCCTGTGGCATAAGGCAAGGGCAAGCATATATTATAATAAGCTTTTCCTCAAATTCCTTATGCCACATGCATCACATAGAATTAAAACAGAGCTTCGGTTCTCTTGATGAAGCATGGGAGACCTCAGCCTACCGGCAATTTATAGGCAAGGGGAATCACCTACGGGCAAAGACTTGCCTTAAGTGACCAATTCTTCAATAAGAAATATTTTGCAATTTATGATTAAGAAATTTAGACATTTTTACATTTTGGAAACTAAATCAATCTCCAGGAACCATATATATCCTGTAGACACCTGGTTATTAGAAAAATCATATGGTTGAAAATGAACCAGAGTTTCATTCCCATGAGATTTTCATCTCTTTGTGCTATAGGTGTAAAATTTAACTATTTTATTCCTAAAAATTTAACTAAATATATATGTGTGTTGTGAAATATTGAAATATTGAAGAACAAACAAGAACAAGAAATAAGAGATGGAGAGAATATTATTGAGAGAGATTTCTATATGAGATGAGATGAATACAAAGGGTGGAGGGGCTCCCTATTTATATTGGAGAACCCCTTTACAAATAACATAGGTTTAACCTAACTTGCAAGCCAAGTTTACTTCCAAGCCAAGTAAAACGGCTATTCCTAAAACTCTAGGTATATTCTCATTGATTTTCTCTCTCCATTAATTCTTTCAATATAGGCTTGTCTTCAGGACAAGGTAAATGAACCTGAGATGTGAAAGTCCATTATTCCATAACAATGTGTGTGTATATGTGTGTGTGTCTGTGTGTGTGTATATATATATATGCACACACATACATTAAGCTAAATAACTTGTATACAAATTATTTGCAAGGTGAAAGATCAAATACCTAGTTAAGAAGACTAAATATATATGAATGACTATGAGTATACGACCGTTAAGGAATTTTTTTTTTTTTTTTAGGAAACGACCGTTGAGATTTTATTAAGTAGAATAATACGACCCTTATTAGACTTAAAAAGCCACTTTAATAGTTTTATGATAAGGAAATTTTATTAACTAATCAATCAACTTCTCGAAATTTATTATGTAAAATCTTCCTTTTATATGGATGGCTATGCATCAACTGCAAGGAAATTTCATTAACTGAATTAGCATCTTGAAATTTATTAAAATCTTCCTTTATACGTTCCTTCCCACACATAATTTGGAGGCCCCACTGGCCTCTAAAACTAGCTAATTCTTAAGGGCTTTTAACGTTGTTAATTTGTTATATATGAAAATGAATAGTGTATATATATTTTTTTGGTGAGAGAATAGTGTATACTTTTTAATAGTGACTGTTTGCTTGTCACTTTATCATATAATAAGGTGATTTTCTTTGGCGCTTTTTATGGGTAAGATTTGCTGGAATTTACTCAGTGTTTAATGTTAATTAAGTTGGCAGGCATGTAAATCTTACCATATAAGATCATGAATGTTTTAAATTTAAACACAAATTCACAGCAAAGTAGTATATGTAGATCTTGGGATACCTTTAGTTAAACAAAGATTAATCCTTACTATTTAAGCACCAAGGTTTATTTATCACCAGACAACTACATTTTTTTGTCCTAGTCGCCGTCTTTTACTATTTCGATTGTACGGAAAGGTACAGAAAGGGTTTGGATGTGTCAACAAGAGTGCTCTGTTTTGCAATGGGAAAACAAGGCTGATAAAAGCTTAATCACTAAAACAGTAAATGAACTCGAGCCAGTTGAAAATGTAACGTAAAATGGGATCAAGAAAGCTTAGGACAAAGTCCAGTAAAAGGAAAAAATGCAAAAAAACTTAGAAGAAACGCTAAAGATTGAAAGCCACTGGGTTAGTCTCCAAGTGTTGAGAGATTTTTTATTAATGTCTGTTGGTGCCGTTGTTGTTTTAAGATGACATTTATATATAGCCGTTATAGGTCCTAATCAACCCATTCTATATTAATTTCAAATTATTGCTTTAAGACTGAATCCCTTTGATTTTGGTTGATTTTGAACCGATCTTTCCAATCTTTCCAGATTGGTGCGGTTTTAATTTGGATTCAGGCCGCTGACCTTAAACCAATAACCAAACGCGCTAGCCCAAGTTATAGCCTGATCGGCGTACATAAGCTTATCATTTCTTTATTCTTAAAAAATGTAAGTTGTGATATAAAAAGATACATTTTGCAATGGTGATAACCTCTGCTCTTAATTATATATATATATATATATATATATATATATATAGGGCTTCAGCAATGGATGTTTCATCCGCCAAACAAGATCACCTTATGTTCATAGATAAATCTACTAAGGGATAATGAGATCAAGGAGAGTGAAAACCATCAATCTTGTTCTACATAAAACGGCAGAAAAGCATAGGAGAGAGCAAGATTGTTCTTATGACTTGAAGTAATAGAATATAAATTTTAACAGAGTATTAATGGAGTCTATCCAACCTAGAGATTAAAATTTAGACCTTCCAATTCTATCACAATTAAGTTAATTTTGAATATATGAGGTAAACAATAAACTCATAACTTTTTTACATATCTTCTTGAAGTAGCTTTTTTTTTTTTCTGCCTGAATAAGTTAGATGCGATAATTACTAAATTAAATTAAAAAATATGACCACAAAATAAAAAATATATAAAAGTATTTTAAAAAGTTTCCGATGATTAATTAATTATTATTATATAAAAATTACTTTTCTTTGAAACAATTACTCAATTAAATTCTAATTACAAAGGGATTTGGGCCAAGGGCCGAATATATCAGCGTTTGGCGAATTGAAAAAAAAATCCCATAACCATTCAAAGAAAATTAGAGATTGGCGCGGACCTGCTCTGTGTTTCCATCCTCTGAAACATAAAGGAAAAAAGATTTCTAAGATGTCGAATTTGTTGATGGAAAGGGAGGCCGGTGACAATCTGCCACCAGAGTGCTGGCAATTGATATTCAATCATCTCAATGGGAGAGACTTGAAAGCAGTATCTTTGGCCTGTAATTGTTTCTTGACAAACTCAAATCTTGTCAAGGGGACCTTGAAAGTCGTTCACCCCAAAGTCGACATGCTTTCTCGGCATCTCAAGCGATTTACGCAACTCAAGAAGATCGATTTGAGCTACTTTGAAGGGGATTTAGATGAAGCCCTTTTTGAGATTGCACGCTCTGACATAAGTCTGGAATCTCTTGATGTTTACAGGCCATATGCGTCAATAACCGAGGGTCTAAGAGAGCTGGAATCAAATCCAAAGATGAGACATTTAAAGGTTTTGACTTGGATCCCCCTTATTGGTCTGCCGCCGATAGCAAATTGGTTTCCAAATTTGGAAGAACTCTATATTTGGTCTCGTCGCCATCTACCAACCGACTTACTGGACTTTACTGCTGATGATAGGATTAAATGTTTGGCGTCTAACCTCAAGCACTTAAAAAAGATTTCTATCTCCGTGTATAGTGGTATTTTTGATGGATGTCTTGTTGCTTTGTCTAAGAATTGTGTTGATCTAACAGATGTTAGTATAAACGGCGTGAAAGAAAGTTGCATTGGTCTTCTGATTCGGAGTAGGCCTAACTTGGAAGCTCTTTCTATCAATAAGATCGAGTATGATTCTTCTTCTACTATTACCATTGCAAATTCAATTAGCCATGCCAATTGCAAAGGCAAAGCTTCGTTTGGAGAACTTTAGGATCAGAAATTGCACTAAAAATTTTACAGTGACTGGATTACTTATGGTTTTATCTGATTATCTCACTAAGTTAAGCATTGAAGGATGTAATTTTGTAGATGAGGATATAAAACTTCTTTCCAGCGGGGATGTTGGCAATCTCACTCACATAGCAATCGGTGAATGCCAGGTGACAAACTCAACACTGTTCCTACTACTATTAAGCAAGTGTCCTTCCCTAGTAAAATTTTCGATTTCGAGAGGTCGGTATCCACCTGTACCTGTTGAGAATACCGACAACAATAATATCTCATTGTCTAAATACCACAAGATCCGAAATCTTCATTTGTCAAATTGGACAATTAGTGATGAACTAGCTAAGAAATTTGGGCCTATTTTTCCCAACATTAAAGTTCTTGATTTGAGCGTTTGTGAAGGAGTCACAAGCATATTCATCGAAGCTATTTTGAAGAGTTGCAAGTATATTACACAGCTTATATTAAAAGGATACAGGTTTGCAAAAATCATTGAGGCGAATTCTGAACTTCCGCAAGTTAATTTGGAGGTTTTATCCCTGAGGTTTTCAGGCATAGATGATGAAGGGTTAGCCGTGGTAGGAAAAAAATGTCCGCAATTGGTGGATTTAGATTTGAGTATTTGCAGGAGCGTGACCACAAAAGAGTATCAAGCAAATTGTCCGAAGCATCAAAACTTTGACAAGGTTACATATAGGGTATTGTAGTCAGATAGATTATGGTGATTTGTTGGAATGGACGTTATCTACAGGCAACTTTGCTTCATTGAAGGAACTATCCCTTGCAAGAAGTGATTTCACTGAGGAACAAAGAGACAAATTCTTGCACCATGGTTGTTTGTTATCTCATGGTCAGCAAACTTTGAGTGTTGATTATAACTCTTTAATTTCACTATTTATTCAACTTAGAACTTCATTTGTTTCCATGTTATAATCCAAATATTTGTTGTTGTCTCCACAAGGTAACGAAAGGATTTATTTTCTGTCACAGGAGTTATGTTGAGAAACCTTCTGAAGTTACGTACGTAGCCAGATTCATTCCTTTCCTTGAGATCAGCTTTCTGCAAATTGATATGATTTTTTTTTTTTCATATTTTCTGTGAAGGGGTTTTGTGGTTTCGGAAAAATATTAATTTCTATGTTATTATGTATATATTACTTATTTTTTGGATGCTTTTTTAAAAGCATAATTATTGCAGGCCATTTCTGACTTGCAATACAAAAGCCAAAGAAAAATGGGAAGAAATTGCTCAAACATGACTCAACCCACTGCTAATATAGCACAGTGAATTTGCACTAAACTAGAAAATTCTCAGCTTTGCATGCATTAAAATCTAATGAATTCTGTAAAATTTATCTGATATCAACCAAATAGAAATTCAAAGAAAGACCAATATCTGCATTCAAATACCTCAATGAAAATCCATCTTTCTAAATCCATAGTCCACAACTATGAAACTCCTACCAATGATGATTTTAATGGAAGATTACTTCTGGTCGAATTTGATTGCGATGAAACATTTTAAAAAAGATGGTTTTGCCTAGTGAACAATTTTGGGTTCGGGGGTATTGTTCCATTATCGGCCCTTGAAATGACTTAAGTTGTCTACACTTTTAATCTGAAACATCTCTCACTACAGATATGGAGACTTTGCTTTCTCCCAATTCTGTTTCTAAGGTTCTCAGAACAACTCAACAACCTGCATTTATGCTGTACATGAATCCAAATAGTTGTTCAACATGCATATGTTTTTGTGGATGGCAATGGGTTCAAAACAAGCACCATGCGACTTGGTGCCGATGTTATTGTTTTAAGTCGTTCAACTCGTGCAAGGCATTACATTCTCTGTAGTGATACACATATTTTCATTTCCCCGTGAAGATGTTTAGACATTCTAAAGGATATTTTTCTTTCATTTCATTTGCTCTATAGGATATGTTATCCTGTTCTTATTGGCATTTTATGAATGCTTGGAATATGAAAGGTTCTTAATTTACTTCTATATATTTTGTGATAGGAGACTTTAGATTTTAGTTGATGAAAGTAAATATGTATATCTCTGCAACATTCACCCCTTTTACGAAACATTTTAGGATTTACTGATTTAGGAGATCACAGCTAAATCTTACAAGTTCAGAATCAGAAACATTTTAGGAAAAGATGCCCGCCTAGTGTCTTGAGAATCAGAGGCAATGGAATGAAAGGCATTAGAAGGCCAGTTAAAACCAACTTCAAAAATAAACTTAGGAATTCAGTTGTTTCCCAGTTAAGATGCAAACATTACTAGTTGCTAACAAAAGAAATTGTTTTTCTGTTTACAGAAAAGTTTGATGGAATATGTACATGTAGATATGGAGGAGAAACCCATTGAGGTTTAAGAGCCAGAGTCAACTCTTCCGTAAAGGTTAGCTTTAGGATGTGGATTGTGGAAGAGGTGACTCTAGAGGGAATGAGATGCATTTAATTTTCTTTCAAGCTTCAGGGAATAGGAGGTTTCACCAAATCTCTCAGGACTTTCTTGTACTTTCTCTGAAGTTGCTCTATAGATTTACCTTAAAATTCATGTCCCATTTTGCCTGGTATTGGTGATTTTCATTGTGGGTCTTTTGTTGGGCTTTTTGGAGTACCAAATGCATTTTTTGGGCACTTTGTTTAGGTTCTTCTTATGGGCTTTTGTTTTTTTCTATTTATGTTTTACATTTTTCATTTGATACATATATTAATTTAAACTTTAATTTGATAAATAAATAAGAAAATGATTCTTTTATGGAATAAGGGAATGATGTATAAATCTTAATTATCTTTATGGAATAAGGAAATGATGTATGAATCTTAATTATCTAATCTATCCCCTTATAAAATCAGATATATGGCTTCTTTTATTGACATCGATTAGGGATATAGATGGATTTTAAAATTTCTATTATTTAATTTTGGTACTTTGAAATGTCATTAAGTTTTGTTGGGCTCAAATGTTTCCCCGAGGCCTAATTAGTTGGGCTTAGTTAGATATATAGGCTTGTATATTACTTTGATTTTATTATAAATAAAAAAAGTTACCCCAAAAAAAAAGTTAAATTTTAAATTGAATTATATAATAGGGGTTAATTTATTTATTTTTAAATTATAAATTTTAGTTTATAGTATTTATTTGATATGTTAAATTATATTTTGTTTTGTAAATAAATTTTTCTTTTTTTCATATTTATTTGAGCACTATTTTCTTTTAAAATTTTTTACTTAAAGTATATATAAATGTTATCATTATTTTATACATATTATTATCTTCATAAATTTCTTATCTCTTCTCTACTTTTTTGAGAACTAAACCATTTTCTTGATTGACATATCTATTGAGGATATAAATGGATTTTAGAATTTTTAAGTATATAATTTAAAATATTGATTAACCAAAAGATAAAAAATATGTTTTTAAACAAAATAAACAAAATATAAAAAAAAAGAAAGAAGAAAAGAAAAAAAGAAACAGAAAGTAGACTAAAAATTTAAACATCATTATATTATATTATATTATATATATATATATATATATATATATATACCCTCTAGCTAGTGACCCTTTTTACTTTTAAATATAGTTATTATTGTCACGCTCTGATCCAAAGATCGGCCCTATGGCAACCGTCATGCTACTTTTATCATGCACCCCTAAGCAACACAAGGCATAAATTTGATATCATTACTGCAAAACAATTAAAACTAAAATTTCATAATGTTATTAATAGAAAATCATTTAACAAACTAATTTAGTATGAAATCGAGTACCCGTGGAATTACTTTAAGAAATACATAAGTAGCGGGGATAGAAGAACTCTTATAGCCATCAATGCCTTTATTATCCTTGTATACAGAAGCTGCATCTAACAAATTAAGTTGGCTACATATGAGTAAATGTCTACTAGGGGGTTAGAGAAACGGATACTATCAAAAAGAAATTATAAAATAATTATTTTGTTTTAAAAACCCTTTCCCCAAAACCTTTCTAATCATAATTAAAGAAAATAAAATAAAATTTTAAATGAGTTGGCCGCAAAACATTGAGTGTGTGTTTGGATGAGAATTTTTCAAAATTTTAAAGACTTTTTTAAAGAAGGTATTTGAAAATCTATCAATTTAAAATGATTGCATTTATGATTTTTTTATTTGGATGAAAAATTTTTAGAATCAGATTTTTCTTAACCATTCTCAACTTTTTTAAGAACTTAACCATTTTCTTGATTAAAATACCTATTGAGGATATAAAGGGATTTTACAATTTTTAAGAGTTAATTTTGTTACACAATTGTGACAATTCAATATATATATATAATTT
Organism: Microcos paniculata; assembly: GCA_030664755.1. Lineage (NCBI taxonomy): Eukaryota > Viridiplantae > Streptophyta > Magnoliopsida > Malvales > Malvaceae > Microcos > Microcos paniculata. Next base: position 41,724,114 of record CP131458.1, on the reverse strand, counting down.
TATATATAATTTAAAATACTAATTAACCAAAAGATAAAATACATTTTTAAACAAAATAAACAAAATATAAAAAAAAGAAAGAAGAAAAAAAAGAAATAGAAAGTAGATTTAAAATTTAAACATCATATTATATATATATACACACACCTTCTTGTTAGTGACCCTTTTTACTTTTAAATATAGTTATTATTGTTACACTCCGACCCAAAGATTGGCCATGTGGCAACCGTCATGCTATTTTTGTCATGTACCCTAAAGCAACACAAAGCATAAATTTGATATCATTACTGCAAAACAATTAAAACTAAACTTTAATAATGTTATTAATAGAAAATTAATTTAACAAAATAATTTAAATTGAAATCGAGTACCAATGGAATAACTTTAAGAAATACTTAAGTAGCGGGAACAGAAGAACTCCTATAGCTAGCCATCAATGTCTCTATCATCCTTGTATGCGGAAGCTACATCTAACAAAGCTAGCTACAGATGAATGAATGTCTACTAGAGATTAGAGAAACGGATACTATCCAAAAGAAATTATAAAACGATTATTTTGTTTTAAAAACCCTTTCCCCAAAACCTTTCTAATCATAACTAATGAAAATAAAATAAAATTTCAAATGGATTGGCCGTAAAACATGAATGTGTGTTTGGGTGAGAATTTTTCAAAATTTTAAAGACTTTTATAATGAATGCATTTGAAAATCTATCAATTGATTACATTTATAATTTCTTTATTTGGATGAAAAATTTTTAGAATCAGATTTCGAGTATTTATAATTTTTAATAAAATTATAAAATTAATTATAAAATTCCATATTAAGATTAAAAAAATGCAATATGGGTGTTATTAGATTCGCAAAAATATTTAGATATTATCAATAAATAAAAAGTGAAAATATATATTTTAAAAATAAGTTTCTTATCATTAAAATTAAAAATATAAAAGTTGTATAAAAAAAAGAAACCTCGTTGATATGATAGTTAACTATTTAAATGAAGGATTTTACAAAAAGACATTTATTTAGGTGGATTTTGAGACGTGAATTTGAGGGGTCTTAGAAACCCAATTAAAAAGCCTTAGATTTTATAGAATCTTTTTTGAAATTTACCAAACAAGTAAATTAATGGTTTAGACTTTTAAAAACCTTGATTCGAAAGAAAACCTTCCTTCAAAATCCCCATCCAAACACACATTGAAGGCTCAACCTTGCGATGATGGTATACCTTACTGCATCGAGGGCTATAATTTTATTTTAAAACTATATATTTCTATTTCTCTCTAGCCCGTTCCCTCGACGGTGCCCTTCATGTGGGTGGAGCACAGCTACATACTAGCCTTGGCGAGTTACCTTCCGTGCCTCTCAGTCCCAGTGTCCCATGATCATCATGCCCCTCAAAAGGCGATCCACGGCTACTTGGTCGATGGCATGCCCCACTCGGTCCACTCACTATCAACGGAGCATCAAGTCTCTATCTCATCAGCCACACCTCTTATCGGGCAATGGCGATCCACCGTCATCCTCATCTCTTTTGTATGTATACACACACACACACACACACACACACACACACACATATATATATATGTATATATAACATTTATACATATGTATATGTATGTATATATATATATATATATATACAAAAACATAAAACATACACATAAAACATTTATAATTTGCTTAAAATCGTCCAACCTAATAAGTTGGCGTATCACAAAATAAAAAGTGCGTACAAAGGATTATTCATATCCCAAAACATTTGTAAAACATTATAAAACATTTTATACTTAAAACATGTTAAAACATTTAATGCTAATGGCTAAACAATGAAATCTAAGCCACTCAAAGTACTGAGAGGTTCGTACACTCCCAAGAGCTCTATGATGATTGATCTCCAAAGCGGCGTAGCCCTTGATAACCTGAAAACCCTAAAACATGGAGAAACGCGTTAAAAACCTAATTCAAACTTACCTAAATGTTTTCAGGGCTCTAAGATGCTCAAAATTAGGGTTTGGAAGTGATCCAAGGGTTAGGAAAGATTCCGGGGAAGTTTTGGGTCAAAAATCAACTTTGTATAAAATTACCAAAATGTCACCAGAGACCCAGGTGGGTCCCACACGGGATTGACTAGATCTCGCTCTAGATCTGGGGTCCGACGCCGAAGTCATGTTTCAAGTCTTTATATCTGCGTCGGAGGCGAATATAAAGACCCGAAAATGTGTTTTTTTGCTTCTTCCGACCCTATTTCTCCTATGTTTCTCTGTGGATCGAGCTACAAATTGAAACACAATATCTTTTCAACACCCACAACAAGATTACTAAAACGAAAATCAAAATCATTGGCTCAAAGTTTACAAATCTCTAACTTAACTCTGCTTAACACCTAAAAACTAACACCTACATTTGAAAGCTTATAACTTTTGATCTAGTGCATGGATTGATGCAAGGTTATAGGCGCTTTAAAGCTTGAGGAGTCTACTATAACATACTAAAATCTCACCCTGATCCATTGGTTAGATTGTGAAATTTGGCTAAAACTTCAAAATGGCTCCAATGGCCCCTTAAAGCACTTTTTTTAAAATTTCCTGAATTTCTCCTTGAATCCTTGCATATGGAGGCTTGGAAATTTAGAGATCTTTAGTAAAGTGTTTAAAAGGTTAAGGTGATGGTTCGAGTGGAAGAGGTGGAGGAGGAAGGAAAAGGAAGAGAGAGGAAGAAGATAGAAGAGGAAAGGGCTCTGCCCTTCCTTTAAAATGGTAGGTTTGGTACGGGACCCATCTAGATCCTATGGCAGACCTCCTCTTCTTCTCCTTTTCTCTTTTGTCTCGAATCTCCTCTCTACCAACATCACCAGTTGAGGTGAATTTCGGTGCTGGAGATTCTTTTGGCCTTCGATTCAATCCATGCACCATCAATCACCTTACCTTCCAACTCGTTTATCATGACACGCTCGGACCGATGTATCTCTTTTACCAATTCGTCATTTTTCACTATTCTGATTGTACAAAAAAGTTTACAATAGATCCTAGTGTATCAATTATATAGATATTGCTCTTTGTCTCGTTCGATAAGTTATAAGTTTAGTCACTTTAGAATTTTTTTTTTTTGGTTATTGAACAAGAAAACTTACAATTTGCTCATTTATATGTGTAAAATTCAATATTTTATTTAACCAAATCTCAAAATTAAGGGTTAATGACGTGATATAACAATATCACTCAGCACCTTGCGTGGCATAATGATGTACTGATGTAGCATGTCATATCATCTTAAAATATTACTTGACATGATGAGTTCATGGCAAAGTCACATCATCAAACATGCCACCTTTGTTGAACATGCTATCATGGCACATGGCATGTTAGGTTATGTGGCTATGTGGGTCCATTTTTTTTGTTTAAAAGTTTGGCGAGTAAAATATTGATTTTTATAAAGATAAATGATCAAATCACAAAATTTTTGACACGCCCGGACCAAGCCCGCACGTGTCAAGTTGTACAATTATGTAATGTTGTCTAGTCAATATACCAAATTTGACTTCCCATGGATGTTTTAAACTTCGTTTAGCTCAATTTCAAGCTTAAAAACCCTAAAATTGAAGTTCCGAGATGTGGGCCCCACTTGAAATCGAGACCCGAGGAAATTGGGCCGAGTTGACCGGAGTCAACTTAGAAATTGTTGACTCCGGCACCGGACATGGTCGGGTCCGGCGCCGGACCCGTTGATTTTAAATGGGGTCTCGGCTGCCCGAGACCCCCATTTCCACATTTCCTCTTCTTCTTCAATTCTCCGAGCCTCCTCTTCCAATTCTCTCTGAATCAACCTTGTAACCCCTCTTCAAACACTTCATCAATCATCAATATCAACTTCTTTTGCCTCCTTGAAGATCAAAACACCAAGATTTCCAAAAGAATCATCAAATCTAGAAATTTGGAAATTTGGCGACAGATTGTTCATCAGTTCATATCTTTTGATTCAACTGTGCGTTTTGGCTGAGAATTTGGTATGTTGTTCTAGACTCATCAAGCTTTAATTTGATAGTTTATACGCTTAATTTCATGGTCTGTGCTAAGAGAATTTGATGATTGAAGTTGAGATTTCTATTTTGCTCGAGACAAGTCAACCCATAGTGTTTTAATTCAAAATTCGAGCATGATTGGTTGTTTGATTCCGTTCTTGAAGCTGTGAATTCATAGATCATGTGTTTAACTTGCTGTGTTTCAATTTTGGTGCGAATTGGTGATGAATCGAACTCGAACCGAGCTTGATTTGATGAAAGGCCGATCACGGCCCTTTTCTGGAGACAGGTCCGGCGTCGGACCTGCTGTGTCCGGCGCCGGAGTTGCGAAATTTTGGGAGTTTCTCCCGATTTGGCTCACTCCCGCCCGGGAGTGAGCCACCTTCCGACAATGGGTACTGTAGCACTAGGGGCATTTTGGTAATTTTGCAACCCTAGACCCCATTTGACCCCAATTAACTCCTATTAGCTTCAATTAACTTCCGGACTTGCCAATTTTATTTCGAGACCTTTAATTGGTTTTGTTTTATGATTTAATTGTTGGTTGAATGCCTTTATTAATCAAATTAGATTTTAATTTGATTATTTAGGTACGTGATTGTACGAGTTTTGGACCAGTTGCAGTCTAAGCTAAGGCATTCGTGGGTAATCGAGGAGTATACAACTCTCCTCATTTGTGAGTGGCTTGGATTATATTGGTTGACCATTGAGGGTTAACCGTTTTTAAATTTATTTATAAATGCTTTATTAATGTTTATATACATTTTGGGGTATGAATTGTCCACCCTCACACACTGAGTTTACAAATGATTTGAAGGGTGAGAATTTCAATAAATTATATATATTGATATTATTATTGATTATTGTATGGGGAACGATATCCCTGAGAGATGAGAGATTGATTGTTTTACTCGGGGCTCCAATATGAGGGAGCGTGGACTGAGTATATGAGCATGCGTGATATTCAGCAGTGGACCGCCTATTGAGGGGCACGGGAGTGACTCAGTCGTGGACCGCCTATTGAGGGGCACGGGAGTCGTACCTGGTTGCGAGAGGCGCGTAGGGAAACTCGCCAGGACTGCTGTGTTCCACTACAGCGAGGCAAACGTCAAGGAAGTGGGCCAGAGAGAAAACTATAAATGTTTTAAAAGTATAAAGTAACCCTTGACGGACCAGTGTATACCCTAGCGCATGGGTATACCTTACTGGGAAAATTTCAGATGCCAGCCCATATAAAAATATTATTTATTGATTTGATATTTGATTTGATTTTGGATTTACTATATTTTCAGTATATGGTTTGTTAAATTGATTTTTGGATTATTTCATATCCCCAGCCTGAGGTGATCGGTCTTTATAACCGAGTCTCTCACTGGGTACAAGTTTATTATACTCACCCCATTCACTTTTGTTGTCAGATCATCAGTCTTCGGACGGCGAACGTCCCGGTTGCCAGTGATCCCAGTATGTAACTGTGGACACGACTTTGTAGGTGCCACCTCTTTTGCTTTGTGTATTTTGGCTCGGAATATTATTGCATCTTACATATATATTTGTGTATTTATAAATAATACTTTCCGCTGCATGGTGCATCGTAAGATGTGTCACATTATTTTAAAATATTTTGGACTATGTTATTTATGATAATTTTGTATGTTTTTCATATATTGCTCGAATATCCTTTATTTTTAAGCCTTGTGCCATATTGGTTGCCCGCCTGACGAGGCACGCATCTCGAGATGGTACGGCGATTGTCACGTGGCCAAGCCTGTGGGTCGGGGCATGACAATTTTATAGTTGACTACCTAAAACAAAAAACCTTTAAGATATAAGGGTTTATTTGGTAGAAGAAAAACCCACGTTTTCTATTTTCATTTTCTAGAAAATGAAAATGGTGTGGAAAACTTATTTGGTTTATGAAATGATAAATAATTTTTGGAAATGAAAAGGAAAATGATGTGAAAATTGAAAAAAAAAAAAAAAAAGAAAAAGGTTCTGATTGTTTTGTAAAAACATTTTGTACATCGATCTCCAATTAGACCCGGTAATTCGTGTTTTCGTATCGTATTCATGTCGTGTTAGCATACATTATGAACACCCATTTAGCCAAACATGAACATGACGCGATTAACTAATCATGTCAAAGTATGAAACACGGACATAAAACTGTTTAATTAATGTATAACACGACACAACACGATTAACACGGTTAACATGGCTAACACGTTATGACACGACACGATTACATGATTTAGTATTATTTTTAAAATTAATTTAGAGATTAAATAATATAATATTTCTATATTATCCCTAAACTAAATAAAAAATTACTTAAAATCTAATATATTTCAATTATATTAAAGGTTAAAATGATATTTTAATAGTTAAACGTGTTAGACGTGTTTTATGCTTATTAATCATGTTTGACACATTTAAAATATGAGACACATTAATTTTAATTGTATCGATACGATTAAAACACGAAACACGTTAAAATCAAACACTAACATGGTTAACTTCGTATCATTCCCATAACGTGTTATTGTGTCATATTCAAAATTACAAGATCTATGATCTCCAATGAAAACACGAGATTTTTAAATATTCTTTTACTACACCATGGTTCGATTCCCATCACTGACATTATGTATATTTTTTTTCGTTTTTTTTTTAAACTCATACAAACCAAACTAGTGAGCCCCATAATGATTGTGGGCTAGTCTATGCCGAACTATTAGCCGCCACGTCTCTCAGCACATTTCTGTTTCTATGGGTTCCAATCTCCACTATATGCAAATTAGAATATAAAATAATACTGCTGCAGGAAATATGCTATTAATATTCTTTGTTATACAGTGTAATTATCCTTATCCAATATAAAATGTAAATGGAAATTGCTAATGGAAATTTCAATAATTGCTTTGTTTTTTGTACTTAGGATTTATTTTATATTTTTATTAGTGTTTAAAGACAAGAATACCCTTAATAAAATTTAGCTCTAAATTTATAAAGTTTAACCCCAAATTTATAAAATTTAGCCCCAAATAAAAAAAAATTGTAAGGGTAAGTTTTAATATTTAAAATATATTATTGTAAGATTTTAGAAAAAAATTTTCAACAAATTTGTCAAAGTTTAACCCCAAATTGATAAAGTTTAATCCCAAATAAGAAACTTTTTGTATTTAAGGATAATTTTGTCATATCACTTTTTTTTCTAATAACAATTATTACTATTTTAAAATTCAAAGTTACTTTTTAGTTTTATTAAATGAGTTTAACCAGTGCCTATAGGCACTGGTTAATCGGACCCAATGTAAATATATTTGCATATAGATTAGAGAGAAGGAAAATAATACTCCCTCCATCCCCCTTTTGTTTGCCTATTATTCTTTTTTAGGAAGTTTCAATTTATTTGTCCCTTATCATAAATGAACAACCGATAAACTTTAATTCTCAGTTTTACCCTTTCTTTTCTTTTATTACTATCACATCACTACACGAAATCCCAAAAATACTCATAAACATCAATGATAACAAAGCAAATTAACATAATTCAAATACCTTTTTTTAAACTTTGTGAAAGTCAATAGGGGACAAACATAAAAGAACGGAGAGAGTAATACATTAAATTGAAATAAAACAGTAGTAGTAAATTAAAGATACTATAAAATGTAAAGAGAATTTTCGGTAATAAGGAGGTTTTGTTTTCTTTTTTTCTTTTAATATTAAAATAACTACTTAATTATTTTTATTTCGATTTATCTAGATATTAAAACAATTAATAATCAAAGTTATAACATTTAGCATAAACATAAAATTAATATTAGTGTTAAAATTATATTATGTCCAGCTTTTTCTTTTTAATTGGAACTATTTTATTTAATTCGATTTCAATTTACTGTTATAAAACACCATTTATCTTTTGTGTATATATTTTTATTTTAATAATTCAGATTTTACTTGTGTATATTTTACATACATTTAATTTTAAATATATAGATATAAACACAATTTCACTTTTGAAAATAATTTTTCATTTTCATATACCAAACATGTTTTTTAAAATTTTGAAAATGAAAATAGAATTTATAAAACAGAAAATGAAAACCGTTTTTAGAAAATAAAAAGAAAAAATATTTTCATATATTAAACATATCTTCAACTTTTCTCCGCCCCAATTAATATGATAACAATCAACATTCACTCTCCCAGTTAATATGATAGGAAGAGGAAGAAGAAGATTCAACATTCACTCCCCCAATTATTACGATAGGAAGAGGGAGAAGAAGATACAAATCACTTTTAATTTGTGTCTACCCAAATTTCTTGGAAAAGTTTTGGCAATAAGTGCAATTCTTCACCCTTTTTCTATGGGAAATATAATTCAATTATTCAGCATTATTGTCGATTGTGAATAGTTTATTGATTTTTCAAGTTTCACGCCTTTGTTATGTCTCAAAGGAGAAATTATTAGATAAGTCGAGTATATTACGTCATTTATAGGTCCGACTAATAAAGTTATAACAATTTAAAGATTTTGATATAATTATTAAAATTCTACCATAATTATATATAGTCTAAATTTAAAAACTTACCTTTTAAATTTTTTTTTCTTTATAACGTGAAATTAAATCTTTGTTAAATTAATACCTTACTTTTAAAAATTTTGAGTTCGTACAAATTTATTAGTCGAACCTATCTAATAACTGCTCTCAAAGAAAGATGCAAATAACCAATTTCAAACTTAGTTTTTACTTTCGATACTATGCTTGCATTAGAATTTCCAAAAATTTCAATTGACCCCCTCGCTTAATATCCACTCAAACTATATAATACTAACTAGAAATTGTGGCAAAAAAAAAATAGAAATTGTCCGGGCATTGCCCCAGGTCAATTTTGATTAACTTTAAAATTGATTTTAAGATTTTAAGATATATTTAAAAGTTGATAATTTTAATTTTTTTTAACTAATTATATTAAAAAATAGAAGACGGCGCGATATACATGAGACATAAGCAGTGTTTTACCGAATCTTTTGTGAAAGAGATATATATGACTTTAATGCTAGACTAGATGGGCACTTGGATTTTTGCAATCAAGGTCAATAGCCATCATCTTAAATATCTCCCTCTAAATCACAGTACAGCTGGAAAAATAATAGTGTCGGACTACCAAAATGCCGTCTCTTCTTTCCTTTTAGCTGTAGAGCAATTTTTTATGGTTAAATATTTAATTTAGAATTTAATTTTTTAAAATTGACTCAATTAAAGATTTAAAAATATAATTTAAATAAATTAGTATTCATACTTAATAGATTGTGATAAATTAAATTTATTATTAATTAATTTTAATTTGTAATATATACATAAATTGAAAAGTATATAAAATTTTTTTATTATGTTACGTGTATTTATTTTGATTAAGATTATTTAATTTTTAATTAATTTAACGACTTTTTTTTATCAAAATTAATATATATAAATGACAAATATTGATTTTTATATAAAAATAGATTTAATTTGTCATAATTTATTAAATATAAATTTTAATTTATTCAAATTATATTTTTAGATCCTTAATTAAATTAATTTTAAAAAATTAGATCTTTTAGCCATCTTTTATTGCCTTTTCTCCTGTCGGTGAGAGCAGTAGAATAATTTCTGCGCAGTCTATCATGACCTAGCGGGTTTGGGAGCCTGTTACTAGATGTTTGTCGTTGGGACCCATTGGCTTACGTGGTCAACTGGACTTCTATTGAAACGACAAAATTGGACTGGGGCCTTTGTCTCGGGTTGACCCAGTCACCCTCCCCACAACTCAATTTCTTTTATTATTCATGTTTTCCTCTCTTTTCTATTTGTTGTTTACATTTTGGTTACAATTTTTTTTATTGATATCTCTTTTGCTCATTTAATACTGATCTTACAGCGAGCCAAACATATTTTCACTCTCATCTCCCAGCATTACAATTTCAATTATACCATTATTATAATTTTAATCTTGTTATGAAATCGAGCCAAACATATTTTCAATCTCATCTCAGCATTACAATTTCAATTATACCATTATAATTTTAATCTTGTTATGAAATATTGAAATATTGACAAACAAACAAAAATAAGAAATAAGAGATAAGGAGAATAGAGATAATATTATTGAGTGAAATTTCTGTATGAGAGGAAATGATTACAAATGGTGGAGGGGCTCCTTATTTATATTAGAGAATCCTTTTACAAATAATATAAGTTTAACCTAACTTACAAGTCAAGTTTACTTTTAAGCCAAGTAAAACGGTAATTCCTAAAACTCTAGATATATTGTCCTTGATTTTCTCTCTCCATTAATTCACTTTAATATGAATTTATCTTTTGAACAAAATGAATGAGCTAGAGGTGTAAAAATCTTTTATTCCATAATAAATCTCATATTCATCCATAAACTTAGATTTGACATACTCTAATCCACCTTTTACGCTTATACAAAGATAAACTATTTTCTATTTTTATCTATAATATATATAAAAGTACGACTATTGTAAAACTTTTGAATCGTTTAATTTTTTTTTTCTAATATGAAATTTATTCTATAGTTTAATTATTATTTACTTTAACAGAGTTTGGTTATCCTTTTTTTTTAATATATTTATGAAATACCATTGATATTATTGAATTAAATTAAAACTCTTTAGTTATCTTTTATTAAATATTTTTTATATATTTAATAAATGATTATAGTAATTAATCAATTTTACTTTTATTATAATTAACTTATATACCACTATAGTATATATCATGAAGAAAATAATTTAATTATCATTCAAGTTTATATAATTTTATTCGAAATTTTTTCTATAATTTAATTATCATTTACTTTAACATAGTGTATTTATCCTTTTTTCTAACATATTTATGAAATGCGATTGATATTATAATTACAAATTGTATTATTATTATATTTTTTTTATATATGTAAAATCAACCCGAGTCTCTAGTCTCCTTTCTCGCACATCCTCACTGATCCTACTCCAAAACTCCATTAACAAGAGAAGAGAAAAAAAAAACACAACTAAGTAAGAACAAGAAGCAGAGAAGAAGCTTCAAAAGAAAAGAAAAACATGGGTTCTGGTTATGCTAAATTTTTTCTTCTCCTTGCGTTACTCTCAGCTCTTACCGTCGACTTTTCAAGTACTGCTCAAATCTTCACCTGTAGCTCATCCCCAAGTTCATGTACTGCCCTGGTTGGCTACGTCCCCGTCAACGACACCGACTTCAATGCAGTTCGATCTCTTTTCAACGTAACGTTACGAAGTCTGAACAGAGCAAATCGTAATTTTTCTCGGTACTATGGAGGCTATTACGACGAAAGCGACTACAACGCCGACGTAGATTCCAGAGAAGTCATCAATGTCCCCATCAATTGCGTTTGTTTTAACAACACGGGAACTTCCTGGGGAGGTCCAATCTACAAGGTGCAAAGGGGTGACAGCCTTTCTTACATAGCGAATAAGGTTTTCTCAAGGTTGGTGGAGTACCCGCAGATCATGGAGGCCAATGGGATCACGGACTCCTCCAACGTGATAGAGATTGGGCAGGAGCTGAAAATCCCGTTGCCCTGTAGTTGTGATTCGGTGAACGGCGAGAGAGTGGTGCATTACGCACACATGGCGGAGCAAGGGACGTCTTTGGCAGAGATTGCTCTGCAGTTTGGAACTGATGAGGGGACTTTGGCTCGGATTAATAGAATGACCGCCGAGAATCCGCTAAATGTTGGCCAACCAATTGATGTCCCTTTTAGACTCGAAGGTAGTGTGCCCCCTCTGCTACAAGCTGAAGTCCAACCAATTTATTTGATTTAGTATACTAATTAACAGTTATTGTCTAGTTTTGTGTTTATCAAGTATCGAAGTGAGTGGGATGACATGCGAAAACTTTTCAGCTCCAAATCGAAGTTTCAACGCTCCTGGACCTGGTTCTGGTATGCACAAATACTGTTTTTGCCCCCAATCTGTCATCAATTTGATTATATGCAACAGCTTTTGTCCCGTGTCTTCATCGTAGCCCAACTCACAGACCCTCCAAATACCCCCTCCCTCCTCTCAATTTTTATAAAATTACATGTTATTTAGTATGCTGTATGCACATCAATTTGGCAGCAATTACCTTATGAGCCATTAAGCCTTTCAAAACTTGAGCAGCAGATTGAAATTTGCCAAATTACCGTTAGATACATTAGTCAAATTCGAGCTATCTCCACGTCGAGTCAAAATAGGCATTTTCTTTTAGGCTCAGTTTGGTACTAGAGAAAATTTAAAGAAAAGGAAAATGCAAGGAAAATTTGAAGGAAATGAAAATGAAGGGAGAAAATTTAAAATCCTTACCTTGTTTGGTGTCATGAAAAATATCAAAGAAAATGCTAAGAAAAATATTTTCTCATGTATGTTTGGTTCATGGAAATATTGGGGGAAGGAAATCATAAGGAAATCCAACTAGAGTTATTTGTATTTAACTTAATTACAAATAAATTAATTATTAATTAACACTCAAAGAGATGAAATTAATCTCATTATTGGCTTAGTTTTACCATGCTAATTACACTCTAAATCTGTGCCAACATGAAGAGGATTACCCACTCAAGGAGCTACTGCAACAGCAAGCCACAATAGCACCTCCATGTAACATGCAATTACATTGATTTTTGTCACTTTATGAAAGGAAATCTGGCTTGTATCTCAAAGAGAAGTTGCAGTGTGACGAAATGACACAAGCTCATTCATCCTTGACAAAATTCTAATTGGAACATTATTCAACTCTTGCATAATAGTATAACTGATTAGTATCAGTAACTGTTATTTCTTCCTGCTTATTATTTTTCTTATAAATACAACGTGCTAGTTATCAAGGGGAGAAAAAAGATGCACAGTTTATGAAGTAGAACATAAAATTGAACATGATGTGCTCCTTATAAATACAACTCTTGCACTTACTCATTTTATTTATACTCATCTAATAATGAAACAGAGCATGTCCTAGTTTATGTTATCAACTAAATTCATTTGTATGCTTTCTTCTTTTCCTATATTTATTAAATATTACTATAAGCTTAAATAATAATATTATAATATATTTTTTGTATCTTAAAATATATGGTGTAAATAATTATTTTTATACCAGAAGCGTTAGCGTGGGATTAAAAATCTAGTTTTCTATTACAGCAATCACGGATGGACCTAGTGATTCTAATAACTTGGGCAAAAAGCTGGGCATTGGTAAGACAATCTCCTAATCCTCATCTATTTCCAATCTTCTTTTGATACATGATACCATACATGAAATCGAAACTACATCATGGCATAGACCTTTTCTAGCAGGGTTAAAATCACGAATTTTAAATAGAAGTATTCGGTTTAATTTTCTCCTCTTGACTTGCTTTCTCTCTTATTTCTGCTCTTGATAGGTTTAGGAAGTGCAGGGATTTTTCTACTAATCATCTGTATCCTTACTACCTATTTCAGAAGAAAGACCCTATACCTTGGAGAAATGGGCTTTCTAAGGAAGTTCCCAAAGATTGATCTAGATCTCGAGGCTTTCTTAAAAATTAATGGAAGTTTAGCCCCCAAAAGATATAGCTATTCAGATATCAGGAAAATGACAAACTCATTTAAAGAAAAACTAGGGAAAGGAGGCTATGGAACTGTGTACAAAGGGAAGTTACTTGATGGCCGGGTTGTTGCTGTGAAAATGCTTGATACTTCCAAAGGAAATGGTCAAGAATTTGCCAACGAGGTTGCAAGTATTAGTCGAACTTCCCATGTTAATGTTGTCACCCTTCTAGGATTTTGTTTAGAAGGTCAGAAAAGAGCTCTGATTTATGAGTTCCTGCCCAATGGATCATTAGAAAGATTCATTTACAAAGAGAATACTAATTTGAACGAGCGACAACAGTTGGCATTTGAAGAATTTTATCGAATTGCAATTGGAATAGCTCAAGGACTTGAGTACTTGCACCGTGGCTGCAACACTCGGATTGTGCATTTTGACATCAAACCTCATAACATCCTACTCGATGAAAATTTTTGCCCAAAAATCTCTGATTTTGGGCTTGCAAAACTATGCATTAGAAATGAGAGTTTTGTGTCAATGATAGAAGCTAGAGGGACAATCGGATACATAGCTCCGGAAGTTTTTTGCAGAAGCGTCGGAGGTGTTTCACATAAATCGGATGTCTATAGCTATGGAATGATGATTCTGGAAATGGTTGGAGGACGAAGGAACATAGATGTTCGAGTAAGTCAAACTAGTAAGATATATTTTCCTGATTGGATCTATCGGCAACTTGAGGAAGGCAACTTTGAACCGAGATTGCTTGGTATAATGAATATAGAAGAAACTGAAATTGCAAGGAAGATGATATTAGTGGGCTTATGGTGCATACAAACAAATCCCCCTGACAGGCCTAGGATGAGTAAGGTGATCGAGATGTTGGAAGGAAGTATTGAAGCCTTGCAAATTCCACCAAGACCTTACTTGTTTTCTCCTCCAAGATCACCTGTGGATTCTACTTCGTGATATTTAATAGATGTTGGAATCAACAAAGATTGCTACTGAGGCTAAAACTTAATTTGATGGCATATATGTTGTTGTGTGTTCAGATTTATTTCTCCCAGCAATAGGTATAGGTTATAATATTTAATTGTGCTATAGAGAATTTGATACCAAGGCAAAACATATTTAGAAATTAGAAAGAGGGATTGAAACTTTATTTTTTGAGGAATTAATGGTGGGTGTAATAATGGGCTAAATTTTCTCCAATGGAATAATGTCCCAACATAATTCCACTCAAAGGTAATGAAAATCATTTATTTTTACTGAGTAAATAGTATTAATAGTGCCTAAAATTGGGCACAACTTCTATTTTGGTCCCTACAGTATAAAATGTTCTATTCTGGTCCCTAAAGTTTGAAAGTTAAATTGTTTTGATCCCTATAATTCAAAAAGCTCTATTTTCATCCCTATAATTTGAAAATCAAATCATTTTTGTCCCTATGTTTTTATCTTTAATAATCTTTTAAAACTATTAGCTTTATATCCCTATATTAGCTTTATATCCTCAGTTTCGACATCCTTGCAACGACTCAAGTCCAAAGATACTAACTGGGGACACTTTGCTATCACGACAAGCCCTTCGCCATTTATTTATGAATATGATAGTGTCAATTCCTCCAATTTCAATTGGTCAGGAAATTCTAGATGAACTGCCTCAAAGATCTTCGCTTTCCTGTATCCTCTTAATAACAAGGTTCTACTGATCTTGCAATGCATCAAAATGACTTCAATGCTTATGCTAGGGATTCCGATGGCAAAGCTCAAATCGATAAACCTTAAGTTAGGGAACATAAGCGCGGAATATATGAGGTATACAACATTAATTTGGAAATAATTAGCCAAATAAAGATTTTGGACGCTATAGTTTGTTGACAATGGAATGTTATTGAGCACCTGCTCACCTATGGCTGTGTTGTTCAACATGATGTCGACCGGAGAAGGACGCTTGGTTGATAATCTAAACAATGTTGAGTTTGTTACCTGGCATTGGCCGGCTTCAATACAAGTGAGATTGCGCACATCTCCATTCAAAAGAAGTTCCATATCCGCATCTACAATACTGGCATTTTCAATGCATAAAGAATCGAGACGATAATTAGATAAAACCATAAGCAATCCTGTAGCTGTAAATTTATTGCAATTCCAGGGCCAAAGATCCTTCAACCTAAGCTTTCCCTTTGCAATTTCCTTAAGAAGGTTGTCAGAAATATTCATAACGGAGAACTTGAGGAAAGTTAATGCTTTGGCAAAGCTAATTGAGTTTTCAATAGTGATCGGCGCCGAAGAAGAATCAATAATCTTGATAAAATCGATGGAAAGAGCTTCCAAGTTCGGAAGCTTCCGAAGTAGAAGACCAATTTCTGTCACTGTTGCCCCCGGACAGAGTATGATAGCAGATTTTAGGCTGGCATGATTGAGTGACAAAGCAACCAGAGATTGGTCAGAAATACTATGTTGCCCATAGATAGTAATCCATTTTAAAAGACCAAGCTTGGATGCCAAAAATTCAATCCCCTCATCAGTGACATGCACTTGTGGAGCGTCCAAATGACCAAAATTGAGTGTTTCCAAATTCGGAAACGAATCTGCAATCACAGCAAGATCATTGTTATCGAAACGACCTACATCCTGGCAATTCAAAACCTCCAAATTCTTCATATTGGGATTTGAACCCAATTTCCTTAGACTTGCAGTCTGGAATAGTGCTGCTTTAATATCAAGAGTTTCAAGCCTTAGACTGAAGCCTGCAATCACCGGAATGGCTTCATTGTTAGCATTAAACCAAGTGTCATTTATGTATTGGTTATTTAGTTATATGTTATGGTGTGAGTGTTTGCGTGTGATTAAGTCTTATATTTAATTTAGATATATAAGCATTATTGTGTGTGTTGTGTCGGCAAGGTTTTGTTGTTGATCTAAAAAACAAAGAAAAAAAAAACTATTGTGGCGGTGTGTTTTTTTTGTGAAAGTCAAAAGTTGCTTTGATGATTTGATTTGATTTTTCTTTTTGAATTCCAACATTTGGTATCAAGAGCAAGAAGATCCTGGATGGCTGCAATCACGCAGTACGTGCCGTGTCCCGTCTTCAAATTTGATGGGAAGAATAATTTTCAAGAATGGATGGTCCAGATGCGGTTCTTTCTAAAATCTTTGGGTGTTTGGGAAATTGTTGAGCATGGAGTTATTGAACCTGCAGATGTAGCAAATTTGACAGAGGCGCAAAGGCGAGATCTAACTCGTGCCCACAATAAAGATGATCTGGCCACTCATCATATTTTTCAGAGTGTTGAATTGTCTGTGTTCCAGAAGATTATTAATGCGAAATCATCAAAGGAGGCTTGGGATACTTTGCTTCAATCCTATCAAGGTGCAGAACCAGTTCAAAAGATGCGACTGCAGACGTATCGAAGACAGTTTGAGTTGCTTCAACAGGAAAAGAATGAAAAGATTGCTGATTATTTTATGCGCACCCAGAAACTTGTCAATAGTATGAGAGCAAATGGGGAAACTATTTCTGATGTTCAGATCATGGAGAAAATTCTTCGTACTTTAACGGAGAGATTTGATGTTATTGCTGCTATTGAGGGAGCAAAGGATCTAAAAACTGTAACAATTGATGGTTTGCAGGGATCCTTAGAAGCACATGAACAAAGGTTAGATGAGAGATCAGCACCGGTTGTTGAGCAGGCACTAAAAGCTCAAGCTGATGTGAAGAAAGAAAAAGATGAGTCAACAAACAAAGGTGAATTCAATCAGAGAAGAAGCAGGAATTTCAGGCCTGGTCAAAGGCAAAGTGGAAGAGGGGATCAAAATCGAGGTGATCAAAATCGTGATATGTCCAATGTTCAATGTTTCAAGTGTAAGAAGTATGGGCATTACCAGTCAGATTGCAAGTCTCATATTCAGTGTCATAATTGCAAGAAGTATGGTCATTTAAACAGAGATTGTCGTTCCAGGAGATCAGAAAACAGAGATTGTCATGCGAAAGTTGCAGGGAATGGTGGTGATAATACAGAAACTTTATTGATGGCCAGTTCTGATAGTCCAGAAGAGTATGATAGCCGGTGGTTACTGGATACAGGCTGTAGTAATCATCTTAGTGGAGATAAATCTTTATTTTCAGACTTTGATGATTCGTTTCACACATCAGTGAAACTTGGAGATGATCGGTATATACCAGTTTATGGGAAAGGTAAGATTGGCATCAGATTGAAGAATGGCACTCTCAATTATATTTCTGAAGTATTTTTTTCTCCAAAAGTCAGCCAAAATCTTTTGAGTGTGGGGCAACTGGCAGAGAAAGATTATGATTTGCACTTCAACAAACATGGCTGTACTATTTATGATGCAGAGCACCGGATGATAGCAAAGGTACAAATGTCCAAAAATCGTTTGTTTCCTTTGCAGATTAATTATGATGCACCTTCTTGCCATGTTTCAATAATTGGGGATGATAATTGGTTGTGGCATATGCGACTTGGGCATTTGAATTTTGGAAGTCTTGATTTTCTTGCCAGAAAGAAGTGGGTGTTTGGTTTACCAACTATTTCTGTTCCTAAACAAGTTTGTGACAGTTGTGTTTTGGGTAAAAAGCATAGAGAAGTTTTTCCCAAAGGAAAATCTTGGAGGGCTAGTAGACCACTTGAACTTGTTCATTCTGATTTATGTTCGGTAGAGGTTCCTTCCAACGGTGGCAGCAAGTATTTTATTACTTTTATTGATGACTTTACTAGGAAGGCCTGGGTTTATTTTTTGAAGCATAAATCTGAAGCATGTGATACTCTTAAGAGTTTTGTGGCTTATGTTGAAAAACAAAGTGGGTGTACTCTTAAAGTTTTGAGAACTGATAGGGGTACTGAATATACTGTTTGTGATGATTTTCTACGGAAACATGGTATTATGCATCAGTTGACTGCTAGATACACTCCTCAACAAAATGGGGTGGCTGAGAGGAAGAACAGAACTGTTATGGATATGGTGAGATGTATGTTGCATAGTAAAAATTTGCCTAAAAGTTTTTGGGCAGAAGCAGTTGCTTGTGCTGTTTATGTTTTGAACAGGTGTCCTACAAGGAGTGTTCGTGACAAAACTCCACAGGAAGCTTGGGCTGGTAAAAAGCCTAATATTGGGCATCTGAAGGTGTTTGGTTGTGTTGCTTTTGCACATGTGCCTGATGAGTTGAGAAAAAAGCTGGATGACAAAGCAGAAAAATGTATCTTTATTGGCTACAGTCATGAGACGAAAGGGTATAAGTTGTACAATCCAAAAACCAGAAAAATTGTTGTTAGCAGGGATGTCACTTTTGATGAAGATGGTGTTTGGGATTGGTCTAGTGAAGAAAAAGGTTCACTACCAAGTCCTGCAGTAGTTGTTAGTGGAGTTGATGATGATCCAGAGGCGGAGCCAGCTCCTACAGAAACTACTAGTCGCCCACATAGACAACGACGCATGCCAACTCATTTGCAGGATTATGTGGTTGGTGCTGCTTGTGATTCTTTTGATGATAGTGATAATACTGTTCACTATGCTTTGTTTGCAGATTGTGATCCTTTGGGATTTGAGGATGCTGCTAATGATGATCGTTGGGTAAAGGCCATGGATGATGAGATTCATGCCATTGAAAAGAATGACACTTGGGAACTTACTACACTTCCCAAAGAGAAGAAACCAATTGGTGTTAAATGGGTGTACAAGATCAAGTACAAGCCCAATGGAGAGGTGGATCGCTTCAAAGCTCGCTTGGTAGCTAAAGGTTACAAGCAGAAGCCAGGTATTGATTATTTTGAGGTATTTGCTCCAGTAGCTAGACTTGATACAGTGAGAATGGCAATTTCACTTGCTGCTCAGAATAGTTGGAAAATTCTCCAGATGGATGTTAAATCTGCTTTCTTGAATGGTGTGCTTGAGGAGGAGGTGTATGTTGAACAACCTCCAGGTTATGTTATGAAAGGGAAGGAAGACAAGGTTTACAGGCTTAAAAAGGCCTTGTATGGGTTGAAACAAGCGCCTAGGGCCTAGTATACTCGAATTGATTCTTATTTTCTTGATCATGGTTTCCACAGATGTCCTTATGAGCATACTTTGTATGTTAAATCTAATTCTCAGGGTGATCTTATCATTGTATGCTTGTATGTGGATGATTTAATTTTCACTGGCAATAACCCAAATTTGTTAGTGAGTTTCAGGGAGGCCATGATTTCTCAGTTTGAGATGACTGATATGGGTTTGATGTCTTACTTCCTTGGTGTTGAGGTTAATCAGACAGATGCAGGGTTTTTTGTTTCCCAGAAAAAGTATGCAAGTGATATTTTGAAGAAATTTAGGATGGAGTCATGCAATCCAATTTTGACTCCTGTTGAAGATAGATTGAAGCTTGTGAAAAATGGTGGTGGTGAATTAGTTGATGCAACTAATTACAAGAGATTAGTTGGGAGTTTGCGATACTTAACAGCTACGAGGCCAGATATTATGTATGGGGTTGGGATAATTAGCAGGTTTATGGAGAATCCTCGCCAATCTCACTTGCAAGCAGCTAAGCGTATCTTGAGATACATCAAAGGTACACTTAGTGATGGTATTTTTTATTCATGTGCTAATGATGTGGAACTTGTTGGATATACAGATAGTGATTGGGCAGGTGATGTTGAGATGCGAAAAAGTACTTCTGGCTTTGTTTTTCATCTTGGGACTGGTGTGTTTTCTTGGTCATCAAAGAAGCAACAGGTGGTTGCTCTATCCACAGCAGAAGCAGAGTATATTGCAGCAGCAGGTTGTGCTACTCAAGCAGTTTGGTTGCGAAGAATGCTTGTTGAGTTGAAGCATGATCAAGTCCAGCCTACAAAGATTTTTTGTGACAACAAGTCGACGATTGCAATGACGAAGAATCCTGTGTTCCATGGTCGCAGTAAACACATTGACATCAAGTATCACTACATTCGAGACTTGGTGAAAGACAATGAGATTGAGGTTGAGTTTTGCTCATCTAAGGAGCAAGTTGCTGACATTTTTACGAAGCCATTAAAGGCGGATGTGTTCTTGAAGCTCAAGAGGATGCTTGGCATGGTGAAATTTGAAGACTTGGTTTAAAGGAGGCTATGTTAGCATTAAACCAAGTGTCATTTATGTATTGGTTATTTAGTTATATGTTATGGTGTGAGTGTTTGCGTGTGATTAAGTCTTATATTTAATTTAGATATATAAGCATTATTGTGTGTGTTGTGTCGGCAAGGTTTTGTTGTTGATCTAAAAAACAAAGAAAAAAAAAACTATTGTGGCGGTGTGTTTTTTTTGTGAAAGTCAAAAGTTGCTTTGATGATTTGATTTGATTTTTCTTTTTGAATTCCAACATTCATCAATATTCCTGTAAAGTTAATTGGTCAGATCAATCTTTTTGAGTCCTTTGAATCGGTTGATATGTTGAGAGAGCATGGTGATTTCGGGATGAGTAACTTTCAAGTTTTCCTTGAAAAGATCATAGTATATTAAGAAATTCTTACAGGCAAAAGATGCTGTACATGTTTGCAAGTCATTCTGGTTAAGATGACTGAATACCGACTGCCAGCAATCTGGTGGCAAATCTTCATCCCCCTCTTTTCCCTTCAACAACTTTGACATCTTGATCTTCTTAAGGCAATGTGTTTTGATCTAATTTACTTCTATAATCTCTATCATAGGGCTCTAATATTTTTCTTTTCTCTCTAGTGGACCTACAAAATGGAATTCGATTTTGTGGTTTTCTTTTTTCTTTTTTTTTAATACTTTTGAGGAAAATTTTTATAGTATTGTTTTATATTATTGTTAAAATTGATTTATGATTAAAGACTTTAATATTGGGTTCCAGATATATTGCCTGGAAAGGGGTCTTGTGGACCGGGTTTTGGTTGTAGCGTTATAAGGGTGATTTGAAGGAAAAAGAAGTTATTCCTTGTGAGGCTATCGAATTGGGGAGCTCTGAACTGCAATTACAAGAATATTGTTGCCGAATAATAAGAGGGGAAAAAGAAATTCCTATTGGTGAAATTATAGAAGTGGACCCATTAAAATAGGAGAGAATGGAACAGGCTATTCTGCTCAACCAAACATGATATTAGTGTTTATTGGACTTGAAGGAATTTTATATTATAGATATATATATATATATATATATATAGATTAATCAAACTAATTTATGATTAAAGATTTTAATACTTGAGATATATTTTTTTATTAGTAATTGTTTATTCATCTATAACTTTAATAAATCTCTAATTCTATGGGAGGACTCCTAATCATTTTTGGAGACATTTGGCATCCAATGATTGGCTATTAATTTCTTTTTTGTATTTTTTGTTTTTTGTTTTTTTTCTTTTTTTAAAAATTTTTTGGGTTAGATTTTTTTTTTTCTCTTTAGTGGTTCTACAAAAATAAAAAAGATTTCTAAGAAGATGTCAAAGGGTGGTGAAAATCTGCCACCAGAGTGCTGGCGATTGATATTCAATCATCTCAATAGCGGAGACTTGAAAGCTGTATCTTTGGTCTGTAAGAGTTTCTTGACAAACTCAAATCTTGTAAAGAAAAGCTTGAAAGTTGTTCATCCCAAATCTGGCACGCTTGCTCAACATCTCAAGCGATTCACACAACTCAAGAAGATTGACTTGAGCCACTTTGAAGGGAAATTAGATGAAGCCCTTTCCGAGATAGCACGATCTGACATAAGTCTGGAATCTGTTGAAGTTTCATGGCCCTATGCACCATTCAAGACTGAGAGTCTAAGAGAGCTGGCATCAAATCCGAAGATGAGGAATTTAAAGGCTTTGAGTTGGATCCCGATCAGACGTATTCATGACAATGATCTGCGGCTGATAGCAAATTGGTTTCCGAATTTGGAAGAAATCGAAATTGATTATTGGCCTGTTCTGGAAGATGATACTCTACTGGACTTATTATCCTTTCCTGCTGATGATGGGATCCAAATTTTGGCATCTAAGTTCAAGCACTTAAATAAGGTTTCTATCTACGGGCCGTTACATTTTGTTTCTGATCAAGCTCTTGTTGCTCTGGCTGTGAATTGTGTTTATCTAAAAGATGTAACTATATATGGCGTGACAGAAAGTTGCATTGGTCATCTAATACGGAAGAGGCCTAGCTTGGAAGCTCTTACCATCGGCAATATCGAGAATGATCCTTCTTCTACAATTACCATTGCAAATTCAATTAGCCACGCCAAAGCCTTGACCTCTCTTGAGTTTATCAACATGGATATTTCTGACGAGCTTTTCATGGCAATTGCAAAGGCAAAGTTTTTTTTGGAGAATTTTGGGATCAGGGGCTACTGTAATACTTTGACCGTTACCGGATTACTTATGGTTTTATCTAATTATCTCACGAAGTTAACCATTGAAGGAGCTAATTTTGTAGATGAGGATATAAAACTTCTTTCCAGCGGAGATGTTGGCAATCTCACTCACATTGCAATCGGTGAATGCCAGGTGACAAACTCAACATTGTTCCTACTATTAAGCAAATGTCCTTCCCTCGTAGAATTTTCAATTTCAATGAATTGGAGAGCTCCTGTTGCTAATGCCGACAATAATGTCTCGTTGTCTAAATACCATAAGATCCGAAATCTTCATTTGTCATATTGGACAATTAGTGATGAACTGGCCCTGGCCAAGCAACTGGGGTTTAGTTTTCCTAACATAAAACTTCTTGATTTGACCCTTTGTGGTGGAGTCACCAGCATATGCATCGAAGCCATATTGAAGAGTTGTAAGTACCTTACGCAGCTTATATTATATGGATACAAGAAAGGAAAGATCATTGAGAGGAGTTCTGAACTTGCGGAAGTTAATTTGGAGGTTTTATCACTACCATGTTCATGCATAGATGATGAAGGGATTGCTGTGATAGGGAAAAAATGTCCAAAATTGGTGAATTTAGATTTGATAATTAGCAAGAATGTGACCACAATGAGTATCAAGCAAATTGTCCGAAGCATCAAAACTTTGACATGCTTAGATATAAGGTCTTGTAATCAGATAGATTATGGTGATTTGTTGGAATGGATGTTATATACAAGCAACTTTGCTTCATTAAAGAAACTATCTCTTGGAGAAGTTAATGTCACTGAGGCACAGAGAGACCAATTCTTGCACCATGGTTGTTTGGTGACATGGAGGAGAAACTCTATTGAAGTTTCAGAGGCAAAGTCAACTCTTCCTTGAAGGTCAGCTTGTGCATATTAGTAATGTTTTATTTGGCAATGTTCTCACGAAAGTTACAATTTTGAATATTAGATCACATATCAAGATTTTATTTTTATTTTAATAGCTTCATTAGGCACGAAACTATCCACTGAAATTTATTAATAGCTTAGATTACAAGATTGGATCATCAAATCCCTTATCATGATTGTTGAGGCTTGTATATTAATTTCATTTTCAGGTCAGCTTTAGGACGTAGAAGAGAGGTGACTCCGGATGGTTCTTTCAAGCTTCAGAGGAATAGGAGGTTTCACCAAATCTCACCGGACTTTCTTGTACGTGTTTTCTTTAATGATTTTGGTGGTTAAATAAACATGAAAAATGGCTATCAAAGCTCCTATGAGGCTCTGGCCTAGAAAAAAAGGCTCCTATGAGGCACCTTCTGTGTTTCTTTAATGATTAAATTCCCTTTGAAGGGCATCTTAACATGTCATCTCTGATGAATGAGAACCATAACAAGTCAAACTTTTCATCGTATTTTGTTTTTTCTCATCTCAATTATCGGAAGCTTTTTCTTTTTTAGTTTTTTTTTTTTTGGCTTCTCTCCTCCAATCTTTGCCTTTGGTTTCGTCCATATATTATTTTGAGTAGCAGTTGCTTCTCATGACCACGACCAACTACTGCTCTTGATTCTGGTGCAGAGGTCCGGATGGAGCTGATGGCTTTCATGCTCTCAACTCGGCATTTGATCTTCTACTTGATTATTGTTCTCAGACATTTGACTACTTGACAGAAACTTGCTCTTCTTGTCTCTTTCCTATGATAACCAGATACAGTCCAGCTATAATCAATGCTGCTCCAAGTATCCTGCAAATTTCAATTAGCAATAGACAGTAAATCAAAGCGAAAGAAAGATTAATGTAGCCAACCAATTGTGATTTGCGAGTCTAGAATTCAGGTACTCAAGCAAGTATCTATGCAGGACTAGGTAATTCAGGAAGCAAGAAACTAATGAGTAGAATGGATGCGGAGTCAAGAGACCTGCCCTCCCAAGTAGAATTCTTCTCCCAAAGTAACAGTAGCCATTATAGCAACAAGTAAGGTTTGTAGAGGTAAATACATTGAGACAAACAATGGACCTCCCCTGTCAACAACCCATATTTGTATGGCAAACACCATTGCTGAACATATCAGGCCCTGCATCCATCAAAACTCGCTTATCATTATTCTGAGAGGGGATAGTGAAAACTCACAACTAGATAGAAGGACAAAACTGGCAGTTTTATGGTTACTAACCGAATACAAGATAGTGGCCAGTTCGCTGCCAGAGTGAACCTGCCAAACTCGGCAATCTCTTTCAATGCAGGCTGCAATTACCCCCAGTTGCATAACAGCAAAAAAACAAGCGTAAGAAACGAATGAGAGCCGAGCAGGGTATTTCTTCAAGACTGGTGCTTGTAAAACGATCGAGCTTGACCAACAAAGGGAATGCCCAATAAGACAGATGCAACCAACTGTCCAGTTCTTCCCCTTAGCATCTCCAAAGGTGAAATGATCTGATTTATTCCAAGGTGAATTTGAACTATAAACTGTTGGCCCCTTGTAAAGGATTATGAGTAAAGCTTCAGCGACAGAGAGCAGAGTTCCAAGCACCTTAGCTATTCCATCTTTACGGTTCAAGTACAATGAACTGACACAGACAGCAAGTTTTAGGAGTGTGGCAGTAATTTTCAAACCTGAGCAAGGCAGCCATGATGAAAGTTACAGCCGGGATAGAATTCTCCGTAGCAGAAGCCATAGTTGGCGATGTGTTGTCTAAACCGAATATATAGAATCCTTGATTCAATGTTATTCTGCCAAAACAGAAACTCAGCAAGGTAATTTTGGTACCTTCATTCATCAATCCAAAGAATAGAAATAATATTTACAAATGGATCATGCTTCACACCCAATAAGTCCAAGGAGGAAAAATTGTATCAGAAAAGAAAAGGTCAGCGCTGGTCTTTTTTTCCTACACAGCAAAGAAGAACTAAAATCAGAAGAAACGAGAACCCAAGGGAAGAGAAGTCTTGATCTACTACCCAAACTAATCACATACTTTTCTATGAAATATGCAAAGGGAGCCAGGGCAAACAGGGCTATGATGTTCCTATAAAAGGGGAAAACTAGCTTGCTTACTCCCACATTAAGAGCAACTCTCACAATAACATGATTTCCTGAGTAACTAAGCTGGTAAACTATCATGGCCATATGCAGCTTTGCTCGTTCAGGCACCCTACACATCCTAGCAACGGAGGCTGAGCCGGCTTCAGCCATGGTGGCAGAGCAAGGGACGTGGAGAACCTTGCAAAGGCAAATTGTAAGAAGTGAGAGATGTATTAATATGCTACTAAAATTAAAATTAATGAGAAAAACTAAAAAGTATTGATTGAGATGGTAGCGAACTCTATTCTTGTAAGGATAAGGATATAAGTTCATCCTTAGTTCATCCCTAAAAGGCGCATTTGTTGAGAGGACTTTATATTAAATACTCGTGGCTCAAAAGAAATTAGTCTCGAGCTAAAGATCCGATAATACCTTTAGTTTTACAAATGATAATAATAATAATAATAATAATAATAATAATAATAATGAGAAATCCACCAGAAGTTTCGTAATCAAAGCTTAGTGTAAATTACTTTTTATCTGACAGAATCTCATTTTCTTGTTTCATTTGCACATGATCACATTTCCACTTTTATTTAATTTGATGCATGATTAGGAGACAATTATATATTTCATCATGCATATTAGCCGTATTAAACAATTGATCACGTTTCTTTTCGCTTTCTCATTTGGTAGCATATATAATTAGACAATTGCATATTAAATTATTTTACCCAGACTAGATCCTTATTTTTCAATGTTGAATTAAATACAAACTAACTTTGGAAGAGTTTTTTTTTCTATTTAAAATATGACGCAACTTGAATAGAATTAATAGTAAATTGTTAAAATGGATACTATGAACCTGAAAAAGGAGTAAAATCATGCACTTGCATGAATTAGAGCCTAGAGGTGTCAATTGGGCTGCTCAAGTTGGGATTTAAATTGGGTTGTTGGGTTCAAATTTAGTCAAGGCTCTAAGGCTCAGGCCCAAAACAACAGAGGGAAAAAAAATGGGGAAATAAACGGCGTCGTTTCAGGTCCCGCGCGGTTCTATTGATTTCGAATCAGAATCAAAATCTGAACAGCTGGCCTAGCTTATCGTTTCAAAAGCAAAAGCTTTATAGCTTCGACAGATTACTTCAATAAAAGAGAAAAAGGAGTTGTCTCACAGAGCAATAGAATTAAAGAATGCGGCCAAAGATAGAAAAAGAGTTGCCTCCCAATGCAGTGGACTTAGCCGCCGACGATGAAGGCGGCGCCGGTATTGTCGCCACACAAAATGTCCTCGATCACCGAACAACCACCGCCACTGCAGATTTCTGGACTTGAAATGCCGCAGAGCTCAGGAGCCATTACAACCTCCGCACTACCATCCAAAGAAACGCTAGAATCTCGAAGTTTCTGGAAGGCCGGGAACTATGCCGTTGCCGCCACCGCCAAACACGCTCTGCTTCATGGTTCGCCGTTTTTTTGACTTCTGACGTGATTTTTTTATATGCATTGTTATCTTTCTGTCGGGTTCATTTTTTTTTTTTTCGTTTTTGAAGGTTCATTGGAGTTAGAGCATGCGCGTGTACATCCGAAGTTTCTTCATTCGAATGCGACATCACATAAGTGGGCGCTTGGAGGTAACTGGAAATCCCTTGAGCTAAATTCTGGAATTTGCCTTCTATTTCTCTATGGGTTTTGTGGTTAATATAACTACAAGAAAAATAGGAAAAGGCAACGGAAGTTTAGCGACGGAAGTATTCCGTTACTATTTTTATCACTTAGCGACGGATTTAACGACGGAATAGTAACGAAATTTAACTTAAAATGCCGAACTCACATTTTGATTGATTAGCAATGAAATTCTGATGCAGTAGCGACGGAATATTCCAACGGAGCCTTTCTCTGTTGCTATTCGGTCGTCAATATTTGTGCGCGCATTAAAATTTTCAGCACGCTACTTCTCAATTATTGAATTTCGTCGCCAAGATAATAGCAAATAGATTTGGCAACGGAAGTTTCCGTTGCTAAGGATTTTTTTTATTTGCTAGAAATTAACTTTTGATTTTGATATTATAATACCTTAGTATCCTTTTGTAAGGGAATTCCTATTACCTTTTCCTTTTTTCATTATATGTTTTAAGAATAATTCTTTAATATATATATATATATATAATAAAATACTCTAATTTAAATTAAATACATAATATTGAAATATATAATTTTAAAAAGTAAATTATATATTTTTAACTTTAATAATATGAATAATAAATAAAAAATTTTTAATTTTTTTTAATTTTTTTAATACAAATATATATATATTTATATATTTAATTTTACATTAGTTTAAATCTAAAATGGAATTTGAAACTATTAATTTTATATACAAATTACTTTGCATATATATTTAAAAATGATTTAAAAAATAAGGAAATGATTTAAACCATAAGTTTTTTAAATTAGGATGTTAGGAAAAGAAATGAATTACTATGATATAAAAAATATTCAGAAATTTTTTTTTTGCTATTAATTTTTTATTTAGAAATTTGGAAAATAATGAAATTACATTGAAAGGCACAAAAACGGCACCGTTGGGATTCCAAACCTTAGGAATAAGAAAAAGCCCCTGTGGCCTTTAAGCCATTTCCTCCCTCCCCTTCCCCGACTGCCTCTCTATTCTTTCTCATGCTGCAAAATCGAACCCCATCCATCTCAATTTCTTTGCTTTCGTCCTCTCCCCTGCCTCCATTCTCCCTGGTTCTAACCTACCCACTTGCTGCTTTCCTTGAGTGCGTCTCCAATAAACCGCCGAATGTCCTTTCGATAAACCCATTCTCCCTTAATCAGTGCTAGACTTCGCGAACCCTAAAAGCCCATTTCAGTTCAACAAGCAATCAACATTGCTACACTGAGGTCGCGTCAGTGCGTCTCCATTGGAGATGCAGTGATAATTGTGAGAGGTTGAAGGTACTAGTAGCTAGATGCCTTCAAATGCACCCCAAGGGAGGGGTTTTTCTTTTCTTTTCTTTTCTTTTCTTTTTTTAATTCTAGGGTTTTCTTTTTCGAATTAATTAATTATCTTTTGGACAAAATAATTAAGAATGTTTTGTTTTGTAGCTTTCTGCGTGAAGCTGAATGAGTTCTACAGAGGTATTTTATATTTTCATCTCTTTTAATTTGTGCTTGAAATTGTAGTAGTTATTTATAAACTATTCGCATCTTGCATTATTTGACCATGCCAGCATCATTTTAGCAATGTTAGATGAGTGTAGGAAAAATTATGGTTCGAGCATAGACGAGTATTTTAATACTTAGATCTTAAAATAGATGACGTTTGCATATAGGAGTAATATAAATTCAGTTACAAGCACAGAAAAATTTACTCGGTTGCTTGACTAAGAGATGGAGTTCAATATTAAGTTTCTGTTTTTTCCTTTTTCAGGCAAATTGGTTGAATTTGATATGTCTAAGAATTTGGTGCTTGTTAATTAATAACCAACCTTTTTTTTTAAATTAGGACAATATATAGATGTATTCAAACTGGCTGCCCAATTGCAAGCATTCAAAATTTCTAGTGGCTGATAAAATCCGAGAGGGCAAGTTCAATGAATTTGGACTTTACTAATCTAACATGATGTCAGAAACTATAGGAGGAAAAGCTATAGTTTAATATTTATACATGCCAGCCAAAACCAATAACATATAGGAATTAAGTAATACTTGGGATAAGATGGGACATAGAGCCACAGAAACTTTGTATAATCATGTTTGCAACTATACTCTTGTTTCTTTTGAACTTTTTCCTTTTGCTGTTTTTTATATCATTTGCACCGTATTTATTTTCTATATCTATTTCTCTAATAAGTTAATCTTGATCCTAGCATAAGGAACATACTAGAACTTAAATCTTGGGCAGGTTCCTCAATGCTATTGCTGCTGGGTTAAGGCTGGCCCCACTTCCTGTTTATATGATATCTTAAGATGGTAGTACTTAGTTTATTATTTGCCAAGATTTCATGTGTTGGACAAATTCTTTTACTTATTACTTATTACTTATTTTGGTTAGTATGAGTTTTGTATTTTCACAAATATATAGTTGGAAGTAGTCCTGAAATCTGAGACTGTTTTGAAAAGCCTAAGTTCTATTTATGTTAATTTTCTCTTCCTTTGTCGTTGTGCTAATATATTATCATGACTGCTTGTTTGTCCTAAATTATTAACTGATACATTTTAAGTAAATACTAAAACAAAATAGTGGCCAAAAGAGGCTGTAGTTCCTTTCATTTGCAGTCAATTTCTGTTTTATTTGTTTGTTCGGTAAATTGCCTTATCTTTTTGAACTAGTATATAGTTTTAGTAGTAATTTTTAAACAATCAAAACATTTCTTTGCTGCTGCAGGTGGACTTCTCTTTGAATATGACTTGTTAGCATTGGACTCCATATTTGGTAAATAAAGTTATATGATGAATCTCACTGTGTCATTTATCTTTCTTAAAATTTGATGGTCAAATTTCTTATCTTGGCATGAGCAAAATCTGCGGTTGAACTTGAGCATTAGATATTCATTTTTCTTTGGCCGTAGGTCCTGAACAAGGATCCCAACAGTGTTAATGTGACCATTTGGAAAAGGATGACTTGTGTGGTAAGTGCTAGTCTAGTCAAACAATTATAAATCCTCCATACTTTAGGAAATTATATAATTCCTCACTTCAACAGACTAGTGAAACTATAAAAATCTTATGCATGTTGTACCAGTTAATTTATTCTTATTCTAGGTTCACGCTTATGTTCCATATATGTTTTGTGTTGCTATTACCAATAGTTCTTGCCAAACTATTAGTTTGTATTTGTTATTTCTTTGTGTTTGGCCTAATATAGAAGTGTGGCCTTTAATCTAGGGAACAATCGTATCTAGAATCTTCCTCTCCTTATATATAAATTTTTACTATCTAACTTTACCTTTTCTTTAGACTTGTGTGTCTTATCATCTATTCATCTTTTTGTTTTTTTTTTCCCCAGCTCATCTCCTCTTACTATTATTTAAGGAATAGGAAGATATAGAGTTGTAGAAGGGTGATTTCAGTTCTCTTCATAATATTAGCCAATCCAATTTCTAAAATTTGATTTATTGATTGAAAATGGCTTTAAATGTGTACGCAATAGCTATATTTGTTGTCATATATACTAGTTAGGTTCTTTTTTGGTTTGAAAGCTGTGATGCTCTTCATAAGTTTTTTTTTTTGTTTGCTTCCATGTCTATATACATGTTTGATCTGGTAAAATACATATGTAAGTTGCTTAACTTGTGCTCAATGATGTTTGCACTTGTTTTTATAGAGATGCTCCTTGTACCAAGATGGTTCACAGTCATTCTGGTGTTATCAAGAAATAAAGACTTATTAACAAACCATTGTAAACAGTTTGAACAATAATGTTTAGTTTGTTGCATCATGTAATTAGAATTAAAGACTTTTGTAAAATACTCTTTTCATTTCAATGAAATTTGTAATCTTAATTTATTATGTTTTTCTTGTATTGGTCTATTTTAGTTTTATGAAATTATTTTATAAATTAAATTTGTTTGAGAAATCACCTTTGGAATTATGTTTTTTTTAATGAAATTATAGCTCTTAGCAACGGAATTCAATCATTTTAGAGACGGAATGATATGTCTTTAAAAATGAAATTAATAAAATTGCCGACTGAATTTTTTACACTTAGCAACGAATTTTATGAAATAGAGACGGAAATTAGCGACGGAATAGCTGGTCAAATCTTACAAAATAAATATTTTACCTATTATTTACCAACAGAAATGAGGGTCTTAGCAACGGAACATTCAGTTTGAGTTCGATTCACCACCAATCCGCACCAAAATTGAAACACAGCAAGTTAAACATATAATCTATGGATTTACAGCTTCAAGAACGGAATCAAACAACCAATCATGTTCGAATTTTGGATCAAAACATTAAGAGTTGACTTGACTCGGGCAAAACAGAAATCCCAACTTCAATCATCAAATTCTCTTAGCACAGACCATGAAATCAAGCGTGTAAACTATCAAATTAAAGCTTGATGAGTCTAGAACAACATACCGAATTCCCAGCCAAAACGCAAGGTTGAATCAAAAGATATGAGCTGATGAACAAACTGTCGCCAAAATTCCAGATTTCAAGATTTGATGATTTTCTTAGAAATCTTGATGTTTTGATCTTCAAGGAAGCAAAAGAAGTTGATATTGATGATTGATGAAGTGTTTGAAGAGGGATTACAAGGTTGATTCAGAGAGAATTGGAAGAGAAGGCTCGGAGAATCGAAGAAGAAGAGGAAATGTGAAAAATGGGGGTCTCGGCCATCCGAGACCCCTTTAAAATTAACGGGTCCGGCGCCGGACCCGACCATGTTCGGCGCCGGAGTCAAACTTTTCTTAGTTGACTC
Source organism: Microcos paniculata (assembly GCA_030664755.1). Classification (NCBI taxonomy): domain Eukaryota; kingdom Viridiplantae; phylum Streptophyta; class Magnoliopsida; order Malvales; family Malvaceae; genus Microcos; species Microcos paniculata. The sequence continues at coordinate 41,691,727 of CP131458.1, read as the reverse complement.
CGGTCAACTCACAACCAATTGCCTCGGGTCTCGATTCCAAGTGGGGCCACATCCCCGGACTTCAATTTTAGGGTTTTCAAGCTTGAAATTGAGCTAAATGAAGTTTAAAACATCCTTGGGAAGTTAATTTTGATATATTGTCAAGACAACAATACATAATTATACAACTTGACACGTGTGGACTAGGTCCGGGCGTGTCAACTCTCCCCTCCTTACAAAAATTTCGTCCCCGAAATTCAAACAACTAAACATCAAACAAATGGGGAAATCTCGTCTCATGTCATTCTCGGGCTCCCAAGTCTGCTCCTCAATCTGCGAGCTTTTCCATAAAACTCGCACCAAAGGTACTGATTTATTCCTCAAAGATCGAACCTCTCGATTCAATATGGCTACAGGTCGAACCCTGAAGTCCAAACTTTTCTTCAACTTCACAGGTGGTGCTTGTAGAACGTGTGACGGATCAGGTACATATTTTCGGAGCATAGATATATGAAAGACATCATATATCCGAGTCATGTCAGGTGGCAACTCCAAGTGATACGCCACCGGTCCAATTCGTTCAGTGACAAGGAATGGACCAATGTACCTCGGGTTGAGTTTTTCCCGCCTTGCGGAAACGAATAACGCCTTTCCAAGGTGAGACCTTTAAAAACACTTGATCTCCCACTTGGAACTCCAAAGGTATCCTCCTTTGCTGTGCATATTTTCAATCTCGATCCTGGGCTGCCTGAAATCGTTTTCGGATGAATTTAAAATTACTCTTCTATTCTTGAGTTTGAACCTCATCCTTTCCTTAACATAGCCTACCCTTACCTATTTATGGTTTAGGTCTTCTTTATTTTAAGTATGGCCCTTAGAGGTTCTTCCTTTGCTGTAGTTATGCTTGCTTGATGCTCTCGCTTTGTTCTTGTCTCATCCTTCAAGTCTCTCTTGGTAAGACTATCTTTTTGTTTCTACTGAGGTTCCACACCTCTTACTTTTCTTAGGAGTTCCTTCTCCTTTTTCATTGCCATTGCCTCTCACTTCGAGGCCATTCTCTGACGCGTTTCTAGCTGTTTCGTGGCCTTGTACTCATCCTTGTAGCCAATTTATCGGGAAAGACCTTCACTTAACTCCCTCGCCTTCATGGCGAGGATGTAAAGAGTTAAATATCTTTCCCCCTATCTTGGTTTCGTTTCTCATTTCATCTATTGCTTCATTCTTCCTCTTTTGAACATCCTCCACTCAAATCTCATGGCGTATGAGTCAAGCTCCAATACATATTGGCCCACACTTGGCCAAATCATAATAGAGGAATCAGAGACCATGCCCTCTCGGCTCTCACAAGCTGACCCACTCTCTGACCGCCCATCATAATCACAAATAGAGCCCATGGCCCATCATATATCATCTCTCCTCCTCTCAAGGACGGAGAACTCTGGGAGGTCTCATGCTCTCCCCACTCACATGCTGGGCCGGTCCTCTCGAGTGGTCATCACAGAGATCCTCGAGATCTCGATCTCCGACCCTTCCTCTCATAGGGACGCCTCACATGGCTCCCAAATTAATCACACTTGAGCCTAGACCATATACCCATCCATATCATTTTTCTTGCCTCTTAGGCATTCCTTAAATTTTATTTTCTTGAGGTATTCAATTCAGGAGGTGTCACGTGTCTCTTATCATTCTAACCTCATTCTTTCACACTAGCTTCCTTGCTAAAGGTTAATCTCTTTTCCCTTCTTCTCATCAATAATATTTTCTGGGGTCTTCATATCCCCATTTCTTTCTTTTTCCTTTCTTCATTTTCCGTTCCGCCCACATCTATTGTGGGGTCCACTTTCCTCTTGCCTTCTCGTCCATTGTGGAATAGCGTAATTCACGCTTGTCACACACATGTTGCATTCTTGATAGTTTCTTTCTCTTCACACTTCTCTTGAGGTTTCATCTCCATTCTTTTCACTTGATCTTCCTTATGGTCCATTGCCATCTTTAGGCATCACTTGTAATTCTTGTCATCCTTACGCCGTTTTCCTTGGGATCATCTCCGTGTCATTTCTTTTCTTTATATTTCTTTTACCATGATTTACGTGATCTTCCACTTCTTATCCAGGGTTTCCTTTGCCTTGACCTCATTCTTCCCTCTTTACTCTCTTCTCTGACCTTCTTTATCTTTCTTATTCTTATTCCGCTTTTCTTCTAACACCTCTGATCCTTTTAGGTGTTAGAACTTCCTTTCTGTTTTTCATACTGGCTGTGTTCATAGAAGTTTATGAGCTTGATCGATTCCTTTCCTTATTCCCGTACTCCTTCCTTTGAGTACTCGGGGTTTCCTTTACCTTAACCATCTTCGGCTATTAATCCGTCGATATCTCTTCTTTGTCTTTCGATGAGATCTAGCCATCTCCTTTGCCGCATGTTCAACTCACGCTGAGTCATGAAATGCTTAAGACTCTTGTGATCGGTGTAGATACGACAGGTTTCACCATATAAATGATGACGCCAAATCTTCAAGGCAAAAACAATGGCAGCAAGCTCCAAGTCATGTATTGGATAATTGACCTCATTCAGTTTCAATTGACGTGAAGCATAAGCAATTACTCGCTCGTCTTGCATCAACACACAACCAAGTCCGTTGCCTGATGCATCGGTATACACAGTGAACTCCTTGCCGCTCACAGGTAAGGCAAGTACCGGTGCGGTCGTCAATTTATCCTTCAGCTTCTGGAAACTTTCTTCACATTCCTCTGACCAAACAAACTTAGTATTCTTGCAGGTCAACTTAGTCAATGGTGTAGCAATCGTGGAGAATCCATCCACAAATCTCCGATAATATCCAGCTAATCCCAAGAAACTTCGAATCTCCGTAGGAGTTGTAGGACGTTTCCAATTGATGATTGCTTCAATCTTGCTGGAATCCACATATATGCCGTCCCTAGACACAACATGTCCAAGGAATCCAACTTGCTGCAACCAAAACTGGCATTTGGAAAGCTTAGCATAAAGCTGGTGATCTCGAAGAGTTTGCAACACAATGCGAAGATGGTTAGCATGCTCTTGCCGGTTCCTTGAATAAACCAATATGTCATCAACGAAGACAATGACAAATCGGTCTAAGTACGGATGGAATATGCGATTCATCAAATCCATAAATGCTGTTGGAGCGTTGGTAAGTCCAAACGACATCACACAGAACTCGTAATGTCCGTATCTGGTACAAAAAGCAGATTTATGGATATCTTCATCTCGGATCTTCAACTGGTGATAGCCTGATCGCAGGTCAATTTTAGAAAACACTCCGGCTCCTCGAAGTTGGTCGAACAAATCGTCGATGCGAGGTAGTGGGTATCTATTCTTCACAGTCACCGCATTCAGCTTGCGGTAGTCAATGCAGAGTCGCATTGAATCGTCTTTCTTTTTCACAAACGAAACTGGGGCTCCCCAAGGTGAAGTACTCGGCCGAATGAATCCTTTATCCAGCAATTCGGCGAGTTGTTTCTTCAGCTCAATCAGTTCAGTGGGTGCCATTTGGTATGGAGCCATAGAAATTGGATCCGTACTAGAATAAACTTCGATCGGAAAGTCGAAGTCTCTTTCGGGTGGCAAACCAGGTAATTCATCAGGAAATACATCCGGAAACTCATTAACTACTGGGATATCTTCAATGTTAGGCTCTTCCACAGATTTATCTACTACATGGGCTAACACAGCTTTACACCCTTTGAGTAGTAGCTTACTTGCTTTGATGGCAGAGATGACATTCGGTGTGCCTCTGCGCTCGCTGTAAAAGTTGATCAGGCTGCCATCAGGTCGTGGAATTCTCACCAAATGGTGCTCGCAAAAGATCTGAGCACGATGCCTCCCAAGCCAATCCATTCCCAAGATGGCATCGAAGTCAGACATTTGAAGTGGAATTAAGTCTGCTTCGAAAGTCAGGTTTTCCAGCTTCACTGCACATTCTTTGTACACCGTATTTCGAACCATTCTCTCACCCAACGGTGTATTCACCAACAGTTCGTATCCCAAGGGCGATAACGATCGATCCGCATGCACGGCAAACTTTGTATTAACATAGGACAAGGCAGCTCCAGTGTCCATAATCACATATGCCGGTTGATCGAAAATAACTACCACGCCTAACGTTCAAAAATTTTCTAAAGCGGTTACTTTTACTCGACAAGCAGTTACGAGTACCATCATATCTTTATTCGCAAAAATTAACCGTCCATGAAAATTTAAATATATACTTACCGGTGACAACATCAGGACGTGCGTCGGCGTCCTCCTGTGACATTGCGTAAACCTGAGTATGTTGTCGCTGCTGCTGCTGCTGTGGAGGTCGTCTCGGGGTTGCTGAACTACTACCAATACCCAAATGCTACTGAGAGGTAGAAGGTGCTGCGAAAGAATGTCGCGCAGGTTGAAACGGACGAAAACCTCCATAGCTGCTCGGTCTGACGGGAAGCTGACTAAAACTCTGCCTGAGTGGTACAGAAATAGTAGATGGACATACACGTGCTATGTGACCCATACCTCCACACCGAAAACATCGAGGTCCAGCCCTACTCTGGCCAGAATGAAAACGTCTACAGTTTGGGCATCGAGGCCCAGACTCCACTCTCTTTTTCCCAAACCTTCCTTTGGCCTTGGACCCAAAACCACACTTCTCTTTTCCTCTACCACCTGGTGGAATCGGTGGCATCGGTGTCGGCATCGGTGGCGATGGATGAATTGGTGGTGTAATGTCGGTAGTCAGATGTACGCCAGTGGACATCAATGAAGAAAAGAATCTACTAGCCCAAATATCAAACATACGCTCGAAATCAGCAGGCGTAAACTGCACCAGCGTGACAGTCATCGGAGGTGGGGGTGGTGGAATATCAGTATGAGTATCCTGATGATGCGTATCATCAACAGGCGGAATAGGTGGAATAGGCTCATCCGGAATCGCAGTGGTCTCCGAGTCTACACTAGGCTGAATTTCAGGCTGCCTACGTGGTCGAACTCTCCTCCTAGGTACAGAGGGATCAGGGGTATGCACAGAAGGATTCGGAATATTTCTCCTTCTAGGTGGCATGGTGCAACTATACATAAAATCTAAGTCAGAAAACAAAAAATATTTCTATGCCAATCATACTCTCTACTTTCAACCCCAAAATCATAAATTTCAAAATTATATGAACTGCTTAGCTCGGTATAATATAGATATATATATATATTAAAATTTGCTCTGATACCAATTTAATTGTCACGCCCCGACCCGCAGGCTCGGCCACGTGACAACCGCCGTACCACCTCGAGATGCGTGCCTCGTCAGGCGGGCAACCAAGATGGCACAAGGCTTAAAAATAAAGGATATTCGAGCAATATATGAAAACATACGAAATTATCATAGATAATATAATTCAAAAATATTTCAAAATAAAGTATTACATCTTACGGTGCTCCATGCAGCGGAAAGTATTATTTATAAATACTCAAATGTATATGTAAGATGCAATAATATTCCGAGCCAAGATATACCAAGTAAAATGAGGTGGCACCTACAATATAGTGTCCACAGAGACGAACTGGGATCACTGGCCACCAGGACATCCGCCGTCCAAAGACTGATGATCTGACAACAAAAGTGAATGGGGTGAGTACATAAACTTGTACCCAGTGAGAGACTCGGTTATAAAGACCGATCACCTCAGGCTGGGGATATGAAATAATTCAAATATCAATTTAATAAATCATTTACTAAAATATAGTAAACCCCAAACCAAATCAAATATCAAATCAATAACCATATGACCAAATGGGCTGGCATCTGAAATCGTCCCAATAAGGTATACCCGTGCACTGGGGTATCCACTGGACCGTCAATGGTTACTTTATACTTTTAAAAAAATTTTACTTTACTCTCTGGCCCATTCCCTTGACGTTTGCCTTGCTGTGGTGGAACACAGCATATAGAAGTCCTGGCGAGTTTTCCTACGCGCCTCTCGCACTCAGGAGCGACTCACCGTGCCCCTCGATAGGCGGTCCACGGCTGAGTAACACGCATGCTCACAACTCGGTCCACGCTCCCACAAATCGGAGCCCCGAGGACAACGCTAAATCTCTCATCTTTTAGGGGTATCGTTCCCCATACAATAATCAATAATATCAATATATCAAATTTATTGAAATTCCCACCCTTCAAATCATTTATAAACTCAGTGTGTGAGGGTGGACAATTCATACCCCAAAACGTATATAAATAATTTAATAAAGCATTTATAAATAAATTTGAACACGGTTAACCCTCAATGGTCAACCAATATAATCCAAGCCACTCACAAATGAGGAGAGTTGTATACTCCCTGATTACCCACGAATGCCTTAGCTCAAACTGCTACCGGTCTGAAACTCGTACAATCACGTACCTAATAATCAAATTAAAATCTAATTTGATTAATAAAGGCATTCAACCAATAATTAAATCATAAAACAAACCAATTAAAGGTCTCGGAATAAAATTGGCAAGTCTGGAAGTCAATTGAAGCTAATTGGAGTCAATTGGGGTCAAATGGGGTCTAGGATTGCAAAATTACCAAAATGCCCCTGGTGCTACAGTATCCTTGCCGACAGATTGCTCACTCCCGGGCGGGAGTGAGCCAAAATGGGATAAAATCCCACAAAACAACAGCTCCGGCGCGGGACTCACCAGGTCCGGCGCCGGACCTGATTCCAGAAAATGGCCATCTTCTGCCTTTCATCAAATCAAGCTCGGTTTGAGTTCGATTTGCCACCAATCCGCACCAAAATTGAAACACAGCAAGTTAAACACATGATCTATGGATTTACAGCTTCAAGAACGGAATCAAACAACCAATCATGCTCGAATTTTGGATCAAAACATTAAGAGTTGACTTGACTCGGGCAAAACAGAAATCCCAACTTCAATCATCAAATTCTCTTAGCACAGACCATGAAATCAAGCGTGTAAACTATCAAATTAAAGCTTGATGAGTCTAGAACAACATACCGAATTCCCAGCCAAAACGCAAGGTTGAATCAAAAGATATGAGCTGATGAACAAACTGTCGCCAAAATTCCAGATTTCAAGATTTGATGATTTTCTTAGAAATCTTGATGTTTTGATCTTCAAGGAAGCAAAAGAAGTTGATATTGATGATTGATGAAGTGTTTGAAGAGGGATTACAAGGTTGATTCAGAGAGAATTGGAAGAGAAGGCTCGGAGAATCGAAGAAGAAGAGGAAATGTGAAAAATGGGGGTCTCGGCCATCCGAGACCCCTTTAAAATTAACGGGTCCGGCGCCGGACCCGACCATGTCCGGCGCCGGAGTCAAACTTTTCTTAGTTGACTCCGGTCAACTCACAACCAATTGCCTCGGGTCTCGATTCCAAGTGGGGCCACATCCCCGGACTTCAATTTTAGGATTTTCAAGCTTGAAATTGAGCTAAATGAAGTTTAAAACATCCTTGGAAAGTCAATTTTGGTATATTGTCAAGACAACAATACATAATTATACAACTTGACACATGCGGATTAGGTCCGGGCGTGTCACTTACCCTTTAAATTCTCCTTATTTGTAAAGTGGGGCTAAACCTTTATCAACTTAGTACCTTAATTTTAGAAAACTTTTTGAGTTGTCACAATTTTATTGGTCAGGTCTATGGATGACGTGGTAGACCCGGTCTACCTAATAATTTCTCCCTTTCGTCTTAGTAAAATTATCACTTTCAATTTTTAAAATTATCCTAATTAAAATATCACTTAACAAAAGTTAAAAGGTTTTAATATGTATATTTCCTCTTTTATCCCATATTACTAAAACCTTCTTAAAAAGTCACTTTTAAAATTATTAACTTTCAAGGATAATAATGTCTAATAATATTTTTATCTCCTAAAATTTGCATTACCTAAAACTTCATGAAAAGTTAATAAATGACAATTTTTATCGGATTGAGGTAGTACATATTATGAAAATTAATTTGTGATTAAAGATTTTAATATTTGAAATATATACATATTTTTTATCCCTATTAATTCTTCTAATTTATTTTTAATGATTAAGATTAAAAAATTTTTAATTATTTAACTGATCTAATTGGTGCATATTTCTTCAATGGTGAGATCTGAAGTTTATTTTGTTTAATAAAATCTCAATGTATTCCCATATTATTGGAGATGTGTTTGATTGTAATGAGATTTATATTGGTTATTGCATACTAAAAAAATTTAAAAAATATATTACTTTTTTATTTAAAAAAATCCGGTAATTACTCGATTAAATTCTAACTAAAAAGGGATTTGGGCCAACCGTGAGATAGGCCTTTGGGAAATTGGATAAAATATCCCATAACCTTTCAAAAGAAATGTCACGCCCCGACCCGCAGGCTCGGCCACGTGACAACCGCCGTACCACCTCGAGATGCGTGCCTCGTCAGGCGGGCAACCAAGATGGCACAAAGCTAAAAATAAAGGATATTCGAGCAATATATGAAAAACATACGAAATTACCATAAATAACATAGTTCAAAATATTTAAAATAATGTGACACATCTTACGATGCACCATGCAGCGGAAAGTATTATTTATAAATACACAAATATATATGTAAGATGCAATAATATTCCGAGCCAAGATACACAAAGCAAAAGAGGTGGCACCTACAATATAGTGTCCACAGAGACGAACTGGGATCACTGGCCACCAGGACGTCCGCCGTCCGAAGACTGATGATCTGACAACAAAAGTGAATGGGGTGAGTACAATAAACTTGTACCCAGTGAGAGACTCGGTTATAAAGACCGATCACCTCAGGCTGGGGATATGAAATAATCCAAAAATCAATTTAACAAACCATATACTGAAATATAGTAAATCCCAAACCAAATCAAATATCAAATCGATAATAATATTTCTATATGGGCTGGCATTTGAAATTTTCTCAGTGAGGTATACCCGTGCGCTAGGGTATCCACTGGACCGTCAATGGTTACTTTATACTTTTAAAACATTTTTACTTTTCTCTCTGGCCCACTTCCTTGACGTTTGCCTCGCTGTGGTGGAACACAGCAGTCCTGGCGAGTTTCCCTACGCGCCTCTCGCAACCAGTTCCTACTCCCATGCCCCTTGATAGGCGGTCCACGGCTGAGTAACTCCCGTGCCCCTCAATAGGCGGTCCACGGCTGAATATCACGCATGCTCATATACTCGGTCCACGCTCCCACATATTGGAGCCCCGAGTAAAACAATCAATCTTTCATCTCTCAGGGGTATCGTTCCCCATACAATAATCAATAATAATATCAATATATAAGATTTATTGAAATTCCCACCCTTTAAATCATTTGTAAACTGGGTGTGTGAGGGTGGACAATTCATACCCCAAAACATATATAAACAAATTAATAAAGCATTTATAAATAAATTTGAAAACGGTTAACCCTCAATGGTCAACCAATATAATCCAAGCCACTCACAAGTGAGGAGAGTTGTATACTCCCCAATTACCCACGAATGCCTTAGCTTAGACTGCAACTGGTCCAAAACTCGTACAATCACGTACCTAAATAATCAAATTAAAATCTAATTTGATTGATAAAAATATTCAACCAACAATTAAATCATAAATTAAAACCTAATAAAGGTCTCGGAATAAAATTGGACAAGCCTATAAGTTAATTGAAGCTAATTGGAGTCAATTGGGGTCTAAGGCTGCAAAATTACCAAAATGCCCCTAGTGCTACAGTGCCAAGTGGGTAGGTGGCTCACTCCCGGGCGGGAGTGAGCCAAAATGGGATGAAATCCCAAAATTTTACAGCTCCGGCGCGGGACCTGCCAGGTCCGGCGCCGGACCTGTTTCCAGCAAAGGGCCGTGCTCGGCCATTCATCAAATCGAGTTCGGTTTGAGTTCGATTCACCACCAATCCGCACCAAAATTGAAACACAGCAAGTTAAACACATGATCTATGAATTCACAGCTTCAAGAACGGAATCAATCTATTAAACATGCTCGAATTTTGAATCAAAACACTAAGAGTTGACATATCTCTCGCAAAACAGAAATATCAACTTCAATCAACGAATTCTCTTAGCTCAGACCATGAAATAAAGCATGTAAACTATCAAATTAAAGCTTGATGAGTCTAGAACAACATACCAAATTCTCAGCCTCAACCCACGGTTGAATCAAAAGATATGAGCTGATGAACAATCTGTCGCCAAAATTCCAGATTTCTAGATTTGGTGATTTTCTTGGAAATCTTGGTGTTTTGATCTTCAAGGAAGCAAAAGAAGTTGATATTGATGATTCAAGAAGTGTTTGAAGAGGGATTTAAGGTTTGATTTCAAGAGAATTGGAAGAGATCTCGGAGAGAAATGAAGAAGAAGAGAAGATGTGAAAATGGGGGTCTCGGCCATTCGAGACCCCTTATAAAATTGACGGGTCCGGCGCCGGATCCGACCCAGTCCGGCGCCAGAGTCAACCTTTCTCCGAGTTGACTCCGGTCAACTCAGCCCAATTTCCTCGGGTCTCGATTTCAAGTGGGGCCCACATCCCCAGACTTCAATTTTAGGATTTTTAAGCTTGGAATTGAGCTAAATGAAGTTTCAAACATCCATGGGAAGTCAAATTTGGTATATTGACAAGACAACAATACATAAATATTCAACTTGACACGTGCGGACTAGGTCCAGGCGTGTCAGGAAATTAGGTCATTACGCTTTGACATTGGCGTGGAGGTCTCTGCGTTTTCATCCACTGAAGCAAAAAGGAAAAATGATTTCTAAGATGTTGAAGGTAAGTAGAGATGGCAATGTGGGCGGGCTGGGCTGGTACAGTCCAAAAAGTAGTGCTACCCGCACAAATATGGGCTGTGCCGTGTTGGCCCAAAAAAAATATGGGCCGTGTCGTGCTAGTCCATATCTTTTGAAGGTTAAACCCAGCCCAGCCTATAATCCATATGAATCGTGCCGTGCCAGCATATGGGCTAAACTGGATTGGCACATGGGCCAATAATTTTTATTAAATGTTAATTTTGTTAATATTTTTTATTTTTTATTTTTATTTTTTTCTAGATTTTATTTTTTTATACTGATTATTAAATTAGATTTTAAGAATGAAAAATTTCACACAAATTTACGTGGTTCGGCTTACAATGCCTACGTCCATGGGAAAGGGGAACATTATTCACTATAAATAATAAAATTTACAAATACTAATTGATATTATAAACTAAGGAAAATCTATCACCTAAAAAATTTAAAAAAAAAGAAAATCAAATTTATTCATTTTCATCTTTATTATTATTATGATATTATCTCATTTTGATGATTTTATTATTTACAATTAATTTCTTCATTAAAAATAATAATTTTAAAATATAATTTGATAAAAATTAAAATTAAATTTAATAATTATTACTACTATTTTATTTAATTTTACCACTATAATATTAATTATTTTCATTTTAAAATAAAAAATGAATAATTATATAATTATTATATTATTAATATAATTCTAAATTTACATTAAAAATGGGCTGGCCCAGATATGTACACGGGTCTTGCCGTGATGGCACGTGGGTTGTGCCGTGCTGGACTATTTTGGTGAGTCGTATCGTGCCAGTTCATGTGCCACCAAATGACTGCCCAGCCCGTCCATGACTAATGGGCCGTGCTGGTACGGTCCACCAAAAAAATAATATGGATCGTGCTAGCACAACCCATATTAGGTTGGGCCGTGCTGGGCTTCGTGCTGCCCGCCCATTTTGCCATCTCTAAAGGCAAGGGAGGGCGGTGAAAATCTACCACCAGAGTGCTGGCAATTAATATTCAATAATCTCAATGGGAGAGACTTGAAAGCTGTATCTTTGGCCTGCAAGAGTTCCTTGACAAACTCAAATCTTGCCAAGGAAAGCTCGAAAGTCGTTCATCCCAAAGTTGGCATGCTTTCTCGACATCTCGAGCGATTCACGCAACTCAAGAAAATTGACTTGAGGGACTTCGAAGGGGATTTAGAGAAAGCCCTTTGCGAGGTTGCTTGCTCTAAGGTAAGTTTGGAATCTCTTGATTTTTTCTGGGGATATACACAATTCAAGACTAAGGGTCTAAGAAAGCTGGCATCAAATCCAAAGATGAGGAATTTAAAGGCTTTGACCAAGATCCCCATACTGGTCTGCCGGTAATAGCAAATGAGTTTTCGAATTTGGAAGAACTCGATATTCGTTATTGGCATAATACTCGACCGGCCGACTTACTGGACTTTGCTGCTGATGATTGGATTGAATGTTTGGCGTCCAAGCTCAAGCACTTAAAAATGATTTCTCTCTTCGGGTTAGAAGTAGAAAGTGGTGTTTTTGATCGATGTCTCGTTGCTCTGTCTGTGAATTGTGTTTATCTAACAGATGTTAATTAGTATAAACGGCGTGAAAGAAAGTTGCATTGGTCTTCTAATTCGGAATAGGCCTAACTTGGAAGTTCTTACCATCGGAGACATCAAGAATGATCCTTCTTCAACAATTACCCTTGCAAATTCAATTAGCCACGCCAAAGGCTTGACCTCTCTTGAGTTCAGGAACATGGAGATTTCTGACGAGCTTCTCATGGCAATTGGAAAGGCAAAGCTTCGTTTGGAGAACTTTGGGATCAGTAGGTGCATTAAAAATTTTACAGCTGTTGGATTACTTATGGTTTTATCTGATCATCTCACTAAGTTAAGCTTAAACATTAAAAGAGCTAAATTTGTAGATGAGGATATAAAACTTCTTTCCAGCGGAGATGTTGGCAATCTCACTCACATTGTAATCGATGACTGCCAGTGCCAGGTGCCAAACTCAACACTGTTCCTACCATTAAGCAAGTGTCCTTCACTAGTAGAATTTTCAATTTCGAGTGCTCTGTATGTACCTGTACCTGTACCTGTTGATGATGCCTACAACAATAATATCCCATTGTCTAAATACCATAAGATCCGAAATCTTCGTTTGTCATATTGGACAGCCAGTGATGAACTGGCTAAGCAATTTGGGCTTAGTTTTCCCAACATAAAAGTTCTTGAATTGAGCTATTTTGTAGGACTGAAAAGCTTATGCATCGAAGCTGTATTAAAGAGTTGCAAGTATATTACACAGCTTATATTAAAAGGATACAGGGTTACAAAGATCATTGAGACGAATTCTGAACTTTCGGAAGTTAATATGGAGGTTTTATTACTAGAGAGTTCAGACATAGATGATGAAGGGCTTGCTATGATAGGAACACAATGTCCGCAATTGGTGGATTTAAATTTGGGTTATTGCGAGAATGTGACCACAAAGAGTATCAAGCAAATTGTCCAAAACACCAAAACTTTGACATACTTACATCTGTGGAGTTGTCGTCTGATAAATTATGGTGATTTGTTGGAATGGATGTTATCTGCAGGCAACTTCGCTTCATTGAAGAAACTCTCTTTTGGAGAATTTAATTTGACTAAGGAATATAGAGACCAATTCTTGCATCATGGTTGTTTGCTAATCTAATGGTGAGCAAACTTAGAGAAAAGATTAGAACTCTTTAGTTTCACTCTTTATTAAACTTGGGAATTCATTTGTTTCCAAGTTAAGATGCAAACATTACCAGTTGCTAACAAAAGAAATTATTTTCCGTAACAGAAGTGTGCTGGACGGAGTATCTAGATATGGAGGAGAAACCTATTGAAGTTTCAGACCCAGAGAGGACTCTTCCGTGAAGGTCAACTTGCGCGCATTAATCCTTTATTTGGCACAATTCTTATCATGATTGTTGAGGCTTGTATATTAATTTGATTTTCCCGGTCAGCTTTAGGAGGTGGAAGAGGTGACTCTTGATGGAAAAGATGCATTTAATTTTCTTTCAAGCTTCAGGGAATAGGAGGTTTCACCAAATCTCTCAGGAGGACTTTCTTGTTATTTCTCTCAAGTGGTTTTATATTAACCTAAAAATTTATGCCCTGTCTTGCCTGGTAATATTAATTTCTATGCTATTATGTAGTATTTAATTACAACCCATTTCTCACCTGCAACACAAAAGCCAAATAAAAATTGGAAGAAATTGCACAATTGGTTCAGCATTTTTTCCTTCTTAGTTACAGAAGGAGCCGGTTCTGAGCAAATTGATAATAGCATTTGCTGCAAAACCACCTTCTTCCAACTACTCAAAGTCCAAAACCAAGAAAGTAATGTAGAGGAAACATACATTTCCGTTGCTGGTAGCTTCAGATGATGGGAATTTCCATGATCTCGTGAGAAACCGGATACTAGGATAACAATTTGCTCTGTCCAAAATCCAAATACAACTCTGCTATCATAAGACACCGAAACAAGTCCTCAAATGGCTGTGGTTGATTAGGCATCGGGCCGGTCCTCGAGGCCTGGGGTGCTATTTATCCCTATTAATTCACCTAATTTATATTTAAAAATACAATTTTAATGATTAGGATTAAAAGACATTTGAGCATTTAACTCAAATAGTTGGTACTTGGTACATACTTTCTGTGAGGTGAGCACTCAAGTTTAAGTCCACAAAATGTATGGTTTTGGTTTGATATTATATTAGTTTAGTATGGTAGCTTGATTGTTATTATGTTAGTTTGTTTACTGATTATTGGATCCATGTGCTTATTATTGGAGATTTATTTGATTGTAATGAACTTTATATTGGTTATTGCATACTAAGGGCTAATTTGGTATTGCAATTGTGGTTTGAAAAAACTCAAATTAGAAAAAGTTATCTAAAAAGTGTGCAAAAATTGTTGTGAAAATTTGTGGTTGAGAATTTTTAGTGTTTGGTATTCCTGTAAAAAATTATGGCGTGGAATTGAAAATGTCTTAAAAGAAGTGTTTGAAAAAAAAAAGATAAAATTTATAGATAGATAAGAATTTAGATATAATTTAAATAATTTTACCTCAAAAGTATTTTTTCTAAACATAAAAATACTAAAACTTTAGCTTTCTCAGGTTGGGTGGCTTTTAGCTATCAAAAAGAGTTTTTTGTACAAACCAAAAATTATTTAAACATTACGTTAGAGATGAAAATAAGCTTTTTGACACCCAAACACAATGCTAAATCCGTTCTAAGAAAAATTTTAAAAATTTGTACAACAAAAAAATAAAGAAAAATTTAAAAATTATATTAATTTTCTTTTTTTTTTAAATTATGGTAATTAGTCGATTAAATTCTTCGACAATCATGCGGTGAAAGCTAGAGAAAATTCCAAGGACCAGAAGCTTTTCTGGCTTATATATATGTAAAGTAAATCCCGAAACATATTTATAATTATCAATGATGACCATCCCATGGTTGACATCATCAATGCTGCAGAGATGGTGGTTTTGCCTAGTGCAGTTTGTGTTCGATTATCGGTCCTTGCAATGGCTTAAGCTGTCTAGACTTAAACCACCGGCGGGGAAATTTGTTCTGAAACATCATTGCAAATGTGGAGACTTGGCTCCAATCCTCTCTGTAAGGTTCTTAGAACAGGGGAAAGCAGGGAAACTAGTCTCAAAAAGCAAACAGATGATATCAATAAATTGCATATTGGGAGTGGATATATATGTCAAAAGAACATTGAACAAAGAAATGCCCATTATATGCTGGGTGATTGACACTTGGCACTTAAGGTAAATCTTCATCAAATTTCTTCCATTCTCATACTGTCATTCGGGAATTACAGACACGTATTTGTAGCATATTGTCCAACAAATCACCATAGTCACAACCGCTGACTTGTAAGGTTGTCAAGGTTTTGATGTTTTGGACTATTTGCTCGAAGTCCTCAGTTCCCGCGCATCCTTGCAACGACTCAAGTCCAAAGACACGAACCAAGGACATTTCTTTGCTGACTCATTGAAATAGGAGAGAATGGAAAAAGCCATTATGCTCAACCAAAAATGATATTAGTGTTTTTTTGGACTTTAAGGAATATTTTTAAGTTATATAGTATGTATTAATTAAATTAATTTATGCTTCAAGATTTTAATATTTGCGATATTTTTTTATTAGTTATCATTAATCTATAACTTCAATAAATCTCTAATTCTATGGGAGGACCCCTAATCATTTTTGGAGAGATTTGGCAGCCAATTGGCTACAAACTTCCCTTTTTCTATTTTTTTCTAATTTCTTTTTTTTTTCTATTTTTTAAATATTTCTGGGTTAGTTTTTGGCTAAATACTCAAGTTGGCCCCTAAAATATACCTTTTTGGATATATTAACCCCTAAACTTTTATTTGGGACAATTAACCACTCAAACTATTATTTTGGGACAATTACCCCATTAAATTATTATTTTGGGACAATTAACCCTCAAAATTATTATTTTGGGACAATTAAACCCTCAAATTATTATTTAAGGACAAAGTAGTCCTTAATTCAATAGAAATTTCCTTTGAAAATAAAGTTTGAGGGGTTAATTGTCCCAAAATGAAAGTTTGAGGGGTTAATTGTCCCAAATAAAAGTTTAGGGACTAATTTGTCCATTTGAATATAGTTTGAGAGCCAATTTGGATATTTAACCGTTAGTTTTTCTTCTTCTTTCTGTCTCTCTCTCTCTTTAGTGGGTCTACTAAAATGGGATTGGTTAGTAGCAAAGGGTCTTGGGTGCTATTTATATATCCCTATTAATTCTCCTTATTATTTATTTTTAAGAATAAAGCATTATTAAAATTAAAAAGTCTTTAAGCATTTAAGTCGAGTAGTTGGTACATGCTTCCTCTCATAAGGTGAGATCTCAATTTTAAGTCTACTATATATATATATGTATGTATATGGTTTTGGTCCAATACTATATTTACTTTAGTATTATTAGCTTGATTGTTATTATGTTAGTTTGTTCAAAGATATATCGATATGCACTTTTCAAAAAGAAATATCGCTATGCATGTATTTACTTATTCCAGATTTATTTTATTATAATGAGATTTTTATTGGTTACTATTATTTTCTAAAAAACTTAAAAAGTATAATATTAAAAAATAAAAAAAATCCGATAATTAAATCCTAACTACAAAGGGATTTGCCGATTTGGGCCTACGGCAAGATAGGCCTCTGCCAAATTGAATAAAACATCCCATTCAAAGAAAATTAGGTCAATATATAAGCTTTGAATTTGGCGTGGAGCTCTCTGTGTTTCCATCCTCTGAAACAAAAAAGAAAAATGATTTCGAAGAAGATGTCAAATGGTGGTGAAAATCTGCCACCGGAGTGCTGGCAATTGATATTCAATCATCTCAGTGGCGGAGACTTGAAAGCAATATCTTTGGTCTGTAAGAGTTTCTTGACAAACTCAAATCTGGTAAGGAAAAGCTTGACAGTTGTTCATCCCAAAGCTGGCATGCTTTCTCAACATCTCAAGCGATTCACACAACTCAAAAAGGTTGATTTGAGCTACTTTAAAGGGGATTTAGATGAAGCCCTTTGCCAGATTGCACGCTCTGACGTAAGTCTGGAGTCTCTTGATGTTTCATGGCCCAATGCATCATTCGAGACTGAGAGTCTAAGAGAGCTGGCAGCAAATCCGAAGATGAGGAATTTAAAGGCTTTGATGACTTGGATGCCGATAAGACGTTTACAAGACAATGACCTGCAGCTGATAGCAAATTGGTTTCCGAATTTGGAAGAACTCGAAATTGATTGTTGGTCTGTTCTGGAAGATGATACTCTACTGGGCTTGTTATACATTCCTGCTGATGATGGGATCGAATGTTTGGAGTCTAATCTCAAGAACTTAAAAAAGATTTCTATCTACGGGCCGTCACATAGTGTTTCTGATCGAGCTTTAGTTGCTCTGGCTGTGAATTGTATTTATCTAAAAGATGTTACTATATCTAGCGTGACAGAAAGCTGCATTGGTCATCTAATACGGAAGATGCCTAGCTTGGAATCTCTTACGATCGGTGATATCAAGAATGATCCTTCTTCTACAATTACAATTGCAAATTCAATTAGCCATGCCACAGCCTTGACCTCTCTTGAGTTTATCAACATGGATGTTTCTGACGAGATTTGCATGGCAATTGCAAAGGCAAAGTTTAATTTGGAGAACTTTGGTTTCAGTGGCTACCGTAATAATTTTACCGTTACCGGATTACTTATGGTATTGTCTAATTACCTCACTAAGTTAAGCATTTTGGGAGCTAATTTTTCAGATGAGGATATAAAACTTCTTTCCAGCGGGGATGTTGGCAATCTCACTCACATTGCAATCGGTAATTGCCAGGTGACAAACTCAACATTGTTCCTACTATTAAGCAAGTGTCCTTCCCTAGTAGAACTTTCAATTTCAATGAATTCGAGAGCTTTGTATGTACCGATTGGTAATGCCGACAATAATATCCCATTATCTAAATACCATAAGATCCGAAATCTTGAATTGTCATTTTGGACAATTAGTGATGAACTGGTCCTGGCCAAGCAATTGGGGTTTAGTTTTCCCAACATAAAACTCCTTGCTTTGAGTTTTTGTGACGGACTCACAAGCATATGCATCGAAGCTATTTTGCAGAGTTGCAAGTATATTACACAGCTTATATTGAAAGGATACAAGAAAGGAAAGATCATTGAGGTGAATTCTGAACTTCCGGGAGTTAATTTGGAGGTTTTATCATTACAGTTTTCATGCATAGATGATGAAGGATTAGCCGTGATAGGAACAAAATGTCCAAAATTGGTGAATTTAGATTTGAGTTTTTGTAAGAATGTGACTACAAAGAGTATCAAGCAAATTGTCCAAAACATCAAAACTTTGACATGCTTAGATCTGTCATCTTATTATGAGAATCAGATAGATTATGGTGATCTGTTGGAATGGATGTTATCTACAGGCAACTTTGCTTCATTGAAGAAACTCTCTCTTGGAAAAGTTGCTGTCACTGAGGAACAGAGAGAGCAATTCTTGCACCATGGTTGTTTGGTGTCCTATGTCGATATGGAGGAGAAAACCTATTGAGTATTGAAGTTTCAGAGTCAGAGTCAAGTCAACTCTTCCTTGAAGGTCAGCTTGTGCATATTAATCTTTTAATTGCTCAAAAACCTCACTGCTAACAGCACAATTGGTTCAGCTTTTTTGGGTATTTCCTGAATTTGAACTTAACCAAAAAATTTTAAGCTTTGCATGCTATGAAATCCGAGGAATTCTGGAAAAAAATGATCCGATATCAAGTATATACAAATTGCACCAAACATACATCGCCTATATCTGCAAGTCAAAATTTTTAAATTCCACAAAATCTTCTTATAGTACACCGGTATTTCAACCTTTTGGGTAAGTTTATCTTTGTAAGATTTTAGGTGTATTCTTGTAGATAACCTTTTGTAAAATTTATACCAGGAAGCATGAGTCAAACTTGCTGCATTTATGAAATCACTTTCAGCGTATGTCATCTTGAGTATTATTTTTTCCTATATTACCATCATGTTTTCTGTCTGCTTATCAAGCATGGAAAGCTGCATACATGGAGGTTATCATCATCTCTTGAAAGCATTACCTCCTCTTTTGAAAAGCTCAAGGATGAGGCTAACACCTTTACACCTACAAAATGGTGCAGCTTTTTCTTGTCCCTCTATGTTTGACAAATATTATAATGGAAAAGTTTGGTTGTGGGAAGTTTACAATTGGTCTTTTACTTTGATCATGCATAGCTACGGAGGATGGAGGGAGTGCAAGTATATGCATATTCCTTTTACAAGCAATTTCAATCTTATTTTTGTGCAAATGTGAAGATGTTTGTCATTAGGAAATAAAATTAAATTATTACTAGTATTCATGTGGAGTATGTGAATGAAGCGAGTGTACTTGTCATCTAATTATGTTAATGATATCTAACTCTCTCAGTGTGAGACTGCTTTCAATATTTCCGATTCTGCTCTCACCATTTTTCCTTCTCATTGTTGCATGTGCAGGTTGGGAGATGTTTTATCTTCTTTGGCCTCAAAGAAAGATCCTATTCCTTCTTTGGCCTCAATGCGCAACAAACATACTTGCAGACTCACTAGGTATATTCTGCTTCTTATATCTCAAAACGGCACGGAAAAATAGACTGCATTTAATGCTTGTTTCGGCCTTGTTAACTTTTAGAACCAAGATATCTAACCTTGTTAACTTTCAGAATGGCACTGAAAAGTTTAATGCTTTTCTTCACCTTGTTAACCTCCATCTGCTTCTTTATACCTTTAGCATTTTTTAGGTCCAGAACGCAGTTACTATCATTTTAAATCCATCTGTTTTCCACTTGTGTTTCTAAAATATTCTTCTTTTGGCAGGGGTAACTCAGAAAGCTTGTGATAGTTAACATCTGTCCAAATGTTGCAAATCTGTC
This sequence comes from Microcos paniculata, assembly GCA_030664755.1. NCBI lineage: Eukaryota > Viridiplantae > Streptophyta > Magnoliopsida > Malvales > Malvaceae > Microcos > Microcos paniculata. The sequence goes on along the minus strand of CP131458.1, from coordinate 41,671,416 downwards.
TGAGACTATATCTTCTCCTCTGGATGAGCTTGGATTTGGTCTGTTTTTATGCCTTTTGGTTCTTATTAGTATTTAGAAGAAAGGAAACAATTGCTATTGCGATTAAATTGTATAATACATTTCTTAGTATAAAAGTATTTAATACTTCAGGGTGTTCCTTTTGTGATTAATATTATTAGGATAATGTTTAACATTTTGATGAGCTTTTAGTTTCTTTATTGATTTTGAATGAAGCTTTTATTTCTTTATTAATTTTACTGTATAAAAAATTGATATAAGATCAATAGTAAAGTAAATTTTCAAACGTTTACTGGCCCTATTGACTGCACTGTCACACCCATAGCTACGGACCGAAGGTAATTTTAGATTGTGGGCCGCCATTTGTATGGATACCCTTGTGAAGGCGGTGCCACCGAGTTTTCGACCATTTTAATTTGAGTGTGAAGAAGATTCATGGACTTGTACGAGACAAGAGCAGACGACGATGAGCAAATAGGCTAGAGGTGTCCATGGGTAGGACCGGATCCAAATAAGAATTTATGAGAAATTTTCTTGTCAAAGCCCAACCCGACCTGATTAAACGGGTCTCTTCTTTTGTCCAAGTCCGGTCCTAAAATATTTCTATAAGCCCGAGGCCCGTCCATAAGCCCGTTTTTAAATTTTTTCGTACACTAATTTTAAAAATTAAATTATATTAATTTATAATATAAATAAAAATAAATCAACACATTTAAAAAAAATCATCTAAAATAATTTTTACAAAGTTAACAAAATCTAAATACTAATAATATTTGAAAATATCAATATCATATATAAAAAAAAAAAGAAAACACCACATTAATAAATAAAATAAATCTATAAAAATATATTTATATTAAATGAATAGTAATTCGGGTCGGGCCTTATTTTTTGCCTATGACCAAGCCTGGCCCGTCTATTAAACGGACTTTTCAATCTTGTCCAAGCCCGGCCCTCGAAATTAAAAATCTTGTTTAAACCCTTCCAAATATCGAACTGGCCTACGAACTTAAACGGATAGCCTAACCCTTGAACGGCTCTAGCTTGAATCTTGATAGATTCTGATTAATTGGCCCCAAAAGGCCAAAGTCGGAAACCCATTGTTGGGTTTCATCAGACCGTGGTGGAAAGCCCAGCAAAAAAAAGTGCGCCTACGCCTAGCCGAGCATGAACATTGTGACATGATCAGGCACAAACAAATTCCTTTTGAGGAGCTTGTCAAACGAGTTCCAGTTCCATGCCCAATTATAAGATGCATGTATGAAAGTCAAAGTACGTACCTCATCCAGATCTCCTAGTTAGTGAAAAGATTGCATTACTTTTCTCCCAAGGTCACCAAGATTAGTAAGGATCAAATTTTTATAAATGTCTACAGGCAATTTTGGAAAATAATCTTTTGCGAATTCATTTTACATTGAACTTATTTATGCTCAAAATAGAAATTTTGTTGATATTTGGTACTAACTTGTTCATCAAGATGACATGACATCGATGGTTTGTAATAAAGATATTTTTCTAATTAAAGTTTACATTCACATAATCTGACCACCAACAAAGTTTATATAAAGTCAAGCCCCTGCAACCATTTTGTCATTGTAGAAATAAAAATTTATACTATTAAGAAAAGAGAGAAAAGAAAGAACAGGAGAGAGATGGCAATGGCAATTGAGGGTTTTACCTTTCTGAAATTTATTGTTTTCATGATGGGATGTATTCTGCTGAAGAAAAATTTTGGACGCAAAGATTTCTGCATCTATGAAACTCAAGACCCAAAGAAAAGATCTCTGTTCATGGTGGAATTCGACGAGAAGCTCCATTAACTTGGAAACCAGATTAGCAATGTGTAAGTTATCAGGTTATTTTATCGTATTTTCTTTTATAGAATTGAAATTCCCGCAGGGTATAATCGCCCAACGTTTCTCCCACTTATATCTATCTAATTACGGTATGCTTTCTTGCAGTTTACAATAAGCATTATCTGCTGCAGACTTGGCCCGCTTGGAAGACGGAATAACTCCAAGGAGGGTCTCGTTTACATATAAAATAGAAGTTAATGCCGCACTAACGCCGCAGTCTATGTGAAATTGTACCGTGCTAATCATATTTGTCAAACCAAACATTTAATGTATTTCAAAAAATGAAGTAAATAGCAATGGAATAAAAATGGCATTATACAATCATTCATTATATATTGAAAATATAAGCTATCTGTGTTAAGCAATCAAATGAAATTTCAGAATTTATCATTGACAATTTTAGTTTTGTATTACATCAATATATCATGTAATTGCAGCTATCAACTCCATTTTTTATTACATCATTATTGTTTGCATTACCATACATCATGGATCAACAATAATTGAAATTTTAATTATATTTTATGCAACATATTTTGTTCTTTTTTTAAAATTAAAGAAATGATATTCAAATTGAGAAAAAAAAAATTCAAATTAGATTAACATCGCAGTCTGGTTTATAGATGTAATATTTTTTTTCAAAAAAGTGAAGAAAGGGTATTTAAATGTCATGCTTACATAATAATGTTTACAGAAACTTAGAATATGAAACATAAATTATACATAGAATCTAATACTAAATCATATCATCCCAAGCATGTCTTGATGAGTAAAAATAGTAGATGTGAAAAAAATCCAGTATATTGCTGTATTCATCTCTGTGCATTCATCTTTGCTCTTGAACATTTGCAACCATAGATTTGTTATAGTTTGAAAAATATTAAGCAGCATAGACTACGTAGGAAAAAAAAAAGAGATAAGGAGAACTGAAATCATTCATTCTATCTACTATTATAATTAAAATCAATTTCTTTAGTACATTAACAAATTCAAAGGGGAAGAACCTACAGCCAAAAGAACAACCTATCAACATCCAAGATTATCAAAATACATGAAGCACAAGCCTCTGCATGAAAAGACTTAACTACTTGAACTTTACTCTTGATTTCTTCTCTACCCTTTTATATTTAGCAGGCTAGATGGTGCTCTTCTCATTAGTCAAGGGGAATTTCTTTGAACCCCCTCAACACACGTCTCTGTTTTTACTTATTTCACAATAAAGCATAAAAAGTGACAAATTAGGAAAGGCATAAATGTAGCTTCATATATATATGACAGATATACAAAAAGCAGAAGGATATATTGCCAGGAAAATGAAGTCACTTGAAGACAGTTCTGATCCATTGAAGCTAAAGTTTATGTATTAGTCGCTTCATTCATCATTTAATCAACATCCCCTGTATTTACCAAAGAAAAATGATCAGATATAATTAGCTCCCAAAAGTGACTGTTTTCTATCTAATTAAGTAAAACCTAAAGGAAACTGGTTATTATCAACATAAAAGTTGAGGGAAGAAAAATCATATTGACTTGCAAAGACAAAATGATGAACATATCGATTACACTTCTTCATTCTTCATGAAGATATTAAAAAAAAATTAAGAGAAAAATCCAAACATAAATATGTTCATGAGCATATAAACAACCATAAACTTTCCATAATAATTTAGTAATATAACACAATTGTTTTAAAACTCACTTTTTGTAACTTTTCATTAAGACGAAGAAGAAGAAGTAGTAGCCTAAGCCCCATGTTTTTCTAATTGGCCACAGCAATGCAAAGCCCAAGCTCCATAGCCAAGAAACTTGGTTTTGTGCTGAAAGCTTTTTTTTTTTTCAAATTTCCACTACACATATGTTCCCATAACCAACAAAAAAAGGTTTCTAAAACAACTAAAAAAAAAAAGCAAATCCTAGTGAACAACCACGCCACTAATTTCTCATGTCAGTATCATGTCTTAGAGACGTTAATAATTCCAGATTAATCAACAACAAAGCTAGATCATAACATGGGTATTAATCATGGGTAAAAGAAAAGTGCATAACGATAAAAATGGTATGGCCTGAACGACAATAATTCTAGATGAAAGCGTGGTAAGAGTATATAAAAGTTATTCTCCTTAGTGTAGACACCATTTTTTATTTTTATTTTTTTTATTTATTTCATTTCTTTTCTTCCAAAATAAAAAATAAAAAATAATAAATAATAAAATAATAATAAAATAATAAAAAATAATAAAATAAAAAATAAAAAAATAAAAAATAAAAACTGGAAATTGCATTTCCTCGGGATTCCCTTTCAGCAAAACCAAGACCAGCACATGCATTCATCATTTCATCCACCCCCTCTCCCACTAAAAGATGCCATACAAGAAAAAAGAACAAGAAAAAACAAAAAAATCCTTAGATGAAAACGGGGATAAGAAGGCAGAGGAAAAGGGGAGAGGGAAATTTTTTTTTTTGGGGAGGGAGGAGATTTCTGGCTAAAAAAAAATATTTTTTGAGGCTTGGGGTTTTGTTAAAAAAATTAAAAAAAAACAGAAAATAGAAAACAACTTGGAGGGATTTCGAGCTTGTTATAGGCTAGTAATTGGTGAGTTTTAGGCTTGAATTCCGTCTAAGGTTCACTGAAATAGAAAGAAAAGAGCTCGGATTTAAAGTTTTTTTTTAGGAATTTGAAAGCTAGATCTAGGCTTTTTGGTTCGGAGTTTGGTAAATCGGTGTATGATTTTGTGTTTAGCGATCTAAGAGGAGTTTGTTTAGGAAGATTGTGTTTAATTTCATGGTTTAGGAGACAAAATCCGGAAAAATGTTCTTGGTGTTCTTCAGTGTTCTTGGTGTTCATCAAAAGTTCATGTGAAATAGTTGGTTTTGATCCGTTTGGGGTTGATTCTCTGGGTTTTATTGTGTTTGTGGAGAAATATTGTTCTTAGTGTTCTTGGTGTTCTTCAGAAGTTCATGTAAAAAGAAGGGTTTTGATCCGTTTGGGGTGATTTTCTGGGTTTGTTTGTGTTTGTAGAGAGAGAGAGGAGAAGAATTCGGGTAGAGAGAGAAAGTGAAGAGAAAAAATGGCTAAAAGGTTGTAAAAGAGCTAAAAATTTGGTTTTTATATTGCTGGGGGCAATCCTGTCAATTCACCTCATTAAAACACTCAGGCCTGCGCTTCCCCGCCTCAGGCCCGCGTGCCCCCGCGCTACAGTGACTCCGCTACAGTGACGGACACTGACCCGCGCGTTGAAGAATCCGGCGTTGACCCGCGACCCGGCTGCCGACCCGGTTGCCCTCTCTGCTGACCCGCGCGCCGATCCAGACTCTAACCCGACCCGATCGCAGTGATCCACTTTCCATTTTTCTGGCATTTTCCAAAATTAATTTAATTTGTATTTTTTTTTCCTTTTTACATGCTTAATTTGGACCCATTTCATTTTAAATTCATGCATATTTAATTTAAGTCATTTTAATTTAGATTCATGCATATTTAATTTAGCCAAGCCCATGTAATTTAATCTAGTTCATATCATTTTAATTTTAATCTATCCGTATTTAATTTATGTCATTTTAATCTAGTCTCATTCATATTTAACCTATATCATTTTAGTTTAGCTTTATGCATATTTAACCTATGCCATATTAATTTAGTTATATGCATGCTCACACTTTATTGTCAAATTATTGTCATCCATGCGAGTAATGATATGTGGGGATAGTGAGGGTCCGATCATGGCATCCGGTTCGGAAAGGTGAAAATTCATATCCGACCTGGGTTCCTAGGTAAGAGATCCATTTTGAATCGGACTCAGAATTGGGCGAGGTTCACGGTGGGTCTTGACAAAATCCTTACTATCCTTATTTTTTTTAAAGTTGATGAGATAACATTTCATATGCCATGCATTTAGGCATCTAAATAAATTATAGGTGTTAGTTTTAAAAAAAAATAAATAAACCAATAAAGATAAATTCTTAAGCCGATAAGGACAATAAAACCTTTACGTTAAATAATAAAAGTAAAAAAATGATCATCTATGTCTAGCAAAATCCTTACAAGTGGTTTGAATTATGAGGATTTAATCATGGGATCCGGTTTGGGAGGGTGAAAATTCACGCCTAATCCGGATCTTTAAGTAAGAGACTCACTTTGAATCGGACCCAGAATTGGGCGAAATTCATAATAGGTCTCGATAAATCCTCATTGTTTTTTTAGATTGATAAAGTAGCACTTTGCACTTCAAACATTTAAATATCCAATAAAGATAATGATTTCGAAAAATCCTAAAAAAGGGCACAAATGAAAAGGAAAATATTAAAAAAAAGGAAAGGGTGATGAAATGTATTTTTGAAAAGAAAGCATTACTTGTTGGCTTTAATAAAAATGTAACTTCCTAAAAGAAGTAAAAAGCTTTTCTTGTCTGAATAAAATGAACTTTGGAATTTAAAAAAAAAAAAGAGATCAAAAATCAAAAGAAATTACCTGACATTCTTTTTAAAATATTGATTTGAAAATGATAGCAATAAAACCAATAAATTTTGTCTTTGTTCAAGAACATATATTTATAAAAAAAAATAAAAAGGTGTTTCGAAATTCGTTTCTTTCCAAAAAGTTAAAAAAAAAGAAAAGAAAAAAATTGTTTCGGAAATTGTTTTTTTTAAACTCTTACAAATAAAAAAAGAAATGTTTTGAAACTTAATTTTCATTTGACTTTTCACCAATGACAAAATATTTTGAAACTTGTTTTTGTTTGCTTGAATAATCAGGGAAATAAAAAATGTTAATACAAAAAATAAAAAAAAAACCAAAAGAAAAGGAAAATTACAAAATACATGTTCTTTTAATTAATTAAGGCCTAAGTATTATTAAATTAATCGGTACCGTCATCTTGATGGGCGTTGTGGGGGTGCTCATCCTTCCCCGCACATAACCGTACTCCCGACTCCAGTTCTCCGTTCCGCAGACCAGGACCTACCCAGCTTAAGTACGACATCTAACGGCCAATGCTTAGTTAGGTAGATTCTTAATAGGTGACTAACCGCACCTAAACAAAAATGGTTAGTGGCGACTCCGTAAAATTCTCTTAAGTCCCAAATCCGTCGTCGTCTCGGGTAACATTGCGACACTTAGGTTAAATATGAATGGTAACTATCATTTTGAAAAATCCTAATAACAAAAGAAAGAAAAGAAACTTAGCAACAATGGTGTTTCTCAACTTTCTCTGTTATAAAAGCAAAACAAATTCCTTAAATACATAAAAAGTAAAATCCTTAAAGATGGATAAATAGAAGAAATGGGAAACTAACATGCAGTTGTTGCCAATTGTCTCTCAACTTCCCCTGTCATAAAAAATAACAAACTCCTTAAATCCATAAACGGTGGAAAATTGATCAACAAATGAAAAGATTTGGAAACAACATGCAGTTCATACTTCATACCTCTATTTTCCCTTTCCCATTTTCTCTGACCGTTGCTCTCTCTTCATCTCTCATCTTTCCCATTGTTGTCTCCCTTGACTTCCCTTTTCTAGTCCATCTCTCTATATCTGGCTGTCTCCCCAATGCTCGATTACACAAAGTTGATCAATCCGATCAGCGGATGATGGGTCTGGTATTCTCATGACCTGAAACAGCCTCAACTGAACGATCCCTCCCCTCTCATTCCTCTTCCTTCTCCCTCTCTTTCTCTAGAACAACCTTATCTTATGCCAATTCCCCTTTCCCTGATGCTTTCAATATTTTGTACACTGCCTATCCAATTTCTAAGGCAACCAAAAGCTTCTTTATTTTTTTTCTCAGATCAATTCGGTTCCCGATTAGATTCAAAGTTTATATTGAAAGAAGAATTATTAATTTCTTAGGAAGATGAAAAAGTCTCTTGAAAAGGAAAAAACAATTCAATTGAAGAGTCAGACTCAAAACATGACAAAAAGAGATATATAAATTTGTTAAAAAAAAAGCAATATTGAAAAAACTAAATAGATATGACGTGGATACCTTGTGAGGGATCATTTTGAGGATAATTTTAATAGGGGGTTATATTATATTCACTCTTTTCCATATGTTAGTTAAATTGGTGAAGATTGTAATGATATATGCAATTCTGAACCCCCCAAAGAAAATAATAATAATAAATGTACAATTGGCGTATGTCTTCCGAGGATTATTAAATGAAAACTTTTATTATGTGCATATTATGTGGTTTTTGTGGACAACTTTTGAAAAAAATTATGGTAAAATATTAATATTTGGTGATCTATGGTAAAAAAATTAGGGTAAAATCGATAGCTTAATTTGGTATACTTCAGGGTTTCAAACTGCGGGTAATTGTAACATTTACTGGTCTTTACGTAAACTCTCGCTTAAAACATTTGCCTTGCCCGACCGTCTCAAAAGTGGCAAAGGAGGCTCTCTTGTGGGGGGTTTTGTAAGGCCCGATCCGGGGGTTTTGACCCCCGCTAAAAGGCATGTTTTAGCCCCCCTAAAAATCTTATTTCTTGTAGCGTACTCAATTAACTTCTAATTACGAAATTAAGAAGTGATTTGGGCCAAGGGAAAAATATATAAGCGTTTAGCGAATCGAAAAAAAATCCCATAACCATTCAAAGAAAATAATTAGGTCATTCAAAGGAAGCAACAGAGTATTCCCTCTTAAAGCTATTGACAGAGGATTTATTTTCTGTTACAGAGATTTGGTGGAGTCAACTCTTGTTTAAAGGTCAGCCTTGCATGTTAATCTTTTTTACCAATATGTTTTGCGTAAGTTATATGTAACAATTTAAATAGAAATTAGAGAGAAAAGAACAGGAATAAGGATTTGAGAAGGAAAGTTTCACTAGAAACCATAAAATTTTTCTAGTGAGTGTAGATTTTACAAACTCTAAAAGGAGTTCTCTTTATTTTCTCTAAATTGGCTCTTTTTTTACCAAATAATTTGTATCCTGCTTTGCTTACCAATATTTATTTCTATGCTATTATTTAGTTATTTTTAGGATTTTTTGTGAAAAGGAAAATAAAAATTGCAACCCATTTCATGCCTGCAATCATAGGTGATATGATAGGAATCCTGTTTTAAGGATGTTTGTGTTGGACAAAAAGCCAACAAATATTTGGATGAAATGGTATTTCATGGAATTTTTTAGTAGTTGTTTAGTCGAAGGGATGAAATACATGCACTGCAGCAGCGTGATTATTCCATATTGCTTGAAGCATATGTAGAGATGCTTTTCATATTTTTGTATTCTCAATTAAAAGTGACTGGTGCTATTGTACTTTTAGTTACATGCTTTACCATTTTAAAAAGAATGTTGTTCTATCATATTATCCTTCTCTTTATATGGATAATACATATTTATCCCTCTAAGATTTTTGGGTAAGTTTATCTTTGTAAGATTTCAGGTGTATTCTTGTAGATAACCTATTGTAAAATTTAAACCAGGGAGCATGTGCATTTATGAAATCACTTTCAGCGTATGTCATCTTGTACTGTTATTTTTTCGTGTATTACTATCATGTTTTCTGTCTGCTTATCAAGCATGGAAAGCTGCATACATTGAAGTTATCTCTTGAAAGCATTACTTCCTCTTTTGGAAAGTTCGAGGATGAGACTGACAGCATTCCACCTACAAAATGGTGCAGCTTTTTCTTGTCCCTCTATGTTTGATAAATATTTCAACGGAAAAATTTGGTTGTGGGAAGTTTACAATCGGTCTTTTTCTTTGATTATGCATAGCTACGGAGGGATGGAGGGATGGAGGGAGTGAAAGTATATGCTTATTCCTTTTACAAGCAATTTCAATCTTATTTTTGTGCAAATGTGAAGACATTTGTGATTAGGAGACAAAATTATTACTAGTATTCATGAGGAGTATGTGCATGAAGCGAGTGTAATTGTCGTCTAATTAATTATGTTAATGATATTAATCTCTCTCTGTTGGAGACTGCTTTCAATATTTCTGATTCTACTCTCTCCATTTTTTCTTCTCATTGTTGCAGGTGCAGGTTGGGAGACATTTTATCTTCTTTGGCCTCAAAGAAAGATCCTATTCCTTCTTTGGCCTCAATGCGCACCAAACATACTTGCAAACTCACTAGGTATATATTCTGCTTCTTATATCTCAAAACGGCACGGAAAAATAAACTGCATTTAATGCTTATTTCGGCCTTGTTAACTTTCAGAATGGCACTGAAATGTTTAATGCTTTTCTTCACCCTGTTAACTTCCATCTGCTTCTTTATAACTTTGGCATTTTTTAGTTCCAGAACCTAGTTACTATCATTTTAAATCCATCTGTTTTCCACTTGTGTTTCTGAAATATTCTTCTTTTGGCAGGGGTAACTCAGAAAGCTTAATGATAGTTAACATCTGTCCAAATGTTGCAAATCTCTTCTGGATGAGCTTGGATTTGGTCTGTTTTTATGCCTTTTGGGTCAAGGGAACAATATATAATCGTTTGGCGAATTGAAAAAAAAAAATCCCATAACCATTCAAAGAAAATAATTAGGTAAGCTTTGAGATTGGCGTGGAGCTGCTCTTTGTGTTTCCATCCTCTGAAACAGAAACGAAAAAAGATTTTTAAGATGTCGAAGATGTTGAAGGCAAGGGAGGGTGGTGAAAATCTGCCACCAGAGTGCTGGCAATTGATATTCAATCATCTCAACGGGAGAGACTTGAAAGCGGCATCTTTGGCCTGTAAGAGTTTCTTGACAAACTCGAATCTTGTCAAGGGAACCTTGAAAGTTGTTGACCCCAAAGTTGACATGCTTTCTCAGCATCTCAAGTGATTCACACAACTCAAAAAGGTTAATCTGAGCTACTTTGTAGGGGATTTACACGAAGCCCTATGCGAGATTGCACGCTCTGATGTGAGTCTGGAGTCTCTTGATATTTTCAGGCCATATGCATCAATGGCCGAGGGTCTAAAAGAGCTGGCATCAAATCCAAAGATGAGGAATTTAAAGACTTGCATTGGGATCCCCCTTATTGGTCTGCCGCTGATAGCAAATTTGTTTCCGAATTTGGAAGAACTCGATATTCGTTATTGGTCTGATCCCGTAGATGATACTCTACCGGCTGACTTACCGGACTTTGCCACTGATGATGGGATTGAATGTTTGGCGTCTAAGCTCAAGCACTTGAACGTGATTTCTATCGTGGGAGTACATAATAGTACTGTTTCTGATCGATGTCTTGTTGCTCTGTCAAAGAATTGTGTTAATCTAACAGATGTTAGTATAAATGGCGTGAAAGAAAGTTGCATTGGTCTTCTGATTCGGAATAGGCCTAACTTGGAAGCTCTTACCATAGCCGATATCAAGAATGATCCTTCTTCTACAATTACCATTGCAAATTCAATTAGCCATGCCAAAGCCTTGACCTCTCTTGAGTTTATCAACATGGATGTTTCTGATGAGCTTCTCCTGGCAATTGCAAAGGCAAAGCTTCATTTGGACAACTTTGGGATCTATAATTGCATGAATAATTTTACAGTTACTGGATTACTTATGGTTTTATCTGATTATCTCACTAAGTTAAGCATTGAAGGGGCTGATTTTGTAAATGAGGATATAAAACTTCTTTCCAGCGGAGATGTTGGCAATCTCACTCACATTGCAATCGGTGAGTGTGAGGTAACAGACTCAACACTGTTCCTACTATTAAGCAAGTGTCCTTCACTAGTAGAATTTTCAATTGATATGATTTGGCTGGTTGATGATGCTGACAATAATATCTCATTGTCTAAACACCATAAGATCCAAAATCTTCATTTGTCTCATTGGATAATTACTGATGAACTGGCTAAGCAATTTGGGCTTATTTTTCCCAACATAAAAGTTCTTGATTTGACCTATTGTCATGGAGTCACAAGCATATGCATCGAAGCTATATTGAAGAGTTGCAAGTATATTAAAAAGCTTATATTAAATAGATACAAGTTTGCAAAGATCATTGAGGCGAATTCTGAAGTTCCAGAAGTTAATTTGGAGGTTTTATCACTATCATTTTCACTCATCGATGATGAAGGGCTTGGTATGATAGGAAAAAAATGTCCGCAATTGGTAGATTTAGATTTGAGTCGTTGCAAGAATTTGACCACAAAGAGCATCAAGCAAATTCTCCAAAACATCAAAACTTTGACATACTTAGACCTGCGGTTTTGTAATCAGATAGATTATGGTGATTTGTTAGAATGGATGTTATCTACAGGCAACTGTGCTTCATTTAAGAAACTAGCTCTTGGAGAAGTTAGTTTCACTGAGGAACAGAGAGACCAATTCTTTCACCAGGGTTGTGTGGTGTTGTATGTAGACATGGAGGAGAACCTATTGAAGTTTCAGAGCAGTCAACTCTTCCGTGAAGGTCAAATTTTGAATATTAGATCACGTATCATGAATTTAGTTTAATTTTTAATAGCTTTCATAGGCACGAACTGTGCACTGAAATTTCATAGCTTAGATTACAAGATTAGATCATCAATCTCTTATCATGATTGTCGAGGCTTGTGCATTAATTTGATTTTCCAGGTCAGCTCTGGATGGTTCTTTGAAGCTTGAGGGAATAGGAGGTTTTTCACCAAATCTCTCAGGACTTTCTTGTGTTTTCTCTCAAGTGGTTTTGAATTTACCTAAGAATTCATGTCATGTCTTGCCTGGTATATGCTATTATGTACTTAATTTTTGGATGCTTTTGTGAAGGGATAATTACAATCCATTTCTGACCAGCAATACAAAAGCGAAATAAAAATTGGAAGATATTGCTCAAACTTGACTCAACCTCACTGCTAACAGCATAATTGGTTCAGCCTTTTTTGGGTTTTTTTTTTCAATTTGAACTTAACCAGAAAATTTTCAGCTTTGCATGCTATGAAATCTGAGAAATTCTGTAAAAAATTTATCATATATTAAGTATATACAAACTCCACCAAATCCATAGTCCACAACCAACGAATTTAAATGGCTGAAATGTTTGCAGACAGGGAGTAACTTTTAGTACAATTACTTCAGTACTTCTGGTCAAATTTGACAGTTGAATTTAAAGCAGATTGTTAACTAGTTTTGTGTATGCTTTTTATTTTCTTTCTCCTTGGTTCACAAATTACAATTGAAGTATCTAATCTATAGTGATTTTAGATATGGTCAGTCTTCTTAGTTACGGGAGGTGGCTGGTTCTCAGCTTTTGCATGCATTAAAATCTGATGAATTCTGTAAAATTTATCTGATATCAACCATATAGAAATTCAGCGAAGGATACCTCAATGAAAATCCATGGTTCACAACTAAGAAGCTGCTGCTTGGTACTGAAGGTAAATAAATCTTAATCAATTCAGTCACCCCAACAGTCAAATTTCTAATCACTCCTATGCAGGAATTACAGACATTATTTTGCACTCAATCCAAGAAGTTCAATTTTACTCTAGATTCCAAATCGATGAATAACGTCCAAGATCTTAAGAGTAGCCTCTGGCTCTCAAACTTCACTCAAAGATACTCCTTTACTGGGATCTGTAATAGAAATTAGAATTATTTGTTTGAAAAAAAGAGTAAAATTAAAGAGTAATTAACAAATTAATTACTATGCAATCCAGTTCTGCCTTCCCTCTTCCTCTTTATCTTAACATCCAGGATTATCTTTATAAACCAATTCTTTTTTCCTTTTACAAATCAAACGACCGTAATTGTGTCAAATATGAAACTTGATTGATTGATTATAAGTTGCATGCTGCCAAATGGCCCAAAATAGCTTCAGCTTTGGCTTCGAACTACTTGTTGGCGTGGCAGAGGGCATAAGCTTGGCATGGCAGTGGGCATAAGCATAAAACAGAAAAATTAGTTTCTGCAGAAACAAGAAACACGATAGCAGAAAACTGGGAAAAATGAGAGAAAATATGAACTGAGTTTGTGAAAGGCTAAAATCAGCTTCCAATTCCATGTCTTGCATTTGAGCTTATATAAACAATTACAAAGTTTGAAAATTGAAAGAACATCAAAAAATGTCACCAAAACATCACTAAGTGGGATTTGGTAGCAGTTGACAGACTGCCATACCCTTAACTTGACTTTGCTTAATGTGAAAACATAGTACATAAATTCAACTTAAAGTTGAGAAAATTGGCTCCAAGACATTTCATCAACTTGTCCAATTCCCTCCAAAAGGTCTTCACGTGTTCATAGGCATGCATGGCATCAAAGTCTTCAAAAACTTCATTCCACTGCTGCTAAGTCAACTTTACAAAAAACTGGTCTTGCTGCTCCTCAAACTATTCCGGGAAGAAATTTTTCAACTTTCAAGTTCAACCCTCTTTTCTGTGAAACAGGCTAGAATCGAGATAGACTTCATTCCCCATGATCATGGAATTGCTTGTAAGGTTGCCAGCCAAATCTATTGGTCGGTTCAGATGCTTTTGCAAGCTCTGGCTCTGTTGTTTGGTTCATACCGGATTCTTCTACAAGCATACGGTGAAAACTAGAGAAAATTCCAAGGACCAGAAACACTCTAGACCCATTCACAGTTACCAGTTAGGGCAAGGGGCTAGCTGGTTTGAAAGTTTCAATTATTGGTGGAGTTTTCTAGAATAAAAAGACAAACAAAGGCAGGAATATCCAGTTTAGAATGCGGTGAAAAGCCAACAAAAGTACAACAGAGAGGTCCCCGTGTTGTTTGCAAGTTCATACATGGACCTTTTCTATTATGGACCTTGCAATGGCTTATGTCGTCTCTATGTACATGTAGGATGCCCCGGGGGGGGGTGGGGGTGGGGGGGAAGGATTTATTCTGAGACATCACTGCAGATGTGGAGACTTTGCTTGCTCCCAATCCAGTCTGTAAGTTTCTTAGAACAGGGGAAAGTAGGGAAAGTCGAATGCGGTGTCAAAAAGCTAACAGCTGACATGAATAAATTGCATATTGGGAGTGGATGTGTCAAAACAAAATTGAACAAGGAAAAATAAAAGATTAAGGTGTTAAGCTATGTTATATTCTACTTGGTACTGAAGGAGGCCAATATGGATGAATTGGGTAAAACAATCAATCCATAACTTAAATTATAAGTTTGTAAAGAAAAAATATTGTGTTTCAGTAAAATGGACTGGAAAATCATTAATCTTGATATTAATAAGAAAAGAACATGCATCTCTCTCCCTTCCATAGCTGCC
This sequence comes from Microcos paniculata, assembly GCA_030664755.1. Classification (NCBI taxonomy): domain Eukaryota; kingdom Viridiplantae; phylum Streptophyta; class Magnoliopsida; order Malvales; family Malvaceae; genus Microcos; species Microcos paniculata. The sequence continues at coordinate 41,656,405 of CP131458.1, read as the reverse complement.
TAAGCTAAATACACCCTATGCCAATGGTTCGTGAGCCATTGAGAGTTGTTGAGCACAGCAGAGCAATTTTATTATGCTCTTACTGCTTTCTAGTTAGTTGCTAACTGTTAAGCCATTAAGAAAGTGTTTATTACGTTACAGCATATTTATATATTTAAAAGGTGCTCAACTGTAGCTTTAAGTATAATTCAGAAAATCAATACTAAAACTAAGAAAATGGAGAATATCAATGAAGATGCAAAATTTCCTGATTAGCAAGCAGATGTTGAAGTGTGAATTTTTGGAAAGCATTGATCTGTCATTGAGTCCTACTTCATGAAGCTTACGAAAAGGTTTAATCTTTCGTTCCTTTTAAAACTTTTAATGCTTAAAATTCTTCAGATTACAGCCAAAGTCAAATCTTTAACCGCATTTTCAAAATAATTACAGAACAACGCACAACTAAAAAAAATGAAACAGGAATGTTGAAGAAAAGCTAACCTTGAAAAATCTGGATTCTTGTCCATAAAACATCTGTTGAGGGAGAAAGGACATTGGAACATTAGAAATTATCTAAAAATCAACAAAAAAAAAACCTGAAATTAGTTAACGATTTCACCGAAAAGTAACTAAAGAATAATAGAAACTCAGAGATCTCTTAACAAAATAAGGACTTTGTGGATTTTGACTTTGAACAGGGACATCGCCGATGACCACTATCGCATCGTTGCCAGCATTCAAATAAACAGAGCTCAATGCTATTAACGCGTAGGGTTAGGGTTTATAATAAGTAAATAATCGAGGACCTTTCAATTTTTGGGTGAAATCTAGAGAAAGACAACTTTTGCCATTAAAATCGAAAAGGAGATGTCGTCAAAGCAGAGATCATTCGGAGAATCGAACATTTCAGGAGTATTTTAGAGAGAGAGAGAGAGAGATTTGAAGTGCGGAAGGAAGGAGAAAATTAGGGGAAAGGGAAAAAGAGAAGAGCTGTAGAGGGGAAGAGAAGCTCAAGAAGGTTTTGGGCTTTTTCAATTTCACAGCCAATCTAGAAGATAGGAAGGAAGTAATTGGAAGGAAGTAACGGTCAGATAAGTCTATTTAGGACGGCCGCTCTATGCATCCCGGTAAACTGAACAATGATATTAGATAAATTTGTCAAAATTAGCGAGGGTCAAGTTAAATCGTAAGGATTCTGCTGTTAATTTATTCTTTAGTTTAATTATCATTCACCTAATTTAATTTGTTTTTCTGAATTTATTATTATTATTTTTTTAATATTAATAATTCATCGTATCACGTGTACAGTACGTGACAGAATAACTAGTTAAGTTAAGTATATATATGTATTATGTATCAATAATTTATTAGTATTTATTTGATCGAAACTTAATTATTAATTATGATTAAAATTTAAGAACAAAAAAAAAATTATTTTTATTGTTATAAATAGAATTAGATTAAACTTTTATGTAACTATTTAAATATCTATAATTTAATATTTTATAGTTAATATAAAGATATATCAAATATCATATAATATTTTAATTAATATTAAATATTTATAATTTAACTAATTTTATATTAATATTATATAATATTTAAAAATATTAACCTATGGATTTAGTGACAACCCAAGCAAATTAAATTATATTTCAATTGAATGCTTTTAAAGATTGATTATGAAGAATTTGAGTAAAAAGAAATTGATATTTACAATAATATCGACTTGTTTATTGCTGAAAAAAAGAAATTCAAAATTAATATAATTTTTAAATTTTATTATGTCTCATATAAAATTAAAAATTAAGAATTATAATTTTCATTTGTACATATTGCAAATTGGAGGATTAAAACTAACTTCAATTATCAATTAGAAAATTTCATTTAAAATTGAATATTTGAATTTTTACCCAATCAATTAGAATAAATTGCTAAAGACTAAAAGTTAAAAATCTAGTAAGTAATAACTTTATTTTTCAATAAATCCCGAATCTATGTAAAAAAAAAAGAAGTTAATATCCTGCAATAAAATCCGAAATGATACAAAATAGAAATCGAGACTCCAAATATGAAAAAAAAAAAAAACTCAAATAATCCATGCTGAATTTGAAATAATTTAAACTCGAAAATCCGAATGTCAAATCCGAACTAATATGACCTGAATAAAAAACGACCCAAACCCGAAACCTGAGTGTGAAACACGGAATGACCTGAACCCAAATGACCCTGACCCGAACCCAACCCGGATCCGAACCCGATATGACCCGACATTCAAACGACCCAAACCCAACCTGGACTCAAACTCGAAGTGACCCGAATTTCTCTTGACCCGAAACTGACCCAACCCGAATGACCCGAACCCAACCCGACTTACCCATTTGCCACCTCTAGTTTGAAGTACTTTGGGATCAGTAGCCGCATTAATAGTTTTACTGTTACTGGATTACTTATGGTTTTATCTAATTATCTCACTAAGTTAAGAATTTTAGGAGCTAATTTTTCAGATGAGGATATAAAATTTCTTTCCAGCGAAGATGTAGGCAATCTCACTCACACTGCAATCGGTGAATGCTAGGTGATAGAGGTATCAAAAGCTGACCCGACCGGAGAAACTCGCTCGAATCCGAAACTAACCCAACCTGATTTGACCAAAAAAAGTAAACGACCCGAACCCGACCGATCCGAAACCTGATTGACCCAAAACTCGATTAACCTAAAACCCGACTTACCTGCAACCCAACTGACCTGAAACCCGATTAACCCGAAACCCGTTTCACCCGAGAGGCTAACCCGAAATAATCCGAAAACCTATTTAAGTTATATTTTACCTTTTCATTCTTAAACATTAACAAATTTGTTTAATAAATTTGTTAAAAAAAATAAAAATAAATATTTTATTAAATTGAAATAAAAAACATACTTCATATTCTTAAATTTTAATCTTTATCCTATAATTTATAAACTATAAGTTGTACTTCAAAATATCCTCCATTATATATTATACTTTTAATAAGAGATAGAATAATAGATAGTATCTATTTGAAGAAATCTCCTAAATCTTTATCACATGTAACGTGTGACATGTTATAAGAGATATATCACATCTCCTATAAATTATAAGTTGATATAATCTCATTATATTTATAGATTTAATACTTTAATTTAATTTATCATTTATTTATTTGTTAATGTGTTATATAAATAGTATTAACATGCAGGCACACACAATTTTATTTATTTTTAATTATTTCCTTACTTTGATTGAACTTAATAAAATTAAAATTTGTTGTTAAATTAGAAGTAGAAAGTGAAAAGTGGAAAGAACAAACATGGAGAATTGAAAATTGAAGAGATACTTGCTAGTTTGCTACTTAAGAATTAAGATTTACAAATTACAAGTTTAATGATATGTAATATATATGTATGGAGACTTATGTTGGTAGATGATAATAAAAATTACTTGACTTTATTAGTTAATTACTTGTTCTGTTATTGTAGAGTTAACTTATAAATTTGATTTTTTTAAATAAATAATTGGAAACTTAAATGAAAATGATCCATAGATTAACTTAAAAACTCAAATCAAACTCATGACTCGTGTTAAAATGATCCGATGAACAAATTTGAAAAACCTGAAATCAAATGACCCATGGGTCAAACTCGAAAAATCCGAGTCAAAATAACCCGAAATCCAAATGACCCAAGGGCTAAACCCAAAAACTCCAAACCTAAATGACCCGAAACCCGATTAACCTAAAACCCGTGTGACCCGAACCCGAATGATCCAAAACCCGAATGACCCAAAATTTTCTTTGGATCAAAATAACCCGATCCGATTGACCCGAACTCGTAACCCGCCCGTTTGACACCTTTACCAGGTGACAAACTCAACATTGTTCCTACTATTAAGCAAGTGTCCTTCCCTAGTAGAATTTTCAATTTTAATGAATTCGAGAGCTTTGTATGTGCCGATTGGTAATGCCGACAATAATATCCCATTATCTAATTACCATAAGATTCGAAATCTTGAATTGTCACTTTGGACAATTAGTGATGAATTGAACTGGTCTTGGCCAAGCAATTAGGGTTTAGTTTTCCCAACATAAAACTTCTTGATTTGAGTTTTTGTGACGGACTCACAAGCATATGCATAGAAGCTATTTTGCAGAGTTGCAAGTATACTACACAGCTTATATTGAAAGGATACAAGAAAGGAAAGATCATTGACTCGAATTCTGAACTTCTGGAAGTTAATTTGGAGGTTTTATCATTACAGTTTTCATGCATAGATGACAAAGGATTAGCCATGATAGGAACAAAATGTCCAAAATTGGTGAATTTAGATTTGTATGATTGCAGGAATGTGACTACAAAGAGTATCAAGCAAATTGTCCAAAACATCAAACTTTGACATGCTTAGATATAGTGTTTTGTGATCAAATAGATTATGGTGATTTGTTGGAATAGATGTTATCTACAGGCAACTTTGCTTCATTGAAGAAACTCTCTCTTGGAAAAGTTAGGCTATATTTGGTACATGAAAATATTTTTTGTTTTCATTCTCTAAAAAATACAAAGAAATCACCATATAATATATGTGAAGTTATACAAATATATGTATGTTTTAGAAAATGAAAATGAAAATGGACCTAAATTTGAGAACAATTTTTTTTTAATCTCATTTTTAGATTCATTTTCATTTTTTAAAGTATATATGCATTTTCTCTCACAACATACATCTTAGATAGTGGTTTCTTTGTATTTTTTAAAGAATAAAAACAGAAAATATTTTCTCATACCAAACATTGTCTTAGTTTTACTACGGATCAGAGAGAACAATTCTTGCACCATGGTTGTTTGGTTTCGTATGCAGATATGGAGGAGAAACCTATTGAGTATTGAAGTTTCAGAGTCAGAGTCATATTCAACTCTTCCATGAAGGTCAGTTTGTGCATATTAATCTTTTAATTGGCAATATTCTTATGGAAGTTAAAATTCTGAATATTAGATCAGATATCACATATTTAGTTTAATTTTTAATAGCTTTATTAGGCACGAAACTGTGCACTGAAATTTAATAGCTTAGATTACAAGATTAGATCATCAATCTCTTATCATGATTGTTGAGAATTGTATATTAATTTGATTTTCCAGGTCAGCTTTAGGATGTGGAAGAGGTGACTCTGGATATGGAATGAGATTCATTTAATTTTCTTCGAAGCTTTAATAGGGAATAGGAGGTTTAACCAAATCTCTCAGGCCTTTCTTGTATTTTCTCTCAAGTGGTTTTGAAATTTACCTAAAAATTCAAGTCCTGTCTTGCCTGGTAACATTAATTTCTATGCTATTATGTACTTTATTTTTTGGATGCTTTTGTGAAAGGATAATTACAATCCATTTCTCTCACCAGCAATATTACAAAAGCCAAATAAAAATTGGAAGATATTGCTCAAACTTGACTCAACCTCACTGCTAACAGCACAATTGGTTCAGCTTTTTTGCGTATTTTCCAAACAAAATTTGGAAGAAATTGCTCAAACTTGTTTCAAATACATTTCCCTTGCTGTTAGTTTCAAGACTTAGACTGGAGCTTGCAATTAACCGAATGGCTTCATCGATATTTCCTGTAAAGTTGGTCAGATTAATCTTTTGAGTTGTTTGAATCACATGATATGATCATTGATCAGAGACCAAGCTGACATCGGGATGAGTAACTTTCTAGTGTCCCTTGAAAAGATCAGAGTTGGTCAAGAAACTCTTACAGGCAGAAAGATGCCGTTTGAGAAATTTTATATTATTTTATTTTATATTATACATATTATTTAAATTAATTTATGATTAAAGATTTTAATATTTGAAATATATATATATATATATATATATATATTTATCTCTATTAATTCTTCTAATTTATTTTTAAAAATAAAATTTTAATAATTAAGATTAAAAAACATTTGAGTATTTAACTTAAGTAGTTGGTGCATACTTCCTCACAGAGGTGAGATCTCAAGTTTATTTTGTTTGATAAAATCTCAATGGATCTATTCTTATATTATTGGAGATTTATTTGATTGTAATGAGATTTATATCGATTATTGCATACTAAGAAAATTTTAAAAAATATATTAATCTTTTTTAGAAAAAGAATTTCGATAATTACTCTGATTAAATTCTACCACAAAGGGATTTGAGCCAACCGGGAGATAGGCCTTTGGGAAATTGAATAAAATATCCCATAACCTCTCAAAGAAAATTAGGTCATTTTAGGTTTTGAGATTGGCTTGGAGGTCTATGCGTTTTCATCTACCGAAGCAAACAAGAAAAAGGATTTCTAAGATGTCGAAGTCGTTGAAGCCAGGAGAGGGCGGTGAGAATCTGCCACCAGAGTGCTGGCAATTAATATTCAATCATCTCAATGGGAGAGACTTGAAAGCCGTATCTTTGGCCTGTAAGAGTTTCTTGACAAACTCAAATTTTGTCAAGGAAAGCTTGAAAGTCGTTCATCCCAAACTTGGCATGCTTTCTCGACATCTCAGGCGATTCACACAACTGAAGAAGATTGACTTGCGCCACTTTGTAGGGGATTTAGATGGAGCCCTTTGCGAGGTTGCACGCTCTGACATAAGTCTGGAATCTCTTGATATTTCTAACCTGAATGTGGAATCTTTTGCTCGATTCAAGATTGAGACTCTAAGAGAGCTAGCATCAAATCCAAAGATGAAGAATTTAAGTGCTTTGGCTTGGAAGCAGATAATTTGTGTTCCTGGTCACAAAGATCTCCTGCCAATAGCAGACTGGTTTCCGAATTTGGAAGAACTTAGTATTGTTAATCGTTGGTCTGACCCTCTATCGAACTTTATCGAATGTATGGCGTCTAAGCTCAAGCACTTAAAAAAGATTGAGATCGACGGGTTACATAGTGTTCCCGATGGTGATGCATCTCTTCTTGTTCTGTCTGTGAATTGTATTTATCTAACAGATGTTACAATAAACCGCGTGACAGAAAGTTGCATTGGACGTCTAATTCGGAATAGGCCTAACTTGGAAGCTCTTTCTATCAAGGAGATTGAGCATGATCCTTCTTCTACAATTACCATTGCAAATTCAATTAGCCATGCCAAAGCCTTGACCTCTCTTAAGTTTGTCAAAATGGATGTTTCTGATGAGCTTCTCATGGCAATTGGAAAGGCAAAGCTTCATTTGGAGAACTTTGGCATCAGTTACTGCATTAATAATTTTACAATTAGTGGATTACTTATGGTTTTATCTGATTATCTCACTAAGTTGAGCGTTGAAGGAGCTAATTTTGTAGATAAGGATATAAAACTTCTTTCCCGCGGAGACGTTGGCAATCTTACTCACATTGTAATCGGTTGATGCCAGGTGACAAACTCAACACTGTTCCTGCTATTAAGCAAGTGTCTTTCACTAGTAGAATTTTCAATTTTAATGAATTGGAGAGCTCTGTATGTACCGGTTGGTAATGCCTACAATTATATCTCATTGTCTAAATACCATAAGATCCGAAATCTTGATTTGTCATATTGGACAATTAGTGATGAACTGGCTATACAATTTGGGCTTATCTTTCCCAACATAAAAGTTCTTGATTTGAACTTTTTTGAAGTCAAAAGCATGTGCGTCGAAGCCATATTGAAGAGTTGCAAGTATATTACACAGCTTATATTAGAAGACTACAGGTTTTCTAAGATCATTGAGGTGAATTCTGTACGTCCAAAAGTTAATTTGAAGGTTTTATTACTACGGTTTTCAGACATAGATGATGAAGGGCTTGCTGTGATAGGAACAAAATGTCCGCAATTGGTGGATTTAGATTTGAGTTATTGCAAGAATGTGACCACAAAGAGTATCAAGCAAATTGTCCAAAACATCAAAACTTTGACATACTTACATCTGTGGCCTTCTTATCAGAATCAGATAGACTATGGTAATTTGTTCGAATGGATGTTATCTACAGGTAACTTTGCTTCATTGAAGAAACTATCTCTTGGACGAGATAAGTTCACTAAGGAACAGAGAGACCAACTCTTGCACCATGGTTGTTTGCTTAACTAATGGTGAGTAAAATTAGAGAAAAGACCACAACTCTTTAGTTTCACTCTTTATTCAGCTTAGGTTAAGATGCAAACATTGCTAGTTGCTAACAAAATAAATTATTTTTCTGTTACAGAAGTTTGATGGAATATGTGGATTTGTGGATTCGGAGCCAGAGTCAACTCTCCCGTGGAGGTTAGCTTTAGGATGTGAATTTGTGGAAGAGGTGACTTTGGACGGAATGAGATGCATTTAATTTTCTTTCAAGCTTCAGGGAATAGGAGGTTTCACCAAATCTTTCTGGACTATCTTGTATTTTCTTTGAAGTTGTTCTGTATTTACGTAAAAATTTATGCCCTATTTTGCCTGGTATTGGTAATATTAATTTCTATGCTATTATGTACTTAATTTTTTGGATGCTTTTGTGAAAGGATAATTACAATTCATTTCTCACCTGCAATACAAAAGCCGAATAAAAATTGGAAGAAATTGCTCAAACTAGAATTTCGTTGCTGTTAGCTTCAGATGATGAGGATTTCCATCATCAACCTTTGTAGAATCTCGTGCTGAACCGTTCACTACTAGGATAACAATTTGCTCTTTTCTGTCATCATGCTCTGCCCAAATACAAAATCTCTGCGCTCATTTATAAAAGCATGTGACCTTGCAGCAAGGATCTGTCTACATTTACACTATGTTTGGTATGAAAGAAATAGAGAGGAAAGAAATAGTATGAACAAAAAGTAAGTGAGGAAATACAGTTTTCCTTTGTTTGGTAGGATAGAAATGCATCTAAGGAAAGAAATTGAAAAAAAATGAGAGAGTTCATTTCCTTATAAATTATTTCCATTCAAATTGGGCGGAAATATGAGAGAGAAAAAAAGTGGTTGTTGAGTCTAACAAATAAAAATGACTATTACACCTTCAAAATTTACTTTTAATTACAAAATTTATCATTACAATTAAAAGATATTGAAAGTAAATTTTTAACTAAAAAGTAAACAATGATAAAATTGTCATATTAATTAAAATAAATTTTCTTTCTTTTCTATTTCTTAATTATACGTACCAAACAAAGGAAATAATCAATTTTTTTTCTTTCTTTCTTATTTTTTTCCTTGCTACCAAACATGATAAATGAAATATAAATTTATTTCATTTCCTCACCTATTTTCTTTCCTTACATATTTCTTTTCTTTACTATTTCTTTCCCTCTTACCAGACATAGGCTTAAGGCGAATGCATGCTTTGGAAGAGCTTTTTTACTTCTTATATATGTTTTGAGACTCAAAAAGATAAAAGAGAAACCAAATGTTTTTAAGTATCTTTGTCTCACAAAACCCAACAAGTTTGGAAGAAACTGTTTACGGTAATTGCAAAGTAATTGGTAAAACTCATGTCTAACATTTTGTTTAAAAAAATTAGAAAATAAGAGTCAATTGTTAGATGATATTTACCTCTCTTTATGATATAAATAAAAATACATAAAATATAAATAAAATTATAAAATAATGTTAAAGACTAAATAACATTAAACATTTTTTTAAATATATAATAATATTAAATCATATTATATATATATATATAATAATTATATATATAGATATATACATATTGATTGATCGATGGATGGATGGTAATATATATATATATATATATATATATATATATATTGATTGATGGATGATTAATGGTAAAAAAATATTTTAAAGATAAAGGAAAAGTAAGAGAAAAAAAGGAAAAAAAAAAGAAAAGAAAGGGAAAGGAGAGGAGATGCCAATGTGGATGCATAGCACCTCTCCCTTTTATGTTATGAACTTTCAATGTATAGTTTAGAAGCTTAAAAGTTTAGGAGTTTAGAAGTTTAGATGGCCTCTCCTCCCTTTTATGGTATGAACTTTCAATGTATAGTTTAGAAGTTTAGATTTGCATAACTTTTATGCTTGATGAAATGGAGACAATAGAAATAATAAAAAAGGTATTTATTTTTGATTTGATGTATATTTATATTCGGTAAATTTTAATGAAACATATTGCCATCAAAACATCATATACAAGGCTGACCTCTATGGTAGAGTAGCCTCTGGCTCTGAAACTTCAACCAAAGATATTCCCAATTGGGATCTATAACAGAAAATAGAATTACTCTCGAGTTGAATAAAGGGTAAAATTAAATAGTAATTAACAAATTTAATTAATCCCAAAAAGAAATAAAGAAAAGATAATAGGCTCTCATTTTATTGTAGTCTTTACCATTCTAGAAGCAAGCAAGCATGGTCCAAGAATTTGTCTCGGAGTCTTTTGGTGCAAGTTTTTCCAATATATAGTTTCTTGAGGGAAGCCAAGCTGCCTGTCGATAGCATCCATTCCAACAAATCACCTGGAAATTAACGAACTCTTATGACAAAATTAATTAAAATTAGAGAGATTAGTTTCTAGAGACTTGTCCTAAGACAAAAGTTATCATGGATGGAGTTACTCAAAGACAGTTATGTAGTGGAGAAGAAGTTTCACTTTCATCCCATGACTTACATGTTTCGAGGAGAATTTCTTTAGGAATAGGATAATGGAGCAATTGTAATTAACTTCTCGTACTTAATATAAATAGGGGTTTGATTAATATAAAAGGAGACCCTGAACGAACGATGCATGGAGTTAATTAATTTTCTCTACTTTTTATCCTAGTTTAGTTGCTTTACCTTTCCCATTTATTTTTGATGATAAATGTTTTCTTGTAATCCAAAGAACTACAAACCACCTTTCCAACTCCGAACTACAAACCACCTTTCCAACTCCGTTTTTGATGGTCTAGAGCCAATGGCCTCTGAGCCACATCTTCTATTTTTATTCTCATTATCTTTTCTGGTTGTTGATTGAGAAGAATTCCCTTCCTCTACAAGTACAAAATAGAGGTGAGGACTTTATGATCGTTTGACGTCATAGAAATTGAAATTCGGTTCAACATCGCCATAGTCACAACCGCTGACATGTAAGTTTGTCAAGGTTTTGATGGTTTGGACTATTTGCTTTATATCCTCAATTCCCACATCCTTGCAACATATATCTTAAGCCCAAAGACACCAACCGAGGACATTTATTCTTTGCTATCACGGCAAGCCCTTGGCAATTTATGTATGAATCTAATAGTGTTAATTCCTTCAAGTTCAATTCAGGAAGTTCTGGTTGTTAAACATCCAACCTAAAACTAATTGGCTATAGATGGAGAGGTCCAACTTGAATATAAGGGTCTCAGGCCTGTCAAACATAACCGATGTGGGATTTTCCCACTTTAACACTGGTTCTGGATCATCTGCCATAAAGATCTTAGTTCTCCTGTTTCTTTTTAATAACAAGGTTCTAATGAAGTTGGAACGCATGAAAATGACTTCAATGCCTGCGCTAGTGATTTGGATAGCAAAGCTCAAATTGATAAACCTTAAGTTAGGGAGCATAAGCACGAATTGTTTGATCAGGCATATATATATATATATATATATATATATATATATATATATCATTAATTTGGAAACAATTAGCCAAATAAAGATTTTGGATGCTATAGTTTGTTGACCATGGAATTTTATTGATCACTTGTTCACCTGTTCACCTATGGTTGTGTTGTTTGAGGGATACACATACACCTGTGGCATTAGGGCAGTGTTAACCCCTAGTATTAATTAGTTTATAGAAGCCCTTAACCATTTTTGAGGACATTTGGCAGCAAATGAATTTTTTTTTTGAAAAGCATAAGTATTATTAAAGAAAGGAAATTATCTTATTGGGTCACGTCAGCATCAATGGTTATATTGTGTACAAAATAAAAATTTAAGGACTAAAAAAATTTCAAAATAAAAGTTAGAAGGACTAAAACGATAACTTTGTACAAATTTGATGGTTATTTTGTCTATTAAGCCATTTTAATTTTCCGGCATTGATTTTCAAATAAAACAAGTCTGTTAAGTGACCGTTCCTTCCGCCTTCTTTTCTCTTTTAATTATAATATAAATAATGAATTGGCGCGGAGTTAGGATGAAAAAACCCTGAAATAGAGAAGCCTTATTTGCTCTCTCTCTCTCTCTCTCTCTCTCTCTTTCTAGATTTCTCACCAATTCTGTCTTTCTTCGGCGTGTTAATCCAACTCTTCTCTCCCGCTTCCTGTGGTTCTCTGTTTGGTGGCCGGGAAAATGGAAGAAATTCTCATCCTCCGATGAAGTCTCAGGCCTCCTCTTGACTTCTTCTTCTTCTCCTCATTAGTCATCACGCGCACGGCTGCTTTTAACTTTATACTTTGAGGCGAGTCTCTTAAAAATCAACCTTCTTTTCAAATTTATTGATATTTTGTACTCAGATTGGAATTTGTTTGCTTTTATTATTGCAATTCATGGATGAAATTAATAAAAGAAATTAATCGATGAAAAGAGTCAGAAGATTTAACTTCTTAGTTGTTTTTGTAGATTTAGGGTTTCAATTTATCAATGGGGATTTGATTAATTATATCAATTGCTTAAGTTTTAGACCACTGCTTCTGCCTAGTAGGGTTAGGGCTTTGATGGCTTCCATGGCTTGGGTATATGATATGAGCTAATTTTTCAATCATCGATTTTCTTCATCACGTACATTTCATAAATGAGAGGTTGCAAAACAATTATGGTGCTACATATTTGTCAGCTTTGCCTCACAAAATCGCTTCTTCTTTGAACCCTTGTCTCTCTCCTTTAATTTTTTATTTAAAAGTATGACAGATTCTCTTGCAAAACAGAGCACATCAGGATTCAGGAGTGGAAGAATAGATTGCGTGGGCTGAATTGTTCTCTAATTGCTATGGCTGCAATGTGTTTATTTATTTTGCCAAGAAGGATTCTTTGCAATGTTACCTTCTTAATTTGGTTAGTAGTAAAGCAATTTGGAAGTTTGCTTATCTTCAGTTAGTTGATTCTACAATGTAGACGTTTGGCATTTAATTTCAAGTTGAAGTGTTATTCTGCTATTGCATTAGCAATTTCTTTTTTTTCCCCCTCTTTTTTTAAGTGGGAGCAGTTTAGTTTAGATAACCACGGGAAGCCCTAGAATTGACAATTGAGTTTAGTACAAATTTTGAAATCCGTAGTTTTGTAATGTAGATTTTGAGGTTTTATTCTTAGTCTTATAGAAGGTTATATGTTGCTCAGGGAAAAGGGATAATAAAATCCTATCACTTGGTAGATGGGTTTATTAAATATGTTAAGCCATGCAGAAACTCAAGGATAGTCCGTTTTTCAACATCCTACAATCTGCTTAGGTGTAGTAATACCTAAAAATCTTGATATGATATCAAAGTGGAATAAGTTAAATATAAAATTAATTGGAAAACTGTTATAAGTTTCAGCCAATATTCTTCTTTTTCAGGTCAGGTGGCAGCACTACCTAGCCCATATTAGCATAACCAACTCAAACCAGAAAGGAGAATAAGGGTTTCCTTGAAGCTTTACTGGTTGCGTTTCAAGTTTAAAATCAACAGAGCAATCTGAAGACAAAAGTTGTAAAAATGGATCTTGTGCATTTTCAAGGAGTCATAGAGACATAGGTAAAAGTTTCCATCCAAAAACCATTATTTTCTTATTCTTTTTTTAGTTAACTTAATAGAGTAAATTAACTAAGGGATTGTCTTAAAAGGATTTGGATGCCGTTTTTTTAAATTTGCAGTATGTTGAGGCACTTCAAATTCTACTTTAGGGTCTTTGTGGGGTTTATAAAGAACGTGTAAGGGTCCACATAAGTTGCCTTAAAAGTGGTCCAAATTAATCTTGGTAAGCCCCATATTAAAAGTGACTGGTGCTATTGTACTTTTAATTACATGCTTTAATTACCATTTTAAAAGGAATGTTGTTCTATCATATTATCCTACTCTTATATGGACAATACATATTTATCCCTCTTAAGATTTTTGGGTAAGTTTATCTTTGTAAGATTTCAGGTGTATTCTTGTTGATAACCTATTGTAAAATTTAAACCAGGGAGCATGTGCCAAACTTGCTGCATTTATGAAATCACTTTCAGCGTATGTCTTCTTGACTATTATTTTTGCCTGTATTACTATCAAGTTTTCTGTCTGCTTATCAACCATGGAAAGCTGCATACATTGAAGTTTTCTCTTGAAAGCATTACTTCCTCTTTTGAAAAGCTCGAGGATGAGGCTGACAGCTTTACACCTACAAAGTGGTGCAGCTTTTTCTTGTCCCTCTATTTTTGACAAATATTATAGTGGAAAAGTTTGGTTGTGGGAAGTGTACAATCGGTCTTTTACTTTGATTATGCTTGGCTACGGAGGGATGGAGGGAGTGCAAGTATATGGTTATTCCTTTTACAAGCAATTTCAATCTTTTTTTTTTTTGTGCAAATGTGAAGAGATTTGTGATTAGGAAATAAAGTTATTACTAGTATTCATGTGGAGTATGTGCATGAAGCGAGTGTACTTGTCATCTAATTATGTTAATGATATCTATCTTTCTCTGTTTGAGACTGCTTTCAATATTTCTGATTCTACTCTAACCATTTTTTCTTCTCATTGTTTTATCTTGTTTGGCCTCAAAGAAAGATCCTATTCCTTATGAAAATTCAATGCTAACAAACATACTTGCAGACTCACTAGGTATATTCTGCTTCTTATATATATGTGAGCTTTAATGCCATTTCACTATGCTCAAAAGACTTCATTTAATTCTTGTTTCGGCCTTGTTAACTTATAGAACGAAGTTATCTAACCTTGTTAACTCCCACCTTGTTAACTTTCAGAATGGCACTGAAAAGTTTAATGCTTGTCTTCGCCTTGTTAACTTCCATCTGCTTCTTTATACCTTTAGCATTTTTTAGTTCCCGATCCTAGTTATCATTTTAAATCCATCTGTTTTCCACTTGTGTTTCTGAAATATTCTTCTTTTGGCAGGGGTAACTCAGAAAGCTTAATGATAGTTAACATCTGTTCAAATGTTGCAAATCTGTCTTGACAATATCTTCTCTTCTGGATGAGCTTGGATTTGGTCTGTTTTTATGCCTTTTGGTTCTTATTAGTATTTAGAAGAAAGAAAACAGTTGCCATTGGGATTACATTGTATAATACTTTTCTTGTATAAAAGTATTTAATACTTCAGGGTGTTCCTTTTGTAATTAATATATTTTTTTCACCATCCGATATCCGGAGCTTCGCTCCAATTAATCCGGATTCGAGCCGGATAGGACCATAAGGGCGGCAAAGCTCTCTCTCATGGGTTTTAAAGCAGCTGCGTACTCAATGACTCGAATTCGAGTCACTTGATTAAGCTAGAACAACCCTCTGCCAGCTGATCTACGTCCCTGGGTCTTTTGTGATTAATATTATTAGGATAATGTTTAACATTTTGATGAGCTTTTAGTTTCTTTATTGATTTTGAATGAAGCTTTTATTTTCTTTGTTAATTTTAATGTATAAAAAATTGATATAAGATCAATAGCAAAGTAAATTTTCAAACATTTACTGGCCCTATTGACTGTCACACCCATGGCTACGGACCGAAGGTAATTTTAGATTGTGGGCCGCCATTTGTATGGATACCCTTGTGCAGGCGATGCCACCAAATTTTCGACCATTTTAATTTGAGTGTGTAGAAGATTCATGGACTTGTACGAGACAAGAGCAGACAACGATGAGCAAATAGGCTTGAATCTTGATAGATTCTGACTAATTGGGCCCAAGAGGCCAATGTCCGAAACCCATTGTTGTGTTTCATAAGACTGTGGTGGAAAGCCCAGCAAAAAAACGTGCGCCTACGCCTAGCCGAGCATGGACATTGTGACATGATCAGGCACAAAACAAATTCCTTTTGAGGAGCTTGTCAAACGAGTTTCAGTTCCATGCCCAATTATAAGATGCATGTATGAAAGTCAAAGTACGTACCTCATCCAAATCTCCTAATTAGTAAAAAGATTGCATTACTTTTCTCCCAAGGTCACCAAGATTAGTAAGGATCAAATTTTTATAAATGTCTACAGGCAATTTTGGATAGTAATCTTTTACGAATACATTTTACATTGAACTTGTTTATGCTCAAAATAGAAATTTTGATGATATTTGGTACTAACTTGTCCATCAAGATGACATGACATCGATGGTTTGTAACAAAGATATTTTTCTAATTAAAGTTTACATTCACATAATCTGACCATCAACAAAAGTTTATATAAAGTCAAGTCCTTGCAACCATTTTGTCATTGTAGAAACAAGAATTTATACTAATAAGAAAAGAGAGAAAAGAAAGAACAAGAGAGAGATGGTGATAGCAATTGAGGGTTTTACCTTTCTGAGATTTATTGATTTCATGATGGGGTGTATTATGCTCAAGAAAAATTTCGGACGCAAGGACTTCTGCATCTATGGAACTCAAGATCCAAAGAAAAGATCTCTGTTCATGGTGGAATTCGACGAGAAGCTCCATTGACTTGGAAACCAAATTAACAATGCGTAAGTTATCATATTATTTTGTCGTATTTTCTTTTATAGAATTAAAATTCCCGCAAGGCATAATCACCCAACGTTTCTCCCACTTAATTATATGATATATCTATCTAATTATGGTATGCTTTCTTGCAGGTTATAATAAGCAATATCTACTGCAGACCTGGCCCGCTTGGAAGACGGAGTAATTCCAAGGAGGGTTTCGTTTACCGATATATTCATCTTTTCCATATGTTAGTTAAATTTGTGAAATTGTAATGATATATGCAATTCTCACCCCCCCAAAGAAAAAAATAATAATAAATGTACAATAGGCGTATGTCTTCCGAGGATTATTAAATGAAAACTTTTATTATGTGCATATTATGTGGTTTTTGTGGACTGCTTTTCAAAAAAATTTATGGTAAAATATTAATATTAGGTGATCTGCGGTAAAAAATTTATGGTAAAATCAATAGCTTAATTTGGTATACTTCAGGGTTTTAAACACCGGTAATTGTAACATTTACGGTTCTTTACGTATACTCTCGCTTAAACATTTGCCGAGCCCGAGCCCCGCAGAGGAGGCTCTCTTGTGGGGGTTTTGTAAGGCCTGATCCGGGGTTCTAACCCCGCTAAAAGGCATGTTTTCGCCCCGCTAAAAACTTTTTTTCTTGTAGCGTACTCAATTAACTTCTAATTACGAAGGGATTTGGGCCAAGGGCAAAATATATAAGCGTTTAGCGAATTGGAAAAAAATCCCATAGCCATTCAAAGAAAATAATTGGCTGAATGCCTAAATTGACATCTAAACTATAATTTTTTGGACATATTAGCTCCTAAACTTTTATTTGGGACAATTGATCCTTCAAATTATTATTTTGGGATAATTAACCCCTCAAACTTAATAGTTTGGGATAATATAACCCTTGAGATTCCATGCAATATAACCCTTTGAGTGGTTAATAAAGTAGTCAAGGCTACCATTGTCATTCTGAAACATGTTCGTGGGTGGATGGTTAGGTCTTGAAAAATTCTTGGACCTACTCATATTGTTAATGCTTCTCTTATGTGCTAAGTGAAGGGTCTAAGCAGTGGTGAAATACAAGTGGCAACAAGGATTCAGATTGCATGGAAGAATTTTGCAGGTAGATCTCTTCGCAAACAGACACTTGCAGCAACCAAAATTCAGAATCATTTCCGTGGTTGGCTGCTACGAAGGAGTTTTATGAAGCAGAAGCAAGCAATTATAAAACTTCAAAGTAATTTTCTACGGCCAAGATGTTTAAGTGCTTTTCAGAAATATAAAACTGGAGCCAGATCAGCAATCATCATCCAATCCCATGTGTGTGGATGGATAGCTCAGAGAAAAGCTTGGAGATATAGGTACCTTATTGTTGTGATCCAGCTAAGTTGTATCTTCTATTACCGATTATATATGCGCAGTGCTTCCTTATTGATACCTTGGTCTGATATTCAAATTGATAATGATATATAAAATCCTTGATAATGATATTTAAAATCATACCCATAATCACTTTCACTTTATATTCAATGCATTTCTTGACATGGTTTTCTTTCTGTAAGATGTTTACTTGCAGCAATACATAAACCACTGATCGTTTTTCTTATAAACCAGAGACGTTGTCATGGTTGGCTAGTGAGAAAGGAGCTTTTGCTGCAAAGGGAGGCTGTAATAAAGATCCAAAGAACCATGCGGTGTTTAAAATGTCAGAAGGCATTTCATTTCTAGAAGCAGGCTGCTATTGAGATTCAAAGGTTTATCAGGTGGCAAATTACTCGAAATAACCTTTTAGGTAATATAGTTTTCTCCTGAACTTCCACTTATTTGATAACTAAGTTCTTATTTGTATGCCCCAGTTGTGGTTCCATCTAAATTACCAAATTTTGGTTTTGAGAAATTGCAGGATCATCTTTGTTACATGCAACTATCACTGGCAGGTGCAATTTTAAGATGTCAGAACGCTTCTTGCAGAGTTTTGAATTGAGATTAGTCTTGGTTTCAGTTCTGAAACTGCAAAGGGGGTGGAAAGCTGTTCTGTTACTTAAATTAAGAACAAAATCAGCAATCATTATTCATAGTCACTAGAGGGGATGGATTGCTAGGCAAAAAGCTCGAATACAGTGGGATCGTATTGTTGTAATACAAGTAAGATATCGCCAGATTGGTTTATGCTTTATATAATTGAATTTAATTATGCTTTTACAAACCTCAATAGTTAAAAGTTCTCGGCTCGTTAGAATCCAGTTGCACTTACTCTTAGTTTGAATTTAATAGGGACTGTGCCATATTTGATTATATTGCTTACCTGATCAATCTTTATCCTTTTGCTAGTGTTTTTGAATAATGTGTCTTCTGAATGTTCAACTTGCATGTCTGCTTAATTTTTAGTACATTTATTATCTTAATTTCTTATCCTTTTAATTTTGATAGTCATATTGGAAAGGTTAAGTTTGGTAGTCCTTTTAAATTTAATTTGATTTTCCAGGTCAGCTTTAGGATGTGAAGAGGTAACTGTTGATGGAATGAGATGCATTTAATTTTCTATCAAGCTTCAGCGAATAGGAAGTTTTGTGTTTACCCAATAAATCTCTATGTTATTATTTACTTATTTTTTGGATGCTTTTGTGAAAGAATAATTACACAATTACTTAAAATCCAAAACCCAAGAAAATAAGGCAAAGGAAACAAATATTTCTGTTGCTGTTAGCTTCAGATGTAGCTGTTTGAGATGATGGGATTACATTAATATTCAGAAATTTCTGTTCTGTTTTGGTTTCGAAATTCTTACTCTGTTTTTATTTGTTCATTAATATTCAGAGTATGAAAATGGAGGATTCGACTCTTCTCTAAGCTCTAGGAAAAGGCGTGCAAGAAGAAAAGCAGAGAAAGATGCCAAAACTTGACTCATAGTTTAGTTTACTAATGTAAATTTCGCTTTGCTTTTATGGAACTTTTTGCAACTCATGGTATTCGAATAAAATGCCCATTCTCTTGCCTTCGTGTTGGTAGCCACAAATCCAATGTCAACGTAAATTTAAATTCGTGAGGTTAAATGGTTGAACGCATACTTTTATAAATATTAATCGATTCATTCAAGCTTTCATTCCAAGAACTCTAACAACAGCAAGAATTGCTATTTCAATATGCCACGCAAGAGAAAATCTTCATCAAATTTCTCCCATTCTCATAATCATACAGGAATTACATACAGATATATGTAGCAAATTAACGAACAAGGTCCAGGACATATGGAACTTTGTCATGTGTTGGGTATAATCGATCTAAATATTCAATTATAACCTTGTAAAGAAAAAAATGTTGAGTTTAAGTGTAAAAAGGTCTGCAAATGCAATAATCTTAATGGGTAATACGAAAGAACATGCAAATGTCTGCAAACAAACTGAAACTGTGGGGAAAAGACCTCTATGGAAGAGTACCCACTGGCTCTGAAACTTCAACCAAAGATACTCATTTACTGGGATCTGTAACAGAAATTAGAATTACTGGTCTCGAGTTGAATAAAGAGTAAAATTAAAGAGTAATTAGCAAATTAATTAATCCCAAAAAGAAATAAATTCTAATTCTATTTTCATCTTTACCATTCCAGTAGCAAGCAACCATGGTCCAATAATTTGTCTCTGAGTTTCTTCGTGCACATTTTCCCAAGATATAGTTTCTTGAGGGAAGCCAAGTTGCCTGTAGCCAACATCCATTCCAGCAAATCACCATAGTCACAACCGCAGACATCTAAGTTTGTCAAGGTTTTGATGTTTTGGACTACTTGCTTTATGTCCTCAGTTCCCACATTCTTGCAATCACTCAAGTCCAAAGTCACTAACCGAGGACATTTCTTCACTATTGCACCAAGACCTTCACCATTTATACATGAATCTGGTAGTGTTAATACCTCCAGATTCAATTCAAGAAGTTCTGGATCATCTGCCTCAAAGATCTTCACTCCCCTGTATCCTCTTAACAACAAGGCTCTAATGAACTTACAACCCTTCAAAATGACTTCAATGTCTTTGCTAGTGAGTTGGATGGCTAACCTCAAATTGATAAACCTTAAGTTAGGGAAGGTAGACGTGAACCGTATGACTGTTGCATGATTAATTTGGGAACAACTAGCCAAAAAAAGATTTTGGACTGTATAGTTTGTTGTCGATGGAATGTTATTGATCACCTTTTCACCTATGGCTGTGTTGTTCAGCATGATGTCGACCAGGGAAGGACACTTAGTTGCTAATCGGAACAATGTAGAGTTTGTCACCTGGCATTGGCTGACTTCGACACGAGTGAGATTGCCTACATTTCCATTCAAAAGAAGTTCCATATCCTCATCTACAATACTGGATTTTGTAATGCGTAGAGAATTGAGATTATAATTAGATAAAACCACAAGTAATCCTGTAACGGTAAATTCCTTGCAATTGTAGAGCCAAAGTCTCTTCAAACGAAGCTTTGCCCTTGCAATTTCCCTAAGAAGGTTGTCAGAAATATTCATATAACAAAACTTGACGGTAGTTAATGCTTTGGCATAGCTAATTGAATTTTCAATAGTGATTGGCGGCGAGGAAGACTGCACAAAAGAAGAATCAATAATCTTAATATAAGCGATGGAAAGAGTTTCCAAGTTCCGAAGCTTGCGAAGTAGAAGACCAATGCCACTTTCTGTCACTGTTACCCCTGCACAGACTATAGAAACAACTTTTAGGCCAACGCAATTGCTCGACGAAGCAAAAAGAGATCGATCAGAAATACTACTATGTTGCCCATAGATAGTAATCCTTTTTAAAAGATTAAGTTTGGATGCCAAAAATTCAATCCCCTCATCAGTAACGTGCACTTGTGGAGAGTCCAAATGACCAAAATTGAGTGCTTCCAAATTCGGAAACGAATTGGCAATCACAAGAAGATCATTGTTATCGAAACGACCTACTTGGAAGTAATTCAAGGCCTTCAAATTCTTCATATTGGGATTTGAACCCAATTTCCTTAGACTTGCAGTCTCGAAGGATGCTGCTTTAATATCAAGAGTTTCAAGACTTAGACTAGAGCCTGCAATTACCTGAATGGCTTCATCCATATTTCCTGTAAAGTAGGTCAGATCAATCTTTTTGAGTTGTATGAATCGCTTGATATGTCCAGAGAGCATGGTGATTTCGGGATGAGTAACTTTCAAGTGTTCCATTAAAATATCAGAGTATGTCAGGAAATTCTTACAGGCAAAAGATGCTGTTTGCAAGTCATTCTGGTTAAGATGATTGAATACGGATTGCCAGCAATCTGGTGGCAAACTTTCGTCGCCCCCTTTGAGTTTTGACTTTTCTAAATGTGACATCTTGATCATCTTAATGCAATGAGTTTTGACCTAATTCAGGTCTATAACTCTCTTTTATATACGACTAAGCCCAAAACACTAAAGATTGGTTGGCCGGACCATTTATAAAAGCCCTTAACAATTTTTGGGGACATTTGGCAGCCAATGACCAGTAACTGTCAATAATTTCTCCTATTTTAAGTTTTCCTAATTTTTATGAAAATTTTTTTGGGCTAGATTTTGTTCTCTTTAGTGCATGGGCCTTCAAAAATGGGATTGGATTTAGTGTTTTTTTAGCTTTGAGGAAAATTTTTTTATTATTTTATTTCATATTATACATATTATTAAATTTAATTTATGATTAAAGATTTTAGTATTTGAAATATTTATCCCCACGGTAAAAAAAAATATTTATCCCTATCGATTCTTCTAATTTATTTTTAAAAACTAAATTTATAATGATTAAGACTAAAAAAACATTTGAGTATTTAATTCAAGTAATTGGTACATGCTTTCTTTGTGAGGTGAGATCTCATGTTAAGTCTAGAGCTGTCCAAGGGCCGGGCTACCCGCCTGAGCCCGTAAGCCCGCCCGATATTTGGAAAGGTTTGGACAAGAATTTTAAATTTAAGGGCCGGGCTTGGACAAAATTTTTAGGCCCGTTTAGAAAACGGGCCAGGCTTGGTCATAGGTATAAAAGCCCGGCCCGGCCCGTTTACTATTAATTTAATATATATATTTTTATATATTTATTTTATTTGTTAATGTGTTATTTTTCTTATTTTTTTTGTATATGATATTGATATTTTCAAATATTATTAGTATTTAGACTTTGTTAACTTTGTAAAAATTGCTTAGATAATAATTTCTTAAATGTATTGATTTACTTTTATTTATAATATAAATTAATATAATTTAATTTTTAAAATTAGTGTCCGAAAAAAATTAAAAACGGGCTTTTGGACGGGCCTCGGGCTTATATAAATATTTTAGGGCCGGGCTTGGACAGAAGACTAGGCCCGAAATACCGGGCCGGGCCGGGCTTGGACAAGCAAAGATTTTGTAAATTTTTACTCAAGCCTGGCCCGAACCCGGCCCATGGACACCTCTAGTTAAGTCCACAATGTATAGTATTGGTCCGATATTACATATATATATATATATATATTGGCCAAAGGTACGATAGTATTTTTTGTATAATTACAGGTGTCTGTATCCATTTAACGGTCTACGACCAATCCTATTTGAGCCATGTCGGACCCCAAATTGAGAGGGGGAGGGGGGGAGAAGCTCTCCCAAACATATTTTTTCCATTCACAAGACTCGAACCCAAGACCGTCTTCCACTCAATCCAACAGGTGTTGGTGAAGGTCCGATATTGTATTTGTTTAGTATGTTAGCTCGATTGTTATTATGCATGCATGCTTGTGGTT
This sequence comes from Microcos paniculata, assembly GCA_030664755.1. Taxonomy (NCBI): domain Eukaryota; kingdom Viridiplantae; phylum Streptophyta; class Magnoliopsida; order Malvales; family Malvaceae; genus Microcos; species Microcos paniculata. Next base: position 41,633,144 of record CP131458.1, on the reverse strand, counting down.
GTGACGCATTGGCTAATTGTCAATATTGATCTGAAAATTTGACAAGTCAGAGTAGCACATTGGCTCAACTACTTAATTTGAAGTTCTGAGAAGTTTCCTTCTACTTTTAATTTGCTTCATGCTCTATGGCTATGGAGCCCTAAAAACCTTCTACTAAACATACAAGTTTCTAACAGCTTAATTATTGCCTTTGCTATCTGATAAATGATTGAGTGACTAGTGTGTTACTATCTTAGTATATATTTATCAGGTTGATTTTTAGATTAATAAGTGATATAGTTATAAAGTAAATTTTCTATTCTTTATTATATTTGTTTAGTATGTTAGCTTGATCGTTATTATGTTATATATTTTATTGATCAATAAAATTATCTTAATGGATCTATGTGCTTATATTAAAATTAAATTGGAGATCTATGTTTTTGAAAGGATTATTGGAGATTTATTTGAATGTAATGCATGAGATCAATGTGGGTTATTGACATTGTATACTAAGAAAATTTTAAAAATAGTAGCCAAAAAAAAGAAAATTAAAAAAAAATATATTAATTAAAAAAATTCCTGTAATTACTGGATTAAATTCGAACTACAATGGGATTTTTTTTTTTCTGGTTACACAACAACTACTAAGGGATTCGGGAGTTGGGCCAACGCTATGATAGGCCTTTGGAGAATTGAATAAATTAAATATCCCATAACCATTTAAAGAAAATTAGGTCATTAGGCTTTGAGATTGGCGTGGAGGGCTCTGCGTTTTCATCCACTGAAGCAAAAAAGAAAAAAGATTTCTAAGATGTCGAAGTTGTTGAAGGCAAGGGAGGGCGGTGACAATCTGCCACCAGAGTGCTGGCAATTAATATTCAATCATCTCAATGGGAGAGACTTGAAAGCAGTATCTTTGGCCTGTAAGAGTTTCTTGACAATCTCAAATCTTGTCAAGGAAAGCTTGAAAGTCGTTCATCCCAAAGTTGGCATGCTTTCTCGACATCTCAAGCGATTTCCGCAAATAAAGAAGATCGACTTCAGCCACTTTGAAGGGGATTTAGATGAAGCCGTTTGCGAGGTTGCACGCTCTAACATAAGTCTGGAATCTCTTGATATTTCTAACATAAATCCGGATTCTCTTGCTCTTGCTCCATTCAAGACAGAGGGTCTAAGAGAGCTGGCATCAAATCCAAAGATGAAGAATTTAAATGCTTTGTCTTGTAAAGGGATGAGTGACAATGATTTCCTGACAATAGCAAATTGGTTTCCGAATTTGGAAGAACTTAATATTGTTACTCACCCTCTAGCGAACTCTCTATCGAACCTTATTGAATGTTTGGCGTATAAGCTCAAGCACTTAAAAAAGATTGATATCGGGAGGGTATATAGTGTTTCTGACGGTGATGCATCTCTTCTTGCTCTTTCTGTGAATTGTAAACACCTAACAGATGTTACTATAAACGATGTGACAGAAAGTTGCATTGGACGTCTAATTCGGAATAGGCCTAACTTGGAAGCTCTTACTATTGGGGATATCGAGAACGATCTTTCTTCTACAATTACCATTGCAAATTCAATTAGCCATGCCAAGGCCTTGACCTCTCTTGAGATTATCAACATGGATGTTTCTGACGAGCTTCTCATGGCTATTGGAAAGGCAAAGCTTCGATTGGAGAACTTTGGCATCAGTTACTGCATTAATAATTTTACAGTTACTGGATTACTTATGGTTTTATCTAATTATCTCACTAAGTTAAGCATTCAAGAATATAATTTTGTAGATGAGGATATAAAACTTCTTTCCAGCGGAGATGTTGGCAATCTTACCCACATTGTAATCGGTGACTGCCAGGTGACAAACTCAACATTGTTCCTACTGTTAAGCAAGTGTCCTTCCCTAGTAGATTTCTCAATTTTAATGGATCGGAGTCGGAGAGCTTATCTGTATGTACCGGTTAATAATTCCGCCAATGGTATCTCATTGTCTAAATACCATAAGATCCAACATCTTCATTTGTCATCTTGGAAATTTAGTGATGAATTGGACAAGCAATTCGGGCTTATTTTTCCCAATTTAAAAGTTCTTGATTTGAGCTATTGTGACGGACTAACAAGCATATGCGTCGAAGCTTTTCTGAAGAGTTGCAAGTATATTACAAAGCTTATATTGAAAGGATACGGGAAAGGAAAGATCATTGAGGCGAATTCTGACCTTCTGGAAGTTAATTTGGAGGTTTTAACACTACCGTCTTCAAGCATAGATGATGAAGGGATTGCTGTGATACGAACAAAATGTCCGCGATTGGCAGATTTGGATTTGACTAATTGCAAGAATGTGACCACAAAGAGTATCAAGCAAATTGTCCAAAGCATCAAAACTTTGACATACTTAGATCTGTTGTCTTGTGATCGGGTAGATTATGGTGATTTGTTGGAATGGATGCTATCTACAGGCAACTTTGCTTCACTGAAGGAATTATGTCTTGGTCATGTTAATTTCACTGAGGAACTGAAAGACCAATTCTTGCACCATGGTTGTTTGCTTAGCTGATGGTGAGCAAAATTAGAGAAAAGACTACAACTCTTTAATTTCACTCTTTGTTCAACTTAGGGCTTCATTTGTTTCCAAGTTGAGATGCAAACATTTCTTGTTGTCTATCGATGGTACTAGCTAAAAGGGATTTATTTTTCTGTCACAGAAGCTTGGTGGAGTATCCTAGATATGAAGGTGAAACCTTCTGAAGTTTCAGAGAGTCAACTCTTCCATAAAGGTAATCAGCTTGTGCATATTAATCTAATTCTGAATCTTAGATCACATGTCATGAATTAATAGTAGTTTAGATTACAAGATTATCATTAGCCTCTTATAGATATGGAATTAATCCCTTTAAATTACCAAAATAAATAAATGAATAGATTGTTGAGGCTTTGTGCATTAATTTGATGAAAACTTTTCTGTATATGTTAGTTAGTATATTGCATGATGGTATTTCACTTTTGTTCATCTTAGTTGGCCATGATTGTGGCTGTCTAAATATTCAAAGCTTAAAAGGATATATTCAAAAATCAGTTTATTATGTAAAACCAGTTTCAAAACTTAAAATTAAGTTTTACCCTGTTTTCACTCTCTAAGTCGCTACAAAATCTCAAAACTGGCCTTAACTTCAGCTCATAATCTTCCTGTCAGGTTTCTCTACTTTTTTTTTTTTTTTTTTCATTTGTCCTTAAGCAAATTGAACTGGTTTGTTCAAGGTTTGAGTTTAATAAAAAATTCTAAGCTGCCTTGGCAACAGTAGTATAACATTAATTAATTAATGTATCCTTGTTATAGAAATAATTAGCATGTTTTGGAACTGAAACTGATCAATATATATATATTTGTTAAGCATGTATGGATTCAAGCTATGAATAAGATATATAATTCTTCTGTTTCAAGTTTGCTTTGTTGAATTTATGTGAGATGACAACCATAACATGTAGCCACCAGAATCCTAAGATTTTCATCTTAATGTCTGCTATACAAAAGCTATAGTGTCTGGTATAATCTCATTCTGCAGCTTGTTCATGAGTTGCTCAGGACTTTACTTCTGGCTGTTATCATTTTGATTCATATTAGTAATGGATCTGCTCATGTGATATACATGCAATGGTCTCATGGACTTCAACATGCTGAGTTCTTTTTGACTATAGATTCCTGGAGTTAAAAAGTTCACTTGGATTCAGTCACTATGTTTAGAATACAAAGTTAACTGGAGTTAAAAAGTCAGAATTAGGTTAATACTTCTGATCATTTTAATATGTTTCCATTAAATTTATAGTTTAATTTAGTTGATTTTCCTCTCATCTTAAATTATTGTCTTATGTAGGTAAAAAGGAGTTATTCTAGTAATTTTGGCATATCTTGAGCTATGAAATTCCAAATGAGATGATTCATGGATCATTGGATATAAGACTCAAGCCTCTACATCTTTTGTGAAAAGATCAAGGACTAGAAATCAAGTTTGGAAGCTCAAAATTTCCAGCAAATGCTACAGCTTTGACTTTTTGGCCTTCGATAATAAGCTAGCGTTGAGATTGCAAACCAACTTCATCCAAGTACTAAAAATCCAAAACCCAAGAAGGAAAGGGAAAAATACATTTCCGTTGCTGTTAGCTTCAGATGATGGGGATTTCCATCAAACTGTGAATAATCTCGTGGTGAACCGGTCACTAGGATAAGATTTGCTCTGCCCAAATACAAAATCTCTGCTCATTTATGATAGCATGTGATCCTGACAGCAAGTATCTGACTGACATGTTTTGAGACTCAAAAAGATAAAAGAAAAACGGTTAAATACCCAAGTTGACCCCTAAATTATACATTTTTGGACATATTGGCCCCTAAACTTTTATTTGGGACAATTAACCCCTCAAACTATTATGTTTGGACAATTACCCCCTTAAACTATTATTTTGGGACAATTAACCCCCCAAAATTATTATTTTGGGACAATTAAACCCTCAAAATTATTATTTAGGGACAAAGTAGCCCTTAATTCAATAGAAATTTCCTTTGAAAATAAAGTTTGAGGGGTTAATTGTCCCAAAATGAAAGTTGGAGGGGTTAATTGTCCCAAATAAAAGTTTAGGGGCCAATTTGTCCATTTTGGTATAGTTTGAGGGCCAATTTGGGTATTTAGCCAAAGAAAAACCAAATGTTTCTAAGTATTTGTCTTACAGAACCCAACAGGAAATTTTTTACTCTCAACCCTCTATTCTGTCAAACAGGCGAGAATCGAGATAGAATGAAGTCTGAAAATGCATTAATCTTAATAGGTAATATGAGAAGAACATGCAAAAATCTTAAAACAAACTGAAACTGTGGGCAAAATTCCTGCTAGAAAATATGTAAATAAAGCAAGCATGCGTGCATCTCTCCCCTCCAGAGCAACCTGCACAGGGCTGACCTTTGTGGAAGAGTAGCCTCTGGCTCAGAAACTTCAACCAAAGATACTCCTATTCTGCGATCTGTAACAGGAATTATAATTATATATTGGTCTCGGGTTCAATAAGAGTAAAATTAAAGAGTAATTATTGCAAATTAATCAATCCCAAAAAGAAATAAAGAAATAAAGAAAAGAATAGGCTCGAATTCTATTTTCATCTTTACCATTTCAGAGGCAAGCAACCGTGGTCCAAGAATTTGTCTCTGAGTCTCCTAGTGCAAGTTTTTCCAAGATATAGTTTCTTGAGGGAAGCCAATTGCCTGTAGACAACATCCATTCCAGCAAATCACCATAGTCACAACCGCTGACAAGTAAGTTTGTCAAGGTTTTGATGTTTTGGACCACTTGCTTTATGTCCACAGATCCCACATCCTTGCAACGACTCAAGTCAAAAGAAACTAACCGAGGACATTTCTTTGCTATTGCGGCAAGCCCTTCGCCATTTATACAAGAATCTGATAATGTTAAATTCTCCAGATTCAATTCATCGGGAAGTTCTGAATTAGCTGCCTGAAAGATCTTCGCTCCCTTGTATCCTCTTAATAACAGGGTTCTAATCGACTTGCAAACCTTCAAAATGACTTCAATGCCTGTGCTAGTGATTTGGATAGCAAAGCTAAAATTGATAAACCTTGAGTTAGGGAACATAGATGGGATCTGTACGAGGGTTACATATTTCTTCCATGTAGCATGACCACCCCCAACAAACGGTTTATGACACAGAAGAAAATCTTGCCTCCCTTGGGGAAGTAATTGTCTCTTCAATCTCTGAAGATAGATAGATTATTTGAGAGAAGTAAAAAAAGTGGGAGTAGAATTTTGGGAATAGAAAGAGAAGAAGAGGAGGGACAAACATCTTCTTCATCTATTATTGCCTTCCCTAACTTGAACAATTATCATTCAAATGGATGTATGAGTTGGAAGATCGCGAATATGGGAACCTATTCACCAGCACAAGCGGAGGGGGTGGCACTAAAATGATGCCACTCCTTCGTTCCTTAGATATTTGGGATTGTCCAAAGCTAAAGGCGCTGCCCCACCACCCTTTTCATCAACTGCAAGAACTGAGGATTGGTGAATGCCCTATTCTTTCATGACGTTTTAAGGAGCAGGGAGGGGAGCACTGGCCCTCCATCTCTCACATCCCTAAATCCTATAGTCTCAGGTATTTTTCTATCGAATATTTTCCATATTGCGTTTATTTATTATCAGAAATTACCATAATTCAAAAGCAAAAAGAAAATATTCAGGTTGTTTAGCCAAATCTTTAATTATTTCAGGATTAGCATTATTGGTTAATTCACAATTTAAGGATTGGCATTTGATAGACTAACTGATGCTGAAACTTTCTTGGGTAGTTTAATCCCTAGAAGCCAAATTCTTGGTAAATCTTGATATCTATTGAACGCAGACTCACCCTTGACTTTTCTTTTTCGTCTACATGTAGGAGGAGGGGGATTGACCTTGCAGTGCCTTTTGAAACTGCAAAAGAGTTTAGGGCATACGGAAAACAGAACTGTTGGAAATCACAACTACAGAGCATTCTTTGATGTTGAGTTCTGCATTCTCAAAGAATTTACATGCTATTAGATTGTTAAAAGTAAGTAACTGGAGAAGTGGGTCACTTTCATGGCTGAGTTATGGTTAGATGAAGTAAGCTTTACTTCTAGCTAAATCTCTTATACATTCGTTATTGTATCATTGAAATGAATGCTTGTGTGCAGTCATTGAAACCGGGAAAACGATCTTCATGATGGTATACAATCTAGTTTGAGACCGGCTTGCCATTTTGAAATGAAACTGACTCATGAGAATAGAGAAAATTCTTCCAGATGGAAACAGAGATTTCAAGGTGTTGGCTGATGTGCCTCAAGTTGCTGATCCTGGTTGACAACTTTATTAGTTCCACTACTTAGTTGGGGGCTATTTGAATGTCAGACATGGCTGGTCCTGCTGCAAAGCGGTTGTTGTTAAGGCTTTTCTCAACTCCTTTGTAAGAAGGGAGGAAAAACGAGTTGGTTGAAAATAGATGAGATATCCAGCACTCCAAAATGGTTATTTACTTTCCCTTTTGCTGCCTCAATTTGATCATGTTAACCACTTGTAGTACTCTACCTTTCACTAAGCTAATGGTTATTTACATATACTAGTCTTAGTAATACAATACGTTATACTAACTTAAGAAATTCATCCAATCAACTTGAACCATAAATTAATCTAATCCGATTTAAATTTTGAAAGAAATAAACAACCTAAACCCGACTGATCTGAAACCAGATTAATCCAAGAATCGAATGATTCGAAACTAATTTATCCAAAAAACTTGATATGCTAATTTGAATAATCGAAAAATAAAAACTCGAGCCTAAATGACTCGAAAAACTAAGGATCAAACTCGAAAGACTTGAGAGTCAAATTGAAAAAATTCAAAACCGATTGACTTGAATGACCCGAAATTTAAATGACCCAAAAATTTATGTGGGTCAATTTGACCCGAACCTGTAACCTATCTAATCCGTCTATTTTACACCTCTAATTCTTAATTATGCATTTTTTAATTGTGTAAAACCTAATATAAATTGATGCCATTATTTAATACTAATGAGTAAAATCCCTTTAAAATCCTAATATTTAAACCCAATTTAAACTAATGGCATTCTTAGATACTAATGAGTAAAAGTCCTTAAAATATTAATATTTAATTATTTATTTTTTAAAAACCTAATGTAAAAGATAAAACCAAAATCCAATTGTATAGTATTGAAATATGTTAAAAAAATGGATATTTAAAATGAAACAAATCTCTTAATACTCAATGTTTAAGTATTTAGTTTTTTTTTTTTTTTTGAAAAGCTGAAGTTTTATTAAGAAAGATCTGGGTCAGCCGGTTACAACAAACACAACTTCCATAAAGATTGGAAGGTTAAACACACTCTTAAACTACCAACAGTCTGGCAACATGGCCCAAAGCTTTCAAAAGGCAACCTACCTAGTCATTTACATCAAGAAAGCAATGAAATCATTAGCTCTGTTGACACCAGCTTTGGCGAGGCTATCCGCAATAGTGTTTTGATCTCTTAAAGTATGCTGTATCCACAAGGAAGGAAGACTTTTATTTAATGACTCCACGTGATAAGCAAAGTTCCTCAAATGCCAAGGACATTTATCAAGATTGTTAGTCCAAGAAACAGCGTTAACAGAATCACTTTCAATGATAAGATTCATGTAAGAGTCCAGCCATTTGGAAGCTGTGAAGATAATAAGAGCCTCCCTAATGGCAAGGAATTCAGCTTGGTTGGAATCCGCCACTCCAATATTCTTAGAGAACACAGCCATGATCGCACCTTCATCATTACGAAGAACTCCCCCAATCCCTGCAGGCCCAGGTTTGCCCAAAGCAGACCCATCGACATTGAATTTGAGAGAACCCAAAGGCGGTTTCTGCCAACAAGGGGGAGAGGCTCTACTGCGAGTTGAAGAACGGATAGTAACCAAGTATTTAGTTTTTAAAAGTCCAATGTAAAAGGTAGAACCCAAATCCAATGGCATTTTTGAAATATGTTAAAGAATAGAGGATATTTAATAAGTATAAAGCACTTACTCAAGTCACACTTTTATATATACTAGTATTTCCGTTCACGTGCGATGCACGTGATCCAACGTGTTCTTAATTATTTTTATTTTTATTGAACATATATTTTTTAAAAAAAATTTCAAACTCTGAATAGAATAATTAAAGTAAAAGTAAGGTATTTTAAATTCCATAAGAACCAATTCCAAATTTAATACTATAATTGAAAACATTCAATTAGAAAAAAAAATTTGAATTGCAAAGATTCCAATTCCTCGAGCTTCCTTCATCGCTTTCATTTATTTTCCTATTTGTGGGCTCACCTGCATATTAGAAATTGAGTTTAAATATTAGTGATTTGATAAATATTATATATTTGGAAAAAAATGATAATGGTAAATTACCTTTATGTAAGTAGAACTTCTTTTTATACCACATTTTTTGTATATGTTTCATTTTCTTTCTCTGTTTTTTTTTTTTTTGCTTAATCAAAACTTTTCTCGAAGACATTGATATTCCGCGAGATAGTGCAACATATAGTTGTCCATGTGAAAAACCATGTTTTGGCAAGTATACTCCAACATTCGGTATTGTTTGCCCTTGAGCTTTATTTATGGTCATGGCGAAACAAAGACGAATAGGGAATTACTTCCTCCTAAATTGAAACGGATATCCTTCATTTTCTACAGGTGAAAGTGAAATTCCAGGAAGAAGTACCTTTTTTTCCAGTATGTTGTCCAACTGCAATCTTTGCTTGCATTACATTATGACCAAAATGTTTGCAGACCATTTTCTTTCAACACCAAACTATGCGGTGGCAGACTATTTGGCAAAAGAATATTTAACACCAAATTTTGTAAGTCTCTTCCTGACGGTTTTAGTTTAAGTAGAATTCTTTTTGAAAAGAGTGTTATTGATTTACATAAATTTTGAGGTTATTTAATTAAATCATGAGACTTATATTCTACATAAAGTATATTTAATTTTAATTTCTTTAATTCTATCCTAATGTCTTTTTATTTTTTTTCGCAAACACTTACCCCCAACTTCTTAAAAACTTAATCTTATAGGGTAAAGAATCTTTAATTAAAATTAATGTAGCATAAATTTCTTTAATCCTATCCTTTTTTTTAAACTTATCCTAATGTCCTTTTAAAACACAATCTTATAGTATAAGTGCTTCTAATTTACATAAATATTTATTTAATCTTTTCGTACAAAACATAATTTAGTTTGTTTAATCAAATCATAAGACATATACATTCTAGATAATTTATGATATTAATTAGATTAATAAATAATTTTTTGTTACTGTTAATTACTATAAGTCATTTTTATAGATAATTATATTTAATAGAAATTCATTTTCTTTAGATTTTTCAAATCATGAAGCCTAATGTAGATATATTTATTTATTTATTTAATCAAGTAATTTAATGAGTTTAAATTAATATATTTACTAAATATTGATCCATTCTTTACTTGAATTGAAATTAAATAAAACAAACCTGATATAAACAAAAAAAGATAATATGAGAAAACAAATCATAATTAAAATAGATTAATCTATCATCTAAAATCCAAATTTGCGGAACCTAAAAATCCAAACCATGAAAAAAGTTTAAGTTAAAACTCCAAATTCTAAAAACCCAAACCATGGGAAAAGTTTAAACTAAAAGTTCAAATATACAAAAAAAAACTTTTAACTTCCTAATCTTTCTCTATCTTAATCTTCTTTTTGACTTGAAGCTCTTCTTTCACATCTTCTTGGTCTTCAATTTCAATTGGCTCTTCTGCATGATCAAGAGGTTGAATTTCATGAGCAATTAGGCCATTCTTGACTTCAACTCCTTTTTGCAACTTGACAAAAAGATAAAATTGCATCCTTTTGCATAGAGTCAACCTCCTATAAAAATGGCTTTTTTTCTTCTTATCCTGTTGCATAAAACATCTTAATTTATTAACATTATCAAAAATTAAATTAATTGCTAAAAATAAATTAATATCATATAATTCTTAGTTTCTTACCTCAGTAATGGATCTATTACCTTATTCACAAAAATCAATTTCATGAATTGTCCGCTATATTTATTATTTGAATAAGTCTTCAAGTTTCCTTTTCGAAGTACCATAACTTTTGTGGTCCAATTTTGTTGCGAGATCTCTAATTCATCGATTTTGGATAACTTTAAATTTCTAGTAATAACAATAAGTGGATTTGTAGGATCTAGAGTGATAGCGGTAGTTGAATCTGAAGTAACAGTGATATGTGGATCCGTAGAAGATTTGATATTATTTGACATTTTTTGGAGATTACAAAAATTTAAAAATAAGTATAAGATGTATACTAATATTAATAAATAATGTTAAGATTTAAAAAAAAAGAGTATAAAATATATTAATAATGCTAAGCAATTAAAAATTAAAAAATGTACGAAATCTCAAAAAAAAAAAAAGAAAAGAAAAGAAGAGTAACCCAAAAAAAGTTAAAAAAATGTACAAAATATATATGAAAAAGAAAAGAAAAAAAGATAAAAGAAAGAAGGAAAGAAAAGGAGATTAAGATTAAACATAATAATAACAATAAAGGCTTTTTCTATTGATGAAATAACATATAGCTATATGCATAGACATGGCATCATTAGTTTTAATAGATCTTAAAAAAAAAAGATACTTATGGAAAAGTAACCCAAAAATAGAAAAAGGAAAGAAGAAAAAAACAGATAAAAATTAAACACGCCACCATTAGTTTTTTATAGACTTTTTACAAAAAAAAGTTACTCTACAAGACTACAACGCACCCAAAAAACTTAGAGACGAAGAACAAATGGTACAATAATAATCAAGGAAGGAAAAATAGAAGATAATATATGATTTTAATTTCAAAATTCGTACTTTATTTATAATAGAGAGTTTTATCTTTAGGTGAATTCTATGTATAAGAATAAGATGAAAATTAAAGTGCTCTTGAGTTTGATAAGATGAAGCCTTAAGCTTGATATAAGATAAAGTCTTTAGCCTAATAAGATAATATATGATTTTAATTTCAAAATTCGTACTTTATTTATAATATAGAGTTTTATCTTTAGGTGAATTCTATGTATAAGAATAAGTTGAAAATTAAAGTGCTCTTGAATTTGATAAGATGAAGCCTTAAGCTTGATATAAGATAAAGTCTTCAGCCTAATAAGATAAGCCATAAAAGAAAAAGCTAGTTGAGGATATAGAGTCCAGGATTTGCTAAAATTAGATTGTATTTGAAAAAATGCTTCTTATAAAATTAAAAAATGAACTATAATCAAAGAGATTATTTTATAATGTAGTGATATTTCGATAGGCCAAGGAAAAAGACAATGTTGAGCCCAAAATATTTGAACTTCATCTGCAACCAATATTCTTCCTTTTTCAAGAATGACATTGTCTTATTATTGGGCTTAGCCTATATACAACGGGCTGCCTAAGCCATTTTTGATATGCAGATAGTTAGCCCCATTTGCTAGTGGATATTGAGTGGTATTTTAGAAATATATTGAAAAAAAGGGTATTTCAGGCCATTCAAAAGTTTTATAACATTCGTACGTTTATATATACTAGTCTCTGTGTTACGTGCATCGTACGTGATACAATACGTTATACTAACTTGAGAAATTCGTCCAATCGACTAGAACCCTAAATTAATCTAACCCTATTTGATATTTAAAAGAAATAAACAACCTAAACCCGACTGATCTGAAACATGATTAATCCGAGAACCGAATGACTCGAAACCCAATTGATCCAAATAACTCGACCTGCTAATTTAAATAACTGAAAACATAAAAACTCGAACTTAAATGACTCGAAAAACTAAGGACCAAATTCGAAAGACTTGAGAGCCAAATAAGAAAAATCTAAAATCGATTGACTTGAAACTTGAACTTGAATGACCCAAATTTTAAATGGTCCAAAAATTTATTTGAGTCAATTTGACCCGAACATCTAACCTAACTAACCCGCCTATTTTACACCTCTAATTCTTAATTTTGTATTTTTTAATTGTGCAAAACCTAATTTAAATTGATGGCATTCTTTAATCCCAATGAGTAAAAGCCCTTAAAATCTTAATGTTTAAATCTAATTTAAACTAATGGCATTCTTAAACACTAATAAGTAAAAGTCCTTTAAAATATTAATGTTTAATTATTTATTTTTTAAAAACTTAATGTAAAAGGTAAAACCAAAATCTAATTGCATTATTGAAATATGTTAAAGAAAAATGGATATTTAAAGTGAAATAAATCCCTTACACGACTCCCAGTTTTATATATATTATATTATGTATGTGTTATGTATATCGAACGTAATAGAATACATTATTAATAATATATATTTTTAAGAATCTAATTTAATTTATTTATTATTATATTTATTTTTCAAATATATGTGATTAAAGATAATACAATAATTCATATAAGAGTAATATTTAAATTAAATTATTTTATTTTAGAATTATAAGACAATGTGGATAAGAATGATAATTAAATTGAATTACAATGACCCAAGATATTTTTTATTTTTTAATTAAGCAAAACTCGATTTAAACCAATGGAAAATCTTAAAATCTTAATGTTTAATTATTTACTTTTTAAAAGCCCAATATAAAAGTTAGAATAATTAAATTAAATTATAATGGCCCATGATATTTTATATTTTTTAATTATACAAAATTAAATTTAAACCAATAGAAAGTCTTAAAATCTCAATGTTTAATTATTTAGTTTTTAAAAATCCAATGTAAAAAGTAGAACCCAAATCCAATGGTATTTCTGAAATATGATTTTATATTTTTTAATTATACAAAACTCAATTTAAACCAATAGAAAGCCTTAAAATCTCAATATTTAATTATTTAGTTTTTAAAAGCCCAATGTAAAAAATAGAGTCAAAATCCAATGACATTTCTGAAATATGTTAAAGAATAGAGGATATTTAATAGGTATAAAGTATTTACTCAAATCACACTTTTATATATATTATAGATTATAGATGAGCGTGCATGATAGGCTCTCTACCAGAACTGATGTTTTTTTTTTTTTTTCTTTCAAGGAAAATGTTTAATATGACACAAATTTTCTTCTCTGTTGCAGTTTCCCCCTTAATTGTGGTGCTGGTGTTTAGTCCATGAGTTATGCGCCACTAAGTTCCTTTTCCTGCATTTGGTAATTATCAAGTATTTTAGATGGTGCACCTACTAACTCATGATTCTCTTGAATGATTTATGTCCCATATCTCGAAATTGATTCATTTTCTGCATTTTGAGAAATTCTAAAATTATGTGAACCATTTTTACATGTAAACTTTGGGTTTTATATATCCATTTTAATGGAAGTTTCCTTTTTATCAAAAAAGAAAGAAGAGCCAAAGCACATTAAAGGCTCATTCTTATTAGCTTTAGCAAATAAATATTCTTTCATGAAGCTTTTTAGTAATTTAGTTGTCATGAAATGTCACAATGCAATTTCGTAAATCTGGATGTTGCTTTCAAGTACATTCAGACATAATCTTGTATGGGATAGTTACTTCTCATGTGCTTCGGCCCCTTGCTCCAATGATCAACTTGGAATCAAGCTTGAAGAATCGAATCTATGATCCTTAAGACATGCATTCAGACAGATTCAGGCATCCTAATCAAAACATTGGGCTAACTCACCCTGCTTAATATGCAGAGTCCAAAAGTATAGAGTCCATGCAAGTGAAAGCTATTGGAACGTGAACTGGAAAGATTCAATCATGGTGTATTTCTACCGAATGGAACCATTAACTAGCAAAGCTTAAGATAGCTCGAAGCAATTATAGACACTCTCTTCTTTATTCTTTTCTTATAACATAATTATAAGCACGATAATAATGAGTATCAATCACAGAAAACATACACAATTAGAAAGAAATAGTTTCATATCACCATATACATCCACGTGGAGAATATCACACAGAATACCTATCATCTGTCACAGACGAGAGTGTGCACCGGGGAAGATTCCATCCAGTTCGACCATTTGATGGATCAATCAAGCATCTGTTTCGGCAGCCCACTCCTCCAGTGTTGGGGTTGCAACTCCAATATTTTTCATGTCAAAGATATTGGCTGGTCCACAAAATCAGACTAGATGTCATTTAAAATAAAAATTCCCAACGATGAAACTGAAAAGTGAAGTAAGTAAATTCCTTTGATATATGTCAATGGTTAAGAACAACGTACCAGTATGTATCTCAGGTGTAGCAGCAGCTGTGGCATCAACAAGAACAGTAACGGACCGGTAATCATGTGCAACTGCATCAAACACAGTTTGTCTAATGCAATTTGGAGTTTGAATACCTATGCATAGAGATTAAAGAAAATACCAATCTGTTAATTGCCTCATCACCATTTGAAAGTTAAATGTCACAAGCAACAGATGGCTCTGAATTCTCATAAAACCACTTTAGGGTTTGCAAGTCTTGAGTTCTCCTTACCAGTAACCACTAGATTATTGACCCCATTACTCTGAAGAAATGTATGAAGATTGGTGTCAAAGAAGGCGCTGAAACGAGTCTTGACCAGCTTGTAATCTTCTTTTCTTATCTCAAGGCCATCCACCAACTCAGCTCCTTCACTTCCCTTTGAGGCTGGACCCCCTTTCTCAGCAGAGTAAAAGTTCCGACGAAAGAGTTCAACATCTCTTCCAAAATAGTCATGTTCACGAACCACCTAAGACCCAAAAGCTTTTCACCATCATCTACAATATAAAGAAATCTGAACAAGCACTTTCGTCAAAACCGTCTTTTAACTTACAGATCACCATCAAATTAGAAAATGCCATTTTTGTTACATAACGAGGCTTTGTCCTGTTAAGTAGTCATTGGTTAGTTCAAGCAAAGCATGAGCAAAATAAAAACTCCTTTAGAATTGTTGCAGAATGTGAATTCCTTACTAGTTTCAGGACTAGAAAAAAGTCTTTGTTTCAATTTACTTATTATGAATAACTAATTCTCTTAAATTAAAAAAGTAGTTAATTTTCAAAAATCAATAAAATTTTTAGATGTTCTTTCAAAACTGTCCTTACTTTTTCTACTCTCATCTCTCTCTATATTTAATGTTTTTGTCTCTCTCATTTCTCTATTTATGTCTTTCTCACATATTTAAAGAAAGATAAAATAGTAACAAAGTCAATAACTACCTTTTTTATTTACTAAAATAACAAGTAAAAAGGAATATAAGTTTGTGACAAGTAAATAAGAATAGATAGAGTAATTTTTAGAAGATTGATCGGATCTTCAATTAATTACTTGCTATAATACATTATCCCTTCGAAACAGCTTTAGCCAAAACAAGCAAATCTCTGATTATTCAAAAATGTAAACAGAAAACCATTTTATACCAAAGACCCATTTTTCTTTTCCTTTTCATTTTCATTAATGGAATTTCATAGGGCTAGGAGACACTCCAAAGCAAACAAACAAGAGAACTCAAATAAACTGAAACAAAAGGTGAAGTACTTGTTAGTTGTAACCAGCTATAAGAAGAAAAAATGTTATAACATTTACCCAGACGACAAGAATGCAATGCTGCCTGGCAATTTCAACAGCCTTTATGACATTAGGAACTATGGCTTTGCCTCCCTTGAGTCGCGTTGATCGATCCTCTAGAAGAAAATCTTTCTGCCAAAAAACCAACATTCAATTTTCTGAACAACGCAAATATCAAACCAAATGCAAAGAAATAAAAATACATAATCATGAATAAAAAGAACCTGCATGTCAATTACTAGGAGAGCCGTTTGCTTCGATTTATCTGCCATGCTTTCTCCCTGAAAATCTTTGAAGTTATGCGACACCGTCACTAGGAATGAATGCAATTTAAAACATCCCATCGATCCTTTTATCATCTGGGATGTGTCTACCTCACATGTGTCTTAAGATCAAAAGAACCACCAAAGTCAAAGCGTGGGACCACTGACCTCTTGTCTTTCTCTGGTTGGGAATATTCTACAGGTATGTTTTTTATCCTTATCCTCGCACCTCTTTGTTTTGTTTGCACATTTTTTTTCTTTCCAAATAAATTAATAGGTTTATTACAATCTGCAAAGCTTGTGCCGTGAATGACTTTTTATTTGCAATTGGTTTTGAAGATTCTTGTCACACACGGATAACGAGTAGTGCAAATGCATAAATACATATGTTAACAATGGGATAATGAACTTTGGTCTTAAAATGAGTGCATTTTGTTTTCTTTTTTTTTTTCGTACTTATTTTGTGAATTATTGGTCATGACATTTGAAAAAAATTGTAAATCGAGAAAGATTCAGTGAGGGGATCCTTGTTTGATTCTTTAGATCTCAAGAAAATTCCTTTCTGCTAGTTTTTCACAATTCCCCTAACTTCAAATAAGCATTTTATTGTGGTATATTCTGATGAGAAAATCTTTCTTCACCTAAACTTTTGTTTTATTGAAAAAAAAAAAAGGCACCCCCGCAATGGCCCTACCTTCTGTACCAGATTTCCAAGTTCCAAGTTCCAACGACGGCAAGAAAAGTAAAACTTTTCGCAGAGCCCAGATTTCTACTTTGAAACTCACAAGAAATTATTTGTTTTTTGTGCGTGTTTCTTTTTTTTTTTTTAAGGTTAAACTGAAAGTTTTTGTTTTTGTATTTAAAAAAAAAAAACAAATCTAACATATCCTCTCCACTTTTTTTTTAAAATTATTTTCGCTAGAAAACCCCTCTTTTTTTTTTTAACATAATTTTTACAGAGACTCTACTCACTCTTCTTTTGAATTTTTTGTGTGTCTTTTGTCCCTGTTGACGAATGCTATTTACATTCAAGAAAAGAGAATCAAAATGACTCTTCTTTTGAATTTTTTGTGTGCCTTTTGTCCCTGTTGACGAATGCTATTTATATTCGAGAAAAGAGAATCAACATATAGAAAGTCAATTTCAAAATTTATTACTTAATTGAAAATTATGATTTAATTGGAGAAAATCAAGGTTTAATTAACTTGAAGACAAAATCAAATTCCAGAGAAAATTATGTTAAAAGACTTGGAAAAAGATTTATTGAAAATTAATTTAAAAAAAAGTAAACTCTATAAAAATGGTAAAAAAAAAGGATGAACAAAGCCCAGATAAAAAAAAATGTTCAAAAATCCTAAATTTTATAAATTCAAATACCTTGATAGTCTAATCTGGATCTAAGTTCAGATGACAATTAAGTCACTAAAACCAGTCCAAATTCACGGGTCATAAATGTACACTAATCTTCTAAAGAATTATGATGTCTGCAGGAACCTTAAACAGTTTTGAGTATTTTACAACGTTTTTGTTGTTTGTTCTGAAGTGGAAAACGTTTTGGTGTGTTCCATTTTGAGACATGGCCATGTGAATAACATGCGTACCACTTGCTCTTCACTTTCAAACAACCTCCAACTTTGATGTTTTCGCTGGACGATTAGTAGGTTTCTCACGCCGCAAAATCTGACCCTTCATACAAATTATTGGAAAGCAATTGTGAAATACATCACGTAAACACAAGCAACATTAGCAAGTAAACTATCCCATTCTTGTACAAATGTGATGCTAAGTCTTTCCCTCCAATAAGGAAAAAAAAAAGGCGAATTTGTTCAATTGCACTCTTGCCTAATCTAATATATATGTATAGTACTAGTATTCAACTGTGATAATATGATTCTACCTTAATTAAGGTTAGGAACTAAGATTTCGTATTTATTTTCCTTGTTATAAACGGCGCCTTTCTATTTGATTGTTGAATGAAATTGTTCCATCAAGCTTGAACTTAATTGTTGAATTAATGAGATTGTTCTGTCAAACCTAGATTGTTGAATGAAATCGTTTCGTCAAACCCAAATGATCGAATCTTATCTTTCTACTTAACCATTGAATGAGATCGTTCCGTTAAACTTGAACGATTGAAACTTATAATAGCGACTTTATTCAAAACAGGTTAAATATCATACTTTAATTCAACTTAAATAAATAAGTCTGACCTTATTTTTTGATAAGCAAAATTTTCATTCATCCAAAAAAATAATAAAAACTGTTACAGATCAATACAAAAGCTATCAAAGTAGTCAGTGTTTAAAAGTTATAAGAGAGAAATAGAATAGCAAAAAGAGATGAATTGAGACTTTGAGGCGCAAAGTTTTCTTAAAGGCAATTATGCCAATAGGATACAACAAAGCCTTTCTAAGCTAACTTTCTCAAAATTTAAGTAGTGAAATTACTTAGATTAAACTTGTTTATATAGTTGGTGAATAGACATAATTTGTATAGATATCTAATACAAATATGTCTCTTTATAAAGACATAGATATCTAATTTAAACATGTCTCTTTGGAAAAATATTTATTCATCTTCAATATCTAATAAACATGTCCTTTGGTAATTACAAAAAATTAATTACGAAAATTAAAAATTAATTGTAATTCTCCAAGAGACCCAAGTGTCCAAGTGCTCATCTTTGACTATTTAAAATTCTTTGATTTTCTATGAAGAATTTGGGCATGGTTCATGCTCATTGACTTGTGTTTTTTATATCACACTTATAGCACATTTCTTAACAATGTGGATAGTATGCTTTCAACATTCTCAAACTATCCAACAGACAGCAAATTAACTATACATGATAACAAAGATAAAGACCATACAAAGAAAAGGAGAAACCTATACACTAAAGTTAACTATTTCTCCAGCAAAGTAAGCTATTCACCAACAAACTTTATATCCAACCCTCATTGCATGCGTAGCATTTCATTGACTATATTCATTGCTATACCTGTCAGTCTAGCTAAAGCAGGGTTTGACTTTGACAGTATTTGTCTAAATACATTCAAGTGAGCCGAAAAAATATATAATACTGGGCCAAACCTAAACTCAATCCCATATATAGACATTTCTCACATTGTCAAACTAGTTCGAATTTGAATTCTAATCACTGAAACTAACATTCCAACACTCTACCAATAGGTCACACAATGGTCGGAAAACTAGTTCCATTATCCATGTCTTCGGAATATATTATTAGAATTACTTGGCCATTTCACTGGAAAGAGAATCCAAATGGTATACAAGAGATGAGCAAAGTGAATTGGAAAGATTCGATCATGAACATTTCCAAGCCCTTGATTAAATACCTGGAAACCTATAATTAATAACACTCTTCTTTATTCTTAATTACAACATAATGACTAGCTATACTCAAAACACAGTTTCATACGACTGTATCCACATGGAAATGCATCCCAGTTCAATCGCTTGATGGATCAAGGATGTGTTTTGGCAACAATTTCCATGATGGTCTAATTCTATATATGTTGCTCACAAAAATACGATGACGACCCACTGCTTACGTTTCCATCCTAGTAGAATGATGGTTGAGATGTCAACAATTGCCTGGTCTGTTAAGTAATTGGATTCTTAATTTGAATTTCAGTAATTAAGATTCAATGACTAACGGTCTTGATAGAATAGTAATCTTATTCTTATAACATAATTACAAGCACAATAATGAGTATCAATCACAGAAAATATACACAATCAGAAAGACAAGAGTTTCATTTCGCTGCATCCATGTGGGAAGGGCAATTTTATTACTTTGAGGCAGAATACTTTTCCACTAACAGAGACGAGAGTGTCACCAGGGTACATTCCATCCAGTTCAATCATTTGATGGATCAAGCATCGGTTTCAGCAGCCCAGTCGTCTAGTGTTGGTGTTGCAACTCCAATATTTTTCATGTCAAAGATATTGGCTGGTTCACAAAATTCAAAGCTCTGTATCAGTCTAAATGTCATTTAAAATAAAAATTCCCAACGATGAAACTGAAAAGTGAAGTAAATTCTTTTGATATACGTTAATTGTTAAGAACTACAAACCATCATGTGCGTGGCAGCAGCAGTGGCATCAGCAAGAACAGTAACGGGCAGTAATCATGTGCAACTGCATCAAAGACTATTTGTTTAAAACTAGACTAAGTTTCTTCATGAGCTGTGAACATGCAATGCACCTTGGAGGGAATTTGAACGAGTTGGCTGATAGTTTTGGAGCCAATTTTAGATGAATTTAAGTTTAAATTTTGTAATGTGATAGATGATGTGATTAGTTCCTCCAAGTAATGATCATATTTGGCAACTTGATGTTAATTTGAATTCTGAACTTGTAATAGATGTATATAAGCTGAAAATGAATGAAATGCAAAGGGTTAAGCCTTCATTCAATTTTTTCTTCAGTTTTGCTTTCCTCTTTTCTGTTTCTGTTTGAATAAGCAAAGCAGAAACTAAAGCTTAAGCCTTCAAAGCCAACACCCCTCAACAACTTTTGCATCTTGGTTCTTCTTGACGCAATTGAGGGGGCATTGACTAGCTGGAGTTGACAGCGTAAGGATGGTTCCAGAAATATTGCCTGGAAAGGGATCTCGTGGCGGTGGCCGTGGGTTGTGGTTGCGGCATTATAAGGGTGTTTTGAGGGGAAAAAAAGGTTATTCCTTGAGGCCATCAACCGAATACAAGATAGTGGTCAGTTCGCTGCCAGAGTGAACCTGCCAAACTAGGGAAATCTCTTTCAAAGCAGGCTGCAATTGCCCCCAGTTGCACAACAGCGAAAAAGAAAGCGTAAGAAACGAATGAGAGCCAAGCAGGGTATTTCTTCAAGACTGGTGCTTGTAAAACGATCCAGCTTGACCAACAAAGCGAATGCCCAATAAGACAGATGCAACCAACTTTCCAGCTAAATGATCTTCCCCTTAGCATCTCCAAAGGTGAAATGATCTGATTTATTCCAAGGTGAATTTGAACTATCAACAGTTGGCCCCTTGTAACAGCGACGGAAACCAGAGTTCCAAGCACCTTAGCTATTCCATCTTTACGGATCAAGTGTACTTGTTCCATTCTTCAGAGAAACACAATTATTCTACAATTGAGTGAACTCACACAGACTGCCAGTTTTAGGGGTGCGGTAGTAAATTTCAAACCTGAGGAAGGCAGCCATGATGAAAGTCACAGCCGGGACAGAATTCTCTGTGGCAGAAGCTAGAGTAGGCGATGTATTGTCTAAACCGAATATATAGTGTTGAGGACCCTTTACAGGACCTACAATGGTGGACAGATGGCTCAATGGGACCTCGGGATGATAACCTGTAAGAGAGAACACAGTCAAAGGGGAATCGGCCTTTGGCCGATTGGTCCCTCTCCGATGGTTAAGTCAGTAGAGATAATGAGCAGGAGAGAAGTAGAGTAGTTCAGTGTTTTTGTTGTCTTACCATGCATGCTTTGAGATGTGCCTTATATAGGTAGCCTGTTGGGCTGTACTGAGTAGGCCGTTGGTTAATCATGGGTCGGCTAAGTGATTTGGGCTTTGGTCAGTCGGCCCATGGCTGTATAGATTGGACCTTGTTGGGTTACGATTGTGCTCAACAAGTGCCCCCCAGGCGGCAAAGTGATTACAAAGTGATCGGTTTGACGGCTGTAAAGGATGTGGGTAGAAAGAGTGTGGCCGACAGAAGCGGGTACGGTCGGCTGAAGAGAGTTGGTCGACTGAACGAAGGTGGGGGTACAGCCGGGTGAAGGGTAAGGGTTGGAAGGGGAGAAATGAGCGGGAAAGGGAAGAGACGTGGGAGAAGTGAGTCCCGAGAAAATTTCAAAGGGATTTATTGCAGAAGGTGTCGGTTGAGTTTTCGAGGTGCCACACGTCAACACAGGGTAAGTGGACGAAGGTGGTATAAATATATTTCTCTCTCCCCATGAATCGCGTTTTGGAAAGATTTTCTGGCTTTTGAAATTTTTGTTGCTAATTTTCTTTGTTGTTCGTCTTCCAGAAGAAGGTCGGTGGTCCATCAGCGGTTTGTCATCGGTTTTTCGGTGGTGAACGACAGACTTCTTGCATTAGTAAGTCTGATTTTGTTTTGTTTAGGTAAAAATGGTTAGTAGCGAGGGTAGTATGAGTGAGTCTAGGGAGGATAGTGGGAGAGCGTTCGCCGGGGAGGAGAGCGCCGAGGAGAGTGCGAGCCATTCGGGAAGAATGGCCGCGGGGGAGGAGAGGGTAGTGTCGGGCAGGGGCGGCGGCAGAGGTACCAGGGCGGGCGCAACGAGCAGGCGTCGGGAAGGTAAGGCACCAGTGGAGGAGGATGTACCGGCCGATGAGGAGGCGTCGCGGCACCGTACAGTGTACTTGAACCGTACGGTCAGGGCGGAAGACGAGGAGAGGGCCGGGGTGGTGATCGAGGAATGCGGGCTCCGCGCATATAAAGTGGCGACAGTAGCGCCAGACCGGCGGCCAGGAACGGTTACACAAGATGGCAATTGTGCCTACTTTTATGAAGTAGCTTTTAGAGTCGGATTTAGGGTTCCGGCGCCAAGATTTTACAGGGAGGTGCTGCATTATTACGGTATTGCCCCCAGCCAGTTGGTGATTAACTCCTGGCGTATAATAGTGTCCTTCGCAGTCGTCTGTAGGTACAAAGGATGGGTGTCGACTGTAGGAGTGCTAAGGACACTTTTCAAGGTAAAATTCCAAGGGGGGTTTTACATATTGTACAGCCGGCGTAAGAAGCAGCGTAACCCATTCCAAGTACCCGATAGTAACAGAGATTGGAAGAAGCGTTACTTCGGGGTGCTGAAGCCGGCTGAGGAAGAGTGGGGTTTCTCGGTTGAATGGGTGCGCTTGAGCGAGGATGTGTTAGAGGCGCTCAATCGAGGCCCCAGTTTGGCAATGAATGAGGTAAAGCAAGCGCTGTACTTCTTCGAAAAAGATCTGAAAATCAACTGCGACGACTGTGCTCACCCGGCGAGGCTAGTCGATTGCGGTCTAAGTCCACCAGGGACTGGAGGGAGAGCCAAAGAGGGCTATGGCCCACTCGATGTAGGGATAGAAGTGTTGAGCGTGATCCCTCCAATGGGTGAACCAGATGCCGCCGGATCATCTATGCCTCCCTCTGTCGCGCCTGCTCTGCCCGCTGCGCCTCAGTCGCCTGAGGGAAGAGTGTCACAGTCGGCGCCTGTGGCAAGGTCGCCTGTAGTCGAGGCGTCGAATGACCCTATATCAGGTAGTCATTGGGTTGGGGGGTATCTAGGTTCTTTGAGTCTGGGAGGTGAGAGTGAGTTTAACTTAACTGCTTTATCGATAGATCCTGAATTAGCTCTGCCGTACTTAGAAACGCCCTTTGGGAGTTTACTCGGTATTGTAGCTTGAACTAGATCTTTGTAGCTTCACAGTAGTTACAGACTGATACTTGTCGTTTATTGCAGGTCCTGAAGAGATGCCGGTTGAAGGTGGAGACGGTAGGAGAGGGTTCAGCGCCCGGGACTTCGCGCGCATTAGTAAAGGAAAACCCTCTTCTCACAGACAAGGGGGAAAGGGCAAGGGAAAGGCTGACGCCGCTGGATCTCAACCCACTGCACCCTCCGTCGGCCAACGAGCTGCAACCGTCGGTCCGAGAGCGAGTGGTGTCGTCATCCGAGAGGCGGCTCCAACGCGAGAAAAGGGTAGCTCTGCCGCGGGGCAGAAGAGAGCGGCGTCACCGAACCCGTGGGAAGAGGCTGCCCACAAGCGTGTAGCCGGCGGTAGTGGACAAAGCTCCCATCAAAGCGTCCCCAGCGCCGGTAGGGTTCAAGCGACCGTGGCCTCTAGGGGACTAGGTCAGAGTGCCACGGGCCAAGGAAGGTTAGCCCATCTGGCCAGCCTGGTAGAGGAGGGTAATACTGAAGCCAACACCTCTGGCGCCGGGCTACAGACCGAACTAGGGCCACCCAGTATGTACGGGGGAAGGGTGTGCCCGTTCTTATATGACAACGCGCTGTTCAGGAAGGATAGCGCGCTGATGCAGCTACACGTTGCTACCGCCTACGCGCTGGAGCTAGTAGAGGGCGTCGATCAAGATTACATGCGCGACAAGATGAGCGCCATGGATTGCTTCTTGTCGGCAGCAGCCTTGCACGAGAGGGTAAGTAGGCTTAGTAAATTCAAGATATCCATGAATAAATAGTGACAACACGCGGGTGTTTGCAGAGTCGAATGCTCAATGCCGCCGGTATCTACCACCTGAAGGCCGACAAGGCAAGGGAGAAAGCTGCAGAGCAGGTGCAGGCGGCGCAGGCAGCAGAGATGGAGAAGGCAAAAGATGAGTTGGCCGTCTCCGAACTGAAGAGAAAGGAGTTGCAAGAGGAGGTGAAGAGGGCCAACGAAGATATGGCGGCTGCTGGTCGCCGCCTGTCAGAGCAAGATGAGGAGCTGAAACGAGTGAAGGCAGAGTTGGAGCGCGTCCAGCAAGAGAGGGATAGCCTTCAGACTCTAGCTGCGGAGAGAGAAAAGGCTCTGAAGGTGGCAGTAGAAGAAGAGAAAGCCACAGCCGGCAAACTGAAGGAACAAGAGGTAGAGGCGGCGGCGCTTCAGGTAAGACTTGTGGTAATTCCCTTTAGGATTTGATCGAAGATCGAAGTATAGATATTGGTTGTAGTGACCCTTCTCTGTTTTGTTGCGTTGATCACTTGTAGGCTCGGCTCGACGGGTTGGCGGCTGAGCATGAAGAGCAGATGGAGGAGAGGCTGGGGGAACTCGAGGGAAGCATGAAGGACTATGGGGAGTTCATCCAGCAATGGGTGATCAAGAAGATTGTGGAGGCGTTTCCCCAAGTGGACACTAGTGGAATCGACTTCACAATTCCCGACGACGAAGATGCTCCTATGGAGGCTCTCCCTGAGGTGCGTGTGGCTGAGGTAGTCGTAACTGAAATTATTACTCAAACGGCCACAGATGAGGTGGTGGCGGCCGACCCTGCACCAACACCTGCTCAGGCGGAGCCCTCTCCCTCAGTAAATCCTGCGACTGAATCAGAGGCGCCAGCCATGGAGGCGACAGCTGCTGAACCGATTCAACCGACTGAAGGGGGTCAGCCGGAGGGGAATGTGGGTAGTTAGGTTGTGTAAATATGTAGCTGATTCAGAATTGTATAGATTCATTTCAAGGAATGAAATTCTTTTTCTGATGGAGCCTAGCGCCATGGTAGCTATAACTCGGTTTACTTGTTTGTTGATCATCTGTAACCTATAATAATCGTCTATAACAGTCGGTATGACAGTAGTCCGTAGTCGTTACTATTTGCTTACATAGTCCGGTCACAAGTCAAATTGGTGGGTTGGCAACCGTGTATACTTATATGTCGGTTGTAAGAATATGTCGATGGTAGAATATTCAACAAGTAGCTTGATAAGTTTAAATAGCTTGACTCATGTCGCCTGAATGAATGTTGATCATAACAAAAACATTGTAGACTGTAACATTGTAGATTGTAGAGTGTACAACAACATTAGGACTTAGCATGTGGCTCATTCTCGAGTGTAGCTTGGCTTAAAAGTAGAATCTCTTCAGATGTATGGCATTCCAAGCTCGCGGCAGTAGTTTACCGGCCGAGTCTTTAAGTCGATAGGCTCCCTTGCCCAATATTTCAGCAATCACGTACGAGCCTTCCCACTTAGGAAATAATTTCTTATGTTCGCTGGCGGGTCGGCTTGCTTCACAGCTTCTAAGAACAAAGTCGTCCACTTGGAATTGTCGGGCGGACACCTTGGAGTTGAAATATTTAACGACTTGCTGGGACCTATTTGCCGCCTGTAATTGAGAGTTCAAACGGGTCTCCTCCACAAGGTCCAAGTTCAAACGAAGTTGACTGTCGTTGACGGAGTCGTCGAAAGTAGACACACGGTAGGTGGGGACCCCAATCTCAACGGGGATGATGGCCTCCGAGCCATACACTAGGTTGAATGGGGTTTCACCTGTAGTAGTGCTGGCTGTGGTCTGAATGGCCCATAGTATCTCAGGTAGTTGTTCGGCCCATTCTCCCTTAGAGTCACCCAACTTCTTTTCTAAGGCTTTTACGATTTTACCGTTCATGGACTCTACCTGCCCATTGGCTTGTGGGTGTGCTACTGAAGCGGCCTGTAGATAAATAGAAAAATTATTGCATAAGGTTCGGACCCTGTCGCCTTGTAGCTGTGTGCCATTGTCAGTAACTATAACATGTGGGATGCCAAAACGACAGATGATGCTCTGCCAAATGAACTTTTCAACTGCCCGCTGAGAAATAGAAGAAAGGGGTTCTGCTTCAACCCACTTTGTAAAATAGTCACAAGCCACTATCACAAATTTCCTGCCGGTGGTTGCTAGAGGGAACGGTCCCAATAAGTCGAGTCCCCATTTGGCGAAGGGCCATGTGGAGGGGATTAAATGTAGCTCTTCAGCTGGCTTCCTCGGGACTTTGGAAAATTTTTGACATGTTTCGCATTTCCTTACAAATGACTGAGCATCTTTCCTAAGTGTCGGCCAATAAAACCTCTGTCGGATGACCTTCTGAGCCAGTGTTCTTCCTCCCTCATGATTACCGCATACACCCTCATGAATCTCACGGAGGATATAGTCGGCTTCCTGTCTGTCGACGCATCGCAGCAAGGGCCAGGAAAAGGATCTTTTGTAGAGCGTATCATTCAAGATAATATATCGGGCTGCCCGACGTTGTAGAGCTGTAGCTTCAGTCCTGGATGTAGGTACTTGGCCTTGGAGGTATCTGAATATGGGAGTCATCCAGCTATCCTCGTCATTTATCTGATGAGTTATCAATTGGAGCGGATTGGAGGGGCTAGTAGCGTGCTCCAGGATAACCTTGCCGCGAATGGTCGGGCAAGACGAGGCTAGCTTTGAGAGTGCGTCTGCCCGATTGTTCTCTTCTCTTGGGATTTGGTGCAGAGATATGCTGGCGAATTTAGACCACAAGTCTTGTACACTTTTATTGTAGCCGACCAAGTTGGGTTCTCGCACTTCATACTCGCCAAGTACTTGCTTTGCTACCAGCTGAGAGTCGGTATTCACTTTTACGTCCTGCACACCCATCTTAGCAGCTATACTCAATCCGGCTATCAAAGCCTCGTATTCTGCAGCATTGTTGGACAGTGGAAAGTCAAACGTCAGGCCATATTGATATTCTTCTCCGTCAGGGCCGATTAGAACAAGGCCTGCACCTGCCCCATCTTTGACCGATGAACCGTCGACAAAAAGGGACCAGGGCTTTTTGTTAAGAGTAGCTTGACCAGCGGTGGATGAATTAGGATGTGGGATTACAGGCGGTAGGTTAGTAGGCCCACTGAAAGTACATTCCGCGACGAAATCGGCCAGGGCCTGTGCTTTAATTGCCTTCCGGTGCCCAAACTCAATACCGAATTCGCTCAATTCTACGCTCCACTTAACCAAGCGGCCAGATAAATCGACCCTGGTCAGTATCTCTCGGATTGGTTGGTCGGTCAAAACCGTGATTCGATGAGATTGGAAGTACTGACGTAGACGTCGGGCTGCGGTTACCAACGCATAAGCGAGTTTTTCTGGTCCACTGTAATTGCATTCTCCACCCTGCAGAGCGCGACTGACATAGTAGATAGGAGAGTCAGTCTGATTCTTTCTTTTGACCAACACAGCAGCCACTGTTTCATCGGAAGCTGCTACATATAAAAACAAGTCATCGCCTGGCTCTGGTCGACTTAATAATGGTGGAGAGCTCAAATATTGTTTCAGTTGGTCGAAGGAGTGTTGACACTCATCCGTCCAGGAGAACTGATTCTTTGTCGTTTTAGTCCGAAGAACTTTAAAGAAAGGCAAACACTTGTCCGCCGACTTCGACACAAAGCGGTTTAACGCTGCAACCCGACCAGTCAAGACTTGTACTTCTCTAACGGTTCTTGGAGGTGACATGTCGACAATAGCTTTAATTTTTTCCGGGTTGGCTTCTATCCCTCGTCGGGAGATCATAAAGCCCAAAAATTTACCTGCCTCTACTCCAAAAGTACACTTTGCTGGGTTTAGCTTCATGTTATACTTTCTGAGTGTGTTGAAGGCTTGGTTCAAGTGCTCCAGGTGTCGGTCAAAAGTGATGCTCTTAACCAACATGTCGTCCACATACACCTCTACTGACCTGCCAATTTGCTCTCTAAAGATGCGGTTGACCAGTCTTTGATATGTCGCCCCGGCGTTTTTGAGACCGAATGCCATTACATCATAGCAATATAGGCCATCTTCTGTGATGAAGGCGGTTTTCTCCCGATCCTCCTTGGCCATGGGGATTTGATGGTAGCCTGAAAAGGCGTCCATGAAAGTGAGATACCTGTTGCCGGAGGACGAATCCACAAGTCTGTCGATAGATGGGAGTGGGAAACTGTCTTTGGGGCAGGCTTTGTTTAAGTCGATAAAGTCGACACACATCCGCCATTTGCCTGTCGGTTTCTTGACCAGTACCACATTGGCCACCCACTCGGGATAGTGAACCTCTCGGATGAACCCCGCCCTCAGTAGCTTGTCCACCTCTTCTCGTATGGCTGAGAGCCGGTCCGGGGCAAATAGTCGTTTCTTTTGTTTCACCGGCTTTATCTTAGGATCAACATTCAACCGGTGTGAAATAACTGAAGGATGAATACCGGGCATATCAGCGGGTGTCCAGGCGAACACGTCGACATTCTTCTGCAATAATTCAACTAGTAACGACTGTTCCTGAGCTGTAAGTTTTGAGCCTATTTGTGTCACCTTGAACGGCTCGCCCTCCTTCAGAGGCACACTGAGGGTTGCTTCAACCGGCTGCGGCTTGTGCAATGCCTGCTCGTCTCTAGTGTCCAGGACTTCGAGGGATAATTCACCATTGTCGACAACTTGATTCACAGATTCCCCTATAAGCATGTTCAATTCCATTGGTTGGGAGTGTTGCCCCCCGGTCGAGCCTTCTGCCAAGGCTGCCAATTCTTCTGTAGCTTCAGCGGCCTTCTTGGCCATGACAAGTGATAGCAGATGGCACTGACGAGCCATGTATTGGTCGGTCTGCATGTAGCCTACGCCACTTGGGGTAGGGAATTTTACCTTGAGGCAATACACAGCGTCCGCCATCCTCGTGTATTTCATCAACGGGCGACCGATTATTGCATTGTAAGCAGAGGGCTGATCCACGACAACAAAAGTGTTCATAACATTCAACACATGTGCACCATCGCCTATACAAATGGGTAGCTTGATCAATCCTTTGACTGGGATTGGGTTATTGCCGAAACCATAAATGGGCTTAGTCGGCTCCAATTGGTCGTCTTTAAATCCCATACTCTTGTAGGCATTGTACAGGATAGCATCGACGGCACTGCCGCTGTCGACCAAAATTTTGCTAACTTCATAGTTTCCAATGATCGCCTTAACGACGATAGGATCGTTGCCTGAGTCTTGAAACAGCT
This sequence comes from Microcos paniculata, assembly GCA_030664755.1. Lineage (NCBI taxonomy): Eukaryota > Viridiplantae > Streptophyta > Magnoliopsida > Malvales > Malvaceae > Microcos > Microcos paniculata. The sequence goes on along the minus strand of CP131458.1, from coordinate 41,603,332 downwards.
CGGTTTCATCCCATGAGAATGTGAGAGTCCATCCGTCATCTACCTCTTTCTTTTGGGGAGGGGCCTGCAACCCCAAGTGACATACACTCCGCAGATGAGCCTTTCTTTTAGATTGAGAGTCGGCCCACTCCTGAGTGGCGCCGACAATAGTGTTTATGACCCCATGTACAGCCGGTCGCTTGTGTTCACGACGCTCGGACCGTTCTGTAGGTTGAATCTCTTTATCTGTTTGTGTAGAGTCTTTCCTGATATAGTTCCGGAGGTACCCCCGTCGAATCATGTCTTCTATAGCATTTTTCAAGTCAAAACATTCCTCAGTAGTATGGCCTCTATCATCGTGGAAGGTGCAGTATTTACCTTCATTTCTCACATTCCGATTGGGTTGCTTCATTCTTCGAGGCCACTGGATTCTGTCGGCCATTTCTCCCCGAGAGATACTGTGCAGGATATCTGCGCGAGTAGCATTGAGTGGGGTATACTCTTCCACTCGGAATGAGACAGGTTGATTCCGTCTGATTTGATCATGCCTGGGAGCCTCCGGTCGAAGGCTCTTTCCATCTTTCTGAGATAAGCCTCTCCCACGCGGCCTGTAGCTCCGGTCATCTATATTGGGACGACTGTCATATGTGGGACGAATGTGTTCTCTTCCCCTAATATCCTTGGCCGCCTCTGAGGGTCGTCTGTAGAGCTCATCTGGAACATGTTTGTTTTCCTCCAAGTCTGCGTATTTTTGCGCTCTGTTGAACAAGTCATGAAGTTGTTTCGGTTTGTTATCCGTGAGAGAGTACTTCAAATATTCATGCTTAACCCCTGCAATGAAAGCATCGACTGCGAAGTCAGTAGTCAACTCTTCAATGTCGCCGATTGCCGCCTGGAATCGTTCTATGTAGCTTTTCAGTTGTTCTCCTGTTGCTTGCCGAATTGCCAACAATGAGGCAGCGGTTTTTGTCTTCCTCCTCTGACTGGAGAAGTTGTTCATAAACACCATACTAAGCTGCATAAAGTTGGTGACTGAGGCCGGCTGTTGCTTGTAGTACCAAGTATGTGCTGCCCCTTCGAGCGTGCAGATAAACGCTCGGCATTTGAGGGCGTCTGAAGCTCCGTATAACCCCATCAGGTTGCTGTATTGTGTAATATGATCCTTGGGATCACCCTTGCCATTGTATCTCAACTTCGGGACCTTGAAGTTAGGTGGCATTTGCTCTTGGCGAATGCATAATGCGAGCGGATCCTGCTCCTCATTCAGCCATTCCATATGATCCTTTTTGGTGATATTGTTGATTTCCATGGCTTTAAGCTTATTTTCAAATTCAGCCTTCAGCCCATCTAACCGATCCGAGATAGGCTTCCCGGGAGAGGCTGCTCTTCCTTTGGACGGCTGGGAGGGTTCCGGGTTTTGGTTTTCTTCCTGTTCCCGCGCTCGTCTTGGTGCTTCTACCGTCGCACTATGGGCAGACTCAGTCGGTGCTTGTCGAGTAGAAGCCTGGGTGCGTCTGACCGAGGATTCTCTTCGTGGTCCTGGCGCTTGACCATGATGTCTGCGCCAGTTTGATCTGGGGGCGGTTTGACTAGTTTCAAGACGTAGTCGTTGATGCGACTGCTCCTGATGTAGTTCTTCCTCGTTCGGCCGAGTCGCTTTCAGATCAGCTATCGTCCTTTGTTGCTTTTCCACTAGAGTAGTAAGCTCATCCATACGGGTTTGCATGTGAGCCAAGTAGGACGTTACGTCCATTACTTGTGGCATTGTTTGCCCCCCAGGTGTAGTTGTGTTCAACGCGAACACCAAAGGTATCTGTTGGGATGATGAGGGATCACGTTGGACAGTTGGAAAGGAGAAAGAAGGAACGTTGGTGGCCGGACTCTCAGCGTTGCTTCCTTCCCCTGGGAATATACTGCGTCGAACTGGCATTTGAGGTTGCGTTCTCCTTTGGTTAGTATCCCGAAGCTGGCTACTGTCATTGCTCTCCGGTGAAGCCATGGCCACTGTCGTTCCCACAGACGGCGCCAAATGTTGAGGACCCTTTACAGGACCTACAATGGTGGACAGATGGCTCAATGGGACCTCGGGATGATAACCTGTAAGAGAGAACACAGTCAAAGGGGAATCGGCCTTTGGCCGATTGGTCCCTCTCCGATGGTTAAGTCAGTAGAGATAATGAGCAGGAGAGAAGTAGAGTAGTTCAGTGTTTTTGTTGTCTTACCATGCATGCTTTGAGATGTGCCTTATATAGGTAGCCTGTTGGGCTGTACTGAGTAGGCCGTTGGTTAATCATGGGTCGGCTAAGTGATTTGGGTTTTGGTCAGTCGGCCCATGGCTGTATAGATTGGACCTTGTTGGGTTACGATTGTGCTCAACATATAGAATCTTTGATTCATTGTTATTCTGCCAAAACAGAAACCCAGCAAGGTAATTTTGATACCTTCATTCATCAATACGAAGAATAGAAAAAATATTTTACAAATGGATCATGCTTCATACCCACTATGTCCAAGGAGGAAGAATTGTATCAGAAAAGAAAAGATCAGCCCTGGTCTTGTTTTCCTGCACAGCAAAGAATTAAGAATTGGAGAGAGTGGTAAATCATCCACCTGCATGAATTGGAGCCTGAGGTGACAATTGGACTACTCAAGTTGGATTTAAATTGAGTGGAAAAGGTGTAAAGAGACGGCGCCGTTTCAGCCTCCCGCGCAGGTCTGTTTTTGTCGGATCAGAATCAAAATCTGAACGGCTAGCCTAATTCATCGTTTCAAAAGCAAAAGCTTTATAACTTCGACAAATTACAGCAATATAAGAACATAAAAGAGTTGTTCTCTGAAGTCAGAATCCTAATTTCCGGTCTCGCTGAACAATGGAATTAAAGAATGCCGCCAAAGATAGAAAAAGAGTTGCCTCCCAACGTCGTGGACTTAGCCAACGACGATGAAGGGGGGCGTCCGTATTGTGGCCACACAGAAGGTGTCCTCGATCACCGAACAACCACCGTCGTTGCAGATTTCTGGACTTGAAATGCCGCAGAGCTCAGGAGCCATTGCAACCTCCGCACTATCATCTAGTGAAACCCTGGAGTCTTGAGGTTTCTGGAAGGTCCGGAACTATGCCGTTGGCGCCACCGCCAAACCTGCTCTGCTTCACGGGTAGCCGTCCTTTTGACTTTTGAAGTGATTTTTTTATATGCAATATTATCTTTGCATCGGGTTCATTTTTTTTTTCTTTTCTGAAGGTTCATTGGAGTTGGAGCATGGGCGTGTACTTCCGAAGTTTCTTCATTCGAATGCGACATCGCATCAGTGGGCGTTTGGAGGTAACTGGAAATCCCATGAGCTAAATTCTGGAATTTACCTTCTATTTCTCTATGGGTTTTTGTGGTTTATAGTATCATTTGCCCTAAAACTGCAGCAATTGCTGAGCTATTGGATAATGCTGTGGATGAGGTATGCTTTGATCTAATTTGTTTGTCAGTTAATCCTTAATCACATGGTCGAATTGGTTCTTAACTGGGGTTTACTCCCTGCCTTTTCCTATCGATTCACAATGGTGCAACTTTTGTAAGGGTTCGATGTAATGAAGGATCATTCTCTGGCTTTAGTTATTGCTTTGTTCTCTAGTAGAAAGATGGTTATTTAATGTTTATGAAGCAAATCTAAATCTTCTTGCTTACTTTGCAGATGATGGTGGAGGAATGGATGCTGAATTGATCTACAAATGTATGAGCTTGGGTTATTCTTCAAAGAAGTCAAACACAACGATTGTACAATGTATACCTATTCACTTATCATATTTTATCATTTTCTTTTCTTAAACCAATGTGTTGGTTAATTGCATTTTATTTCATTGTAGTTTATGTTGCCCTGAAATGATGGCTAATAGAATAACTCAACAACCTGCATTTATGCTGTTCATGAATCCAAATAGTTGTTCAACAGGCATATGTTTTTGTAGATGGCAATGGGTTCAAAACAAGCACCATGCGACTTGGTGCCAATGTTATTGTTTTAAGTCGTTCAACTCGTGCAAGGTATTACATTCTCTGTAGTGATACACATATTCCCATTTCTCTTTGAAGATGTTTAGACATTCTAAAGGAGATTTGTCTTTCATTTCATTTGTTCCATAGGATATGTTAACCTGTTCTTATTGGCATTTTATGAATGCTTGGAATATGAAAGGTTCTTAATTTACTTCTATTTTGTCATAGGAGACTTTAGATTTTAGTTGATGAAAGTAAATATGTATGTCTCTGCAACATTCACCCCTTTTACGTTACCCCCTTAGGCAGATAGGAACGGCTTTACTGATTTAGGAGATCATAGCTAAATCTTGCAATCAGAAACAATTTAGGGAAAGATGCCCACCTAGTGCCTTGAATTTATTTCATTAAGCGTCCCCCTCCAATCTAAGTTCTTCTGCTTCTGGCTCTTTTCTTACTACTAGAACCAAGCAGTATATTTGACTACTATGTGACTTTTTTTTCTCATTATGTTCTTACTAAAACAACTCAGAGCGTGGGACTTCTATCTTACACATTTCTGTGCAGAACTGGACAGGATGATGTAATTGTTCCAATGGTAATTCTGTGTCTCTCCTTCCTCTTCCTTTTGAGGATTTGCATTCATTCCTAATGTCTACAACAAAACTGCTTTCTTCTTTAACTTCCATTTGCGGATTGATTTTGACATTTCCGGTCATTGGGCAGTCTTCTAATTCGAAAATGATCTTGGAATGGTCTCCTTTTACATCAAAGGAGGATCTGATGCTATAGGTTTCTCAGCTATGTTTTAACTTAGTAAAGTGAGGGTTACCTTTTGTTTAGGCCCATTCAGAGGTACTGCCAAGAATGACAGTTCTTATTCACCCTGTTGAATGTCTCAGTTACATCCATAACATGTTCTAAGTTTAGTACTGTTGGGCAATAAGGTTTTTTTCTAATTAGGAAGGATTTAGAATTGGAAAGGCCTTTCAAATACTGATAGAATTATCCCCTTAGAAAATTATTTGAATGCCTTCCTAGCTGCAAAGAAGAAGCATAAAGAACTAGCAGAGCAGCTAAATCGCACTAGTCACTTGCTGTGCATTTTCTCCTAACAAGACTTTTCTCCCTGCATTTTTAGTTTGATGATATTGGACCACATGGAACAAAAGTAATTATCTACAACTTATGGCTGAATGATGAAGGCATATATGACGATGATGATGAGGTACGTGCTTGGTGCTGTAAACTACAAACTATTAAGGTTGATTACGTGGTATAATTTAATCAGCATACTTTAAGAAGCAACATATTCCAGTGTTACTGTGTTAGTGTGCTAGCATTAGGTCTATCAATGCCTTTCCTTGTGAATTGAAAGCTTTTGATAACCCTGTCATTACAGTATTTATGAGGTATATGTATCCATCTTTATTTTTTTGCATGCAGGGATATCAATAGCTCTTCTGGTTCTGGTGATTTCTTGTCTACATTAATATATAAAAGAATTTTAACCTCAGGGTGTTTGCCATTTTCTGTGTTATTTTAAAAGAATTTTAACCTCAGGGTGTTTGCCATTTTCTGTGTTATTTTTCAAAAGGATATAAGACTGAGAGATGAAGCTTTTCATGGAGCTACAAAATTACACAAAAAGATGGTTCAAATTCAATCCCATATATCTTACCGCATCTGGTATTCATTGAGGGTAACGTCTCATGAATTTGGACTTTCTTTTTGGTTTCAACTGCTTGATATCACTTGCTTGACTCATGGAAGTAATAGTTCTTTCCCTGCCTAGGCATATGCTTCAATGCTGTATCTCAGACAATTGAAGAACTTTCAGATCATATTAAGAGGAAAACCTGTCCAGCAGTTCAATATTGCTGATGAATTGAAGTATCCATAGGTGGTAACATACATGATACAACCCCCAAGTAGCTAATGAATCAAAAGAGGTAAGAGATAGGTTAATAAGATATTTGCTGTTATCTTCACTTTCTTTTTCCATGTGTGTGTTTGATGGATTCCTTTTACTACTTCTCTTTCCTTTTATTTGTTTTTCTCTTGAATGCCATCCAGTTTGAAACTTTCTTTTCCACTGCTGCTTCAGTTGTGTTCAAGTCTTGTTAGTGCTTTCTCGTGCTTCTTTTCTTTGCTATCTATATTTACATTCAAGGTTTTGACCTTCAAACTGAACTTTTTTTTACTGCTGCTTTAGAGGTAATGTTTACTTTGGAAACTTATGGAGTTCTTCTTCTAATAGTGTGCAGTGGAGACTACCATTGGTTTTATACAGAGGCCCCGTCTCTGGGAGTTTCAGGATTTCATGTAAACCATAAAAATCACCTTATCGGGATATGTTTTTATATTAGTCGATTGAGCTTTTCATTCATGTTAGTGAAGCTTTGGCCGTGACAGTAACGCTAACTAATTTCATTGAGTTAAAGTTTCCTAGAGAGTTTGGTAACTGAGAGACCTCAGGCCATTCAGAGGGCTTTCTGCCAAGTAATGAGTTTTGCATGTTTTAAAAAATATTGAGATACCTGATTATGTTACTGATGTGGCAAGTCTGTTCACATTCATGCAGCCCTTCTGGAAAGTGACTGGCGATGGCTCTTCAAGAGTGAATGGTGTTGTTGGTAATATACTATTTCTCTAGATTTTTCTGGTTAGGTATTCTCTCACTTTTTTCTGTGATTTATATTATGGCTTCATTGCTTAAATTGCAGGCGTTCTTGAGGCAGATTTGATAGAACCAGCACATAGCAAGCAGGATTTGGAGAGGTCATTACTGTTTGTCTGGCTGGAAAATAAGCTAAAACAGATGGTTGCAGATTACTGGTTTGTCCTATTATACCTTGCTTTTAGTTTGATATTCATTTTTTGCAGAGCAAAATGAATTCTAGATTTTCTATAAGGGGAAAGGGGGTTTGGAGGTCAGTATCAACATCTTCGTCTGATAAACTTTTCACTACAAAAGGGGGTTAGTGTTGAGTCTTAAAGTGCCAGTGTGCCACTGACAACTAAATTTTACTGTCGTATTTATTACTTTTTTCTTTTTGTTTAAAACTAGACTAAGTTTCTTCATGTGAGGCAGGAAAAACCATTGTCACTTGATTGGGAATCAGCCTATAATTTCCACTTCACACAAGATGCAAAAGGGGAATCCTGTTCTTTGCTGTGCAGGACATAAATTTAATTCTTTCAAGCTTCAGGAAATAGGAGGTTTCATCAAATCTCTCAGGACTTTCTTGTATTTTCTCACAAGTGCTTTTGTAATTACCTAAAAATTTATGTCCTGTCTTGCCTGATAACATCAATTTCTATTTCTATGCTATTATGTAGTTAATTATTTGGACGCTTTTGTGAAAGGATAATTGCAATCCATTTCTCACCTGCAATACAGAAGCCAAATAAAAATTGGAAGAAATTGCTCAAGCTCGTTTCAACCCACTGCTCACAGCACAACAGGTTCAGCTTTTTTGGGTGTTTTCTGAATTTGAACAAAACTAGAAACTTTTCAGGTTTGCATGCTATGAAATCGGAGGAATTCTGGGAAAAAAAAATTATAAGATATCAAGTATATACAAATTCCACCAAATATACATCACCTATATCTGCAAGTCAAAATAATTAATGATGAACAGGTAAATATTTCCCTTGCTGTTAGCTTCAGATGATGAACTGGTCACTAGGATAATGATTTGCTCTGCCCAAATACAAAGTCTCTGCTCTCATTTATCAAAGCACGTTGGCCCTGAGAGCAAGGATCTGACAGACATATGTTTTGAGACTCAAAAAGAAAAAAGAAAAACCAATTGCTCCTAAGTATCTGTCTTACAAAACCCAACAAGAAATCTTTTGCTTTCAATCCTCTATTCTGTCAAACAGGCGAGAATCAAGATAGAATGAAGTCTGAAAATGCATTAATCTTAATAGGTGCAAATATCTTAAAACAAACTGAAACTGTGGGCACAATTCCTACTAGAAACTATGCAAATAATGCAAGCATGCCTGCATGCCTGCATCTCTCCCTTCCAGAGCAATCTCTACAGCGCTGGCCTTTATGGAACAGTAGCCTGCAATATTGCGATCTGTAACAGAAATTAGAATTATTGGTCAATTAGCAAATTAATCAATCCCAAAAAGAAATAAAGAAAAGATAATAGGCTCGAATTCTATTTTCATTTTTACCATTTCAGAAGCAAGCAACCGTGGTCCAAGAATTTGTCTTTGAGTCTCTTGGTGCAAGTTTTTCCAATATATAGTTTCTTCAGGGAAGTCAAGTTGCCAGTAGACAACATCCATTCCAGCAAATCACCATAGCCACAACCGCTGACATGTAAGGTTTTCAAGGTTTTGATATTTTGGAGTACTTGCTTTATGTCCTCGGTTCCCACATCTTTGCAACGACTCAAGTCCAGAGACTCTAACCGAGGACATTTTTTCGCTATTGCAGCAAGCCCTTCGCCATTTATACATGAATCTGATAGTGGTAAATTCTCCAGATTCAATTCAGGAAGTTCTGAATTAGCTGCCTCAAAGATCTTCACCCCCTTGTATCCTCTTAATATCAAGGCTCTAATGAACTTGCAACCCTTTAAAATGACTTCAATGCCCGCGCTAGTGATTTCGATAGCAAAGCTAAAATTGATGAAGCTTAAGTTGGGGAACATAGACGGGAACAGTAAGAGGGTTGCATGATTAATTCGGGAACAATTAGCCAAATAAAGATTTTGGACTCTATAGTTTGTTGATGTCAATGGAATGTTATGGATCACCTGTTCACCTATGGCTGTGTTGTTCAGCATGATGTCGACCAGGAGAGGACACTTGGTTGCCAATCGGAGCAATGTAGAGTTTGTCACCTGGCATTGGCTGACTTCAACACGAGCGAGGTTGAGTACATTTTTTCCATTTAAAAGAAGTTCCATATCTGCATCTACAATGCTGGCTTTATCAACGCGTAAAGAACTGAGACAACAATTAGATAAAACCTCAACTAATCCTGCAACGGTATATTCGTTGCAATGCCAGAGCCAAAGTTCCTTGAGACGAAGCTTTGCCTTTGCAATTTCCCTAAGAAGGTCGTTAGAAATATTCATAGAGCAAAACTTGAGGAACATTAATGCTTTGGCATGGCCAATAGAATTTTCAATAGTGATTGGTGCCGAAGAAGAATCTGTAATCTTAATATAACCAATGGAAAAAGTTTCCAAGTTCGGAAGCTTCCGAAGTAGAAGACCAACGCCATGTTCTGTCACGGTTGCGGCCTGCCAACAGAGTATAGTAACAGCTTTCAAGCAAACACAATTGCGTGACAAAGCATCAAGAGATTTATCAGTAATACCATGTTTTCCATAGATTTTAATCCTTTCTAACAGATTAAGCTTGGATGCCAAAAATTCAATCCCTTTATCAGTAACATACACTCGTGGAGAGAAATAATTACCAAAATTGAGTTCTTCCAAATTCGGAAACGAATCGGCAATCACAGCAAGATCATTGTTACCGAAACGACCTACATCGTTGCAATTCAAAGCCTTCAAATTCTTCGTCATATTGGGATTTGAACCCAGTTTCCTTAGACTGGCGATCTTGAATGGTTTTTTAATATCAAGAGTTTCAAGACTTAAACTGGAGCCTGCAATTACCCGAATGGCTTTATCTATATCTCCTGTAAAGTGGGTTAGATCAATTTTTTTGAGTTGCTTGAATCGCTTGATATGATCAGAGAGCATGCTGATATTGGGATGAGTAACTTTCAATTCTTCCTTGAAAGGATCAGAGTTCGTCAAGAAACTCTTACAGGCCACAGATGTTGTTTGCAAGTCAGCCTGCTCAAGATGATTGAATACCGATTGCCAGCAATCTGCGGGCATAATTTCTTCACCCTCCAATCCCTTCAAGGACTTTGACATCTTGATGAGTTTTGACCTAATTTACATAGGGCTGTAGAGCACATAATTTTCTTCAACTGCGTATATATTTGGTTTCAATTAGCCTTAATACCAAAAGGGATCATTCGGCTGAAAGAAATTTAATAATGATGGCCTCGAGCCTTCGGCCCAGCCCCGTTGTCAATGGTACTTATAAGTTAGCAGCTACTCATTCTAATTTATAAACAAATCGAGTTGAGTAAAACACTATAACTTTCTTTAATTATTTCCTTTGAACGTTTTTTTTTTCAAACGTTACAATTTTCAAGAAACAAATTCTATTTGATCATCACTCTTTGGCTCTATTTGGTATGTGAAAATTTCCAAGGAAAGGCAAATGCTTAGGAAAATTTTAAAGAAATGAAAATAAATGGAAAAAATTCAAAATCCTTACTTTATTTGGTGTCAAGGAAAATATAAAAAAAAAAATAAGAGCAATATTTTCTCATGTATGTTTAGTTTATGGAAAATGTTAAAGAAAGGAAGATATGATGAAACTCAACCAAAATTGTTTTCAATTTTTAAAAGCTATTACAAGAAAAAGAATTACAAAGGGAAATGAACCAATAAATAAGGTAGGACAAAAACTTTCAGTTTACTGTAAATATACATTTCTAGTCTTCACAATGAATGAAGAGCATAGGACATGTTGCTTTAATACAATTACCAAGGCATGCAAGTTTGACAAATTCATTATTTCTCATCTCATCCCGATTTTAACTAAAACAAACTGGAGCATATAATTTAACCTTTCACCATACCCCGCAATGCTGACCAAGCTCAAGAGAACAGTATGGAAAACCTGCTGCTGGTACTCTTGACATTAACGCGGTAAAATCATCAAAACCAGAGTCACAACCCATGTTGCTTGGTCTTGAGTATATCTAACTGTCTAAAATATTCTTCTCTACTTTTGCCTTCTTCCACTTGGTTACTATAATCTTGGTTTGGTAAACTGTCTGCTTCAGGAACAGCATCTAATGACGGGGAAACATTTTCCTGATATCCCATGTTTTGCTCATATTGTTGGTTATCATTATTAGCAACAAATCTGGGCTCCATGAGTATTCTTGCCTGAAATCAGAGACAGAATGAGACACAAAGAAGATGGCGACTTACACAGTTCTTTTGTTTGCAACAATTCACCTGCTACTTTACAATCTTCAGAAGCATCCACACAAGAATAATTACCTCATCTGTGATAGCCGTTAGGGAGCTCTAGCAGCCAAGTTGTCAAGTTTAGAGCCATGAAAGAACCACTGAAGGAGACACAGTCTCCACCTTTTAATTGCTTAGTTCTATCATTCTTATGAATGTACCTAGTTTGGAACAAGAAAACACGAATGAGGTAGATGATTTGATAAATCCGGACGAAGGGTGTAAACCAACAATACTAGATGGTAATTTTACCAAATGCATTCTTAATGCTTAATTTGCCAATTTTTATTGACTTTCTATGTTAATAAATGTGAATATTAGATAAAACAAAGTATTTTCTTTTCAAACTTCCCATCAACCACTAAATATCTATCCAACCACCATTAGGAGTTGAGTTTAATAATTCCTTTCAGACTATAAGACAGAAAACAAGGTTTGAGCAAAACAAAAAAAGGCCTAGAACTGGTAAACCTTGGAATGACTCATATCATTATTATGGAAGCTACTTCATATTCATAGCTTTTGATATTCAGTTGAAACATTGCATTGGTAACAAGATTTACCTTACCAGTACTCTCCAGCTGCCCTTTAATATACACAATCAAATCCACCTTCCCCCAGGAAACACTCTGGCTTGAAATTCCTTTTTGCAGCCACAATCTCCCAAAAACCTTCCCCCAAGAAGTTTGAGCTGCAATTTGGTCACCAGGCCCATCAAGGAGAGAAAAAAGATGTAAAGTTCTTAATAATCTATATACATTACAGAATATCTTGCAGAAATCAAATCAGCGGTAGAGGTATATGGAACATAGAGCATGACAGATGAAAAATGGCCAATAAACAACTGGATGTAAAATTTACAAGCAACAAAGATTCGATACCAAATGTCCTCGAGCCAACTAGTAGGCTCTGGAATGAGAGAGCTCCTTAACAAATGAATGCAAAGATTCTATTTATGACATATCCAGGCTACTAAATTAGAACATCGTACTTATAAATTCAAGAAGAAAAATTCAAAGATATAGGAACTAAACCAATTTGTACAGAGTGATTGAGACTCTGTTTAGCAACTTGTACAACTTGTAGATTCTGTTTACAGCTGCATTTTGCCGTCTCAAATCATTTTTAGATTAGTTTGCTTCTTAGAACCATGACAAAAAATAAATCTCTTACCTATAAACTATACAAATATATTGATGAAACAAAGGAAACATGTTTTCCACCAGCCTGCGTCTAGGGTCTAGACTATGGTGGTTAATTAGTGCTCCTTAAATGGTCCCAAAAGGCTTTTAATCTTCTTGATTGTAAACAGGATACATACTGCATTCATCTAAGTTGTCGTGCTAAGTGATTCTTTTGGCATTATGGTCGCTGACCGCACATCTTAAAAAGGTAAGTATACAATTTTCCTAAAATTCAGCTTGACAAACCATCTTGCTTTTTACACAATGCAACAAAAAGACACACAGCTGCCAACAAAAATAACTGAATTGTTTGCATTTCCAAAACCAAAACCAATTTCAACAGAACTAAATACTAGAAATCATGATAGAAATGAAAGAAACAGAGCTTAAATACTAGAAATATATATGTATTACCATGAAGAAGGATTTGGGAGACTGAACGAGACACTTGAGCTTGTGCTTCTTCTTCTCAAGCTCTGCTCGGGGATTCAATAAATCAATGTCGTTTAATTAGGAGAACCTAAACAATAACCCAGAATCAGATTATTATAGTGGTTAACAATAGGAAAGAAACATATGAACAAAAGCTTAAAAACGAAATAACGTTCACAAATCACTGAAATCAAACGAGAAGTGCAAATTTGACCAAAAAAAAAAACAAGAAGTGCAAAAGGAAAATATTAGGCTAGTGGAGATTACCATGGCTGCAGTGGAGAGGAGATGAGGCGCTAGAGTCTGGAAGCTGAGGAGCAGAACTTCCAGATGAGAGAAGGCTTTTGGCAATAGTCGAGCATCAATGAGAGAGATGAGATTGAGAGAGAGAACAAGACCCGACAAACAGAGAGGGAGAGACATGAAAAATTTTCCTCCGTTTTGCTACCCTTTTCCTCAGGCTTTCAAGAGGAAAATGGGGTAAAATTTTTACTCTAAGTTTTACCTATTATTTTCCTTATTTAAATTTTCCTCCACATTTTCCTTATTAACCAAACATCCTAAAATAAAATCCAAGATTTTGTTTTCTTTTCCTCAATATTTTTCTTAGTACGAAACTGAGCCTAAGGAAAATTTGAAAGAAATGAAAATAAAGGGAAGAAAATTAAAAATCCTTATCTTGTTTGGTGTCAAGGAAAATAGTAAAGAAAATGTTTTCTTATGTATGTTTGGTTCATGGAAAACATTGAGGAATGGAAAATATGAGGAAATCCAACCAAAAATGTTTTCAATATTTAAAAGCTATTACAAGAACAAGAAAAACAAATGGAAAACGAACTAATAAAGCTATTACGAAATCCAACCAAAGTTTTTTGATCAACAAAGACTACAAAGTCCTGAACTACCAATATTTCTTACAAGGAATCAACTAAAATTACCTATACCCTGTGCAACTCTAGTGTATATATTAGTTAACAATGCAGCCTAGAAACACCCTCAGCAATATTTACTCATTTATTTAAGTTCTGCATACAATAAAAGTTTTCTGTCGCTTAAGGCAATGGATTACCACCAAATATATTTGCCCAGTTCACATTCTACAGAAGACCATCCAATCCTTCGGTTCTCATTATTGAATACCACCATTTTGTTTTGCATTGAAATGGCTGGACAGCAACCAAGAAGGCAAGTCAGATATCAGATAGCAAAATGAGGATAAAAGCCAGTCACTAGGCTGCAAAATGAGGATAAAAAGCATCATAAGAAATATCAGAGTGCTTCTTTTTCATTTTTTTCAAAACTATCTATAATGCTAATAATAAGATTGGAGTAGGAAATCTACCAATAGAAAGATATCTATATTCACATTGAACCCAAGTGAGGCTACTGCCAGTATCAATTCTAAGCTCATAAAGCTAAGCCTAATCTGGTTCGCCTATTAAAAACTGCCCATAATAGTACCTTAGAGTTCACAGAAATAGGAATTTCATAGGAAACTCTTCGTTTCCTCAGCTGAAGTATTCCAAACAGCAACAAAGAAAACAAAATCAAAATAAACCCCCGAGGCAGAAGTAGGCAAGGACAGTGAGAAAATGAGGGGAAGATAACTTACAAGGAAACTTGAGCTCTGCTGAGAAGTCGCCCGTGCTCGTTTCTAAGCAAATTGCTTTCTCATCGGCGAGTGAGAGCTGAGATGAGAGAGAAGATGAGCCCGAGAGACAGAGGGGACACGAACGCGACAAATTTTCCAAAGTTTTTCTCCTGTTATCCTCATTCTTTTTTTAAGAAAAATGGGAGAAAATTTTTATTCTAAATTTTACCCATTACTTATTTTCCTAATTTTAACTTTTCCGTCATCTTTTCTCCATCAACTAATTTGGGCATTAAGCCTTTATTATTTGGCAATATTTTAAAATTCTGAACATCTTAGCATTAGATCACATATCATGAAATTTTTTTTAAAAAAAAAATTTAAAGCTTCATTAGGCACGATCCGTGCACTGAAATTTAATAGCTTAGATTACAAGATTAATTCATCAATCTCTTATAATGATTGTTGAGGCTTTGTGAATTACTTTAATTTTGCAGGTCAGCTTTATATAGGACGTGGAAGAGGTGACTCTGGATGGAAAGAGATACATTTAATTTTCCTTCAAGTTTCAGGGAATAGGAGGTTTCACCAAATCTCTCAGGACTTTCTTGTATTTTTTCTCAAAATTCATGTCCTGTTTGCCCAGTAATTTTAATTTTTATGCTATTTTGCAGGCCTAGGAGTATTTAATTACAATCCATTTCTCACCTGCAATACAAAAGCCAAATAAAAATTGGAAGAAATTGCACAAACTTGATTCAACCCACTGCTAACAGCAGAATTGGTTCAGCTTTTTTTGGCTATTTTCTGAATTTGAACTTAACTAGAAAATTTTCAGCTTTGCATGCTTTGAAATCTGAGGAATTCTGGAAAAAAAAAAAATCAGATACCAAGTATATACAAATTCCAGCAAAGATACCTCACCCATATCTGCAAGTCAAAATATTTAAATACCTCAAATTCTTCTTATAGTGTATATGCCAGCATTTCAACCATGAATTTAAGTGGCAGTGATTGTATCTAATCTATAGTGAGCAAATTGATAATAGAATTTGCTGCAAACCACCTTTATCCAAGTACTAAAAATCCAAAACCCAAGAAAGTAAGGCAGAGGAAAAATACATTTCCCTTGCTCTTAGCTTCAGGTGTATTAGTTGAGGTGATGGGCATTTCCATCAAACACTGCATAATCTCGTGCTCAGCGGGTCACTAGGATAATGATATTGCCAAATAGGCGAGAATCGAGATAGACTTCATTCCCAATGATCTTGGAATTACTTGCAAGGTTACTAGCCAAATCTATTGGTCGGTTCAGATGCTTTTGCAAGCTCTGGCTCTCTTGTTTGACAGATACTGGATTCTTCAACAAGCATGCGGTAAAAGCTAGAGAAAATTCCAAGGACCAGAAACTTGTCTGGCTTATAGGAATTTACTTTACAAAGTAAATCCTGAGACATATTTGTAATTATCAATGATGACCATACCATGGTCGACATTATCCATGCTGCAGAGATGATGGTTTTGCCTAGCGAACAGTATGTGTTCGATTGTCGGTCCTTGCAATGGCTTATGTTGTCTAAACATAAAATATTCGAGCTCAAACTCCATCTCTATATATATGTAGGATATCGGGGGGAAATTTATTCTGAAACATCATTGCAGAAGTGGAGATTTGGCTCCAATTCTGTCTGTAAGGTTCCTAGAACAGAGGAAAGTAGGGAAACTAGTCTCAAAATGCTAACAGCTGACATCAATGAATTGCATATTGGAAGTGGATATGTCAAAAGAAAATTGAACAAAGAAATGTAAAGATAAAAGTGTTAGCTATGCCCCATTAGATGCTGGGCGATTGACGCTTGGTACTTTAAGGTAAATCTTCATCAAATTTCTTCCATTCTCATACAGTAATTACAGACATATGTATCATATCGACGAACAAGGTCCAAGATCTGAATTCCCTTTCTGTTATGGAACTTTGTGATGTGTATCAGAAAAGAAGACCAATATGGATGAGTTGGTGTAAAAATCGATCTAAACATTCAATTATAACCTTGTAAAGAAAAAAAATAGTGTTTAAGTAAAAAGGTCTACAAAAAGCATACGCAAATGTCTTAAAACAAACTGAAATTGTGAGCAAAAAACCTCCATGGAAGAGTGGCCTCAGGCTCTGACACTTCAACCGAAGATACTCCCTTGCTGGGATCTGTAATAGAAATTAGAATTATTGGTCTTGGTTTGAAAAAAGAGTAAAATTAAAGTGTAATTAGTTTGCTAATCAATCCCAAAAAGAAATAAAGAAAACATAGTAGGCTCTAATTCGATTTTCATCTTTACCATTCCAGAAGCAAGCAACCGTGGTCCAAGAATTTGTCTCTGAGTCTCTTGATGCAAGTTTTTCCAAGGTATAGTTTCTTAAGGGAAGCCAAGTTGCCTGTAGACAACATCCATTCCAACAAATCACCATAGTCACAACTGTTGACATGTAAGTTTGTCAAGGTTTTGATGTTTTGGACTATTTTCTTTATATCCTCAGTTCCCACCTTTTCGCAACGGCTCAAGTCCAAAGACACCAACCGAGGACAACTCTTTCCTATCGCGGCCAGCCCTTTGCCATTTATGCATGAATCTGAAAGTGTTAATTCCTTTAGATCCGATTCAGGGAGTTTTGAATTACGTGCCGCAAATATCTTCGCTTTCCTATATCCTCTTAATAACAAGGTCCTAATGAACTTGCACTTCTTCAAAATGACATGAATGTCTATGCTAGCAAAGCTCAAATCGACAAACCTTAACTTAGGGAACACAGATGTGAACCCTACGAGGGTCGCATAATTAATTCGGGAACAATCAGCCAAATAAAGATTTCGGGCTCCAGAATTTCTTGGCCGCAAATTGTCATTGATCTCCTGTTCACCTATGGCTGTGTTGTTCAGCATGATATCGACCAGAAAAGGACATCTTCTTGTTAATCTGAACAATGTTGAGTTTGTCACCTGGCATTGGCTGACTTCAACACGAGTGAGATTGCATACATTTCCTCCATTTAAAAGAAGTTCCATATCCGCATCTACTATACTGGCTTTTATAATACGTATAGAATTGAGACGACAATTAGATAAAACCTCAAGTAATCCTGCAACGGTAAATTCGTTGCAATGCGAGAGCCAAAGTTCCTTGAGACGAAGCTTTGCCTTTGCAATTTCCCTAAGAATGTTGTCAGAAATATTCATAGCGTAAAACCTGAGGAAAGTTAATGATTTGGCATAGCTAATTGAATTTTCAATAGTGAATGGTGTCGAAGAAGAGTCGTTAATCTTAATATAACCAATGGAAAGAGTTTCCAAGTTCGGAAGCTTCCGAAGTAGAAGACCAATGCCATGTTCTGTCACGGTTGCAGCCTGCCAACAGAATATAATAACAGCTTTCAGGCAAACACAATTGAGTGACAAAGCATCAAGAGATTTATCAGTAATACCATGTTTCCCATAGATTCTAATCCTTTCTAAAAGATTAACCTTGGATGCCAAAAATTCAACCCCTTTATCAGTAACATACACTCGTGGAGAGTGATAATTACCAAAACTGAGTTTCTCCAAATTCGGAAACGAATCGGCAACCACAGCTAGATCATTGTTACCGAAACGACCTACATCGTTGCAATTCAAAGCCTTCAAATTCTTCTTCATATTGGGATTTGAACCCAATTTCCTTAGACTGGCAGTACTGAATGGTGCTTTAATATCAAGAGTTTCAATACTTAGATTGGAGCCTGCAATTACCCGAATGGCTTGATCTATATTGCCCGTAAAGTCGGTCAGATCAATCTTTTTGAGCTGTTTAAATCGCTTAACATGTTTAGAGAGCATGCGGATTTTGGGATGAGTAACTTTCAAGTCTTCATTGACCAGATCAGAGTTCGTCAAGAAATTCTTACAGGCAACAGATGTTGTTTGCATGTCAGCCTGCTTAAGATGATTGAATACCGATTGCCAGCAATCTGCTAGCAAAATTTCTTCAGCCGCCTCTTCCTTCAAGGACTTCGACATCTTGATGAGTTCTGACCTAACTTACATAGGAGGGTAAAATATATACATTTTCTTTAGCTGCTTATATTTTTAGTTTCAATTAAACCTATGTACCAAAGGGCTCATATTCGGCACAAAACCCTTTGCAATACTCTTATCTAAATGTTGGTAGATGGGGCATTATAGACAAATTGAATTGAGTAAACCCTAGAATTTTATTTGATTATTTCCTTTGATTCTTTTTTTTTTTCAAAGACAAACACGTTATTACATGTTACAACTATTTGAGATTAAAATTTATAATTTTCTCACTGAAAAAAGTTAAAAAGAATTGAATGAAATATATCAAAATGGATTATTAAAGGACCAAGTGTACAATTTAACCCTAGAACTATCCCAAAAAAAGGTTAATTTAACCTACAAACTTTTATTTAGGACAATTTGCTAATAGACTTTGATTTTTGGACAATTTGACTCAGGGCTAATTGAACTTGATCACGTGATTAATCACTTTATAAGGTCGTTGCATTGATGCTACCGTGACATCGATGCGGTATTGATGCAGGACTGGTGTGGTATTGACATGAAGCTGATGTGGTCGAATTCTAACAATTCGGGTCAAATTGTTCAAAAATCAAAATTCAAGATTCAAATTATACCAAATAAAAATTTAAAGGTTCAAATTGTCCTTTTTAGAATAGTTCATTGGCCAATTGTAAGTAGGCTAAGCTATATTGTTAATTACTTCACTATTGGCCATGGAAAATTTTTTGACTCCACAATCACTATTACAGAGATGACAACCATATTTATGTTGTTGTTCATAATCAATCTTCTAAATCCACTTATTTATATTTATAATTTATTTATAATTTATTTATAATATATATAAAAGTACGAATGGTGTAAAACTTTTGAATCGCCTAAAATATCCTTTATTTTCTAAATATTTTAAAATTGCCATTGATATTGTTTATTTAAATTGAAACTCTTTATTTATCATTTACTAAATGTTTTTTATATATTTATTAAATGATATTAGTAATTGACTAATTTTATTTTCATCATAATTAAATTACTACTATATTATATTGAAGATAAAATACCTTTTTTTAAAATATTTCAAAATTGCCATTGATATTGTTTATTTAAATTAAAATTCTTTATTTATCTTTTACTAAATATTTTTTATATATTTATTAAATGATGTTAGTAATTAACTCATTTTATTTTCATCATAATTAAATTACTACTATATTATATTGAAGAAAATAGTTTAATTATTATTCAATTTTATGTAGTTTAATTTAAAGTTTACTAATCTATGGTTTAATTATTATTCACTTTAATGTAGTTTATTTTTCTAAACTTATTATTATTTTTTCATTTTTTTGTTATTATTAATAACACATTGTATCACGTGCAACTCACTATATGAAAGTACAAATGATGCAAAACTTTTAAATCACATAAAATATTCTTTTTTTAAAATATTTTAGAATTACCAATATTGTTAATTTAAATTGAAACTCTTTATTTATTTTTTACTAAATATTTCTTTATGTATTTATTAAATGATGTTAGTAATTAACTAATTTTATTTTCATCATAATTAAATTACTACTATATTATATTGAAGAAAATAGTTTAATTATTACTTAATTTTATGTACTTTAAGTTGAAGTTTATTAATTTATAGTTTGATTATTATTCATTTTAACGTACTTTATTTTTTAAAATTTATTTTTTATTTTTTGTTATTATTAATAACATATTGTATCACGTGCAACACACGTGACAGTGAGTGGCTAGTGGAGTTTAAAATGTATAAATAGGTTAACGGTTAGTTAAATAATAATTAACTAATATTAGGTTATTTTTTTATTTTGGGTTTTTTCTTACTTTTTTCTAGTTATTTATTTAAGGAAAATGTTGGGCTTTTTCTTGGTGTTGGATTGAGAATTTTGACCACATCTTTAGGGCCAGCCCAGAAGTTAAAAGGATCTTGTAAATTTGAACTAAATCCCTCAGAGGCCCAGCCCATTTCAAAAATAAATAAAGCCCTAATTTTCCTTTGCATTCTGTTATGAATCAATTCTCTTCCCTTCTTAAAAATTCCCAATTTCAAACTCCAAAAATCCCCCCGCTCTCAAAATACTAATTTAACTCCAGACAGGCAGTCACGTGCTTATCAAATCCAGTTCTTCAAAGAAGAAGAGAGACTAAAACAAGTCACGTGCGTTAAAATGGCGGCCTCATCGCCCGCCGCACCTAAAAGCTCCACCGAAACAATCACCACCACGACGATGGCAACTGCAAGGGTTACAACTGCGGCGGCGACGCCTACTCCTCCTCCGCCGTTGTTTCAGCGTATGGACACACCGCCTAAGACACAGCGTGGGCTTAATAAGCCCAAGTGCATTCAGTGCGGCAATGTTGCCCGTTCAAGGTAAAGAGTTTCTCTCTTTGTCTCTGTTTTTCCTTTTAACTCTCTGGGTTTTTTGAATTTTTTGAATTTGATGTGTAGTTACGAGAATTTTTTTTTTATTTTTTTTCTCTTTTTTGCTAGCAATTGGTACTTTAGGTTATTCGCTCAGCTAATTGGAAGTTAGTTTTTGTCAAAAGAACAAATAATTTCCGATAAAACAGCAGGATAGTTTGAGTTACTTCAAATTCTCGACTCCAGAAGTGTGTAGACCTATTAAATTTGTGTGAGGATTTACTTAAACTTCAATGCAAGTGGCAGAGGTTGAAAGGGTTTCTCATCAAATCATTCTCGTTGCTTCTGTTACATGTACAGGTGCCCGTTTAGTTCGTGCAAGAGTTGTTGCTCAAAAGCTCAAAATGCATGCAGGATTCACGGTATGCTAGCTTTAACTTATGCATCAAGAATATTTCAAGCACGAGTTTAGTTTGTTAACAGAATGATATCCGGTTTTGCGGTTACTTAACACAAAGAAGTAGGAAATCTAGGGTTACCAGGGGATAGAAAGTAAAAGATCATGGTGAACATAGTTGAATGGAATTTTTCTTAAGGCAGATTTACAAGACGTAGGATTCTTCTTGGTACCTATCCTTCTTGATTCACTTTCTTTTGGGCACTTTGCAAGTGTAGATGGTTAAAGGATGTAGAAATTATATATATTCTAGTTTTATGGCTCTCTCACTACCATATTTTTTTCAGCCACTTCACTACCATTAGTTGCTCACTCCAGAAGATTAAACCTTTTAATTTTGTTGGAATTGTCATTAATTCTATTGAAAGGCTAGCAATGATATCTTTATGTCGCCGTCATAGATTTAAGTTTTGTTTGTCTCTGGAAAGGGCTCTGCTCGATTAAGATGTTGGCTTAAGGGGTTATTAAAGATGAAATGGGAGAATTTTCAGGTAGGAACTTTTAACTTATTAAGTAAATTTGAAACTGCAAATATCATTAAATTGTAGATTGTTTTAAACATTGAGATAATTTGTGTCCTTATACCCTCAGAAAATCTAAAACAACTTATCACATCTAAAACTAGAGCGCTTGCAGGGGTGCTTGGGTAATCCAATCCTTTACAAATTTTGGAGAACAAATTCTTTTTCTTTTGAAAGATGTGGGAAGCTTGGTTAGATTTCATCAACAAGAGGTTATTGAGTAGTTCGAAGAACTCATTCGGTTAATACTTGTTATGCCTTTCATTCCAATGCAATTATTAGTTGACCATCGACTTCTTTCTTGGTGATGTGTTTGCTTTATGGTTGTTAAACTGTTTACCTGACAGTAGTGCAAACCAAAGGAGGTATGGACAGTCAGAGATTTACTATTCTCCTTGGTTGGGGGACGGGGTGGGGAAAGAAAAAAATGTTCATAATTTTTTAGAGTAGGTATGCATTGCTAGAGAATGAAGCATTGAACAACCACTCACTTCCTGATTTCTATTGTAATTCCAGTTTTAAAGTCTACTTCAGCCTTTCCAGAGAAGACACCAACTGCAAGCGCTCCTTCATCAGATCAGAAGTCAACTCAGAGTTCTTCGCAATCGTAAGTTGCAGAAATTAGCTACTCAAATACCTGTCTAGCTTTCTTATCCAGGCATAGAGATTAGGTATGACTTGACTTTGTGTAGCTGTTGCCTGTCAAAATGAAAGAATGAGAAGCAAATTTTTGTCTGGCAACTTACATGTGGCTATGCAATATTGGTCAAAATGGGCACCTGATAACATACATCTAATCTGACATTTTATATGTTGCTATTCTTTCATCACCAATACTGTTTCTAGAATTCTTAATTAGCGTAAGTTCCCAAAGCCCACTCATAACTGATGATTTAAAGCCTCTTAGAAATTTAATTGACTGTACAATTTTCTTTTGTTTATTAGATCCTTTACATTTTTCTTTTCCTCTCCATAATCGACTTGTTTTCCTAATTTCTTAATGGTCTTCCTACCATTTTGTTTCACTTTTTGAGTTGCTGACTCGTTAAATTGGTTATCTGCATGAGTTTGTCAGCCCTATCTTTCTGAGCTTCAAAGTGATTTTTACTTTTGTCATCTGACATGTGGATTTTGTTTTCCTTTTGAATTTCACTCAGGACTTCATTAAGGGTTCCCTCAGTTCGGCAACTTTCCAATGCTTTTGCACAATTTGATAATCTTCAGGTCCGCTCGAAGAAACACCTGACCAGAAAGGTATAGTATTATAACCCGATACTCTCGATCAAGTTTGTTATGTTACTCTTTGAGCCGTAACCTTTCTAATGTGGTGAGCTATTTCAGGATGCCGTAGCCTTAAATGAATGGAGGTTTTCCAAGTTGAAGGAATTCAAGGACAGAAATATTGAAGTTGAAAATGAAGCTTTTGAGCGGTACATGCAGAATATTAGTTTACTTGAGGAAGTTTTTTCTCTAAAATCTATGCATGATGAGTCCACTGAAGACGAAGGGTCTAAGCCTAACCCCACTACGGAGGAAGATGAGACTGGGATGATGACTTCAGGTCTGAAGTGGATACTAAGATCTAACCCAGTTAGAACCGATAACTCTAGAAAGAGGATTCAACAAATTGTTGATCAGGGAATTGAAAAGCTTCAGAAGACTGATGCAGATGATGTTTCTAATGACCCAGATAACCAAAGTAATCTTGATAGTGGATTGAACAAAGTAAAATCGTTGTGGGTTGAGAGATCTTCGATTATAAGTGATATTGTTGACAAGTTGAACAAAGCTCGAAATGAAGAAGATTTAAAATCTTGTTTGGAGATGAAAGCACGGCTTTATAACCAAATCAAAGTGTCTACTCAGACAGAAATTACAGATCCTGAGGCATTGAACAAGCAAAGCCCGGAGAATGACATTCCCAGAAAAGTAGCAGATAATCCCCTGACAAAATTGTTTACACCAGTTGAAATTGATCAAGAAGCTCTCAATAAAGTTGATGAACATTTCTCCTCCCTAGAGCAGATAGAAGATTTATAACCGTAAGCAGGATCATTATTAACTCAGAACGGACTAGACTTTAGGTTAACCTGTTGAGCTGTGATTGCTGGTGATGGTTTGAATTTTCTCCTTTTATCCCCCTTTTTGGCTGAGCAACAGTGGCTTTAATTTATTGTTGTAATTTATAGCCCCCTCATATCCTCTTAGAAGCTTAGTGGAGAAAATTAGTGTTTGTTGATATTGCACTTCATCTAGCGTGATGAATGTAACATAGAAATTTACTACCTCCATTTTTGATTGTGCATTTTTGTGCTATTCCCATTGTTATACCCGGTTATTGATGCTAGATTATACTTTGCTGTTTTTTCTGGTTAAAATAGATTATACTTTAGCTTAGTTAGAACTAAAGAAAAGAATTCATTAAACTTTGCTTAAAATTGTCGTTGCACCTTTTCAACGTGCAGAGACTAAAGTTGGGAATTGGAATCAAGGGATATCTTCAATTATCTTTTATTTTTGAAGAATGCCTTAGTAAACCCGAGAGCAGCTGCCCTTAACAGGTAAGGTGAGGATATGGTTAATTTGCAAGGCAATATTTTCAAAAGGCAAGGAGTAAAGAATGTTGGCACACGAGCAAGTAGAAAATGAGGTGCTGTTGCTATAGAAGAGTGTAGCCTATTCAACTCCATTTACTGATCAGTATGAGCGATGTCTGTAGGACAAAGATTACACTCATTTTAAGATGAAAACAATAGAGAACAGAGGGGTCTCTGTAAATCATACTCTGGACAAAACTATTGAATTCGTGATAGAAAGTCCATCCAAGACTCTTAACAACAAATCTGTTCTTCCGCTCAAAAAGTTTTCAATACAAAAAGAAACAACAAAAACTGGATACAAAACCTTTTCACCACATTCCACCCTTAGTCATACGGAATTTGGATGTAGGCTGCATCGCAAACAAAAGGAATGTCAGCATACATACCGGCAAGAGCACACCGTATGCACTCTAAAACAGTAAAAAGGTAAGCAAATGCCACAGCTGTCCAAAAGTGCATCCCCAGCTTTCCCCAGTAAATGGCAAGCGGCATCCAGCGGCTCACTGTCCCAATCACCTGTAGGGCAATTTCCAATAGCATTCCCATCACCACATGAAATCTGAAAAAATGTGGCCATTCCTTTCTCCTTACCACTCCAAGATATGCAACAAAGAAATATGCCATCAAGAACCAGCTTGGCAAGCTCCCGATGGCCCCAAGGAATGGGTACGTCCAAAACTCAAAATCTTCCAAGAAGGGGTGTAAATGATATGCAGTCTCTGCATACATCCATGTTTCGTGAAGAGGCATTAAATATGGGAGACATGCTAAACTCCTCCACCACCATCTAGGCTTCTTAGTCATTGGAGGGTAGCGGAAACTGGATGGGACATCTTTTGATGCCCGAGGCACTAAAGCAGATCTCCTATGCATAGGAAACGAGGGTATAACATGAGACAAACTGCCAAAGTCCCCACTCAATAGTGGGGTTGATGCAGCAGAAAGGTGCAAAGGAGGCAAACCTACAAAATGGATGATCATAATTTAGAGAAATAAGAAAAAAAAAAGTTGAGGCAATCCTGAAAAATGCACAAAAACCAAAATGAGCATATAAATGCTGAGGCTTGTAGGAAAATATAGTTTGGTATTTTCATAAGCCTGATTCAGAACATTCTACTATGTAGCATTCGCATGCCAAATAATGCATTTTAAAAGGAAAGAGGCATGACCATATACCTTTAACTAGAAAAGATTTGGAATCATGATCTTGCCTCCAAGAACTCCTGATACTTAGCAATGCATCCGCCGTAGGCCGATGAGGAATTGATGCAAAAACAGAGCTGCATGGCATGGGCTTAGATAACCTTGAACTCATAGAAAAACAACCAGCGGGCATCGTGCATCCATGCAGAATCATAGCCAGCTACCTTTAGAAATAATGTAGGGACTTGATTAATGATCAATATACAGGAAAACAAAACAGCAATTTATTATATAAATTAAGCAAATACATACATTGCAACATCTATATTTCTCTCATCAACGTATCTCCATTACAAATATACATTTCAAGAGCCCACTAGTTTAGCTGATGACTTTAAAACCATGAATGCACAAAAAACAGGCCTTGGCATTAGAATGTCACTACAAATCATGTCATATTTTCTTTCTATGACTTCAATGGCAGAAGCTAATTGGTGAAAAATTGAATCAAAAACCATCCGAAATAAAAACAACTATAGTTCTCTCTCTCTCTCTCTCTCTCTCTCGGTTATTTTGGTAGGCAAGGGAAAAAGGTTATTCCTTTTGGTACATATAACTTTGGGCTTCGAATGGGAAGGTAACCAGCTGTCAGCCTGTCACCTCGCCCATCTCAAGATTCGAAGCTGAGACCTTTAAGACAGAGATTCAAGTTTTAACAGGCAACAACACTTCTAGTACATGGTAAAGACCATATCTTTGCCATTATAACATCATTATCTGATGATTTTATAAATACCCAAACTATCAAAGAAACATGTTGTTTCGAGGAATTATCATAATCCCCTAAATATCACTAAGCATTTGCGGACAGTGAGACTTTGTTTCCTTTCGTTTTTTACTTTTATCAGAAGCCAAGATCGCAGTGTTTGATTTTACTGAACAAGCAGTTAAAATGAAAAGAATTGCATAAAATAAATCATGGGCATTTTGTTTTACCGGCCGATTTCCAGCAGCAAGTCAAAAACTCAACGACGGAAGAGCGCCGGTGAGTTCCACCGTGCCACGGTGAGGCTTCTTCTTATGGGAATGTCCGGCGGCCGAGACGCTGTCGTTTCAGAGGGATAAAATAGGGAGGAGAAAATGGAAAGAATTTCGAGAAAATTCGGGTATTAGAGGGTTTAGCAGCTTTTGCTGCCGCTTTGGGATGTAGAGGAGAAAGACGTTATCTTTGAGGGATTTATGACAATTACATCCTCAATCTGGAGATTAATTTATATATGGCCCCAAGATCTTCTAAAATAACAATGTTGCCCCATATTTGTGGAGGTTCTGCAAATTCATCCTTTAAGTTTTAACCCTTATTCTTCCTTGTAAGATTTTAAAATGAGTAAAGTTCCTGATATACATAACATGAGATTAGAAATGTCAATAGGTCGGGTTAACCATGGCTCGCACCCGTTATCGGTCTGCCTTGGACATGGATATGAAATGAATAATGAATTATATGAATCGATTATGCCATATCAATTCAATTTTATTTAAATTTTGACATGTTCAAAATTATAAGAATTATGTGTTCTTATAACAATTTATCATAACATAATTTTTTTGAAGATGTAAATTGGAATCAATCGTATTTACTTTAAACCTTCATTTTAGATATGGAAATTCTTCCACGACCTAATACTTTTAGATATATCAATCAAATACAATCAGCGACAGATCTTAACATGTAATATTGGAGAGGTCAAGTTAAATAAAATTATTTTGGGGAGTCAATTTGCAGTTTTTAATATAAATATGGACAAATATATGTTGATAATAAGGGGAATTTCAAACTTTTGGGGGGGACCTTGCCCCCACCCACCTCCAACTAATGTCTTCTAGGATCCGCCAACGAATCCAACTCGGTTCATAAGTATTACGACGAACAACATTGTAATGGAAAATAAAAGCCTATATGTATAGAGAATCGAATCCAAATCCCAAATATTCAACTCCAGTCACCGAAACTTTATCTTGTTCATATATAGTGCTCACTCAAGAGTCAAGAGACAGCGTCGAGTGATTCACAATGGCCAAGCACCAGAAGTATCAAAGCCAATTAGATAGCATTAACAAAGGGGTGTGGCACAATTATTGCTTGAAAAGTCTTAGCTTTCCACATTTATTCTCACTTAATTACTAGTATTTTTCAACAGTACACACAGTTCTCTCCGCCTCTGGCTTAGGAGGAACTAGCTTTGCTGGTTCTTCTGATATTTAGCCGCCAATTAGATGGGGAGTGAACCTGACTCGGTCGCTGTCATATTTACATTTACCAGTATACCTAGAGGGGCAATCTTGGAGGACGGATGGTGGGTTGACCGTGTCCCTTTCAAAGCATAAATGAATCTCCCTCAGTTGGAGCATCCCTTTCAATTGGTTACACCCAATTTCAGGATATACTCCAAACTTGTCCTTGAGAGCCTCTATTATCTCCTTTGCTTGATATGGAGCAAATCTAGGTATGATGTTGGTACCTGATTGGAGGAGGAAAACAAATATTATAAATATTTATCTATAACTTTGATCATATACACGCTGATCAATTGAACTAAATGCTCGGATATGCTATTATTATATATATGTGACATACTATTATTATGTACTTGAAGTTGTCAGGATTTGAACTCCGATAATCAAAACTAAGAGTTTGAAATTCTACTCATAAGTCACGCAATTGTCGAAAAAAAAAAAACATCTGTAGCGAAAGAAGTAAATTTAGTGCTATTAAATTGTGCATAGACTTTACCATTTAGTGGATTACTGTATATGGTGCCAAGAAATAAGCCGGATCTGAAGTACATATAAGGATTGTCAGGATAATCAGAACACATTCCATGGAGTTTCCATTCATATTTCCAGAAATTCTCATTTGCTTGCCGATTTTCGTAGTCCCTAAAGTTTGGCCAAAGTTTTATTAAGTAGTCTCTGATGGAGTCCAATTTCCCCTACAGAATTTGAATGAACAAATGAATTTAGTTCAAAATGTTCCCATAATGCTCGAGTCTGGCCGCTACTTTTCTTCTTCCCCAAGAATATAGCTTTCTAATGTACCGTAAGAAAATGGGACGAAAACATCAAAATCAAAACAGTTTTAACTTACCACAATTTGATCTGGATACACAGGATCGACATCGGTGCATCTATTAGTGTCTGGATTGTAGGGAGGCACTCGTTGGCCATTAGCATAATGTGGCCATAAACCATGGATGTAGAAATCATTGAGAACGTTTGGTTTACATTCATAACCATCTGGATCATTACAGACAGAAGGTGGCCAATGTAGGCCGAACTTGTAGAAGGCAAAATCAGCCTGGCCAGAAACTAGCAAGCTCACTGTGGCTAGCACAGCAGCAATCAGTAGTAAACGCTTATTCATTTTCGCAGCCAATGAGAAGATCATGCTAATTAAAATCTTACGTTTTGTTCCAATATTTGCAAGGCTTTTTATAACGGATTTTGAATCATTGTCCAGCAGAATATTGATAGATAAAATCAGTGCCAAAAACTCACCAGCAACCTGTAAAAACCTGTTTAGCTGCACTAATTGAAGCCTTCACCAATGGGGTTACCGCACTAGCATTGGTGGTTTCCAGGTAGTAGCCTTGTTGATCCTCCATTACATGTCAACTTGCCAAGGTTGTGTGTGTTATTTTGTATAAACACTTTCTAAGGTTTCAATTTCTATTTTTGGAGAATTGTTTTCATTTATATATTATACTTTCAGCAAATACAAGGAGTGACGATGTCTGATCATCAAAATCTTCTTATAGATATAATATTGATAAATGATTATAATATAAGCCCTCTTTTCGACTTCTAATTAATCAAAATCTAATATGACTAGTTATCGGTTTATAAAGAAAAGAAAAACACTCTTAGGCATATTTCATTTTTTATTTGGATGGATTCTTGAATTTCATTTATAAAATTTCAGATATTTGATACTTCAAAGATTTGCCAACATCCAGGATACAAAATTTGAGAACGACAGATTAAAAACATCCATGATTCAATCATACCTCAGCAAGCAATATTAACCTCCAAAACCACGTAAACCACCAAGCATTGGCAAAAGAATTACTCAACTTCCTAGTCCACGAGCTCTCTGCAAATATATTGACTGAAAGGAATCACCACTACCCATTTTCCCAAATAAGCTTGTCTTCCTCTATGACAAGAGAGAAAATATCATACTCACGTACCAAGTTGAGCAACTCACTCAATGAACTATTGATATCCCATTCAAATTGCTATTTTCTGTATTGAAAGCCCACCTTTTTCCAGCTTTCCATGGCGATAGAAATCACGAAAAGTTTTCCATATTTCATCAGAAAGAAGTGACCATGGACTCTCATGAAAAAAATTTTAGATAAAAGCCTGTCAACCAACCCATAGGTACCCTCTCCAACCTGATCGATTTTTTGAGGAAAAAAAATGACTGTTCTAAACGATGGTGACTTGTACAGATTAAGATTTGCCCTACGTTTCCTATCACCATCGGATTCTTTCTGATTATTGATGATTTAGCAACAACAACCATAAACTTGTGAAAGAAGAATAAAAAAAAAAACCAATACAATATCTTTGAACATGGTGACTTGTACAGACAAAGTTTAATGATGAAGCTGAAATTTGAAGACTCTTTAAACAGACATTAGAAATTAGGTTACATTGGATTGGCAGCTCATAATTGACTAATAGTCAAGAGAAATCCTCTGCTTCTCCTATGAAACTTCTACAAATTTGTTCTTAAACGGAACTCGCACAAACCCCCAAGTCACAAATCTATGGAATAGAAACCAATAGCCCACAAGAAGCACACGGTGCAAGAATCACGTTGAAGAGTTATTTGCTTGAGAGATTGCTAAGAAGCCCGTATATAATAAGAAAGAAATTATTACATAGGTCGGACTTACTAGTTACTACATCAACAGTGGTCTCAACGACCAAGATTGTGTCAATTACTAAAACCTTACTCGGCCCAATAATATGGATTACTCTGTAAATAAATAAATATTTTTTAAAATTTGAGGCTAAACTCATGCCTAAAAATTTATGAGTTAATTTGAGTTAGCACAATTCTAATGGTTAGGACTACTGTTGACATGGTACGCCAAATCTATTCAATAATTTCTCATAGATAACATCCATTCCAAAAGCTCACCATGCGAGTTTTCTTTTCTTATGTAAATTTATTTGTTGGATATATTAGATGCCTATTTTCCATAATGTTTGCATCTTTCTAATTTCTCGGTCCCCGCAACAAAAACTTGTTTCCTTTCTTTCAAATTTTCCATGTGTGTATGTAATGTGTTGAATTGTTTTTTCTATATAAATCTCCTGATATTCGATAACTACATTAGATGTCGATTAATTCGGAGCCAAACCGCACTGTAAAGGTAAAATTCAAACAAGAATTAAGGAAACAAATTACTCAAACACACTTGCAAACTGTACACATAACTAGTAAATAGAATATTACATAGTGCCACGCCTAGAGAAGTAATTGTTAAAGCCATGTAGCTTTAACGGTGTGGCAAAATTTTAGACACAGCTTGGATCGAATTCCAACCTCAAACACTCGACTGAAACTTGAACTCTCCTACGAGTGGATACTGGATAGCAACCATTATTATATTATAATAATAATTATTAAACTAATTACACCTTTGGGTTGCTTTTTATTTATACATATATTATTCTTACACCACCACATTAGATAGATCAAACGACTTGTTTAATTATATGTCTTAATAGAATGAGGGAGTGGCTGGAAAGGTTATTTTGTCACCCCAGGTTGAGCATTGACCGGCGAATCGAGTAGGGCAACTTCGAACGCGGAAAGGTGGCTGTGTCCTATCGAAACAGAATCGGACTTCCCACAGCTGAACATCTCTTCCTTTCTTGTTACATGCAATTTGAGGAAATGCTCTCAACTCTCTGTACACATTTTCTAGTATCGTGCCCGTTGTAGTTTGAGTTCCAGGTTCAATTCCAATAACTGCTCCAAATTAGAGAGAAGCATAGATAAATGCTTTGCTTTCATTTAATTTTGCCCCTCAATAAGTGGCACAGAGTTTAGCCAATACGCAATGAATAAAAAATCGGACCGTTTTTTGAACTCGTTTAATTAACAGGTTTATGGTTCAATCAGTTCAATCGGTTCAACCAACTGATTCAAATGAAATGACTTATTTAACAGCTTTAACTTTCTCCTCCTTCCTCTTCTTCTTCAGTTATTTATTTAATAAGGAACCCCAAAAGCCGAAACATAATAGTAAGTAATCAACCAAACAGAGACAAACGACGTAATCAACGAACAAAAGCAAACACGACGAGACAACAATTGAAAGTTGAAAATCAAACAACTTGTTCTTTTTTTTTTTTCAATATTAATGTATAGCCCTAATAGTTGAATTGATTAGGTATAGTTAGGCATAGTTACCTTGTATAGCCCTTTGCTACCTGGATAAATACCTTATGTCTTGTACAGAAATAAATACACCAATTCTTTCTTTCATCTTCTCTTTCTCTCTTAAGCTTCCTAACATGGTATCAGAGCTTAGGTCCGTTTTTGTTGTCCTCTTTCCGGTTATCTACGTGTAGGCCCGTTTGTTTCCGTTGTTTCTCCCGGACTACACGTGATGGGGAGTGTTAAAGTGGGAAAATCTCACATTGGTTATATTTGACAGGCCTAAGACCCTTATATTCAAGTTGGGCCTCTCCACCTATAGCCAATTGGTTTGAGGGGGGATATTAATGTATAGCCCTAATAGTTGACTTGATTAGGTATAGTTAGGCATAGTTACCTTGTCTTTGATTAGGCATAGTTAGGCATAGTTACCTTGTCTTTGATTAAATATTGACTTGACCTTGTCTTTGATTAGGTATAGTTAGGCATAGTTACCTTGTATAGCCCTTTGCTACCTGTATAAATGTCCTATGTCTTTCTCTCATCTTCTCTTTCTCTCTTAAGCTTTCTAACGTTCAATTTAATTTGGAAAGATAATTTAATGATAGGTCAGGAGAACAATAATAAATTTCCAAACAAAGAACAATAATAAAAAAATTGGAGGTTTTATCGTAGAATCAGAGGAAAAAATTGAAAAACAGAGGTGCTTCTGAATGGAAACAAAGGGAGAGGGGGGCTGTCTAGACTCTGGAAGCCGAGATGAGATGTGAGTGGAAGAAAGATGTGCGTAGTTGGGAGATGAGAAAGTGTGAGCTTTTGTGTTTTGGGCTTTGCCCTTTGGGAATTGGGTGGGTTAATGAATTAAAAACAAAAAGCCCACCAGAAAATTTCAAAGTTTCACCTCATCTGATCTTTCCAGTTTAACTGTTCACGATTTAAAGCAGTTTAAAAATGGTTCGAAGAAAATGTGATTTTATTACCCCTAAAAAAAACCGGATTGATGGTTGATTTTTAGTTTAATCGATTGAACCGACTGATCATTTTTATTCATTACCAATAAATTTTAGAAATGAAAATTCAATTTACAAGACAAAACCTTAAATTTCAGGACATTTATGATAGAATCTTTTTTATTTAAAACTGGGATTACTTGCGTCATGTAAGGAAGGACAAAATAGAGAGACAAAAATGAAGGGTCAATTAACAGGATAACTCTTATAATTACCTTTTAATGGATCAAAATTGGCGGCAAGAGTTAAGGCAGCAATAAAATACTCTTTGGGCCTGTCAGGATAATCGGAACACATTCCATGCGCTTCCCATTCATGTTGCCAAAACACTAAGTTGGGTTTGTTCAAAATTAGATTTGGCCAATTTGCTGCTAATTGCCTTTCAATGGGCTGTAACAGAGGCTACAAGCTCAAACAAACAAATGAATAGTTGGTTAAAATGATTAAAAGTAAAAATATATTGTAACAATAAATCAATAATAAATTCCAATTCATTTGAGACTTTAACCTGCGAATTTCAAAGGGGGAAAAAATAGCAGAAGGATCAACCAGATGATGAAGTCTTGTGAAAGAATTTGCTTACCATAAGTTGATCATTGCGTGTAGGAGTGATATTGGTGCAAGTTGGGTCTTTCCTATAGGGAGGAACCGGGTCGTCATAAGAAAATTGAGGCCATAAACCATGGATGGTGAAATAGTTGGGGTAGGGTGTCTCACAGGAACCGGCTCTAATATTACAAGAAGAAGTTGGCCATTGGAGACTCAGCTTGTAGAATTCAAAGTCTTCAGATGTAGCTGAAACTAGCAAGGTGGCTAACACAGAAGCTGCTAACAAGTACTGCTTCTGCATATTGTCTGCAAACAGATTACAGATATGCAAGATGAAGATGCCGTGAGTAACTCTGCATGCAATGGGTTTTTATAGCAACTTCGATCTTTTTGCAGGCTAGGGAAATAATATTAATATAAATATGTCAAAATCATGGGATTCCTATCAAATTAAAAGAGGATATGTATTTGATAAATTCATTTAAAGAAGACAATAGAGATGAGTATAGACCTACTTAAAGGTTGGGTTATTAGTCTAAACCTGA
This sequence comes from Microcos paniculata, assembly GCA_030664755.1. Lineage (NCBI taxonomy): Eukaryota > Viridiplantae > Streptophyta > Magnoliopsida > Malvales > Malvaceae > Microcos > Microcos paniculata. Next base: position 41,569,313 of record CP131458.1, on the reverse strand, counting down.
AGGTCCATCTAAAAAATGAGAGGGTTTAAACAAAAATATTAAGCTTGTTTCCAAATCTTGGACAAATGAAAAAGTCTATTTAAAAAAGTAGGTTAGGACCTGATTTTATTTTTTAGGTTCAAGCTTGGCCGGTCTTGACCCGAATTGTATAACAATAAAATAAAATAAATGTATTATTTATTTACTTGTAATAAAATTAAACAATTTATTTGTAAACCTTTTTAAAATTATAAAATTCTAATGTACAATTCAAATTTTTTTTATCAAAATTCATTTAGATATTTTATTAAATTATTTATATTTTAAAGTTTAAACTTGTTTTTTGTAGATAATTTTAATTATTATTTCATTTAAAAAATTGAATATGGACAAGTTGGTGCAAGCCATAGTCGTGTTTAAAATTATGGATGGACCTTAGATAAAAGTATTGACCTTAATAATCAGATCGGGCCGCATTTGGCAGGCAAATGACATGTTGATAACATGTCATCGATCCGGCCCGGTTCGGCACCTAAGCGTATCTGTAAATCTGTAAATATTTATACACAGTAATATCTTGGGCCTACCACTACATCCTAATATGCCCATGAAATAATTACTGCAAGACAAAGAAATAGATTCTTATAAAATACTTCTTTTTTTCTATAATATCTGTTACTTTTTAGAAAATTTTTGTTTCATATTATCTGTTATTTTAAGAATTTTAGAAAGCATTAACTATTTTTTTTCAGTTTTACCCTTCTCCTTCTCCAACTTCAAGTAGGAGACCACTATCTTTCTTAATTAATGAATGATGGAGTTTTTGATATTTATGGGAATAAATAATTTCAATAAAGGGGTAAAGTTATCACTTTATATTTTTTTTCTAGATGTTAGGACTTTTATTATAAATCTTAGGCTATGTTTGGTATGAGAAAATATTTTTTATTTTCATTTTCTAAAAAATACAAAGAAACTACTCCCTCTGTCCCTATTTATCTATCCCCATTAACCGTTGCACACGGGGCAAAAAAAGTAATTAAGACACAAAATTCTATAAACATTTATCTTAACTTTTCTTTTTTATCCCTATCTCTCTCCCTCTTTGATTCTCACTCATATTTAAGAAACTATTCATTTAAGAGAAAGATGAAGGGGTTTGAAAGGATAAGTTTGGAAAATTAATAATCAATGTTAGTTAGGGACAGATAAAAAGGGATAAAAAAAAACCCATAAAAAGACAGATAAATAGGGACTGAGGGAGTATCATATAAGATATATGTTGTGAGAGGAAATGTATGCATGTTTTAGAAAATGAAAATGAAAATGAACCTAGAAATGAGATTAAAAAAAATTTGTTCTGAATTTTAGGTCCATTTTCATTTTCATTTTCTAAAACATGTATACATTTTTATAAATTATACATATTTTAGATGGTGGTTTTTTTGTATTTTTAAAAAATAAAAACAGAAAATATTTTCATGTACCAAACATAGCCTTAATATCTATGCGTAATTTTAAAACAACTGATATTGTGAAAAGAAGGGAATAGATTTAGACCTGAAACTAAGATTTGTAGTCATCTCATGTACATTTTCACAGCCAAATAGAGACGCACTTGCTAATTAAAAAAGTCTTACATTTAATTTCAATGTTTGCAAGGGACTTTGAATCATTGTCAAGCAGAATATTATAGTAGTTGAAATCAGTGCCAAAAACTCACCAGCAACCTGTAAAAACGTGTTTAGCTGAAGTAATTGAAGCCTTCACCAATGGGTTTGCCGCACTAGCAATAATTGCTGCAATATCCAAATTCACTTTTACTGTTGAATCAATTAGAATTATATTGAGTGGTGGTGTCCAGGTAGTAGCCTCATTTGTCCTCCACTATCGTGTCAAGTGTCAACTTGCCAAGGTTAGTTCAATTTCTAATTTATAAGAATTAATATTTTCGTTAAAGATTATAAATAGCATTCATAATTCAAGAATCCAAATCCAAAATACAAAATATTAGTTTCGGTTGAGTGGAGTGGAAAGAATTTAATACCCTTAATTAAAGTTTCAAATTCGATTTTATGAATGAAAAAAGGAAAAAAAAGACTTAGGATAAAAAAAGGAAAAAAAAGACTTAGGAGAGCTTTTTTTCCATTTATTGTCTGATGCAATTCAATTTCTAATCAGTCAGAGTCCAAATTTATATAAAAAAGAAATCCAAATAAAAATGAAACATGACAAAGAGTGTCTATAAGAAGATCTTGATGATCTGTACATCGTCACTCCTAGATACTTCAATGATATCCCATGAAAGCAGAGGATAATGGATACGATCTTAGTTTGAGAACACGAGATTAACAACATTCATGATGCAATCAAACCTCAGTATTGACCTCCGAAATCATATAAATCACCAAGCATCGGCAAAAGAATTATTCAGCTTCCTAGTCGGTGATTTATCCCCCCAGGCAACTCGTTAAGAATATAGAAGTTTAACTTAGAAGAATAATGAGAGGTAAAGAGGAGATATTTTGTATTGGTGTGAGAACAAGTATTTATACAGGGGAGATCAGCTACAAGATAACTACAATAAGGATTACAATCAGATTTACGAGAATTTAAATTTGAAATTCAGTTTGAACAAGTCAAGAGGATTTGATATCCTCTATAGAGAATAAGCTGCCTCAGGTCAGGCTATCACCATCAGACTCTGTAGACTCTGAAACTTCAACTACCTTTGTCCCCAAAGATCATAGAAAATGAATCATTGTTTTTTCTTGAAGAGAAAATATCATAACTAACTTAAAAGGGAAAGAAGTCCCAAGTTGAATACAAACGCATGAAACCAAAGAGAAGAAAAAGATAACAGGCTCTAATTCCTATTTAACATCAGAGAAGCAAACAGTTACCGTCCAAGAATTCCTTCCATTGTTCTTGAGTAGGATCAGTGTTTTGGGGAAGAGTGCTTTGCCTGAGAGAGACTAAGCTGCCTGTAGTGGATAACATCCATTCCAAAAATTCACCAGTGTTTACATTTTGACAACCAAGCAAACTTAAACATGTCAACCGTTCGATGCTTTCGACACTTTGCTTTATGCTCTTTGTTGTCACATTCTGGCAATATCTCAAATCTAAATGCACCAATCGAGGACATTTCATTGCTATTGCAGCAAGCCCTTCATCATCTATGCTTGACCACGACAGTGTCAAAACTTCCAAATTAAGTTCCGGTAGTTCTGAATTTGCCTCAATGATCTTTAAAATCTGGGTCGCGCTTAATACCAGCTTCGTAATGAACTTGCAACGCTTCAAAATAGCTTCAATGCCTCTACTTGTAACTTGGTAACACCCCAGCTCAAATCAAGAACTTTTAAGTTAGGACAGATCAACCCGAATCGTTCCAGCAATTCATCATTAATGTAATCATTTGAAGCTAAGCAAAGATTTTGGAGCCTATTATTTTTGCACAACCAGAATGGAATGTTGTTAACCTTCCCTTTCACTACTGGCTCGATCAACTTGATATTTACTAATGAAGGACACTTGGTTAATAGTAGGAACAGAGTTGAGTTTGTCACCCGAGTCGCCTTGATTTCAATGTAAGTGAGATTGGCTGCATCTCTGAACAGAAGTTCCATATCCGCATCTCTCTGATAACAGATTCTACAATCTGTAACTAACTGAGATATTTAGAAACCTTACGTAACCCTGAAACAGTAAAGTTCCTGCAAAATATGAGCCCTAGATCCTTTATTTGGAGCTTCGCCTTTCCAATCACCGTAAGAAGCTTGTCGGAAACATCAAATTCATAAAAAGTGAGGGAAGTTAAACTTTTGGCATGGCTAATTGAATTTCCAATAGTGATTTTGGACGACTGCACCGGGGCTTTCTCGATACTTTTGATGAAGAGAGATTCCAAATTAGGCCTTTTCCGAAGGACAAGACCAATGCCATTTTCTGTCACCTTCATGCTAGCGTTCGGAGAATTGTCTATAGAAACATCCTTGAGGGAAACACAATTCGATGACAAAGCATTAATAGCTCGATCTGATATATTATAATCACCAAATAGGCAAATCTCTTTGAAAGCTTCACCTTAGATGCCAAAAATTCAATTCCATATTCAATTGTCATCTTTGGATAACGGCAGGACTTTTACTTCCTAAGTCAAAGTTTACCTTAAGTGTTTGGAGGCCAAATTCTTTAAAATGAGAAAAATTTTATCAGGTAAAAGTTGTTTTTATTCTTATTAAGAACACCTCCACATACATGATAAGTATGAAAACTCTCATTACTCAAGTCTACGCTCCGTGCTAGGCCATTCTAGGACTAGGTATTACAATAGTGCAGTGAAAATTGAATATGGAAAACATCCTTGAGGAAAACACAATTCGATGACAGAGCAACAATAGATTGATCTGTTATATTATGATCTCCGCATAGAGAAAATCTCTTTAAAAGCTTTAGCTTAGATACCAAATATTTGACCCCATAGTCAATAGTCATCATTTTTGGATGATAACGAAAGGAATCTTTTCTGACCAAAAATATTGATTTCTTCCAAATTCGGAAATGAATTGGCTATTATAACAACAAGATCTTTGTCTCACAAACGCTCTGCTTGTACGCAAAACAAAGCCTTTAAATTCTTCATGTTTGGATTAATTTGATCCCAACTCCTTTAAACGACCCTCAATTTTGAAAGCTGCTTCTGGACAAATATGAAGAACTTCAAGACTTGGTGGTGCATAGGATGAAACCTGGAGAAGGGCTTCATCTAATAAATCGCCTTGAAAGTTGCTGAGATATATTATTTTAAGTTGTGGGAATCGCTGGAGATGCTGAGAAAGCATCCTGACTTGGGGGTGAAGCACTGTCAAGGTTTTCTTGAAAAGATTTGAGGTTGTCAAGAAATCCTTACAGACCAAAGATACTGCTTTCAAGTCAACCTGGTTAAGATAATCGAAAACCAATTGCCAGCAATAATCTGATGCCATAATTTCACCACCTTCGACTCTTGGATTCAACAACTCTGACATCCTGAATGAATAAATACTATAATTTTGCTTTGACGGTTTTAATAATAACCTAGTTGATTTAACTTTTTTTTTCCTTTCTATTTAACCTAGGGTATTTCATACTTTTAGTCTAAGACTAATCCCGTTCAAGTCGGGTTGACTCACTATGGATAAAACTTTCACAGCGGTGGTTTTTTTCATTTACAAAACTCGAACTCGAAATCATACTTAAAAAAAACAAATACAAAACCTCTTGAAACAAGCCATTGTTCATAACCTAACTTGTTTTTCAATGAAATATTAAATTGGAGCAATACTTTTTTTTGGGTACAATACGGGGTCCTAGGACCCGGGGAGGGGATGGCAGGGGTCGAACCCCCGCCTTGTGATCTCCCAAGCCTCTTAGCCACCAGACCAAGAGGTAGAGGTCATATTGGAGCAATACTTAAGTACCCCAGTCTCAAATTATTGAAGACCCCAAGCTTTTAATTTAGAACTTTTGTTTTGTAGGAAACCAAGCCAAACTTAGAGAATTTGAACATATTTATGAGGAATATTGGAAGGAATTTGGATGAAGCCTTGCAACGTGGGAAAAATCAAGATATTGGCTGTCCAAGCAAGTCAATTGGTCAAAAAGAGAAACTTAGAGCCAAACAATGATTGCCACATAAGCATGGATGAGGAGGGAGTCACGTGAACTTCAACTTCAAACATTGCAAAGTCACATGAAATCCAATTTGTAGCTCGAGCAACAACGGCGCCGAATGATGTAATAAGCGGCGCCGTTTCCTTTGATGCAATACTGATTGGAAGTTACGTCTCGGCAATGATACGGGTCCGGAACAGGAGTGAAGCGGCGCCGTTTCTTCTTTATTTGCCAAGCTTTGACACGCGACATGTTGGACTAATTAAGTAGTTGGGCTTTAGACTGATGTGTTTTATTTTAATTAAAAGTCCAACTAAAATTAGAATTCTTATTCCTGTAAATACCCTAGCTAGCTAGCTAGTATAAATACTTTATTTTAGGGGACAAATAAGGAGAGAAAAACTCTAAGAGCCTCCCTTTTGCGGAGAGGAAGATTTTGGAGAGCAAGAGTTCAAAGGAGCAGACTTTGTCTTCTTTGGGAGATTTTCTTATCTTTAATTTCTTCTTTAATGCATTTATTTATTTTCTTTATTTTTAGTAGTTAAATCTCTTGTTGGGGATTTAGATAGATCTTCTAGGGATTTTAATTTAATTATTGTATGAATTGGTTTTCTTGGAGTTAAATCTATTTTCTTTGTTCTTAATTCCGTTATATGTCTGATCACCATATAATAGGTTTTTGGAATTGTATGAAGGACTGAGAGGTGAAATATAATTCGTGCTCTAGGAAAATAGACACAATCTAATTGGATACGAGAGTAATTCAGTTTATTGTGAGAACCATAATTAAATTAGTTTTGGGAGAACCTGATTTAATTATTAATCCTAGGATCTTAATGTTCTTAGCTACTTAGTTTATGCACTGAGAGGTGGTAATCACTTAGTTAGGAAAGCTTAGGATGATCTGAGAGGGCTCCTAAGTAGATTAATGATTGTTATTTTAGCCCTGTTAACTAAATTCATGCATAATTGAATTAAAATACCTAGAAGAGAAACTTAAACCCTAACGCTTTCAAAATTGATTTTCTTTTTAATTATTTATCATTGTTCTTTTGTTAATTAGATTAGATTAAAATTCTTGCTTTTATTCCTTACTTCTATTAAAATTAGTTTTCTTCTTTATTTAAATTCTATTAGAATTAGGATTTAGCAATTCTCAAGTCCTCGTGGGTTCGACCTTGGAATACTCCAAGCTTTAATACTTGATTCTGTTCTCTTGCAGAAAAAATCCCGATCACTTACCTTATAATTTTCCAACTCCAACATAAACCCTAATTCTTCTCCTCCAAATTACTTCCAACCAAGCTCAAATTCTCCAAAATTGATAGAGGGCTCTTGATAGGCTTGTTGAGAGCTTCAATTTGACTATAAACTTATGGGGGTTTAATGGATTTAAGGTAGGAAGAATTTTGGTGAAAAATGAAGAAAAATGGAGAAAATCGAAGAAAATTCAAGAATTCTCTTGAATTCCCTAGACATGGCCGGCCACCACCACCATTTATATATTCTTGTCATGTGGCACATGACAAGAGAAAATCATTTAGCAAAATTACCATTTTACCCCCCCCAAAAATTTAGAAATTTCACTTATATCCACGGTTAGTCCCAAATCTTATACACTGTCCTAAATTATTTTTCAAGCCCTGTTGAGTTGTTCCACGTGTCACAGAATTTTCAAACTCCTTACTGTTTGTAAGTTATGTTAGTTTGAACTTCTTAAGGGTAAAATGATAATTATACTTTAAATTTTCACGCAACAACTAGGCAGTTCTCAAGTACTAACAGTTTATAACAACCTGGCATCTTCCCATACTATAGGAAGAATCATTTTCAGTGATTAAAAATCACTTTCCATTTATTTACGTAAATGCCATCGGACGTTATGACATTTCCTTTTGCAATATTTTCCTTCAACAAGGGTGTTCAGAAAAATACTGTGACAGCTTCGAATATTCTAAGACACACTAAAGAAAATAACTGAGTAGTTTGAAAAGTCATTTATGCCCTCAAAGAAGTATACGAAATTTTTAAAAAATAATACAAAAAGTTGACTTTTACTTTCTAGATCAAAGTTTACTTTAGGTGTTTGGAGTCCAAATTCTTCAAAATGAGAACAATTTTACCTGGTAAAAGTTGTTTTTATTCTTATTAAGAACACCTTCACATATATAGAAAGTATGAAAACTCTCATTACTCAAGTCTACGGCTCCATACTAGGCTATTCTAGACTAGGTGTTATAATAGTGGTGTGAAAATTGAATATAGAAACATCCTTGAGGAAAACACAATCCGATGACAGAGCAACAATAGATTGATCTGTTATATTATGATCTCCACATAGAGAAAATCTCTTTAAAAGCTTTAGCTTAGATACCAAATATTTTTTTTTGTAAATAGAATAGCAATAAAGCATCAAAATCTTTTGGATCGATGACATGACAAATTCAATACAATAACCAGAGGATAGAGATGGCAATGTGGGCGGGCTGGGCTGGCACGGCCCAAAAACCATGCTGCCCGCACAAATATGGACCGTGTCGTGCTGGGCCAAAAAAAAATATGGGCCGTGCCGTGTTAGCCCATATCTTTTGAAGATTAAGCCCAGCCCAGCCTGTAGTCCACATGAATCGTGCCGTGCCAGCACATGGGCTAAACTGGGCTGGCACATGGGCCAATAATTTTTATTAAATATTAATTTTGTTAATATTTTTATTTTTTATTTTTATTTTTTCTAGATTTTTTTAATACTGATTATTAAATTAGATTTTAAGAATGAAAAATTTCACACAAATTTACGTGGTTCGGCTTACAATGCCTACGTCCACGGGAAAGCGGAACATTATTCACTATAAATAATAAAATTTACAAATACTAATTGATATTATAAACTAAGGAAAATCTATCACCTAAAAAATGAAAAAAAAAAGAAAATCAAATTTATTCATTTTCATCCGAAAATTCCTCTTGGTTTTGTACATTTTGTAAGTGAGATTCTGCATCCAACCAATCTTTCAAAGGAACACACATCTCAAGGGTCTTTGGTGCCAATCTACTTCTTCTATCATCAAGAATTCTCCGACCTGCATTAAAACAAGACTCCGAAGGGACTGTGGATATCGGAGGTGTTAGTAGGTCACGGGCCATGATGGAAAGCACAGGCCATAATTTTGCATTACTTTTCCACCATGCCAAAACATCAAAATTTTCTAATTCTTGATCATCAGAATTATCTTTCATTTCTTTATTATTATTATGATATTATCTCATTTTGATGATTTTATTATTTACAATTAATTTCTTCATTAAAAATAATAATTTTAAAATTAAATTTAATAATTATTACTACTATTTTATTTAATTTTACCACTATAATATTAATTTTTTTCATTTTAAAATAAAAAATGAATAATTATATAATTATTATATTATTAATAAATTCTAAATTTACTAAAAATGGGCTGGCCCAGATAGGTACATGGGTCGTGCTGTGCTGGCACGTGGGCTGTGCCGTGCTGGGTTATTTTGGTGGGTCGTGCCGTGCCAGTCCATGTGCCACCAAATGACTGCCCAGCCCGTCCATGACTGATGGGCCGTGCTGGCACGGTCCACCCAAAAAATAATATGGGTCGTGCTAGCACGACCCATATTGGGTTGGGCCGTGCTGGGCTTCGTGCTGCCCGCCCATTTTGCCATCTCTACCAGAGGATAAACAAAACGTTGTCCAGGAAAAGCTACCAAGCAATAAAAAGCTCTCAGTTTTAAGTAGAACTATAAAAGGATAGTAACACTCATCCTCCCCATCAAAAACTTATGATCTAGGCTTCTCCTTCTTCTCTTTGAAGAGTGCCAAGAGTGACACACCAGAGACCTTCACAACCTTGAATCGAACACCGGGAATATCACCGACGGCATGACCCTTACGGCCAAATCCAGCAATCAACACCTCATCATTCTCTTCAATGAAGTTTATTTGACCAAATATTTGACCCCATAGTCAATAGTCATCATTTTTGGATGATAACGAAAGGAATCTTTTTCTGACCAAAAATATTGATTTCTTCCAAATTCGGAAACGAATTGGTTATTATAACAACAAGATCTTTGTCTCACAAACGCTCTGCTTGTACGCAAAACAAAGCCTTTAAATTCTTCATGTTTGGAATTGATCCCAACTCCTTTAGACGACCCTCAATTTTGAAAGCTGCTTCTGGACAAATATGAAGAACTTCAAGACTTGGTGGTGCATAGGATGAAACCTGGCGAAGGGCTTCATCTAATAAATCGCCTTGAAAGTTGCTGAGATATATTATTTTAAGTTGTGGGAATCGGTTGAGATGCTGAGAAAGCATCCTGACTTGGGGGTGAAGCACTGTCAAGGTTTTCTTGAAGAGATTTGAGGTTGTCAAGAAATCCTTACAGACCAAAGATACTGCTTTCAAGTCAACCTGGTTAAGATAATCGAAAACCAATTGCCAGCAATAATCTGATGCCATAATTTCACCACCTTCGACTCTTGGATTCAACAACTCTGACATCCTGAATGAATAAATACTTTAATTTTGCTTTGACGGTTTTAATAATAACCTAGTTGATTTAACTTTTTTTTTCCTTTCTATTTAACCTAGGGTATTTCATACTTTTAGTCTAAGACTAATCTCGTTTAAGTCGGATTGACTCACTATGGATAAAACTTTCACAGCGGTGGTTTTCTTCATTTACAAAACTCGAACTCGAAATCATACTTAAAAAGAACAAATACAAAACCTCTTGAAACAAGCCATTGTTCATAACCTAACTTGTTTTTCAATGAAATATTAAATTGGAGCAATACTTTTTTTTTGGTACAATACGGGGTCCTAGGACCCGGGGAGGGGATGGCAGGGGTCGAACCCCCGCCTTGTGACCTCCCAAGCCTCTTAGCCACCAGGTCAAGAGGTAGAGGTCATATTGGAGCAATACTTAAGTACTCCAGTCTCAAATTATTGAAGTCCCCGAGCTTTTAATTTAGAACTTTTGCTTATGACCATTTAATTTATATTTAATATTAAAATAAAAATTTGTACTATACATTATTTTAATATTCAAATACTATATTTTAAGAATGAGATAATTGCAATATAAATTTTATTAACAATTATTTTGGCCACCCCAAAAGCAAAGCAACATCGGAAATAGAGTGATTTTTTGTTAAAAGAAGAACATAGACTGTAAACTACACATAACTAGTACACATAAATATTACATATAATGCCACACTAGAGAAGTATTAAAGCCAAGTATAAGGGCATCGATCTCATTATCCCAACAATTGTGCTTCTGAACTTGTGTGTCTTCACCTTTGTCGGGTACAATTGGTTCGGATCCTCAACCAGTAGTACTTGTTAAAGATATATATAAGCAGAGCTTTAGTGGTGTGGCAAATTAAGTTTGCACTTTAGAACTTCATTTTCCTGCGAGCTAGTGGATAATATATATATATATATATATAGCAACCATTATAATTACCCAAATTACGCCACACTAGCTAGGTATATTGGTCAAACGACTTGTGATCTAATAATTGTATTAAGATGGTCAAGTGAGGAGATAGATGGAAACATCATAGGGTCAACCCAGGTTGCGCATTGACCATCGAATCGAGTTGGGCAACTTCGAAGGCGGGAAAGGTGGCCGTGTCCTGTCGAAACAGAACCGGACTTCCAACAGCTGACGATCTTTCCCATCTTTCATGTTACATGAAATTTGAGGATATGCTCACCACTTTTTGTACACATTTTTCTAGTACCGTGCCCGCTGTAGTTTCAGCTCCAGGTTCTATTCCCATAACTGCCCCAAATTAGAGAGAAGCATAAAATCATATAATCAATGCTTTGCTTTCATTTAATTCTGCACCCTATGCGTGGCATAAAGTTCAGTCAAAATTGATTTAACTCTAAAATTCTAGGAAGATCAAACGAGTAAAATTCAAAAACCCCCTCCAATTACACTAAAAAGATACTTTGGCCCTTCTTGTTTCAAAATACTACTTTTGGCCCTTCAACTTTTAATACCGTTAGTCAAAGGTGTGAAATGGATTTTCTTGGAACCGTATTTATAGGTAGAAAGCCGCGCAGGAGTGGCCAGCAACATGGAGGAGATGGAGAGCAATGCTGTTATTGACCATTGAGGAGAACCGCCACTTTAAGGCGTTTACGGGGCATAAGCATGAGAGAAAGCAAGGGTCAAGATTAACAATGTTGAAGGTTGCAGCTTTGTTGAGTGAACAAACTGGTTTAGCATTGAAAAAAAACAACTAGATGGATTGAATTTGAGTTTTTTTTTTTCCCTTCTTATGAGTTTGTCAAGGTTTAAACCTCTAGTTCCAATAATGGACTTCCACTGAGAGTTCGTCCATTATTAAAAAAAAAATTCAAACTTGCACTCAATACTGTGGTTGTTAATTGGGTTTAATCTCTATCTCTATTATTTTTTTTAGTTTACTATTGAAAGAAAACATCTTCATCAAAACTAACTAGATTTGGTGAGCGATGTAGACAAAGCAGGGTGGGGATTTGGGTGCAGCCATGTTTGCGTCTTCATCCTCCGTTACTTTTTTGGTCAATCTTTAGTAGGATAGATTTTTTTAAAAAAGAAATCTTTTACAGATTAATAACAAGAAAAATATATGATATTGAATTGGTTCTCAATTTTTTTACTTAACCTTTGACTAATGGTGATAATTAAGTGCCAAAAATAGCATTTTGAAACAAGAGAGGCCAAAGTATCCTTTTAGTGTGATTGGAGGAGGTTTTTTGGATTTTACCCAAGATCAAATGGATGGAAATTACCTGTCCGAGTTTAGTGTCTCACTTTATACCTTATTCGTTAGAACACGCCATATATCCTATTCATTTAACTCTAACTATTCCTTATTTGGTTTTAGGATTTTTTTAAACAAAAATTTTTAAAACTATTTCAGAGAGAAAAAAAGATCATCTATAACAAAAGTTTAGTTCCAAATTAAATTTTTTTTTAATTTTGAGGATAAGTTTTTACGTTTATGATATTGTGAGGTAAGGTTCTAGTTTAAATAAAGAAAAAATAAATATTTTTTCTTTGTTTATTTTATTAAAATCAAATAGAGAATAAGAGGAATTAAGTAAATAAAACATGTGGCAGACTGTGGTATACCATATACGGGACATAGAATAAAACACTGAGGTAAAACAGGGGATTTTTATTCAATCAAACGTCATAAGTCTTATAATTACCTTTTAATGGGTCATAATCGGCGTTGCCGGTAAGAGTTAAGGTAGCACTAAAATATTCTTTAGGCTTGTCAGGATAATCAGAACACATTCTATGCTTTTCCCATTCATGTTCCCGAAACAGTGAGTTGGGTTTGTTCAAAATTAGGTTCGGCCACTTTTCGTCTAATTGCTTTTCGATGGGCTGTAATAGAGGCTACAACATTACCTCGAACAATAAACAAACGAATTAGCACTTATACTTAGTTAAGAATTTTAAAAGTAAAAAAAAAAATATTGTAACAATAATAAATTCCAAGTATTAAATTGAGAGTTTAATCTGCAAATTAATTTCAAATGGGGAAAAGAATAATAGCAAAAAGATCAACCAAATGAACAGTGCCGGATCTTGGCATGAGGTATTGAGTGGTCAATATAAAATAAGTTATTTTGGGGGGGCTAATTTGAGATTTTGGTGTAAATGTTACAAATATATATTAAATACATAAATATAGTAAAGGTTGTACATCGGCATACTACCCAATTTGGTCCCTGAGTACATCGGCATACTACCCAATTTGGTCCCTGAATTATACTAAAAAGGATAGATTGGTTCCTAAATTTTTATTAAAAACTGATTGGTCTCTAAATTTTTATTTTAGAATATATAAGCCATTGGATAAATGAAAACTTAATTGAAACCATAAAAAATTAAGAATCACGACTTTTATTTTCAAATTAAAAACTTGAAGTGGAAAAACCACATCAGTACTAAATAAGAAATCAAATGGTTTCTGTTAAGTTTTCGACAATTCAAGACTAATCTGTTCCAAAATAAAAATTTATGAATTAATCTGTCTCACATAAAAATTCAGAGATTAATCTATTATTTTTGATATAGTTCGGAGATCAAATTAGGTATTAAGCCATTGTACATCTTTTTTTTTTGGGGGGTTACAAGCCATTGTACATCTGAACTTATAAGGTTTGTATAGTCATGTACGTAAATAATTCATTCTACCTATGATTGGCTCCAAGACAAGAATGTTGACTGTGTTGATTTTAATAAAATTTCTCAATTTCCTTGTCCCTTTCTTGACCTCATCGTACTTTTAATTTGATGAGCTGGGCCGTCCATAATTTTCACACACTACAAGAAAAAGGCGAAATAGCCACGGAAAACAGGGACGGATTTTTCCGTCCCTAATTTACCAACGGAATTTGCAACGGAAAAAAAAATCCATCCCTAAATCCGTCGCTAAAGAGTAGAACGGAGAAATAGGGACGGTAAAATAATCCGTACCAAAATCCGTTGGAAAATTAGGGACGGATTTAGGGAGGGAATTAATTAGGGACGAAAATTAGGGCAAAAATAATGGAGTGACTTTGGGACGGTTTTAGCAACCGTTTTAGTGACGGATAGAGTGAGATAAATGGATGGATATCTGCCTTATTTTTGGGACGGTTTTAGGGACGGATTATCAAAATCCGTCCCTAATTCCGTCCCAAATGTCAACCACGGAAAAAATTATATTTGGCCAGCCAAAACGGTGCGTTTTGACTGGCCATGTTTTTAGGGTTATGCACTTAGTAGAACCCTCATTTTCTCCGCCTCCCTCCCCATCTTCTTACTTCTTTCTTCTTCATTCTCTCAATTTTCCCATAAGAAAATAGTAGTAAAAGTCAAGTTTTGTGTTGATTTGGTGGAAATCAAGGTAATATCTTCAAATCTCTTTGTATATGACTTTATTTTGATGATTAACATATGTTATAAATTAAGGAATTAGATAATATTCAGATTTTGATGATTATTTTTAAATTCGAATGTTGAGTTTTGGTGATTTTTTCCATATGTTAGTGTAAAAGTGTTAGATTTTTTTGAATGTTAATTGATGAGGGTAGTAAAATTGTTAGATTTCTTTGAATGTTTTGAGTGAGGGTTTAGGTTTATTGTGATGCTTATTAATTTTAGTATGTACGTTACATAAACTAATTAAAATTGAATTACATAATTGTGAGTTTATTTGTGATTGGGTTTAGGTGTAATATTTATTTTGTTGTGTATAATTGTTTTTATTAATTGTAACTTAGTATTTGATATTAATATGATTCACATTTCGATTATTGTAATTGTAGAACTTTGATTGAATGGAATTACTTTTATTGCATTTGTTGAGTATTATTTAATTGCAAGAGCTTACATTAAGTATCTTGTTTTATATTGTGTGCAATGTAGTTTTTATTTTGCTCAAAATGACCAAATATAATTGAGTTGAAAAATGCAAAAGGAACTTCTTCATATATTTCATAATTCATTGTAGATTTTCATTGCAGTTGTTAACAGTATCGAATAGGGTTCGAGGATAGTAATCGAACTAAATTTGTGGGATATTTGACAGGAGAAATGGAAGAGTTGATATGCAGTCGACAATGGATGTATCATCGGAAGGAACCAGGAAAGAAGGGTGTAACCGACGAGTTTATAGCTGGTGTTGGAGAATTCATTAGTTGGGCATCAAGTCAAGACGCGTCTTGGAAAAATGGGGAAAAAATTCGGTGTCCCTGCACTAAGTGCAATAATATGCACTTCTTTTTACCAATGAGGGTTGCACAACATTTAATACTACGTGGATTTAAGGAGCATTATTGGAATTGGGTTAGTCACGGAGAACCATTGTGTAGTATTGAAAATAACGAGCAGCAGCAGCACGAACAAGTGTCATTACCGGATGAGATGTCACATTGGGGTTGCTATGATGACATGACATGGATCAGCGCATGGTTTTTGATGCTGCACGATCGAGCTTTGTCCAAAATAATGAAGACGAGCCCGGACCCAATGGAGAAGTAGCAAACCAGTATGGATATGAGCAAGATCCATTCACAGAGCAACCTGTTACACAGTTGGACGACAAGTGGTTTGACATCGTGCAAAATGCGGATCGGCCTTTGTTTGAGGGGTCTAGTGAGTCACAGTTGTCTTTTGCTTCCAGCTTGTTAAATGGGAAGTCGGAGTTTAACTTGTCTGAAGGTGCATTCAATTATTTTTGTGATGCCATCAGGAAAGTATTGCCGGAGGAAAATAACTTTCCTCCAAACTATTATCAACATAGGAAAACCATCAATGAATTAAGTTTACTTGTGGTAAAGATTCATGCGTGCAAGAATGGGTGCATGTTGTACTGGAAGGAACATTCAAACTCTGATTGCTGTCGGTTTTGTGGTGAACCTAGATTTAAGGACACAAGTCGACGTGGGGATAGAACTCGTAAAAGAATTCCGACAGCCATTTTGAGATACTTGCCACTGACTCCCCAGTTGCAACGGTTGTACCATACCGCAGGCATAGCTGAACAAATGACGTGGCATGCTACACATGAAGCTCAAGATGGGGTTATGTGCCATCCATCCGATGACGAGGCATGGAAGCATTTCGACAAGACATATCTTGATTTTGGTTCAGAAGCTCGAAATGTTAGATTGGGATTATGCGCAGATGGTTTTGCACCGCATGGGCAATTCGGAAGGACCTATTCTTGCTGGCCAGTTATTGTAACTCCTTACAACCTTCCTCCGGGTACGTGCATGAAGAGCCCTTACATGTTCTTAACATTGATCTGTCCGGGTCCAAAAAACCCGAAGAAAAACATAGACGTATTCTTGCAACCTCTAATTTTTGAATTGAAGCAATTGTGGGAAGATGGGATCTCGACATACGATGCTTCGAGGAATGAGCATTTTCGCATGAGGGCTGCTCTTATGTGGACCATTAATGACTTCCCCGCTTATGGCATGCTATCCGGGTGGAGCACCGCTGGAGTACTAGGATGTCCTGTATGTATGCAGGAGAGCAGAGCATTCGTAATTCCACATAGTAGGAAGGCGACTTATTTTGATTGCCACAGGTGCTTCCTTGACTCGGATCATCCGTATAGGAAGGATAAGAAGTCTTTCCGCCGTGGTCGAGTTGAGAGGATGGCTGCACCACCAAGGTTGACAGGGGAAGAAATATATGGACACGTTTGGCATTTGCCCACAGCTATGGATGAGCCAATTAATATGCCTGAATATTATGGCACCCATCACAAATGGACTAAGAGGAGTATTTTTTGGAATCTTCCTTATTGGAAAACAAACTTGATCCGCCATAACCTTGATGTTATGCATATTGAGAAGAATGTTTTTGATGCAGTGTTCGGAACTGTCATGGACTTGAAAGGCAAATCAAAGGACACTTTAAATGCCAGAAAAGACATCAGTGCTATATGCTTTCGAAGTTCAATTGCAGTTGATCCTGAAAGCGAGCAACGCACCAAACCTAAAGCTGTCTATAATTTGTCCAAAACACAGAAGACAACTATTCTGAGATGGTTGAGGAATTTGAAGTTTCCCAATGGGTATGCCTCAAATATTGGGAGATGTATTGACATGAATGAAGAGAAGGTTTCCGGCATGAAGAGTCACGATTGCCATGTCTTTATGGAGAGACTTCTTCCAATTGCATTCAGAGAGATGTTGCCTCCTAGTGTGTGGAACCTTGTGACCGAACTTAGCCTCTTTTTTCGGTGCATATGTTCGAGTATGCTGGACATTAATAAGGTTCGAGATTTGAACGAGAAAGTTCCTATCATTCTTTGTAACTTGGAGAAGGTCTTCCATCCAGCCATGTTTGATTCAATGGAACACGTGGTTGTTCACTTGCCGTACGAAGCATTAGTTGGAGGGCCAGTTCAATTCCGATGGATGTATCCCTTTGAAGGGTAAAGTAACAACTTCTTTATTTTGAGGACACCTGATAATTTGAGTGTTCATAATTTTGTTGAACAATGTGTATACGTGCATCCTAATACATATTTGTTTAATTGAATTCATATAGGTTCCTTCACCAACTAAAGAAGATAATTCGTAACAAGGCTCACGTTGAAGGATCAATTTGCGAAGCTTACATTGCACAGGAATTTAATTACTTCACGCAAAATTACTTTCATTCGGACGTGTATTGTCACACGAAGCGACCTAGGCGCAATGATGAAGGATTAGCCAATGAGTCTCTCAAACCGTTCTCCATTTTTAACTATCCAACTCGATTTCAGGGTAAGGAGAAAACGAAGTGGCTTGGTGAGAAAGAACAACGTGTAGCGCATACGTATGTTTTGCGAAATTGTCCGGAGGTGCAACCCATCCTTAAGTAAGTTAATTGCAATTTTTCACAACGAAATCGTTTATTTCATTATATGTAGTTTGTTTCACTTATACCGATTTGTTTTTACCCCAGCTCCTTTGTCCAATATTATCAAAATGATGGATTCGATCAGCGTACCATTGATGATTCGATTGACGCCCATTTCGCCGATTGGTTCAAGCGATATGTTAGTATAGTTCGATTTTGATAATTAAACTGTTTAGAGATTTATAAAGATTTAAGGGTATTAGTTTGATTATTCTAACTCCTGGGTTATCACATACAGCTTGATGCACCGGTTAATCGAGCAAAGCATATTGATGATTTACCGGTGCTTATGCTACTTGCTTGGCCACCTTTAATGAAGGCAACCTCTTGGCCCGGTGTGTTTATAAACGGGTATAACTTCCACACTCTTCAACGTGGAGCTGGCAAAGCAACAATGAATTGGGGTGTTTGTGTTCGAGGCACAAATACGGACGATCCTTCCACCAGTTATTATGGCCTCTTGAAAGATGTTTTGGTCCTTGAGTATAATTCTTCAGACAGCATGGCCATAGTTGTTTTGTTCGAGTGTGATTGGTTTGACCCTATCAACAGAATGAAGGTTGATCAAGATTACAAGTTGGTTGATGTCCATCGGCAAAAGATGTATCAGAAATGTGATCCATTTGTTTTAGCACAACAAGCCATTCAAGTTTACTTTTGTGATTATCTGGGAGCTAGCAGAGACAGAGCTAATTGGTTGGCCGTCTGTGAGACAAAATCGACGAGAGTTGTTCATAATGTTACTGAAGAAGTTGAAGATGATGCTCCATACCAAAACGAAGAGATCGTGCAAACCCCAGCTGTTACCACTAATATAGATGCAATACAATTGTTTGACATAGCTGGTATCAACTTAGCTGTTGACTTAGGGGAGCTTCAACCAATCGCGGAATTGGACGACTCGGAGGATGAGTTCGATTCAGCAGAATCAACAAGTTGCTCCGATGACATTGATGATGATGTTGGATATAATCCAAATGAATTTTAACTTGCTTTGTACCAGGATTATAATGAATAGATGCCATAATTATATTTTGCCAATTACATTAGCAATATGTTAAGTGTTACGTTATGTACAAGTTCATGCAATCGCCAACTTTTACTAATTCCCCAATTACTTTAAACATAATTTTTAATATGGGAGTGATGTTATTATAATAATATGGTGCGAAGGGAATAAACTAATACCCACCTCGAGGTAATTCTACAAAGATTTCATGAAAACTAAGTAGGGACGGATATAGGGACGGATTTTGCATTTTCCGTCCCTATATCCGTGCCTAAAATAAGTCATTTCATATAACGCTTAGCAACGGTTTTAGCAACGGAAATGCCTAAAACCGTCCCTAATTCCGTTGAAAGCTTGTTTGACATTTTGAATACTAGGGACGGATTTTGCTTTATCCGTCCCTAAATCTGTCCCTAAATAAAGGGTTTAAACCCTAAATCCGAAACTCTGAATTAGAATTTCCGTCCCTATTTATTGATCTTAGGGTTTAAGGACTTTTTGGCACCTCAAACCCTACGGTTTAATTGTATACCGTCCCAAACAACGATATCCATCCCTAAATCCGTTGCTAACGCAATTTCCGTTGCTATAACCTTTGCAACTCATCAATCTCATATAATATCGATAGAAGGACTAAACCGGCTCATTCGTCTTTCAATTTACCATTCACCAACTATAATTACTCTAATAGGTATGTAGATGAGAGTATTAGAACATTGGATCGCTTATCGGAAGCCTCTACATGCTTTAAATTTGTTTCGAACGAAGAGTACTCGATGTGTTAGTAACATAACTATAGTATTTAACAAATCCGTTTGTATATTTCATATAAAACCGAGGTTCTTTAAAGTTTACACATAGGTAGTAGGTTATTTTGACCAAATTGCATATATAATTGAAAGTAATTGTCCCCGTTCTTCATTTAATTCGAAATCGGCTGAAAAAACCGATCTTCAATATTTGGGACGGATAAAACCGTCACTATATCCGTCTTTATATTAAATATCCGTCTCTATTTCCGTCCCTATAAGACAATTTATCATTTTATTTATAACCTCATAGGGACGGGATTAGGGACGGAAATTTTAAAATCCATCCCTAAAACCGTCCCTAAAGTACATAATATGGCGCGTGATTCACCCGCCATACTTTTTATAGTTAAGTTAGGGACGGATTTTAAAATTTCCGTCCCTAAATCCGTGCCTAAACAAAAATAATTGGAGCATTTCTTCCCGCCAATATTTTTGGCTTTTTGTTAGGGACGGAATTTGGGACGGATTTTTTGAATTTTAAAAATCCGTCCCTAATATAAGCGTCTTTTCGAATTTATTTTTTTAAATAGCTGTTGTTTATGGACGGAATTAGGGACGGATTTTTAAAATTCCGTCCCTAACTCCGTTGGAATACTCAAGCACTTTTGGACGGCTCTCCAAATTCCAGCTGTACTTTAGGGAAGGATTTAGGGACGGAATTAGCAATTTTGATTAATTTAGGGACGGATTTAGGGGCGGTTTTAGGGTAATCTGTCCCAAAATCCTACGTCCTTTCAACCTCCAGTTGTTGACAGCTGTTAATTAGGGACGGATTATTATTTTTTTATTTATTTAGGGACGGAATTGGGGACGGATTTAGCGAAATCCGTGGCTAAATCCGTCCCTAAATCCGCTCCAATTCATTTAATATAATCGGGCTCCAGCCCTTTCCCCCCATTTCTTTCTTCTTTTTCTTCTTCTTTCTTTCTTCTTCTTCCTTCCTCCCCCCCCACCCGCGAGCAGCCGTGCGCAGCGCCTTCTCCTCGCCGCCGGCCGCCATTTGGTCTGTCACCAACGGCGTTTCTCTGCCTCTGATTGTCGGCGACGTTTTCCCGGTTCAAATCCGCTCCAATTCCATACAATGACGGTATAATTTTCTGTTTTCTCTTAGTTTTGTTATCATTGTTAATTTTGGTTTAATTGTTTTTGTGTTTGTTAATTTGTTTGATACGAATTGAATTCATATAATGTCAATAATGTGTTTGTTAAAATTTTGAATCACTTTAAATATTAATTAGTATTATTAGTTTTAATATATATTAATTAGTAAAAAAACTAATTACTATAATTAGTATTATTACTTAAAATATTTTATAGTTTGGTAATTAGTATTATTAGTTTAAATATCTAATAAATAGTAATAATACTAATTACTCTAATTAGTATTGTTAGTTTGAATAGCCAATAATTACTAATTAATGACTCTAATTATAATTACTCTAATTAGTATTATTTGTAAATATATAATAATTAGTAATATTGAAACTAATTACTCTATTTAGTTTGAGTAAATAATACTTTGTAATCCTACAAATTACTCTAATTACTTAACTTAGTTTAACTACTAAATAATTTGTAATGTTACAAATTACTATAATTAGTACCATTAATTTATAGATATAATGCTTAGTAATTATAGTAATTAGTCTAATTAGTCAAATAAGTTTAAATATTAACTCATTAGTAGTTAATTTAATAAGTATAAATATTAAATATTAATTAAAATCTAATAATTTGTTAATTAGTGTAGTAAGTTTAATAACTTAAATAATGTCAAACATAAAATGGTAATATATCTAATTAGTTTCAATATTAACTCATTAGAATAACGTTTAACTATAGTAATGCATTAATAGTATAATAATTACTTAAAAATTTAATACTAATTTCTTTAATTGCTTTAACTAGTTGTTCATTACTAAATAGTTTAATAATTATATAACCATTCAATACTAATTTCGTTAATTAGTTTAATAATTAGTCAAATTAGTAAATAGTTTAATAATGTCAAACATTAAATACTACTTACTTTAATTACTTTAAATATTAAATCATTAGTATTTGTTAATTTTGAAATTAATCCATAATTGTAATAAATTAGTTTATTATTAGTGATAACGTGAAATTTTGTAGAGTTCACAGCACGATGATCATCCCTCGAGCTCCGGTCGAGGCTGAGGCCGAGGTCGATCGGCCAGTTCTGGTCGAGGGGCATCCGGGAGTCAGTCACACCATTCAGGATCTGGATCTCCCTCAGTCGGTCATCCTGCTTCACGATTACCACCACCTCCACCCACTGTTCTACCTCAGGAGACTTTCCGATCCCCACCTGTTCCGGCTTCGCAGCATACACAGGTGCTTTTCAATATTTATTAATCAAAATTGATTAACTGTCATGAATGTTCTTATATATAAGTAATTAAACTAACAATTTTGTAATAATATTCCGTACTTAGCCGACGTTGCTTCCGGATATTGGTCTACACTCCTCCATTCCTACATCTAGCCATGCTCCTCCAGCACATAGTTCTGGTGCATCTCCACCTCCATCTCCACTGCCAGTTCAGGAGGTGACAGTGGGAGGATTGACGTATTGCCTTGTGCCGTAAGCACAGATGCCTGCTTCCCAGCGAGCCTCTTCTTCCCACACTCCCCCGTCGTCTTTCGTCCCTACACCTGCCTTCCAGCCCTCCCAGCCCTCACAGCCCTCCTAACCCTCACAGCCCTCCCAGTCCCCCCAGCCCGCCCAGCCCACCCAGCCATCTCAGCCTGATGTGTCCGGCCCATCTCAGCTAGATCCCCCGACACCGATGACAGTGGCCACGAATTACGAGTAAAATCTTAACTTTTTTTATTTTTTTAATGTTTCTTAATTATATTTACTTGTTTTTCTTACTAACTACCTTTGATAATAGAATTTTGAAGGGATGAGAAGACAAATAAGAGGGCGAAGACAGAGATCAAGCATATCATATACGGACATTGGATCGAGCCGTGATTATCCTGGATGAAGGTTCCGCACGAGACGCGCACCTGTATGTTTGATTTATGGATGGTAAGTCATAACCTACATTAATTATTTGTTTATTCATATAATTTAATTATTACATTATTATTATTTGACTATTTTATTTAATCATTATTATTAAGTTAATTGCTTAATTTGTTTAATTGAATTATGACATTATTATTTGCGCACTTTCATTATTTCTTTCAAATTACAGAGGCGTTACTTGTTCCCCGCCGAGGAACGGAAGGAGGCACGGGCCTTCTTTGATGCCACAGCCGGCAAATTCATCGGGCATGAGTTCAGCCGGGCTCGGCAGATACGTAGGGCACCTACTTGGACTTCAGATCATGTCTGGGACCGCCTCTGTGCACAGTGGGATGCCGACCCTACTTTCAAGCTTCACAGCGAGGTGAACAAGAAGAATCGCAGCCTGAGCAGGCGATTGTCTATAGAGGTGATAGTAGGGGCACCGCATTCCACTGGTCCGATTTGGCAATAATTAAATCCATATTTTATTTTGCTTTAGTTTTTTATTTCATACATATTTTCCTTATAATTATTTAACACATTTTTTACTTTTGTAGGTTAAGGAGGCGGGTGGTGATCCCGGTCCTGACAGATTATTCGGCAAGCTGTACAAGACCAAGGCCGGTGATTATCCCGATGGTCGTGCCAAGACCATTGCTGTAAGTTTAAGTACTTAAATATATAATTATTGAAGTTAAAGTTTAAGTAATTATAACTCATTATATATAATCATCTTAAGTAATTACTTATACAATTGTAACGTTAATTTAGTTTATTCTTATATAATTATTCAATTTAAAATAAGAATATTCGATTAATCTTATACTTCACACACCTGATAATTTAATTTATATTCTACTTTTTAGGAGGATTATGATCGAGCGATTGCGGAGGCACGTGCACGAGTTGCCGATGACTCGGAGGTCAACCCGCATACGGTCTTTCAGGGGGTTGCGGGTGGGGAATGCGGTCGGATGCTAGGGTACGGCGACTTAGTTCACCACCCCCAGTTTCAGGCCGACTCTTCTTCCATCCCATCTCAATCGCAAGAGAATATTTCCTTGCGACAATAGATGGCCGACTTACGCTCCGATGTCGACAAGAGGCTACAGGAGGCTGCACAGGAGTCTTCTCGACAGTTGGCTGAGAGAGATAGAGTGTGGGAGCAGCGATTACAGCAAATGCAGCAGATGATAGGCCGTTTTCCTCCGCCTCCAGGAGCTTCGCATCCGACAGACGAGCCACCTCCGTACGCTCAGGCTAGGACTGGAGAGTCCATCTCGCAGGTACAGCCTCAGCCCCAGGACGTCCATCATGCGGCCCATCAGGGCAATGCCGAGGCCCGGGGCGAGGGCGAGGGCGAGGGCGATGTCGAGGCCGGGGATGACTTCGATGAGATTGCCTCCCATTTAGGTGATTTTTAGAGTTATTTTTGTACATTTCATGTATACAACATTTACAGTAAATATATAAAATTATAATTTATTATTCATTTTCGTCTATTTTAATATTATTTTATATAGTAACAATAATAATAATAATAATAATAATAATAATAATAATAATAATAATAATAATAATACTAAATATTAATAGCACTAATAAGAATAATACGATTAAATTTTATTATTATTATAATTATATTATTAAATATAATAAAAATATTAAAAATATTATTTATTATTATTATTACTACTAATTCATAAAAAATTAATACCCCGCCACTACATAAATAAAATATTATTTTAAAAATATTAATTTTTTACATTTTCCGTCCCTAAAACGTCCCTAAAGGGTAAAAAATAGTAAAATCCGTCCCTAAATCCGTCCCTAAAGTCCTCGCAAAAAAAATCCGTCCCAAAATCAGTTCATAATACCTTTCCGCTATTACTTTTAGGTATGGAAAAAATCGTCCCAAATTCCGTTGCTATTTCCGTCCCTAATTCCGCTGCAGTAGCTGCCTATCCGTCGCAAAATCTGTTTCAAATGTCATTACCTTGTCTCGTGTCTTCCACCGAATTTAGGGACGGATTCAAAATCCGTCCCTAAATATTTAGGGACGGATTTTATTATCCGTCCCTAAATATTAGGGACGCGCGTATAGGGACGGAAATAAATCCGTCCCTAAATCCGTTGGAAAGGCTTTTAGGGACGGATTTTTCATCAAATTCCGTCCCTATTTCCGTTTCTATGGACTGTTTTTCTAGTAGTGACATGTCATTAAATACCGGCAAAAACACAGCTAGCTTTGGCCCATTCCCTATTTAAATATCTATCTACAATAATATATATTGACAAAAAAGGATTGATTTCCTATAGAGATAATGACACAACGAAATAGTGAAGAAATCAAGAACGATCTAAATTTTTAGGGTTTGAGGATATATCTCAAATTAGATAATAAATTCAAAGCTTCTGCTAATGATCCGAAAGATAGAATCATGATGAAAGTTGTCTACAAATCCTAAAATAAAGAGTTTAAATAGTTTAGGGTTTCTAGGGTTAAGCTAAATGAAATCACCAAACAACTCTTATTAAAATAACGAAAACCTAAATATCCCAAAAAAAGAAAAAGGAAGAAAATAAATTTTATGGCTGTTGTCCCAGGTAAGATAATTAAGCTCTGATCTTAATTATCCCCATCAATCTCTGCTGGTTGCTACTCAGTTTTGATAAGTTTACCAATATATAAATACATACCAATATATATATATAGTTATCTCATCACTTTTGTATAATGTCTTACAATGATCTCATGTCCTAGACTAATTACTAAAGCTTTACTCTCTCTCCAGTCGAGTTGGTTAAAGGTTGAGGAATTTATATAAGAGGTTTCGGATTCAAAATCTCTCATTTTCCAAGTAAACTCATTTTTCCAGTCCTATGTACTAAAAAAAATAAAGCTTTGCCAAGATATTCTTTCCAGTTTATTTTTCACTCTAAATATTTGATCAAAGGTACATATATGCGTTGCAGATTCTAAAAGGAATGTCTGGGGAAGTCTTCTTAATTTTCTCGAACAGCATTGGCATTGTAGAATCCAATCAAGCTAAACTCCTTGCAATCATTATTGAAGCACTGACCAGCATTGTTGTCACTCATGCCATTCCTTCACTAAAAATCACTCTTGAGAGTGACTCACAGACGATTATTTCCTGGATACTAAATTCCCAATCCAGGCCTTGAAAATATAGTGATTTATTCAATGGGCTGGAAAATTTATTTTCTACTTTAGGCCATGTCTTCCTTTGTTCATGTGTTTTTTTTATGGAGGCAAATTTCTTTGCCGATTCTCTTGCTAAACAAGGTGTTACTAGAAGCCATGACTTGATTGCTTGGCTTTAATTGATTAATAAAATTTTTCTTTTCACAAAAAGAAAGGTACATATATACAAGGGGTTCTTGTGAACTGTTTGTTCCATGTGAACATGTTTGTAATGTTCATACAGATACAGCTGGTACACATTGTGAACTGTTTGTTGCATGTGCACATGCTTGTACTGTTCATACAGGTACAGTTGAATAATTGTACGCAAACACTATTTATAGTCATCGTTTTTTGTGAAATCTGTCATTTTTTTCTTTCTTTTTTCAACTTGCCTGTTCAATTTTGTCAAAACAGAAACCATCACCTACTACAAAATAGAGGAATTGATGGATATAAGCCAAAATGTGTTGTACATGGATGAAAAAGAGTGTGGGTGTGCCTTTATATCATTGTAAGGAAACGAGGTTTCCTAAACACTTCAATTTTAACCAAAACATTATAGTTTGGTTGACTTCCTTAGACATAATTGATATTACTATTAGGTAGCTAAAGGAGCTTATATAATTAAATCATTATTATTTCCTGTTTCTACAATGCTTTATATTATCTTTTTGAAAAGCTAAAAGGGGAAATTATTATTCGATATCAGCAGGAAAACATCATATGGAAGCTGCAAATTGGGTCGTTGATCTAGTCGGACGGGATATGACGAGAGCAAGAAGAAACTTCAACTGTTACCAAGGACGGAGAGAAACTGCTCAGGTGTGGTGGAAACGCAGTGCAAGAGGACATCAACAATATGGTCATCATATGCAAAGAAAAGCTAGAATAGAAAGGAGTTTTGACTGGAGGTCCCAGTTTTTTACTGTCTTTGTTGGTGGCCTGCATGGTGATACTACTTTGGGGATATTATGGAAATTCTTTTGCGATTTCGGAGTGGTCGTGGACGCCGTTATTCCTCCTAATCAACAACGGTCTGGAATTAGAGGTAGGTCCGTATTCGCCTTTGTCAGGTTCCGTAGAAGGGAAGAAGCTGACAAGGCTATTAAAGAAGGCAACGGGTTATGTATCCTTAATCAGCCTGTCAGGATTCGATATGCTACCCAGTGCAGAAGGGTTAGTGAGGGTGGTGATAACAAAGGTCCAATGCCAAAGCATGCAAAGGTGTACGTTGATAAAGGATTTACTGGGGGGACAGATTGTGGATGGCAGATCTTTCAAGGAGGTGGTTAAGGGTTCTGCTGAGAGGTTCACTGTCATGAGGAGACCGAAAGATAATTTTAATGGAGGGTCTACGTTGTGGAAAAGGCCAAGGAAGAATGTAGGCAACCCTACGTCAGTTTGTCGAAAAGAATGTCCCCGAGAGTCTGACTTTGAGTCTTCTTCTTCAGAGGATTCTTTTGTTAAGGAGGTGAGCTTAGATTTTAGCATTCCACAGCAGGACATGGCTTGGCTCCATTATAGTGCTGTTGGTAGATTACGGAGTGTTGTTAATTTCAAAGTCATCCAGGATTATTTTCTACAGCAAGGCGTTGCGGTAGTGCTCAGACCGTTGTGCAATCAAGATATTCTTCTCACTTTTTCCTCTAAAGATGATATGAATCTTTTCCTCAGTGATTACTCGGATTTGTTTGGTACCTGGTTTGAGTCTATTGCTCCATGGTCAAAAACTAGGTGTGAAAGGAGACATATTTATTGGGTTAAGTTGGATGATGTTCCATTGATCCTTTGGCACGATATATTCTTTCGAAAGGTGGATGAATGCTGGGGCAAAGTTCTTCAAATAGCTGAAGTTACCAAGCTTAAGAGTTCTATGGAAGCTGTGTGGATGGAGGTTGAAGTGGATTTTAAGTCCAAAATTCCACAGTTCATTACGGGCAAGGCTAATGGCATTAAGTTTGGTATCTCTGTGTCCATTGTTAGCCATGAAATGGTTCCTAAGGTGTTGGTAGAAAGTTTCCCTGACTCTTGCTTTTCCTCATCGTCGGATAAGACTCTAATGGAGTCATCCTCGTTGGAAAGGGGGACAATATTTCTACCCCCGAGGCATGCTTTTCTTAATGTAGCTGACAGGGCTGTTGAGGAAGAGTATGGAATGGAGAATGATAATGACTCTGCTTTGGTTAAAGAGAATATGATGCATGTAGATGAACATGCAGAAGGCGGCGTTATGGAAAATAGAGAAAGTCAGCTGGCTTTAATATGCATGCCCAACGGATCTATCCCTTCAGAAGATGAAGAAGTTGTGTTTGAAACAGTTAGGGATAACATATATCCATCTAGCCCATGCAGTCAGGGAGATAATATTGGCCCAAGTGTGGAAGCATTAGTGAATTTTTCAAAGCCAATTGGATTGTATAAGGGCCCAAGTGAGAGTTGGCAGATGGTGTGGAGATGCCATTGTAATGGGGCCCATATTAAAAAATTAAAGAAGTATAAGAAGATTGTGGCTGATAATGATTCAGAGTCTGACAAGTCTATTTCTGATAGTGATATTATGCACAATAATGTTCGCCTTTTGGAGGGAAGCAGAGAAAACACTAGAGGTGGGTTCCATGATCGGGATTGAGTTTGCTGGGGACAAGGGTAAATTGATTCAGGCTCTTGTCGAGTCGGATGAACAGTTAGAAGAAGGTAATTGAGTCTGTGAGATCACGTGTTGTCTCATTTTTTTAGATGAGGATTGGTATTTGGAATGTCAGGGGATTAGGGAGAAGAGAGAAACGTTGTGCTGTTAGGAGGTTTGTTTTTAAAGAAAAATTGGATATGGTTCATCTACAAGAAACGAAGCTTCAGAATTCGGATGGGAAGTGTTTGAAGGCTTTGTGGGGAAAAGGTAGACATCAAGGTGTCTGTTCTAATGCCATTGGAGCAGCTGGTGGTCTTATTTCTTTATGGAAGGAGGACTTTTTCTTGCTTGAGTCTTCAGTGGTGCATGAAAGATTCATTTTACTTGTGGGCACGATGAAGAGTTGCAATCTTAGGTGCATTTTCTTGAATCTCTACGCTCCCAATGACGATTCAGAGAGAAAAGAATTCTTCCAAGAGGTGAGTGAAAATATTTCTAAATTTCACTTACCATGTTGCTTAGGGGGTGATTTTAATGTGGTTAGGTCGCATGATGAGAAAATTGGTGCTCCTCCCAGTTCTACTGCTGTGAGTGATTTTAATGATTTTATTGATGAGTTGAGTATGGTTGATTTACCTATGTCTGGGGACAAGTTCACCTGGTGTAGCAATAGGGAAACTCCTTCTTTTTGTAGATTGGATCGCTTTTTGTTGTCTATCGATTTTCTTGCCTGGTTTCCTCTCATTTCTCAGAAAGCTTTACCCAGATCATTGTCGGACCACAATCCTCT
This sequence comes from Microcos paniculata, assembly GCA_030664755.1. NCBI lineage: Eukaryota > Viridiplantae > Streptophyta > Magnoliopsida > Malvales > Malvaceae > Microcos > Microcos paniculata. Next base: position 41,539,735 of record CP131458.1, on the reverse strand, counting down.
CATTTTGTGGGTGGATGATAAAGATTGGGGGCCGAAACCTTTGCGGTTCTTTAATTTCTGGCTTGAAGAGAAGGGCTTTCAAAATGTCGTGAACGAATCTTGGGAAAGAGCCTCTACTGTGCCTGGGAAAGTGGGTGATCTATGGTGGAAGCTTAGGGAGCTTAAACCTTGTATCAAGAATTGGTATAAGTCTAACTTTGGAGATGAAGCCCGATCTATTCAGTGTCTTGAAGAAGACATCCACCACTTGGAAGTACAATGTCAAAATGAAGGGTATGATCCTGAGAGATTCAAGATGCTTTTGAATCTTAGAGGTGATCTTTGGAAAAGATACAGAGCTGAAGAGTTAAGTTGGATGCAGAAATCCAGAGTTAAATGGCTACAGGAGGGTGATCGCAACTCTAGATTTTTTCACCTTTCTGCTTCAGAAAGATACAGAGTGAATAAAATTGAGAAATTATTTTGGCAAGGAAGAGAAGTTTTGGATCCTGAGGAGATTAAGGAGGGTATTGCTGCCTATTTTGAGGAACATTTTAGTAGGAAATATGCTTTTAATCCTGGTTGGGTGGACGTGGATCTCGTTACTCTCTCAGAGCATAGTAGAATTACCCTTGAAGGTCCCTTCACTGAGGATGAAAGTTTTGATGCAGTGCAGAGTTGTGACGGTGATAAGGCACCCGGGCCTGACGGCTTTAATTTGATTTTTTTTAAAAAGCAGTGGAGGCTTTTGAAGAAAGACTTCATGCATTTCTTTAATGATTTCTTTGAGTCAGGCTGTTTTGATAAAAATATTAATGCTTCTTTCCTTACATTGATTCCAAAATGTAAGAATCCCTCGCAGCTGAAAGATTATAGGCCGATTAGCCTGGTTGGGAGCATTTATAAAATTATTGCTAAAGTCCTTTCTAAGAGGCTGAGTAATGTCATTGGTCAGGTGGTTGGAATTAACCAATTTGCGTTCATCCAAGGTCGCCAGATTTTGGACTGTTCGCTTGTTGCTAATGAAGTGATCGATGCCCTGAAAAAAAGGCATGATAATGGCCTTATGTTTAAGGTGGATTTTGAGAAAGCCTATGACAGTGTTGATTGGGATTTTTTACAGCTGATCTTGGAAAAAATGGGCTTTGGTGCGAAATGGATCAAATGGGTAATGTCTTGTGTAACGACTGCTTCTATTTCAGTGCTTGTGAATGGGTCCCCTACAAGGCAGTTTGATATTAAGAGAGGACTGCGACAAGGTTGCCCTCTATCTCCTTTGCTTTTCTGCTTGGTCGGGGAGATGTTGAGTTCTATGTTGTTTAAAGCTGGTCAATTGGGTTTATTCAAGGGAGTTCAAGTTGGTGGCAATGATTTTTGCGTCTCTCATATTCAATATGCAGATGACACTCTCATTTTTTGTGAAGCAAATTTGAACCAGATCCTGAATGTAAAGAGAATTCTGAAGTGTTTCCAACTCTTATCGGGGCTGAAGATTAACTTTAAAAAGAGTAGTCTATGTGGTATTGGACTTGATATGCAACAAGTCCAAGAGTGGGCTGCTTTCATTAAATGTAAAGCTGAGTCACTGCCTTGCAAATATTCGGGTCTTCTATTGGGGGCAAGACATGCTGCTATTGCTTGTTGGAAGCCTGTCGTGGAGTGTATTAGAACAAGGTTAGAAAACTGGAAAGGAATGTATTTGTCTATTGCGGGTAGGATTACTTTGATCAAGTCTGTTCTCTCTGCCCTTCCAAACTTTTATATGTCTCTTTTCTCAATGCCGCGTACGGTTAAAGAGGAAATTGATAGAATCCAAAGACGCTTTCTGTGGTCTGGTATTGGGGATCAGAGAAAAATTCATTATGTTGATTGGAGCACTGTTTGCAAGCCTAAAGATCAAGGTGGTCTCGGGATTGTTGATTTGGAGGTGAAAAATAGGGCTTTGCTAAATAAATGGATTTGGCGATTTGCTAACGAACAACAAGCTTTATGGCGAAAGGTGATTGTGGAGAAGAATTCTTTGAACTCACTGGATTTGTTGCCGAGTACCGCTAACTTAAGATTGTGTTCCAAATTGTGGTATTCTATTTTGCAGCCTCTTATTGTTGATAACAGGTTCTCTTTTTGGTTAAAGGCTGGCACTAAATTATGTCTGGGGAATGGTGACAACATTAAATTTTGGAGTGATGCTTGGGCCATGGATTGTCCTCTCAGAGAGGCTTTTCCAAGGATTTATGCCTTAGCTGACAACAAAGACGGTAGAATTAGTAATTTTGGAACTTGTGTTGGAACGTGCTGGGAATGGAAGATTATCTTGCGAAGACAGTTATTTGATTGGGAAAGGGAACAATGGAATGATCTGTTGATGAAGCTTGATGAGTTCATTCCTTCTACTACTCTTAAAGATAAGCTGGTTTGGGGTTATACCCCTAGTGGTGATTATAGTGCCGTTTCTTTTTGCAAAGCTGTCCTTAGCACTGAAAATGGGAGAGCAAGGTACTGGAAACTGGTGACTGGCCTTGCACCGCCCAAAGTCGAAGTCTTGGTGTGGCAAATCATTAAAGGTAAAGCTCCCGTTAAAGCAGAGCTTGCTCGGAGAGGTATCATTGAAGAGAGGGCTGCTATGTGTCCCCTGTGCCAGAATGAGCTTGAGACAGTATGTCATCTTTTTTTTAGTTGCAAAACTGCTTGGTATATTTGGTCTCAATGTTGTGAGATGTGGGGTCTTTCTTGGGCTGCACCTAATGATCCTGTGAATTTTCTTTACGCTTGGAATGGCTTGATTCATTGTAAAAATAGTGTTGAGGTGTGGCAGATGCTTTTCTTTGCTGTTATTTGGTCTATTTGGCTTCATAGGAATGATGTTGTTTTCAATGGGAAGGCGATGGATACCGGCTAGCTATTGGACTTAATTAAGATGATACTTGCTTGGTGGATTATGGCTAAATGGCCTAACCAACCGCAGACTTTTGTTGATCTATTTAGGTCCCCTGCTTACGCTAGTATTTATAGACCTCTTGAGAGTACTAAAAGCTCTGCAGTTGAATGGCAGAAACCGGAGTTTGGATTTCTGAAATTTAACGTTGATGGAGCTTCTAAAGGTAAGCCTGGACCTGCTGGGATAGGAGGGGTTCTCAGAGATCATAATGGTGATATTCGTGCTGTTTTCTCTAAATCTATTGGAGTTGCTGATTCTAATGAAGCTGAACTTATCGCAATTAAAGAAGCTTTTGTGGTGTTTGCTGCTGCTAGTTGGATTTCCTCTTTCTGCCTGGTGATTGAAACGGATTCTGCTAATGCTTTGAAATGGACTAACCAGCCAAGCACTGCACCTTGGAGATTGAGGAAGACTGTTTTACAGATTGAGGCTTTGAAGAACAAGGTAATTAATTGGAAAATGGTGAAGGTTCCCAGGTCTTGCAATGATGCGGCTGATCAACTTGCAAAGGAAGGGGTGTATAGAGCTGCACCACTTTTGATTGTTCATAGATGATAGTGTTCTGTGAGCCTTATTGTGTTTGGTAGCGAAGGCCTCGTAGGGTGCTGGCTCTGACCTCTTCGGTGATGTCTTTTTTCTTTTTGGGTGATTTTCTTCGCTGCGGCTTCTCTGTTGGACTTCCTTGTTTGTGCCTTCTTGTTGTTTTGGCTGCCGATTTTGTGGTTTTGCTTCAATAAATAAGATTTTTCTCTGCCTTTCAAAAAAAAATATGGAAGCTGCAGATACTGCACTGTGCAGGTAATTAATTACTCAAAACATTGACAATCCATAACTATAGTACATTTTTCTTGTGGTGGTGGAGGTGACCGGGGTTGGATTGTGAGTAGTTTTTGATTGTTTTAAGTTCTGTTCCTTATCTTTTTCAGATTCATGGCTTTGGCCTCTGAAGTGATCTGGTAATTTTTTGTTTTTTGACATGACTTTTATATATATTCATTTGTAATTCGGTGGACTTAGTCTCCATTCTTTTAAGGTTTTAATATAATACGATTGCCTTTCAAAAAAAAAATCCATAACTAATACATAGAATATTACATACTTTCACACTAGAGAAATATCCTAAAATTGTTCAAAATATAGGTGTAAAATACACCTATCACTTTTCACTTCTTAAGCACATGCATATAGGAATGTTACATTTGTCACAAATTTTATGGATGATCATTAATTTCATTATTTGACAAACCATAGGAAATATGCATTACACCAATGTGGGGTTGGATCGAGTGGTAAGCGGCTTGTTCCAACTTAAACAGGTCTCAGGTTCGAGACCTTGCGTACGCAGCTGCTTCCGTTGGGAGACTCACCCACCATATCCAGGTGCGCGATGCGGGTCGAACCTAGATTAATCAGAGCGAAGTTTTAGATACCGGGTAAAAAAAAAAGGGAAATATGCAGTACGTGGTACTGTTTATAAGTGGCCCCTTGCATAGATAGCTTTAATATCAAAGTAATTATATATAAGGCGTAGCTAAAGCCTTTCTTGGCAAAACATCTTACAATAATAAATAATGGAAGTGAGGTACCTATTCTATGCAGCTGCTGTCGTCTTAGCAGCCACGGTGAGCATGTGATTGTTGCGAGTGTCAGTTGATGATTTCGGTTCCACTCAATGACGCCCCTTCTACAATCTCAGTCTGTTCCGATGGCCAGCTTCTGTTTCCAACACTCTAGACGCAAATCATAGTTCCTGTATTAATTTCATCCCAGACCTTTTAGAATCAGATAAGATATAGAATTAGTTTATATTAGTTTACGTTTTTTTTCTTTTCTCCTAACAAGAGCAATAACACACACGTATAGTTTTCTTGCCGTTTACAAAAATGTCGACGTCCAAGCACTTACTATTATAGCCATCTTGCTGGTTTCGGCCACATCTAAAGACTTTGCCTTCAACAAGTTGAGTTTCAAAAGCATTCCTCCCAGCTCATTCTTCTTATTCAAAACATAAGAGAATCAACAGTATCAAGTCAACTTTTTTGTATCGATGAATCGTTGGAGCTCGACATGCCCTCCCTGGCGCAATGCTTATTATGGTCACCAACGTACTCTTTCCGGTGAGATTGAAGCAAACAGTGTCTCTTTCTACTTCACAAATTCCCCAGACTCTTGGAAAGCATGGCATCTCTGGGATATTTTCAACCTTTATGGCGAGATCAGTGATGTTTTTATTCCTACCAAAAGAAATTCTCAAAGGCAAAAATTTGGATTTGTGAGATTTCTAAATTGTGGTGATACGGAAAGGATTTTTTATTTTTTGAATCAAATTTGGATTGGCAGCTGCAAAATTAGATGTTTCAAAGCTAAAAGTCAAACTGGAACAAATCCTTTTATTCATAATACGAATGATGGGGAAGTGGATGTTGGAGGATCGAATAAGGAGCAAGAACATGGTAAGTTGCAGGAAGTTTTAATTTTACCAGAGGGGAGCTCTAGAAGATGAGTTGGAGGCAAAGGTTTGAATGTTGCAGATTCTGTTGGGAATCATTTGGAGACCAATAGTCAGAAACATAAAGTCTGGGATGCAGGAAAGAATGCAAATAAAGTTGTTGGTCTCAGTTTTTCACCAGAACAGTGCGATCTTGATAGACTACAGAGAAGTGCCGTTGGTATTGTTAGATTTCCGGACACAATCAATGGCATTGATAGTCAACTTCTTTCTAGTGGGCTTTCTTCTAAAGTTTCTGCTACCATTATGGGAGGAAATATGATTCTTATTACTTTTGGTAGTAAGGAAGAGATGCTAATGGTTCTTGATCTGGATCATGAGTGGTTACTGAATTGGTTTGTTGAAGTTAATCCTTGGAAGCCAAGTGATGTTTGTCAATCAAAATTAGTATGGTTGAATTTGACGGAAATTCCCCTTCATGCTTGGAACAGCAATTTCTTTTTTTCTGTAGGCAGTCTATGGGGTGAGGTCGTTAAGCTGGATGAAACCACGGCAAAGAAGAAAAACTTCAGTATGGGCAGAGTCTTTGTTCTTATGAAAGAGGAATTGCATTTCCCAAATAAACTAAGTGTTTCTATTGCAGATAAGGTATTCACCATTAAAGTTTATGTTGAATCTTTCTCTCCCAATTCTTGCCATGGTAATTGCAGTTCGGATCCTTCTAGTAAGCGGTGTATCTCCATCGATGGTTCATCTTCTCAAGTTCAAATTGTGCTACTACACTAGTAGTTGATCTTTCCAAGGATGATAGGCGGCATGATGAAGATGCTGCGGAATCTCTAATTGTTAATTACGAAGATGTTGCTTTATTTCAAAAAAAAACTGAGGATATTGACCAAACTAACAAAAGTATGGATGCCACGATTATTATCTCTACCGTTCAGAACGTTGATGTAGGCAAAGGTGAAAGTGTGGACTCAGAGTCCAGCGACAGAGCCATCTGTAAGATGCAGACTAAAGAGAGTCTAGAGGTGATCTCAGGAGATGTCAGCTTGGGTTTGTTGGGACCTGAAAATGGTGATATGGAGCTTTCGGCCCATGAAGGAAATGTCCATTCTAGTCACTCTAATCGGGTTGACTATTCTAACGATGAGCCCAAGAATGACAAAATTGGCCATATTGATAATGGCCTTAGCGATATTGACTCTATAGAGTTCCAGGAGATTGATAGTCAAAGAGTGAAATCTTTTAACAAGAAAGTAAGAGAGTTGGTAGATGTTGAGGAGGATATTGAGGAAGATTGGTTTAGCAATTTGTTGGAAAAAAATAAGAAACGTAGTAAGAAAGCCAGCAAGAAAATCAAGAACTAGAAATCTAATCATCAAAGGGGGACAACAAAGAAGCAAAAGGGGTATGTAGCCAACAATTCTTTGTCTGATGGCGACTTTCAAAACAAGAATCGGATTTTGCTAGAGGAAGCATGGGAAACATGGGAGATTGGGAAAATGCTAGGCATCTCTTTTAACTGTGATGAAAGCTAGGGTTTAGAGAAACTCAGAGATATGATAGTAGAGGAGAATATCTTATAACAAGGTTTCTTCCTTTTTGTTTTGTTTCTTCATGATTCTTGGCCCTTTTAAGTTTGAATCCGCGGGTGTTCAGTGCTAGGCTGTGTTGTTCTGTTTCTTTGGTGCTGGCATTCTCTTCGTTCTTGATATATGCCTTCCCATCCATGTTTTAGTTAGGTTGGGTTCATGTTGAATGCCTCTTGCGAATTTGTCTTTTCACTTGGTTAGATTGGTGTTTTTGCTGTTAGGAATTTGTTTCCTTTTTGCCTGAGGAATCTCTCTTTACGCCACCCGGTTGTTAAGTTGATTCTAGCTAAGAGTATTGGCTTTTTGTGTGATGGCTCTTCAATGAGAATTGTTTTTCGTTTGGTGGTGGCGGTGGGGCTGGTTTATTCCAACTACACTATAGATGGAGAAGGCATATTTGCAGAGTTTTATCTCTTGTTGGAGCTCTCTCTTCTTTTGTTTTGCTGGTTGTTTTTTTGATGATTGTGATAGTGAAGATTTTTCTCACTTCATGAGCAGGCATTGTTTTGGTTCATCTTGCTAGAGTGGGAGGCGGAAGGGTGACAGAATGACTGTTGTTTTCGTCGATTCTTTTGCTTTGTTCAAGTCGTTTTCTGATTAGTTCTCGCCTCTTGGTCTATGGTTGTTAAATTTGGGTGCTCGGTTTCGTGGTGTTGTTCTCGTTCTATGATTCTATCAATAATAAAATTCTACTGCTTTTCAAAAAAAAAAAACAAGTTGAGTTTCAAGTGGCCATCAACTACTTGTAACTTCGATCCATGAAAGACACCCATACCCACCGTTTTCACCATATCCAATTTAAATCAGTTGCTGCACGATATAGAACTTGTCGAAGGAGTAAGTGAAACATGTTTGAAATTTTCATCCATTAATGAACCCAGATTGAATGAGGAAGAGATGAACAATAGATTATTGTCACATTAGATCGAGATCCATGAAAGAAATTAACCAAGGTCAACGCCAAATGGAATATACTATATTTTAAGGATGAGATAATTGTTTTACTTAATAATATGGTTGTAATTTGTTTTACTTAATAATATTTTCCTTTAAAAAAAAGGATGAGATAACTGAAATATATATTTTATTAATAATTATTTTGGCCACCCCAAAAGTAAAGTAACATTGAAAATACATGATTTTGGTTAAAAGAAGAACAAAGACTATAAATTACAGGTAACTAGTACACATAAATATTACATAATGCCACACTAGAGAAGCATTAAAGCCAAATATAAGGGTATCCTCAAGATTTATTGTGCTGTAGTGGTAAAGGTAAAGTCACGATCCCAACAATTACATCTTCGGAGATTAAACTTGTATCTTCATCCTTATTGGGTAGAACCGTTACTACCTTAACCAATAGCCGTTGTTAAAGTTATACATATATAGCTTTAACGGTGTGGCAAATTATGTTTACACATAGCTTGAAGCTAATTTGAACCTTAAGCACTTGAAACTAAAACTTAATAACTTTCCTACGAGTGGATATATAGCAACCATTATAATTAAACTAATTAAGCCTGGGTTGCTTTATTTATATATATTCTTATTACACCACACTAGATAGATCAAACGACTTGTGATATAAGACGGAATGAAGGAACGGATGGAAACGATATAGTGTTACCCCAGCTAGTACAATCACCATCGAATCGAGCGGGGCAACTTCGAATGCGGGCAGGTGGCTGTGCCCTATCGAAACAGAAACGGACTTCCAACAGCTGAAGAACTTGCCCATTTTTCTTGTTACATGAAATTTGAGGATATGCTCTCAACTTTTTGTACACATTTTCTAGGACCGTGCCCGCTGTAGTTTGAGTTCCAGGTTGAATTCCCATAACTGCTCCAAATTAGAGAGAAGCATAAGATCATATAATCAATGCTTTGCTTTTATTTAATTTTTTACCCTATGTGGGGCATAAAGTTCATCCAAAATTGATTTACTCTAAAATTCTAGGAAGATCAAACAGCATAACTCTTATAATTACCTTTTAATGGGTCGTAATTGGCGTTACCGGCGAGATTTAAGGCAGCACTAAAATATTCTTTAGGCTTGTCAGGATAATCGGAACACATTCCATGCTTTGCCCATTCATGTTCCCAAAACACTGAGTTGGATACGTTCAAAATTAGGTTCGGCCACTTTTTGTCTAATTGCTTTTCGATGGCCGGTAATTCTGGCTACAACACAAGCTCAAACAACAAACAAACGAATTAGTACTTATAGTTAGTTAAAAATTTTAAAAGTAAAAAAGTATATTGTCACAGTAACAAATTCCAATTATTAATTTGAGAGTTTAACCTGCAAATTAGTTTCAAATGGGGCAAAGAATAATAGCAAAAGGATCTACCAGATGAAGCCTTGAGAAAGAATTTGCTTACCATAAGGTCTTCTTTGGGTGTAGGAGTGATATTGGTGCAAGTTGGGTCTTTTTTATAGGGAGGAACCGGAGTGTCATTGGAAAAATGAGGCCATAAACCGTGGATGGTGAAATAGTGGGGGTAGGGTGTCTTACAGGAATATGTTCCAACATTACAAGCAGAAGTTGGCCATACGAGACTCAGCTTGTAGAACTCAAAGCCTGCAGATGTAGCTGAAACAAGCAAGGTGGCTAACACGGCAGCTGCTAATAAGTACTGCTTCTGCATTTTTTGTATACAGATCGTTACAGATATGCAAGAAGATTTGCGAAGAGCAACTTACTCAATGGGTTTTTATAGCAATTTCAATCTTCTTGCAAGCCACTAGGAAAATAGAATATAACATGTGAAAATTATGGGATTCCCTTCAAAATTAAAAGAAAATACTTGTATTTGATAAATCCCTAACTTTTTTTTTTTGGAACCAAATAAACCCTCAACCTTTTATTATTGACCAATTTAGCTCTAAATTGGACGGAAGACTAACAACTAGATCGCTAATGTGACTTTTTCATTTCACATGTGAAACCCACTCAATGAAAAAGATAAAATCAAATTTGGCCCACAACCTTTACCAAATGATCCAAATAAGCCTCTAATCATTTTGTTTTGATCCAAATAAATCCTCAACCGTTAAAGTCATGTTAGCAATCTAACGGAGCTGTCGTCATTCGATCCAATTTCAAGCTAAACTGCCAAAAATAAAACTATGGGGGTTTATTTGGATCCAAAAAAAGTTTAGGGGCTTATATGGTTCATTTATCTAAAGGTTAGAGACCAATTTGAACTTTAAGTCATTTATTTATGAGAGTAAGACAAAAAATAAGAATTATACATATATATAGTATAACTTTTACAAATACTTTATGAGAATCATATATAAATACTTATTTAAGAATATGAACTTTTAAATAGAGACTGTGTACAAAATTAATTTAAAATTTGTTTCTCTTTTTTTGAAACAAACGAAATACGAATCATATAAAAATACTCAATTGAGAATCATAACTTTTATTGTGCATAAATACTCAATAGGATACTATGACATTGAAATGGAGATCGTGTATAAATACTCAATTAGAGATCGTAACTTTTAATGAACATCGTCTATAAATACTCAATTGGGGATTATGACTTTAATGGAGATCGTGTATAAGATTTAAAATTTGTAACTATTTTTGGGGACCGTGTATAGATACTCAATAGGAGATCGTGACTTTTAAATAGGTACCTACAACTTTTACAAATGCTCAATGAGACCCATATACAAATACTTAATTGAGAATTAAAATTTTTAAATAAGGACTATATATAAGATTTAAAATTTGTTCATTTTTTAGGGATTGTGAGTTTTTAATGAGGACTGTGTATAAATACTTAATTGGGGATCGTAACTTTTTAATGATGACCATATACAAAATTTAAAAATTGTTCTTTTTTGGGGACCTTGACTTTCAATGAGTATCGAATATAAATAATCAATAGAAACCTTGTATAAATACTCAATTGGGGATTGTAACTTTAACCGTGTACAAAAACTTAATTAGAGATCATGACTTTGAAATGTGAATTATATACAATATTTAAAATTTGTACAATTTTTAAGGACCGTGACTTTAAATAGGGACCATGTATAAAAATTTAATTATGGATCGTACCTTTTAAATGTGGACTATATATAAATATTTAATTGGGGAATTGTGACTTTTTAATGGAGATTGTATAAAATATTTAAAATTTGTTCCTCTTTTTGAGGCCGTTTATAAATACTCAATTAAGGATTATGACTTTTAAATGAAAATTGTCTACAAGATTTAAATTTTGTTTCTTTTTTGGAACTATAACTTTTTAATAGAGATTGTATACAAGATTTGAAATTTATTAAATTTTTTGGGATCTTGACTTTTAAATGAGACTACATAGAAATGCTCAATTAGGGACCTTATACAAATACTCAATCGGAGATCGTGTCTTTTTAATGACGACAACATATAAGATTTTAAAATTTGTTCACTTTTTACGGATCATGATTTTTTTTGAAACAGGGATCATGAGTGTTTTTTGAAACATGGATCATGACTTTTAAATAAGACTATGTACATATATTTAATTAGGGATCATCACTTTTTAATGGGATCATGTATAAGACTTAAAATTTATTTCTTTCTTGGAATGTAGACTTTTAAATAAGGATCATATAGAGATACTTAATTGGATATCAAGACTTTTAAATAAGGACAGTGTACAAAATTTAAAATTTGCTCATTTTTTTGTATGTGACTTTTAAATGGAGATAATTCTATTTTTCACAAATGTTGGTCTTTGGGTCTTGAATTGAGATAACAATCTACTTTATTCATACAAAATTAATTGAGGTATTTTTTAGTGTTTATATTTTTTACAATATTAATATGATAAAAATTTAATAAAAATATATACACACACGTACGGTAGCATATGACAAGAAACTAGTGTTTGTTTTTTTTTTTGGAAGAAAGAAACTAGTGTATATATGTGTGTGTGTGTCGATTTTTTTTTTGGCTTTTTGTTATACCAAAGCTTATGAGAAATTGAATCGTGGCCTTACCATTAATGTCATGACACAATGTGTAATTATAACTACAAATCTTTTTGTAGTCATTTACATAATTGATTCTACGTATATTGGCCCCAAGACAAGAAGGTTAGTCATGAGGGCGTCGATTTCATAAAATTTTCAATTTCCTTGTCGCTTTCACATCGTTATCATGTTTTTAATTTGAGGGGCCATCCATAATTTCCACATGTCATAAATATGTACCGGCAAAAACAGTTCTAGCCTTTGGCCTAAACCCCATTTGAATATATATCTACATACCCGCAAATAGGGTTGATTTCTAGTAGAGATAATAAGCACTGATCTCAATTAGAAATATTTATGTGAAAAGCGCCTAAAAAAAATCTAAATCTTGTCAAAAAAAAAAATTTTTTCCTTTAGTTATGGTGGACGCTGCAGTCCGGACCTTGTGGTCCGGACTACAGTACAACCCCTTGGATTTTACATTTATAACCCCTTTTTTTTTATGAAAAGCTTGTATTTTTTTATTCACGAAAACAAAAAAACGGAAACTAAAAAATCTGCTACAATATACAAAGTTCATGCTTTTGCCTCTTGGGAGCATAAGGATAGAAAGACATACTGTTTTTACATTAAAACTCTTGTTGTACAAGGTATTTATATAATAAAGTTAAGTTAAAGTTAGATACAAGTAATGCATAGATTCTAGTTCTCTATAAACTGAATATTAATCGAGTTTCTCAATACTTGCTTAGTCTATGAATATTTAATAGCCTTTTTTTTAAAAAACTTTAACTTAAACTAAAAAAGGAAATTTTTAAACAAGAATTAAAATGAGAAGAAGAAAGGTGGTTGTTTATCTACGAATCTTCAACAAAAAAGAATAAATTGAAAACGCTTGAGTGATTTCGGTAGGTTGATACTAGTCATCCCCAAAATAAGTGTTCTTTGTTTCAAAATGTAATAATCTCGATAATAACATTTCTCATCCCCAAAATATAACTTTTTTATCCCAAAAATCATACTTGTTACTATTCATCATCCCCAAAATATGTCTTCATTATCCCAATAATCGTTTTTTTAATAGAAACCAAACAATAATATTAGTCAACCCCAAAACATGTGTTGTTTTTTTTTTTAAATCATATTTGTTACCCCCATAATATTTTCAATAACTCTCAATATAATATTCATCATCCAAAAAATATAAATTGAATACAAATTTCGTCAAGCAATACATAATTCATAATCATTAAGCAAATTAAAAAAATTAAATCAAAGATTCATCATTAAATTAATATTCATCCTCCTATAAATAGTGACAATCATCCCCAAAAACTTATATTCTTCATTCAAAATAGAAATTTTTAAAAAATTGAATCCCAACTACATGTCTAATACTTAAATATTCCATAAGTTTCATCAAGGAATAGCTCATAATCATTCAAAAAATTAAATCAAATATTCATCCCCAAATTAATATTCATCATCCCCTAAATACTATTAATCATCCCCAAAAACTTATCTTCTTCATCCCCAAATAGAAATTTTTAAAAAAATTGAACCCCAACTACATATTCCATAATTATATATATGCTTTATATTCCTTAAATTTCATCAAGAAATAGTTAATAATCATTAAAAAATTAAATCAAAGATTCATCTCCAATTTAATATTTATCATCCCCTAAATACTATTAGTCATCCCTTAAATACTATTAGTCATCCCCAAAAACTGATCTTCTTCATCCCCAAACAGAAATTTTTTAAAAAATTGAACTCCAACTACATGTTCCATAATTAAATATGCTATATATTCCTTAAATTTCATCAAGAAATAGTTAATAATCATTAAAAAAAATTAAATCAAATATTCATCCCTAAATTAATATTCAGCATCCCCTAAATACTGTTAATCATCCAAATAGAAATTTTTAAAAAAATTGAACCCCAATTACATGTTCCATAATGAAATATGCTATATATTTCTTAAATTTCATCAAGAAATAGTTAATAATCATTAAAAAAATTAAATAAAATACGCATCCCCAACTTAAAATTCATCGTCCTCTAAATACTGTTAGTCCCCCAAAACTTATCTTCTTTGTCACGCCCCGACACCATAATTGGGCACGTAACAATCGCCGCAACCCTCGAAATACATTCTATTAGGTTAGAATACACTTCAAAGGTTGCAAGGCTAAAATGGTCATTTTACCAATTTTTCTCTTATACAGTTTTCATCCAGTTTAATACTTAAAACACTTAACTAACATGCAGACAATTCAAAACAGATAAAATATCGAACTGTCATGGCATAAAAATTCATGTAAACACAAAGCACCAAAACTTCATGATATTTACGAAAATGCCATTAGGTTTACGACATATTTTTCGGTGAATTTTTAAACCAAGCTACAGGATTCAGAAAAATATGGTAACAGCTTCGAATATTATTAGACACATTAAAACGGTGAAATAGCTATTTAAACCGACATTCACTTACTCGGTGGGTCCTACACGAATTTTTGAAAAATAATACAAAGGTTGACTTTTTCACCCTCGGTCAAACTAGAGCCAAAAGCCTAGCAGTTCTCCCACCACAACGTACCTATTAGCGCGGTTAATGTCTACAGCCTGAAAAATATTTTATTAAAACACGGGTGAGTAACAGAGTTACCCAGTGAGTGGATAAAATAATTATATAAACAACAATGTAAAAATCGATATTTATTATAAGGCAATAAAAGTCAAAACCATAAGCATAAATAAAATCATAAACATAAACATAAACAAGGCAAGATTTTCACAAACTTTGGCCCATGTATCATCTATTTCATCCGTCAATTCCTCACTCGAGTTATCGCCTTGGCCGAGGCCGACAACTGAGTAGTGAGTCCCATCTTGAACGGTGGATACCACAAGATGGACTCAAATTACCTTGTGGGTTTCCCTCCGCGCCTCCCACCAAGGTATATACCACACTCACCACGCCTCTCAAAAGACGGTCCGTGGCTACTTAGCTACTGCAGTAACAGAATTCCTCCCTTGGAGGCCACCGTATAGTAACATCTTGGAATTGTGATGGCTTGCAAACCTTTTTATGTTTACTTCGAATAAAACATTATCTTTGAAAAATTATGTAATAAAACTTTCAATGTTTTGAAATCAATATTAGCAATTTTATCTCAAAACCATTTTCCATATTCAATTCTCAAAACCAAACATTTCAATTTAGCCATCACATTCCATGGGCCATTCACATTTAGCATCATTCAATACACATTCAAATAAGCCATTTCTCTAAACACATAGCATAATAATAATAAACTTTCATGAAACCAGATTTAACAAAACAATAAGGAGTAGAGATTTAAAATTTCGTTATCCACTCACAGTGAGGTCCTCGCTATTCTTGACTGTCCTCACCCGGTTCCTTGTCCTTTGATGGTGCAGGCACTCCTAATTTTCATAAATTTACTTAGTTTTCCAAACTATCACTAAATTGGACTAAAACTTAATTTACATGCAATGCTATGCATGGCATGCAATAATTTAGTAATTTAATAGCTAATCACTACTCTTACTAATATTCTTTCACCCAATTTTTCTTCAAATTCACATTTATTTCATTAAAAGTTGAAGATTTCCTACGGTTATAACACATTGAAAATTTTGGCATTTGCTCCAACTTTACCCAATTTCCACATTTTCCTTTTCCATCATTTTTCTTTAGCATTTCCACATTAAATTTACTTCAAAACAACTACATTTTCATTTAAATTCCAAAATGACAAAATGCTATTTTCCTTATAATTTTCGGCATAAATATTGAGAATTAGAATTTTCTTTTCTAATGTAATTTGATGACATTTCCTAGTTTAGTAAGCTTCCATGAACTTCATATTTTGATCCTAAGGTTCCATGAATTCAATTTGACCTAAAAATCTTAAATTCAAAAATTCTCCATAACAATTCTAATTTTCTAGATTCAAACTTCTACAAGGAAATTCAAGCTAAATTGACCCCATATTCATGTTTAGCATGCCATAATCTACATTCTAACATCAAAATTAGGCATGCTTACCTTGATTTGTGAAAATCCACCAAGAACCCTAAACTTTCCAATTGCAATTTCTCCTCACTTAGCTTGAATTTATTGAAATTGATTTAGGAATGTTGATGGGCTAATCAAGAGGTTTAATTTGATAGGTAATTTTAGTAGGCTTGTTTGGAGAATTTAGGACTTGTGTTTATGGAGTGAGGTCTTCAAGGTTTCATCAATGGTGGAAGTGTTCTTCCATTTTTTTCCAAGGTTGAAGACAACCTTAAATATTGGATGAATTTTCTAGAAATCACACATGCATGGCCGGATGAATGGAAGACAAGGGGGGTGAAATTTGGCTCAATCCTAGCCTTTCATCTTTACTCCTTTGACACTTGTCACCATGTGATTAAGTCCATAAAAGATAATTTTGTTCTTAATTCCCATTTTGTCCTCCAACAATCACTAAAATTCCATCTATATCCTAAGTCAGTGTAAAATTTTCAGTGTATATTCTTATTCTTCAGACAATTTCCTTTTATTCCATTGACAGTGAAATTTTTAAATTCCCTGTCATTTGTTAACAATTTCAGTCTAAATTTCTAACCTTACTACTAATTCTTTAACAATTCATTTAATTCCATTTATATCCTATCCATAACTTATGTAAGGCTTAAACTATATTTTCCGTAATTTCCTACTAAATGATGCATGCCGGACGAACTAAGAGGAACAGTAATTTAGAGCGGGTACTACAGCTCTCCCCCCCTTAAAATAAATTTCGTCCTCGAAATTTCACGTACTGAAACTAGTAAAGAGATGAGGATATTGTCTCCTCATTTGCTCCTCGGGCTCCCATGTTTCCTCTTCTACTTGCGCATTTCTCCATAGTACCTTGACTATCGGAATGCTTTTATTTCTAAGTACTCGTACTTGGGTATCTAGAATCCGGACCGGTTGTACTTCAAAGTTCAAGTCTTCTTTCAACTCAATTGGAGAAGCTTCTAAAATATGGGAGGGATCGGGCACATACTTCTTTAGTAGAGATACATGAAATACATTGTGGATTTTATTCAATTCCGGTGGCAGCTCTAACCGATAAGCTGCTGGACCTATTCTTCCAATCACTTTGAACGGTCCAATGTAGCGTGGATTTAGTTTTCCTCGTTTCCTGAACCGGATGACATTTTTCCACGGTGACACCTTTAAGAATACCATGTCATCTACTTGAAATTCTAAGTCTTTCCTCCGCTTGTCCGCGTAGCTCTTCTGTCGATCATGAGCTGCTTTCAGCCTTTCTCTGATGATTTTGATCTTTTCAGTGGTAAGGTAAATTAATTCACCATTATGGAGCTTCTGTTCACCAACTTCATCCCAATATACCGATATTCTAAATTTCCTCCAATATAATCTTCTTTAATTCTGGATTATTGGGACATACACTTTACCATTCGTAGTTAACACTCTATCACTTCTAAGTTGTAGGTTTACTGTTAAGGATATTGTTTTGTGGGGTCTAAGGCTAGCTTGTTTACTTTATACCTTAGTAAGCCTTGTCCACGAAATTGGGTGTTTAACCTTTCGGCTCCCTCGATGGGAATGAACCAATCATAAGCAAGTAAAGATACTAATGTTAGTGATAAAGAACTTAAGAGAGCTTGGAAGAATGACTATTACTGGTAGTCCGTACAAACTCGTTAGTACAAAATAATCTGATGGTAGGTTCTCTCACTACTACAACACTTCCCTCATACACCACAAGATGATAGGGGAGTATCCCTTATTCTTCTTGCCTTTATAGTTTTTTTTTTTTGAAATTCTTGGTTCAACCTACTATCCGTCCTTTAGCGCTCTTGAATTCAGTCGACCAAAATAGGTTTCACCACAAAGCTAACAAATCAAGGCTCCACTTACTACATTCCCTAGTTTTTCTTTTAACACTTTCACTTTTCCTTGATGTCTTTACCATGGAAATCGTCATACTTCACGGTACTCAATCTTTGATGTTCAAGAACTTTCACCAGTTGTACCTCATAATTTTAATCTTCCTTAAGTTCAACTGGTGGTACTTCTAATATACGCAAGGGGTCATATTTATATTCTCAGAGCAGTGTGAATCCTTTTCAACTGTAATACTAGCCGTCGATATATAGTTTTACAAATTCATCTTTTATTCCTATCTCTCCAAATTTGGAATTTTCCTTCTTGACTCTATAATTCATGTTGATCAACTCATAGTCCTTAATTCATAACCTATGTGACTCCAAATAAATCTTCCAGCCGATCTACAATTTCTTCAATCCACTTTTTCTGTTAATGGAATTTCATATTTAATATCTACATCAATCTACCTTGCCAACTTTCTTGGTTCTCTCTCTTATAGCCCAATTTCCATTCTAATACAACTGTAATAATTCCATACTAGCCTTTCATAACTCCAAGCATATACGTTTTCTTATTGAGTTATGACCTTTCATAACTTGAAGAACATTAAAGCTTCCTTTCTTCCGCCCTTCACCCATGACTCATTTTCTCGTTTAATAAGATATCCTTCGACTTATATTGCTTGAGCAATAATGTCTTTGTCTTATGGTGAAACAATTAGGTTGAAAAGCACTTTGCTTCCTATCAGAACCCAATCAAATCTTCTTTGAAGTAGTCAATCTAAAAGATTCCTTAAGAACTCCAATCCTCTCTTCATTTCAATGAATCACATTTCCATTATTATCTTGTCAGTGTATATGTACATCCCTTCATAATCTTCTCTTTATTCTTGGAAGTTTCAATACATAAAAGTTATTTTACGAACTTTCCTATCTCTCATCTCTTCCTACTTAAGATTTTTTTTTTCAAAGACTCCATAACATCATGGAAGTAGTCATAATTCATTCTGCTACCACCCTTGACCTCAACTATTTCAATTCCAAAAGTTCTCATTATTCATTTAACTACTTGAACAAATCAAAACTTTCCCCACCTAATTTCACTTAGTTACCATCTTCTTCTTTAGCTTAGATTTCATATCTCTTTTTGTCGCACAAGTTTATCACCTTCAGTTCGCAATCATCAACTTATTTGCTTGAATCCCCTCTTTCACCATCCATCACATACTTGCTTTTCCACAAATTTATCTCGTTTTCACATTTATACACAACTCACTACCAAAATAACTAGAAATTATTCTTGTTAACCATCCAACTACACTAAATTTCACTTAATCTATAATTATTACTTTCTATCCTTCCAGTTCCATTCCTTTTTTTTTTTTTGCCTATCCAACAGGTTTCTCATAAGCAACCCTTTATCTTATAATATTCAATTGGCTTTTTGGCTCATCTTTTCCAAGTGTACACTATTAAGTTTCTTCTTACATCAAGTCTACCATAGTTCGTTGCTCGTACAATCACATTTAATCATGCCATCATCACTGGCTCATATCAATCTCATAATCCTCATTCATTCATTTCACAGTTAATGTCCTTAATTACACACTTTCATCGTTAGTCTTTAATTCTCTTCTTTCAATTAACTTACTGCTCTATACACATATATCCTCAACAGGTCTTTCTTCGTAATGAAGAAGAATATCGTTCCCAAGCTTTTATCAAAAAGAAATTTTGGACTTTGCTACGAAATTCTAATTTAGGTCACAAAACAAAAATCAGAGGGTACTATTAACCTCGCTTTAAAGTCCATGGGAAGTTTGGGAAATATTTGAATAACGCTCAAACATTTATAGACGGTCTATATGACCATGCGACTGCTTGATCGTAAAATTAGTCGAAGTTCGAGTATCAATATCTGAAGGTAACTAAGGGTTTAGTACTAACAACAAGGTGTAAGTTACCTACAACTTTGAAAAATGACTCGATCGGACCCGAATCCACTTCGCACTTTACAATTTTTTTTTTTAGAAAACTATTTTAAAATACTGTTTAACAAAAAAAAATTGAGTTCTGATATCACTTTAATTGTCACACCCCGATCTGAAGGTCGAGAATGTGACAATCGCCGCGTGCCACAAATTGTGAATGGCGCGCTTCACCCACAACTCGAAACTCGCAAGGCTTATAACATCTTGAACCCATTTAGTAAATCGATTTTTTTTCTTATCATGCAAAATGAAAAATAAGATTTTAAAACATTTATGCAGTCTAAAATTTAAATGAAAACAGTCCTTCAAGTTTAAAATGTATGTGAATAACAATTTAACCGTATTCAAATTACGCCAATGGATTCAGTAATAAACACATGTAAGCCGTATAGACTTACTGTGAAAGGTTCAGAGTCGAGTCTTAACACTTAGCGGTCTATCTCTTTCGCGCGGTTAATTATCGTAGGCAGATTGAAAATAGTTGTATACTAATCTATAATCGCGCTCGGCCTAGTCGATGTTTCCTCCTTAGTCAGTGCAAGTTTGAGTTTGTGTCAGAGACAAATTCGACCGGGCAAGCTTTGCCTCGATCGGCCGCGACCGCGCTGACGTTGTGGTGGCGTCGCATATCTATAACGAAAGAGGATTAGTCTCTAAATAACTATCTCTACATGAGATTTTACATGAAATATGCATGTTCTAACACTTTGACCAAGTTTGACCGAGGTTGACCGAGTTTGACCAAGTTTGACTCGGGCCCACCGACACTGAAAATTTACCAAAAACCGACTTAAAACCTCAAGCTCTGATACCAATCGAATTGTCACGCCCCGACACCATAATTGGGCACGTAACAATCGCCGCAACCCTCGAAATACATTCTATTAGGTTAGAATACACTTCAAAGGTTGCAAGGCTAAAATGGTCATTTTACCAATTTTTCTCTTATACAGTTTTCATCCAGTTTAATACTTAAAACACTTAACTAACATGCAGACAATTCAAAACAGATAAAATATCGAACTGTCATGGCATAAAAATTCATGTAAACACAAAGCACCAAAACTTCATGATATTTACGAAAATGCCATTAGGTTTACGACATATTTTTCGGTGAATTTTTAAACCAAGCTACAGGATTCAGAAAAATATGGTAACAGCTTCGAATATTATTAGACACATTAAAACGGTGAAATAGCTATTTAAACCGACATTCACTTACTCGGTGGGTCCTACACGAATTTTTGAAAAATAATACAAAGGTTGACTTTTTCACCCTCGGTCAAACTAGAGCCAAAAGCCTAGCAGTTCTCCCACCACAACGTACCTATTAGCGCGGTTAATGTCTACAGCCTGAAAAATATTTTATTAAAACACGGGTGAGTAACAGAGTTACCCAGTGAGTGGATAAAATAATTATATAAACAACAATGTAAAAATCGATATTTATTATAAGGCAATAAAAGTCAAAACCATAAGCATAAATAAAATCATAAACATAAACATAAACAAGGCAAGATTTTCACAAACTTTGGCCCATGTATCATCTATTTCATCCGTCAATTCCTCACTCGAGTTATCGCCTTGGCCGAGGCCGACAACTGAGTAGTGAGTCCCATCTTGAACGGTGGATACCACAAGATGGACTCAAATTACCTTGTGGGTTTCCCTCCGCGCCTCCCACCAAGGTATATACCACACTCACCACGCCTCTCAAAAGACGGTCCGTGGCTACTTAGCTACTGCAGTAACAGAATTCCTCCCTTGGAGGCCACCGTATAGTAACATCTTGGAATTGTGATGGCTTGCAAACCTTTTTATGTTTACTTCGAATAAAACATTATCTTTGAAAAATTATGTAATAAAACTTTCAATGTTTTGAAATCAATATTAGCAATTTTATCTCAAAACCATTTTCCATATTCAATTCTCAAAACCAAACATTTCAATTTAGCCATCACATTCCATGGGCCATTCACATTTAGCATCATTCAATACACATTCAAATAAGCCATTTCTCTAAACACATAGCATAATAATAATAAACTTTCATGAAACCAGATTTAACAAAACAATAAGGAGTAGAGATTTAAAATTTCGTTATCCACTCACAGTGAGGTCCTCGCTATTCTTGACTGTCCTCACCCGGTTCCTTGTCCTTTGATGGTGCAGGCACTCCTAATTTTCATAAATTTACTTAGTTTTCCAAACTATCACTAAATTGGACTAAAACTTAATTTACATGCAATGCTATGCATGGCATGCAATAATTTAGTAATTTAATAGCTAATCACTACTCTTACTAATATTCTTTCACCCAATTTTTCTTCAAATTCACATTTATTTCATTAAAAGTTGAAGATTTCCTACGGTTATAACACATTGAAAATTTTGGCATTTGCTCCAACTTTACCCAATTTCCACATTTTCCTTTTCCATCATTTTTCTTTAGCATTTCCACATTAAATTTACTTCAAAACAACTACATTTTCATTTAAATTCCAAAATGACAAAATGCTATTTTCCTTATAATTTTCGGCATAAATATTGAGAATTAGAATTTTCTTTTCTAATGTAATTTGATGACATTTCCTAGTTTAGTAAGCTTCCATGAACTTCATATTTTGATCCTAAGGTTCCATGAATTCAATTTGACCTAAAAATCTTAAATTCAAAAATTCTCCATAACAATTCTAATTTTCTAGATTCAAACTTCTACAAGGAAATTCAAGCTAAATTGACCCCATATTCATGTTTAGCATGCCATAATCTACATTCTAACATCAAAATTAGGCATGCTTACCTTGATTTGTGAAAATCCACCAAGAACCCTAAACTTTCCAATTGCAATTTCTCCTCACTTAGCTTGAATTTATTGAAATTGATTTAGGAATGTTGATGGGCTAATCAAGAGGTTTAATTTGATAGGTAATTTTAGTAGGCTTGTTTGGAGAATTTAGGACTTGTGTTTATGGAGTGAGGTCTTCAAGGTTTCATCAATGGTGGAAGTGTTCTTCCATTTTTTTCCAAGGTTGAAGACAACCTTAAATATTGGATGAATTTTCTAGAAATCACACATGCATGGCCGGATGAATGGAAGACAAGGGGGGTGAAATTTGGCTCAATCCTAGCCTTTCATCTTTACTCCTTTGACACTTGTCACCATGTGATTAAGTCCATAAAAGATAATTTTGTTCTTAATTCCCATTTTGTCCTCCAACAATCACTAAAATTCCATCTATATCCTAAGTCAGTGTAAAATTTTCAGTGTATATTCTTATTCTTCAGACAATTTCCTTTTATTCCATTGACAGTGAAATTTTTAAATTCCCTGTCATTTGTTAACAATTTCAGTCTAAATTTCTAACCTTACTACTAATTCTTTAACAATTCATTTAATTCCATTTATATCCTATCCATAACTTATGTAAGGCTTAAACTATATTTTCCGTAATTTCCTACTAAATGATGCATGCCGGACGAACTAAGAGGAACAGTAATTTAGAGCGGGTACTACATTCTTCATCTCCAAATTAATATTCATCATCGCCTAAATACTATTAGTCATCTCCAAAACCTTTTCTTTTTCATCCCAAAATAGATTATTTTAAAAAAAATTAAGCACCAACTACAAGTCATATAATTAAATATGCCATATATTCCATAATTTCATCAAACAATTCATTCCCAGATTAATATAATCAAATATTCATTCCAAAATAATATTCATCGTCCCCAATATAATATATGTTAGTCATCTCCAAAAAAACTTATCTTTTTCATCTCAAAATATAATTTTTTAAGAAATTGAACACCAACTACACTTCTATATTCCATAAATTTTATCAAGTAATATTTAATAATCAATAAAAAAATAAAAAAATAAACTGAAAGGTTCATTCTTAAAATAATATTCATCGTCCCCTATATAATGTTAGTTATTCCCAAAAAACTTATATTTTTTATCCCAAAATAAAATAAAACAAATAAAACTCCAACTACACATTCCATATAATATGCCATATATTATGTAAATTTCATCAAATAATAATTTATAATCATTAAAAAATTTTAAAAATTAAATTATGGATTCGTCTGCTATATAATGTTAGTTACCAAGTAATAATTCATAATCGAAAGAGTTTAAAAATGTGAAGGAATTTCACCTATGACAAGTTCACTCGACCATAATGATTATAATTAAAAAGATTATAAAAAGTTAACTAGTAATTTGTTTTAAATTAAATAACTAAATAAATTTTATTTAAATTAGAAAGATGGTAGAATAGTCCAACCTTTATGGTTCGTACCAATGGCCGGACCATAAATGTTGGATGGCAGCC
This sequence comes from Microcos paniculata, assembly GCA_030664755.1. Classification (NCBI taxonomy): domain Eukaryota; kingdom Viridiplantae; phylum Streptophyta; class Magnoliopsida; order Malvales; family Malvaceae; genus Microcos; species Microcos paniculata. The sequence continues at coordinate 41,515,531 of CP131458.1, read as the reverse complement.
TTCACCATAATTAAAAGGACAAGGAAAAGGTAGGGGTTGCCAACCGGTCATTATGATCTAGTTTTACGTACAAACATGATGGCTGACAATTTTATCCCTTTTTCAAAATTTTATTTTTATTTTCTTTTCTCTTATTTTAGTGTTAAACAATTTTGTTTTATTTTAACTTTGATGAGTAACTTTTTTTTTAACCCCTCTCAACTTATTGATTTCGAATGAGTGACATTATATCATATATTCATAATGTTTTTTGGGATGAAACTTCGATTTTTTGAAGAAAAAAAGTGTTAATCATACCAAAATATTATTTCGAATTAAAAAAAATCAAATGTTCATTCCCAATGCTTTTTTCATCATCCCTATAATAGTTTTACTCATTCCTTAATCATCCTCAAAATGTTATAGTCTCCATCCCCTAATTAAATTTTGACAAGAAGAATTTAACCCATGAATACAATTCCAAGATTTAAATATGATATATGCATATATTTATTTAATTTCATCATTATATTGTTCAATTATATCAAATTTTTTTCTTTTTTATAAAAATCAAATGTCCATCCTGAATTCTTCTTCTAGCTGAGTTGGTTAGAGATTGAGGAACTCATGCAATAGATTTCGGGTTTGAAACCTTTTATTTTCTAAGTATGTCACTTTCCACACTTCCTATGTCCCAAAAAAATGTCCATCCCCTAATAATTTATTCATTATCTCTTAAATAGTTTAATCATTCCCAAAACATTATATTCTCCATCCCTAAAATATAAATTTGAAAAAAATTTTTTATAAAAATCAAATGTCCATCCCCTAATAATTTATTCATTATCTCTTAAAAAGTCTTAATCATCTCAAAAACATTATAGACTTCATTCCCAAAATACAATTTTGAATTAAAAAAGTATTTAACGCCATGAATACAATTCCAAGATTTAAATATGACAAATGCATATATCCATTTAATTTCATCATTTCATGGTTCAATTATATCAATTTTTTTTCATTTTAATAAAAATCAAAGGCCCATCCCCAATAATTTATTCATTATCACCTAAATAGTTTTTATCATCCTTAAAATATTATAGTCTCCATCCCCAAAATATTAATTTTTTTTTCAATTTACCCTATGAATACAATTTCAAGATTAAAAATTTAAAATATGACTTATACATGTATCTATTTAATTTTATCATTCCATTGTTCAATTCTATCGAATTTTTTTCTTTTCCATAAAAATCAAATGTCCATCCCTAATAATTTATTCATTATTCCCTAAATAGTCTTAATTATCCACAAAATATTAAATTCGAAAAAAAAAGAATTTAACCCCATGAATACAATTTCAAGATTTAAATATGACTTGCACACGTATTCAATTAATTTCATCATTCCATTGTTCAATTCTATCAAATTTGTTTTTATCCCCAAAAATTTATTCATTATCCCCTAAAAACTCTTAATAATCTCCAAAATGTTATATTCTCCATCCCCAAAATATTAAATTTGAAAAAAAAAAGAATTTAATCCCATGAATACAATTCCAAAATGATGAATAGAAGGAAAAGTAAGAGACCATTGAACCATGAAATGATGAAATTTAATAGATATATGCATTCGTCATATTTAAATCTTATAATTCTATTCATGGCATTAAATATTTTTAATTAAAAATTATATTTTTGGGATGAAGATTATAACGTTTTGAGGATGATTAAGACTTTTTATGAGATAATGGATAAATTATAGGGGGATGGACATTTGATTTTTATTAAAAAAAATCGTATATAATTGAACAATGGAATGATGAAATTAAATGAATATATACACACATTATATTTTTGAAATTATATTCTTGTGGTTAAATGCCTTTTTTTTTTCAAATTCATATTTTAGGGATGGAGAATATAATGTTTTGGGAATTATTAGGACTATTTAAGGGATAATGAATAAACTATTAGGGGATGAACTTTTTTTTGGGTACATAGAAAGTAGGAAAATGGACCTACTTAGAAAATAAGATGTTTCAAACCCGAAACCTTTTGCTTGAATTCTTCAATTTCTAACTAACTCATCTAGAAGGAGAATTCAGGGATGGACATTTGATTTTTACAAAAAAAAGGAAAAAATTCGATATAATTGAACAATATAATGGTGAAATTAAATAAATATATACATACATCATATTTAAATTTTGGAATTGTATTCATGGGGTTAAATTCTTCTTGTCAAAAAATTTAGGGGATGGAGACTATAACATTTTGGGAATGATTAAGGGATGATTAAAACTATTGTAGGGATGATGAAAAAAATATTGGCAATGAACATTTGATTTTTTTAAAAAATTTGAAATAATTGAACAATGAAATAATGAAATTAAATGAAAATATATGTATATGTCAAATTTAAATTTTGGAATTATATTCATGGGTTAAATCATTTTTTTTTCTTAAATCTATTTTGAGATGAAAACTATAACGTTTTGGTCTGATTAAGAGTTTTTTTAAAAAAAATTGAAGTTTCATACCAAACAAATATTATGAATATATGATATAGTGTTAGCCATCCCAAATCCATCCCAAATTAATATGTTGAGGGTTAAAAAAAGTTACTCATCAAAATTAAAATAAAATAAATTATTTGACACTAAAATAAGAAAAAAGAAACTAAAAATAAAATTTAAAAAAGGGGTAAAACTGTCTAACCATCATGTCCATACATAAAGTTGGACCATAATGGCTGGTTGGCAGCCCCTCTAATTTGGCGGCCGTAGCTATCCTTTTTCCTCTTTGGCACGATTCCCCGGCTAATTTGTCTTCTTCCGCTTTTTTCTCCTCAATTATTACTCCTTGAGATCATTGATCAGCAGCCTCTACCTATTGTTAGGCTAGCACATGGAAAGTATACATAATTTTTATATTTTTTTTATAAATAACAGTCAAAGATAAATTTGATTGATCGAAAAAGGTTAAAATGGATTTACATTTTGGAACAAAGGGAGTATATACTAGTCACATTATCACGTATACACTGCACATGATAAAACACATTATAAATAATAAGAAAAAATTAAATATTATATTATATTATATTAAAATAGATGATAATTAAACTATAAAGTAAGTTTTAAATTAAATTATATGAAATCAGATGATAATAAAATTATTTTTTTCAATATAATATACTAATAAGTTAATTATGATGAAAATAAAATTATTAATTATTATTATTTAATAAATATAATAAAAAATTTAATAAAAAAATAAATTAAGAGTTTTAATTTGACTTAACAATATCAATGATATTTCTAAAATAAACACTTATCTAAATTATCTCATCTGGAGATCTACTGCTAAGCATGGAATTAGATATGGATATCGTACCTTCAAAATTACGAATATATCGATGGATATATCGCCAAAAATATCGATATCGCAAAAATTTGGTAAAAAATGATATAAAATCACGGATATTTATAGTAAACGTTGGAATTTTGAAATGAAATTTCATCCTATTGTCACGCCCCGACCCGCAGGCTCGGCCACGCGACAACCGCCGTACCACCTCTGACACACTCGAACCTAGCACGACTTTTCGTACGATCAAAATAGTGTAAGATGGCGTATCAATTAAACAATATGTCGGTCCGGATGTGTCTAATTAAGAAGAGAAGTTTAAATTAGGAGAAGACGGAGTTGGAAGATAAAGTAATTAACCGTGCATGAAAATTAGTAAATGCCAAAAAGACCTCCAAATAAATCCCTAGAAATTTATTATGGGCCCCATTGGCACAAGAAATCAAAGGATTTAGCCAACGGGTAAAAATGGAAGAAAGTTAAAAAAGGGAAAAAAGTTTGACCCGGGGCCCGAGTGGACCCGGTGTCGGGCTCCCCTATAAATAGGGGAGGGGCCGAACCTTTTCTTTCATTTTTTTCTTTCTTTTCTTTTCTTTTTCTTTCTTTTTCTTCTTTTCTCTCTGGAGCCGACCGGAGGCATTTTGGACAATTGGCAAAGTGGGACATGCCCGGTTATTAGATCAAGGTGAGTTTCCAGTATGTTATTCTTCTCACCTCGATCTACGTTATGTTAAGTTTGCACGCACATCCATGCATGGGTTTAGCCTAGATCCAAGTTTTCAGCTTTTAACCAGATTAAAACTTTAAACTCAAATAAGTGGATTTCGGGCCGGTGGAATAAGGTGAGTTTTTAGTGTGTTATAGTATTCACCTTATTCTACGTCCCATTCCGTTTTTACGCATTTTTGTGCATCGGCTGTGAGTAAATCGGAGATTTAGTCAATTTGGGCTAAATCTCAGTCTACGGAAAAATTGGACCGGTGTTTCTCGTTTTTGCCTCGGCATATCCGTTGTGGATGCCATGAGGATCGCCTCTCTAAGTTTGTACGTCGAAAGGAGGAGAAACGAGTGCGAAAACTGGGGAAGAGACCGGCCGAAGGACTGGCCGATCGAGTCCCTATTTAGATATTTTCAATATATTATTATTATATTAAAAGATATTTATATATTATATTAATATATTTTAGATATTTATATATAATATTATTATATCTTAGATATTTATATATTATATCATTATAATGTATAAATATCTCATAGGTGGGCTTTTTGAGCCCGATTTCGAGTAGAATTTGGCCCAACCCGTGTGGGGCCCAGCCTAGTCCAGGTGTGGGGCCCACGGGCCCCCGGGGGTATTTTGGTAATTTTTCACCGAGAGTCCGATTTTAGCCCCGAAACCTCCCGGACACTTTTCTAAGTGTCGGGCCTGGCCCGAGTGGCCCATGGACCCCAGGGGTATTTTCGTAATTTTTCATCAAGTGTCCAATTTTTACCCCGGAACCTCCTGGACACTTTTCCAAGCCCCGAATCACATTCAAGCCTAGTTGTAGGTCATGTGAGAGCCTCATAGGTGCATTCATAAATTGTAATTATGAATGCTAATGTATATTTCCATGTATTAGGGCTCCGGATAATCGAATGCGGCGATGCACCGGAGGTTAAAGCTACATGGAGCGCTTGGGAGTATACGAATCTCCGAATACTGTGAGTGGCTTAGTTTTCAGTACTTAGCCACTAGGGCAAAATGTTTTAAAAATATAAATTGTTTTAAAAAGGTTTTACAACGGTTTTGGGATAAGGGTAATCCACGACACACACTTTTTATTTTGTGATACGCCCACTTATGGGGTGGGTTGATTTTAAAAAAAAATATAAAAGCTTGTGTGTGTTTACATGTTTTAATATTTATATAAAGAATTTTATTATTATTATTATTATGATTATCGGGGTACGATGCCCCTGGAAAAGGAGTGATTGAGTTGGATTCCTCGGGGCTCCAATTTGCGGGAGCGTGGACCGAGTTTGAGAGCATGCATGATACTCACCCGTGGATCGCCTATCGAGGGGCACGGTGAGTCGAGCCTGGTTGGAAGAGGCGCGTAGGGAAACTCGCCAGAGCTCCAGTTCACTGTGTTCCACCACAGTGAGGCACCACCGAGGGAACGGGCTAGTATATGAGATAAAGAGAAAATGAATATGAAGAGAAAAGAAATAGCCCTCGGTGCAGTAAGGCATACGACCGGTCAGTCGTGCCTTCAGTGTATTAGGTGCCAGCCTATTAGTTTAAAATTATTTTAAAGGTTTTAAAAATCTAATACTCATTGGGAGGATTTCAAAAGAGGTTTTGAAAATAAAATTTATTTTATTTACTTTAATCATTTTATTTTATTATATTTTGGATTACCCTGTTTTCCCTAACCCTGATGGAGACTCATTGAATCTTTGTCACTCACCTGTATTCCATTGTGGATGGATGCAGATTCGCATACGGAGTCAACTTTAGAAAGGAGGCTCACTAAGAGGCGTCGGTGGCTTAGGCTTAATAGTTTCCGCTGTATAGGTATTCTTTAAGTTACTCCACTGGTGTTACTTATAAATATAATATTTTATTAAATGATTTCTAATTAAAATTTTAGTTTTGTTTGCAGCGATGGTATCCATTTCAATGCCTTGCGGTGCCTCGAATGCGTGGCTGCAGACACGTACTTTGAGGTAGCGCGGCGGTTGCCACGTGGTCGACCCGGTGCGGGTCGAAGCGTGACAACCTCGAGATGCGTGCCTCGTCAGGCGGGCAACCAAGATGGCACAAGGCTTTAAAATAAAGGATATTCGAGCAATATATGAAAACATACGAAATTATCATAGATAATATAGTTAAAAAATATTTCAAAATAAAGTATCACATCTTACGGTGTTCCATGCAGCGGAAGGTATTATTTATAAATACACAAATATATATGTAAGATGCAATAATATTCCGAGCCAAGATACACAAAGCAAAAGAGGTGGCACCTACAATATAGTGTCCACAGAGACGAACTGGGATCACTGGCCACCAGGACGTCCGCCGTCCAAAGTCTGATGATCTGAGAACAAAAGTGAATGGGGTGAGTACATAAACTTGTACCCAATGAGAGACTCGGTTATAAAGACCGATCACCTCAGGCTGGGGATATGAAATAATCCAAATATTAATTTAATAAATCATTTACTGAAATATATGAAATCCCAAACCAAATCAAATATCAAATCAATAACAATATATCCAAATGGGATGGCATCTGAAATCATCCCAATAAGGTATACCCGTGCACTGGGGTATCCACTGGACTGTCAAGGGTTACTTTATACTTTTAAAACATTTTTAATTTTACTCTCTGGCCCATTCCCTTGACGTTTGCCTTGCTGTGGTGGAACACAGCACTCTGGAGTCCTGGCGAGTTTCCCTATGCGCCTACGCGCCTCTCGCAAACAGGTCCGTCTCACCGTGCCCCTCGATAGGCGGTCCACGGCTGAGAAATCACGCATGCTCTCAAACTCCGTCCACGCTCCCACAAATCGGAGCCCCGAGGATTTCCGCTCAATATCACATATCTCAGGGGTATCATTCCCCAAATCAATAATCAATAATAATAATACCAATATATATAAGATTTATTGAAATTCTCACCCTTCAAATCATTTGTAAACTCAGTGTGTGAGAGTGGACAATTCATATCCCAAAACATATATAAACAATTTAATAAAGCATTTATAAATAAATTTGAAAACGGTTAACCCTCAATGGTCAACCAATATAATCCAAGCCACTCACAAGTGATGAGAGTTGTATACTCCCCGATTACCCACGAATGCCTTAGCTCAAATTGCTACCGGTCCAAATCTCGTACAATCACGTACCTAGATAATCAAATTAAAATCTAATTTGATTAATAAGGGCATTCAACCAACAATTAAATCATAAAACAAAACCTATTAAAAGTCTCGGAATAAAATTGGCAAGTCCGGAGGTCAATTGAAGTAAATTAAAGCCAATTGGGTCAAATGGGATCTAGGATTGCTAAATGACCATTTTACCCCTGGACAGTGATGTTCCGGCGCCGGAACTAGTCAGAACCGGCGCCGGTTCTGTTCTGGAAATAAGGCCGAGTTTCGGCCTCAATCTTCTTTAGCTCGATTTAAGTTCGATTCACAACCAATCCGCATCAAAATTGAAACACAGCAAGTTTAACACATGATTTAAGGATTTACAACTTCAAGAACGGTATTAAACAACCAATCATGCTCGAATTTTGAATCAAATCACTAAGAGTTGACATATCTCGGGAAAAACAGAAATCAGAACTTCAACCAATGAATTCTCTTAGCACAGACCATGAAATCAAGCGTATAAACTATCAAATTAAAGCTTGATGAGTCTAGAACAACATACCAAATTCTCAGCTTCAACCCACAGTTGAATCAAAAGATATGAGCTGATGAACAATCTGTCGCCAAAATTCCAGATTTCTAGATTTGGTGATTTTCTTGGAAACTTTGGTGTTTTGATCTTCAAGGATACAAAAGAAGTTGGTATTGATGTTTGATTTAGTGTTTGAAAGGAGATTGAAGTTTTGATTCGAAAGAATCGAGAGAAAGCTCGGAGAAAAATTGAAGAACAAGGAGAGAAATGAAATTTGGGGTTCTCGGGTGAGCCGAGACCCAATTTAATCGATCAATTCCGGCGCCGGAATCAACAGAGTCAAGTTGACTCCGGTCAACTCGGTCAAACTTTCTTGGAATCCGTGTCCAAGTGGGGCCCACATCTCGGAATTTCAATTTTAGGGTTTTTAAGCTTGAAGTCGAGCTATATGAAGTTTAAAACATCCATGGGAAGTCAAATTTGGTATATTAACAAGACAACAATACATAATTTTACAACTTGACACGTGTGGACTAGGTCCGGGCGTGTCACCTATATTTTTTGCGAGACCCATGGTCTTCATGCCCCTTTTCCTTTAGCTCCATGCTCAGCTTTGCGAGACCCATGGTCTTCATCTTGTATAGCATGTGTAAAAGTTGCCTCACAGATAAAAAGATTCAATGGTCTATAATGATCACTGTCATATGAAAAATCATACTTTGGACAATATTCTATAGCTCTTTCTCCGCCCCCACCTTGAGTCTATGTTATTGTAGTCATTTTCCCATTTCTTCCATCATCATCATCATTATCATCATCTTGATTCATTAAATGACCTTCAAATCTAGGTGGAGGACCGATGGTTTCATCTGATGAAGAATCTAAGCCAAGCTCTTTAGACATAACTTTATCAACATCAATCCCAAATTTTTAAGCACGACTACTGATCTCAAGATTAGACTTTATATCATGACCATTTAAATGTGCAGGCCTAATCCATTAAAGAAGAGGATATCCATCTTCATCATCAATTTCAACAATAACATCAAAAAGATTCAATGGGTCTAGCATTGACATCTCATATTGTGCAGCTTCCATATCTCTAACTCATAGTTTCATTTTATAGTAAAAATACACGAGATTTTGTAGATTTTTATGAGCTAATCGATTTCGTTGCTTTGTGTGGATTAAAGCACAACAAAAAAATATATACAATAATTTATAAAGTGCTATATTTTTTTCTGCTTCCCAAGTAACTATTTAAGTTTAATGTTGCATTAACTAAGTTTTTGCCATTACGTAATTGTAAGCCAAATACACGATGTAATAAAGAGAGATCCCCATTAATATTTTAAGAATAAGAAAAATGTCCAAGTGTGGAGCTCCTTTTTTAGTATTTAGGACATCAACTTTGAATTTTACTTAAGTGAATCCTACAATATAAGAAAGCGATTGAATTTGACACTTAGGCCTGAGCCTTTTGTTTCCACCATAGGTCAAGCAATTTTTCATTTGAGTCGAGTACCTAAGTATTTCAAATTGGTTTACCATTTAGACCGGATTATAAAATTGAACTAGATATTCTAACGGATATTTAAAATATCACAATATATATAGCAGATATATGAATATATCGACGGATATCTTTTGGTTTGAAGACCATCGAAAAAATATCACAATATCAATATCCATTACGGATATATCGATGTATCGGCAGGTATTGAATTCCATGCTTCCAGGTGGTAGCCTCATTAACTTGTCCTCCAATATCAAGCAACTTGCCAAGATTTTAATACTTCAAAAAAAATTTCAAGAAGCAGAGTATAATGGATATGATCTTAATTTGAGAACAAGAGATTAACAACATTCATGATGCAATCAAACCTCAGCAAGCAATATTAACCTCCAAAATCATATAAATCACCTCCCTAGTTGATGATTTACCTCCCGGGCAACTTTGTTAAGATTAAGCTGTCCTGCCTCAGTTATCACCATCAGACTCTGTCGACTCTGAAACTTCAGCAATCCTTTTCTCCGTAGATCGTAGAAAATAAATCATTGTTTTTGCTTGAAGAGAAAATATCACAAGTGATAACAGCACTCTAATTTGCATCTTAACTTAAAAAGGAGTGAAGTCCCAAGTTGAATACAAAAACATGAAACTAAAGAGAAAAGAAAGATTATAGGCTCTAATTTCTATTTTACATCAGAGAAGCAAACAATCATGGTCCAAGAATTCCTGACGTTGTTCTTCAGTAGGATCGCATGTTTTCGGGAAAAGCGATTTGCCTGGGAGAAGCCAAGAAGCCTGTAGACAACATCCATTCCAAAAACCCACCAGAATTCACATTTTGACCACCAAAGCAAGCAAACGTAAGATTATGTTTGGTATGAGAAAACATTTTCTGTTTTCATTCTCTAAAAAATAGAAAGAAATTACTATGTAAGATATGTATTGTGAGGGAAAATGTATACATTTTTTTTGAAAATGAAAATAAAAATGGATCTAGAAATGAGATTAAAAAAATTGTTCTTAATGTTATATCCATTTTTATTTTTATTGTCTAAAACATACATACATTTCTATAAATTATACCTATCATACATGGTGATTTCTTTATGTTTTTTAGAGAAAGAAAACAGAAAATATTTTCATGTACCAAATATAGCCTAAGCTTGTCAGCCTTTTGATGTTTTGTACAATTTGCTTTATGTTCTTTGTTATCACATTCTGGCAATAACTCAAATCTAAATGCACCAATCGAGGACATATTTCATTGCTATCACAGCAAGCCCTTCATCATCTATGCTTGACCAGGACAGTGTTTAAACTTTCAAATTAAGTTCCAGAAGTTCCAAACTTGCCTCAGTGATCTTTAATACCCGGTTCCCTATTAATAGCAGCTTTGTAATGAACTTGCAACGCTTCAAAATAGCTTCAATGCCTCTACTTATAACACCCAAATCAAGAACTTTTAAGTTAGGACAAATAATCCCAAATCGTTCCAGCAATTCATCAGTAATATCATTTGAGGCTAAACAAAGTTTTTGGAACTAATTATTTTAGCACAACAAGAATGGAATACTGTTAACCTTCTTATTCACTACTGACTCGAATCCCTTAGATCAACTTTATTTTTACTAGCGAAGGACACCTAGTTAATCGTAGCAGTACAGTTGAGTTTGCACCCGATTCGTGTTGATATCAATGTGAGTGAGATTGGCTGCATCTCTTACTCTTAACAGAAGTTCCATATATCCGCATCTCCAATATCAGGTTCTACGATGCGTAACTTATTGAGATATTTAGAAACCATCCATTGCCCTTGTAGACACCTTATTTTTCTTTTCCTTTGATTTTTCTTTTATTTGTTTTATTTTATTTCTTGCTATTTTGTTCTATTTTAGTCCACTGCATTATTTGCCCCAAGATATGGGCTGAATATAAATTAGAAATTCTAAGGCCTGATTTCATTAAGCAAAGAATTTTGAAGTTACAATAAAACCCAATTGTCATTTAGTTTGCAAGAGGCCCGAAATATTAAATTACCAATTTAAGCCATGTGCAAGACTTTGGGCCAAGACCTTTCTGTAGGCCCAAATTGATCAAGTGGGGATCCAAGAGCTGATGGCTGCAAGCCAGAGGAGCAATTACTGCAACTTTTCTCTTTTTTCGTAAGGCACCAGACAAACAAAGAACTATGCAGCAACTTTGCCATTTTCAGTTGGACAACTTGCTGAGTTCTGCAATTGACCAGCCAATGAAACAATTAAAAGAACTCCATCACAAATATCAATACTGAAGACCGACACTTCCCTTTGAAACCGCTGGTGCATCGTGAAACCCAACATAGAGCCAAGTTGAAAAATGGCATGGTTCCAATGACATAGGAAGAATAGCCATCGACCCTCAAAGCCACGCCAGACAACACCTGCTAAACCACTTCCCTAAACAAAAAGAAGAGCTGAACACTACAACCAACAAGAGTTGAAAACCAACAAACCAAAAAAAGCTCTAAAACAGTGGGTGCTAAAAACGGTAAAAATGCTAGCCTTTGGGTGCAAAAAGAAATTGATTTTCAACCTTTGATTTCTCTTCAGCCTTTGCTATATATATAACCTAAACAATGAAAAGGTGGGGGGTTTTTTTTTTTGGAGAGTTCAGAGAGGAGAGGATCCAAAAAAAAAAGGAAATTGGAGAGTTTCTTGGTTTTGAAAATTTATGAGTTTTGGGGGTTTGGAAGGCAGAGAGTCCAGAGAAAAAGCATTCGGGGAGGTTTTCTTTGCTTTGAAAGCTTTTGAGTTTCTATTCTTAGGAAGAGAGAAGGGGTTTTGGTGATTTGAGGTTACAATTTAGAGTTCTAAGTTGTAAGAAAGGAAACTGATCAACTCACTGGCGAGGTTTCGTTAGAAGTTAATCGGAATAAGAGCTAGAGTCTCGATTATAAACTTAAGGTGGATTTAGGTTTCGTTCTTGTAACTATTAGGAAAGGAAGATGGTGATGGGAACTCGAGGAAATAGATTCAACGTTAGTTCAAAAGGGGAGAGAAGCCATTTTTCTTGGTGAATAGAATTAGTTTATATTGAGATTTTGTAGATAGATCTAGACTTTTGTGTTGAAGATTCGGTGGAAAAGGCATAGGATCAGTGTTTAGGACAGCAAGAAGAACGATTTTGGAAAGTTTGAAGCTTGTTCGCAACTCTTGGTGAACTCGAAGGTGGTGGCTGACGGTGGCTTAGTTGATTTCTGGGTTTAGTTTGTAAGAGAAGAGAGAAGTCTGAGGATAAGAGACAGAGAAGGTGGAATTCAGTCCTTAGAGAGAGAAAAAGAATCGGGAAAAGAAGGCACTAGAATTTGTTTTGAGTTTATATAGCATTAAGGGCAGCAAAGTCCTTTCGCTCATTTAACCGAACCATCAACCCGCGCTCTGACCCGCAGCTTACTTGTCCCAGATCGCACCATTCGCTTTTGTATTTTCTGGTATTTTTCCTCTGTTGCTTTACTTCTCATTTACTTGTTTTGTCCAGGTTATTATCATGCATCCGCAAATGCTCTGTATGACTACCTCGTTAAATTAATTTTCATGCATTAAATGCACGTAGGATTAATTCACTTTATGTTTTAGCATCAATAAAGCGAGAAAACAAAAAGAAAGAATTGCATGATATATAGTATATATTATATATGTGATTATTGTTAGTATTATATAATAAAGGACAAGTGCCTTGTGCACATTTGAAGGCCGTTTAAAAATTGTAGGCATGTTTACTCAAGTCACTGCATTCTCCTTACGTATATGGCGTAGTGAGTTCACATCATGGGTATTCATATTTATGCCATTTTGCACAGGCCATTACGTGTGGCAATATTGAATCACGTTAGTCATTGCAGATTAATTTGTTACATGAAAATAGAATAACCAATTAAAGGACTAATAATTAAAAAATAATGGGGTTATTGTGGTTACAATAATTCTATTATTCTCTTGGGTATGATTTTGTCTTAAGTTTCAACCGAGGTTTCGTAAGGAATTCAAGCAAATTTAATTCCAAAATAATATTAATTTAATTAAATAATAATAAATAAAAATAAAAAGTAAAGAAAATTCAGAAAATATGACCATGATCATTTTTTTCATATAATTTAATGTAGTCTTAGATAATAATTGAAAGGCATCTTTTATGGCATCAATTTCTCATTTTCTATTATTGTCAGCATGCTTACATATTGCATTGATTTTTACTTGGAAATTCCCGATGATAGAGGGTCCGAAGGATTTTCGTGGTTACGATAATCTTAGGGCACTCTTAGGTGAGAGACTCTCTTAGATCACCCTAACGAAGTTTCGCAAGGGCCTAGGGGATAGCGATATTATGATTTTCACTCCTTATCCTTGGATTTTCACATTTGATTTGTAAAAAGTGTCAGGTCACCATTTTTCTAATTTTTTCTAATAAGATTAATTAATCAAGTTTCTTGACGATTGGAAATTCCTACGATGGAACTATGTCCAAGGAATTATCATATTTACGTTATTCCCGGGATTATCTTGAGGCTTCCAATTATTAAGATTAAAATGAATAAAGCCTGGATTTAATGTATCCTTTTTACCCCAATAATTAAATCCTTATTTAAGATCAAATTAAATTCTTGTTTAAGAAATTCAATTTTACTAAAACCAAATTCTTGTTTAAGAATTCAATTTTTGTAAGAAATTAAGTCTTTGTTTAAGAAATTCAATTTTTAATAAAATTAAAATTCTTGTTTAAGAATTCAATTCCATCATATTCTAATTTCCTTAAGAAATCCAATTTCTTTCAAAATTCGCTTCTTGTTTAAGAAATTAATTCTCTTAAAAAATCAAAATCCTTGTTCAAGAATTCAAATTCCCTTAAAATCAAATTCTTGTTTAATAAATTAATTGCCTTAAAATTAAAACTCTTCTTTAAGAGTCAATTTTTCCCTTATTTAAGGGCCTAATTTCTAAAACTCACCTCTTGTTTAAAAGTCAATAAAATTTGTTATTTATAAAAATCTCAAAAAGATAAACGTTCAAAAAATAGGCATAGGACAAGACTTAGACTAAAAAAATGGTACCATCTTTGGATGGGCGCTGTGGGGGTGCTAATCCTTCCTCGCACGTAACCGTACTCCTGAACCCGATCTCTTTGTTTCGTAGACCGGAACCTACCTAACTTAATAAACCTATTTAGGCCAATGTTAAGATAGATAGATTCATAATAGGTGAGCTAACCACACCTAAGAAAATGAAAGGTTAGTGGCGACTCCTGTGTTTACAAAAATTTGGAACAGCCCCAAACCATCTTCGTCGCAGCGGTAAAACGTTTCGACAGTTTGGCGACTCCACTGGGGACGTTAAGAGTCGAGCCATTAATTAGTCTAAGTCTTGTCCTAAAAAAAATCTCTTTAATTAATCTTGCATTTCCACATTTCATTTCTCTTGGCGTGCTTCTTTTTGCACCCCTTTGCATGTAGGATAGTTTCATCCCTTCCTTTAAAATTGTATATTCATCCTTCATATTACCTTTGTATGATCACATGGCATCCTTTGTATAGATTTATTTGCTAAAGTTGTGTATATCCTTTCTCTTATTTATCATGACTTTACTAATCATTTATTGTGTCTTATCTGACTCTTGTATTTTAATTTTTGGAAGTTAAATATGTGTAAATATTTGAAATGTTCCTTCCACACACTTCACTTTTCATGCACAAAGTTTGAGGTTTCGAACTCTCCTTTTAGGAGAAAGCAAGAAGCTAACTCTCGTGAGACAATAGTCTCCGTATGGGTTATGTGGGTATTGCTTTCACTCAGATTGAACCCTTTCCGATTGAAGCCTGTAATGGGTGAGGATTGAGAACCTTGTTAGCATAGGGTAGTGAATTGCTAATAAGGGTAATCTGGGACCCTTTAGATTGTGTGGGACCCACTCAACATGTAGCTTGATGAGAGAATCTAGCTAGAGCCAAACCGTAAGGTAAAAGGTAAGTTAGGACACATGAAGGAACAATTCCCTCCTTTGTTATCTTTATTGTCTGTGACGTGATCGTAGAATGGGTAAGCATGTTACCCATATTTAGATGGACTACCTGCCCCATGAGTAATCAATGCTCACATATATGATTTAGAGTGTATATTCAATAATCAGAAAGGGCTATTTTTAGCTTTTGGTTGTATATACTTTATTTACATTGGCTTTACTTCCTCAATAAATATACTAACTTGCTTTTATTTTGTTTTATTCTTGCTCCCATTTATGCATTTCCATACTTGCATTGCATGTAGGGATCCTTCCAAAGTAATTCCAAAAGTAGAAGATAATTGACCATGGCTGAAGAAGGGGAAATAGTAGTTCATGACCCTACCAACCCGTACTTGGTAAGAAGAGAGCATCTGCAAGAACAACAAGTGCAAGGGGATTGCTTGCCAGATGATCATAACTCTACTCTGCGAGATAATGTCTACTTCGACCTTACTCAAAATGACCTAACAGACTTGAAGAAGTTATGGGATAAACTGGGTGTGAACCGTCAGAAGTATTTTCGAAGCTTGTATGGTGATGTTGGTTTGCTCATCGATGTCAAAATTGAGAAAGAATTGTTAAGGGGAGCATTGTATTTCTGGGATCCTTCCTATCGGTGCTTCGTCTTCAATGAACATGACATGACACCTACTGTGGAGGAATACCAAGACATGTTGATGATTAAAGAAAATGAGTCACCAAGGATCTATTGGCCAAGGTCAAGTGTGGGTTATTAGAGGGTTTTAGCTAAGATAATTGGGCTCAATGTGGAAGAAGTAAGGAAATGTATACCAGATGAGTGAGTTCCTGTGGCTTACTTGCTAAAGTTTGTTGACGAGCATTATAAATACGATCATGGGCTGGCCATACTCGCACTATTGATCTACGGGATGGTAATATTTCCAAAAGCATTGGGGTATGTACATGGGGATGTGGTGATGATTTTTGATGAGATAAGGTGTGGGGCTGAACCTGCATTAAACATTTTGGCTGAAACAATTAGATCACTCAACTTTTGTCGTAGACGAAGAAGAGGACGATTTTTGGGTTGTGCCCAAATGCTTTGCATATGGTTCAAAAGCCATTTTGGGACTGTGGAAGGAGCGAAATTGTGTTTCTTAAAGCAAGATCGCCAACCTGTTAAAGCATATACAGAAAATCCATGGCCTCCACAAGCACTTAAGGACTATTGGATCGAATAGTTTCGCCATTTGGAGTTCCGATGATTACTTGGAGACCTTTATGGATGCCCAGGAAAGAAGTCCCTTATATAAGTAATGAGAAGCCTTGGATACCACTTGTGGGAGTATGGGGAGTCACCAGTTATTCTCCTCTTCTTGTGAGAAGACAATTTGGGTCACAACAATTTATCCCTCTTACTCATGGGCTCAATAGTCTAGACTTTGAATGTAACACCAAGGAAAATATGGGTAAAGCAAAAGAATTGGTGAATGTCTACAAAAGAGCCTTCAAGTTGGGACGTGGGAATTACTCAGACTTTGTTATAGAAGAATACCCAGCATGGCACCAAAAACGGGTGAAAGACATAAAGAGCCCGCCTCCAAGGAATCCAAAATATCCTACTGGCCATGGACCGGAGGATATCCTTGAGCAATTGCAAATCGAAAATCAAAGGTTGAAAGAGGGAGCTAAATTGGTTGAGCTTACTCAACAATGCCAGCAATGGGAGTTGGAAAATCTAGCATTAAAAGAGCAAAAGCTTGAGTGTCAAAGAAAGGCCCTTGAATGGAAACATGCCTTAGAGAATGAACACATAAGAGGTGATGAATTGATGATGAAGATACGAGAGTGGGAGGACAAGTTTGAGGAAAAAAGGGATCAGCTCATTGAGACCAACAAAAGATCGATGTTAAGAAGAAACTTGCTCCTCCGAACTACAAAAGAATTAAATGCCACTCGAAGGTTGTATCAGCAAGCTCAGAATCAAAAGGCCGCTCAAACACGTGCTAGAAGGACATTAGAGTGGGAGCTGGTAGAACAAAGAGCACAGAGTACTGACACAATAGAGCAATTACTCCAACAAGTGAGTGATCTCCAAAATGCCTCTACTTCAAATCAGGAAAATGCTGAATTAAGGCAAAGGGTTTGGGAGCTTACAAGACAGTTGAATGGGTTGAGAATCGAGCATGACTAGTTAAGAGCCAATGCAGAATCAATAGAAAGGCAAGCAAATGATTATGCACTCCGAAGCCAGACACACCCAGAATATGTGGATGATTTGTTGAAAAAGTTATGTGATGGTGTGAATGAAGCCAACCAAATGAGGGAAATAGCTTTGGAACTTCTTTCTGAAATGCCTCCTCCAAGAGATGATCGAACACGAAGGCTTTCTCACTTCTTAAGGGATGCTTCAGGATTCTGTGATGAAATGTTCAACTACCACATCTGGGCTAGAAGTGCATACAAGGCGTCAAATTGATGATCTTTTTCATTGATGGTGTTTTCAAATTTATCATGGTTATGTAGTGAACGTTTTTATGGATGACTGTAAGGATTGTAACTATATTTCTTAGATTGGATGACTGGAAGGAGAGTTAACTATTTTCTTTTTGGATGGATGACTGTATGGATGATGAACTATTTCTCTTTCTGATGAAAGATTGGTTATCTCCTATATTTTGAAATTACTGTGGATGGATCTCTACAAATACATGCAAAACGACCCATCATTGGTTAGTGGTGGTCGAACCTAACATGTAAAGGAAGTTTATAAAGTTGCTCTGAGGTTTTGGAGTTTACTATAAATTTTCGTTTACATTCAAGTTAATAATTGCATTTCATGCATCATCAATACATGTTTCATGAATTTTTGGCAAGAGAAATTAAAGAACTTTTAATAAAGAGTCTAATCATTGTTTAATAATAATCAAGGTTTCAAGATAGCATCTCAAGCGCCAAGATACCTCACTCGATTTCAAACTAGAAGAATGGCATAACAGAACATGGAAATGGAAAACCTAAGAAAAACAAATGAGGAATTAGTAAGGAAGTTGGCGGAGGCTTTGGAAAAGGTTGAGGACCTAACAAAGAAAGTGAATGAAAAAGCACCAGTTGATGCACTGACACCTCAGGATCCCCCAGTACACCCTTCTGGGTTTGAGCAAGCATTTTATACCTCAGATCGACAAGCATTTCCTACTGTAAATGCACATATGCCGTCCGCTTCGGGATCCACCTTTCAGTTCCCATATCCACCACCAAATGGGGGACATCCTTTTATGCCACAGTCTTCGGGGTTTAATAATGGTTTCACTTTTACGGCATAACCAGCCAATACATCTCAGCCAATCCACAATGTAGGAGCAACTCCGGCCAATCCTGTTGTGGTAGATCCTGAGAACCTTAAAGATGAAATTAAGCAAATGTTGAGCATGATTGAAGAACGGTTGAAGGCCGTAGAAGGTGTACACCATTATAGAGCAATGAATGCTGTAGATATCGCTTTGGTTCCTGGGATAGTGATTCCTCCAAAATTCAAAGTCCCCGATTTTGAAAAATATAACGGAACCAAATGTCCACAAGAGCATCTTACCAGCTTTGTCAGGAAAATGTCAGCACATGCAAATGATGATAAGCTACTTATACACTTCTTCCAAGACAGTCTTACTGGTGCAGCTCTAAGGTGGTATAATCAATTGGATTGCCACAAAATTCAATCTTGGTCGGATTTGGTGAAAGCTTTTATTGCTCAATACAAGCATATGACTGAGATGGCACCAGACCGTTTGACTCTTCAAACTATGGAAAAGAAACCCACAAAAACATTTAAAGAATATGCCCAACGATAGAGGGACGTAGCTGCCCAAGTTGACCCTCCACTGACTGAAAGAGAAGCAAATTACACTTTCATGGAGACTTTAAAGGGCCACTTTTATGAGAAACTGATCACAAGCATCCCGAGGACTTTCGCAGACATAGTGGTTGCCGGAGAATTCTTAGAAAAAAGGCTTAAAAGTGGAAAGATAGATGGTGGGGATTTTTCCAAAAAAGGACAAAACGCAAAAAAGAAGGAGGGAGAAGTGCATGCTACTAGCTATGGAGGGTATCAATGTCAACCGGGATATAGGTCTTACCAATATCCAGCCCCTAGTTATAAACAACAGCATTACCACCAGTACCCAGTTGCAAACACCAGTTATACCAATCCTTCAAACGCCATTGTTCCAAGACCTGTTACCCAAACCTGGAATCAAGTAAGTAATCGGAGAACTCCCGGATTCATTCAACAGAAGAAACAGTTCAACCCCATTCCAATGACTTATACTGAATTGTACCCCATGATGCTCCAGAACAAAATGATTGAACCAGTCCAGTATCCAAACCCGTTGCAACCTCCGTACCCAAACTGGTTTGATGAAAATGCAACCTGTGCTTATCATTCAGGAGCAAAGGGGAACAATATAGAGAATTGTAATCGGTTGAAACAGATAGTGCAAGAATTCATAGATGAAGGGCGATTGACCTTTGATGTAGGTACTCAACCGAGTGTAGGGGCAAATCCACTTCCAAATCACACTGGGAACGGAGTAAATGCAGTTAGTGATGACTGATTTTGTTATGTCAGAAAGAGTGTGAAAGAAGTAACCACTCCAATGGAGGTTGTGTACAGAGCATTGGTAAAGGGTAACCTGATTACACCTTTACAGTCAGAGGGTGAAATGAATGGGAAGTGGACTTGTCCGTATCATGGGAATAGAAGTCATGTGATTCAGAAGTGTGCAGAATTCCAAAAGAAGCTGCAATTTATGATGGATAATGGTGTTATTGAGTTCTATGTGGAAAAGGGAGAGCCGGAAGTCAATATGGTAAATAGAAACTCAGGAGGGTCATCCAATCAGAAGCCATTGGTTATGGGTTATGGAGGAAACGATAGTCAAAAGTCAAGTTTGAATGTACCTATACCTATTGCTCCTAGATTAGTTGTTCCAATCCCAACAACACAGAATCTAACTGTCCCAGTTTCAACCTTGCAAAAGCCAAGTTTAGTGGTACCTATGACTCCTAAGCCAATCCTGTCAATCCCATCACAAAAACCAGGTTTGGTAATGCCTATGCCTCCGAAGCCAACATTAGTAGTCTTAGTCCAAAAGCCAAAATTGGTCGTGAATGTACCGTCGCCCTTCCCCTATCGGAGCAACAATGAAGTACCTTAGAGATATGATAGCACAGCACAGCAAACTAATGGGCATGTTAATGAAGCCAGTACACTGAACATAACGGGTGTTGGCGGTATGACTAGGAGTGGAAGATGTTACTCACCGGAAATGTCAACCGCGGTGCGCAAAGGGAAAGAAAATGAGCTAGAAAATGATGTGGTTGTTGAAACAGCAGCGCAATCTAGTAAAGGGTCGGCAAAAGAAGTAATGAAAGAGACAGCTAAACCGGTGACAGAAAATGAGCTCATGAATTTCTAAAATTCATCAAACAGAGTGAGTATAGTGTTGTGGAGCAACTAAACCGCATGCCTGCTAAGATATCTCTATTGGCACTATTGTTGAACTCCGAAGCTCAACGAAAAGCTTTGCTGCGCATACTAAGTCAGTCTTATGTGTCACACAACATCACTGTGGCCAATTTAGAACACATTGTCGGTGGTATTTCTGTGGCTGATTATATATCTTTCACTGATGAGGAAATCCCGTCTAGGGGAAGGGGTAATTATAAGGCTTTGCATGTCACCACTAAATGTAAAGATCATATGGTGGCAAAAGTACTTATTGATAATGGATCTGCTCTAAATGTGATGCCTCTCACTACTATGAGGAGGTTGCCAGTTGACCATTCTTTGATGAAAAGGAGCCAGTTAGTGGTAAAAGCATTTGATGGCACTCGACGAGAGGTAGTTGGTGAAATGACAGTTCCCATGGTAGTTGGGCCAGTAGAATTTGAGATTTTGTTTCAGATCATGGACATTTCCCCTACTTACAGTTGCTTATTAGGAAGGCCATGGATTCATATGGCTGGGGCAGTCCCTTCTTCTCTCCATCAAAAGGTGAAATTCAGAATTGAAGATAAGATGATCTCAGTGTCTGGGGAAGAGGACATCATGGTGATGCAGCCTTCAAATACTCCCTATATTGAAACGACAGATGAATCAGTGGATTGTTCTTTCAGATCCTTCGAGATAGCAGAAGTGACACATGTGAAGGAAGGTTTCGAGTTACCAAAACCACATATCTCTGATTGTTTGAATATGCAAATCAAAATGACTGTGGGTAAAGGTTGCTGTGCTGGTAAAGGGCTTGGAAAAAGTGACCAAGGGATTCATAAGCCTATCTCCCTCCCAAAGCATGAATCAACTTTTGGCTTGGGATTTAAGCCATCTAGAAGAGACAAAGCAGAGTCAATTGAAGAGAAGAAACGAAGAAGGATGGCTTCTCTAAAAGGAGAGGAACCTGGGGCAAAGAAGTTGAAGATTCCTCCGTTGCAAGAGACTTTCATTTCAGCTGGTGTAATGAATTCAAACTGTCAAATGAAAGAACTTGAAGGGTCGTTGAAGGGATTAAGCATCAGTGCCTTGGAAAAAGGGGAATCAAGCAGCGGGGATTGTGAACAATGGATCCATCAGATGGCACCCGGCATGACTTTGAGCAATTGGGAAGTGTTAGAGATGCCAGTTTTAATGACAGACTTTGAAATGTAATTAAACCTCGTCCTTAATCATGTCAAACTTTTTTTAAACTCCCGCACTTCTGCCTAAGAGTGGCGGTGATTGATTTTGTGTATTTTGGGCTTTATTTTCACGTTTGCCTTGTCAAGGATGATCTAAATGAAGTGCATTTTCGCTAAATTTCATCATGTATATATCTTTTCCACTTCCACTTCATTGTTTTACCATTATTTTCATTCGTTTCTTTTCATCTATTCATGGATCATGTACATATATGTATATATATACTCTTTCCCTTTCCTCTTATTTTCAGGACTCCAAATGATGAAAATGTGGATGATGAAAATCATCGACCCGAGCTCGACCTTGAGTGGTCCATCAATGTGGATGAGCTTGATGATGAAGACATCGACAATTACACTCTTCCCCCTGATCTAATGAGATTAATTGAACAAGAAGATAAGCAGATTCTGCCACATGAAGAAGTTATTGAGTTAGTCAATCTGGGTAGTGATAATGAACAGAAGGAGGTTAAAATTGGGACTTCTTTATCAGTAAAACAGAGAGAAGAATTGGTACAGTTACTTCGGGAGTATGTTGATGTGTTTGCCTGGTCTTATCAAGACATGCCAGGTCTAGATACTGACATAGTGGTCCATAAGTTACCAATTAAGTCAGGGTGTAGGCCAGTGCAACAAAAGTTAAGGAGAATGAAACCAGAAATGCTGTTAAAAATCAAAGAAGAAGTGAAGAAGCAGTTAGAAGCAAGATTCTTAGAAGTTGCCACTTATCCGGAATAGGTAGCGAATGTGGTCCCAGTTCCAAAGAAAGATGGTAAGGTGAGGATGTGTGTTGATTACCGGGATTTAAACAGAGCAAGTCCGAAGGATAATTTCCCGTTGCCTCACATTGATACCTTGGTTGACAACACGGCAAAATTTGCAACGTTTTCATTCATGGATGGGTTCTCAGGGTACAATCAGATTAAGATGGCTCCAGAAGATAAATAGAAGACAGCTTTCATCACTATGTGGGGAACATTTCAGTACAATGTTATGTCCTTCGGTCTTAAGAATGCCGGGGCAACCTATCAAAGAGCCATGGTAACTCTTTTTCATGACATGATGCATAAAGAGATTGAAGTTTATGTTGATGATATGATTGCCAAACGCCGAAGTCCGGAGGAACACATGGTTAATTTGAGGAAATTATTCGAGAGACTGCGAAAATTTCAGTTAAAATTGAACCCTTCCAAGTGTACTTTTGGTGCCACATCAAGAAAGTTGCTCGGATTTATTGTCAACCAAAAGGGCATTGAAGTAGACCCGGACAAGATTAAAGCTATCCAAAATTTGCCACCTCCAAAGACTCAGAAGGAAGAAAGGGGTTTTCTTGGAAGATTGAACTACATTTCTCGTTTCATTTCTCAGTTGACAGCGAAGTGTGATCCGATTTTCAAGCTTTTAAAGAAACATAATCCAGGAGAATGGGATGAAGATTGTCAAAAAGCTTTTGATAAAGTTAAGGAATATCTTTCAAAACCGCTAGTGTTAGCACCACCTGTACCGAATAGACCTCTAATCTTGTACTTGACAGTGTTGGAGAACTCGATGGGATGTGTACTAGGGCAACATGATGAGTCTGGCAAGAAAGAGCAAGCCATATACTACCTCGCAAGAAATTCACTAATTATGAAGCTAAGTATTCCTTTTTAGAAAAGATATGTTGTGCATTGGCTTGGGTTGCTCAGAGGTTAAGGCAGTATATGTTGTATCATACTTTGGTTGATAGCAAAGTTGGATCCGATCAAGTTTCTCTTCGAAAAACCTTCATTGTCTGGACGATTGGCTTGATGGCAAGTGTTACTTTCGGAGTATGACATAGTATATGTGTCTCAAAAGGTGATCAAAGAAAGTGCTATTGCTGAATTTCTGGCAGATGGGGCAGTTGATGACTATGAGCCTATAAAGTTTGAATTTCCAGATGAAGATTTGATGGCGATATTCAATACAGAATCAGAAGAAGAAAAGAAATGGAGAATGTACTTTGACGGAGCATCAAATGCATTGGGACATGGAATTGGGGCTGTGTTAATATCCCCAAGTGGTGACCAATACCCTGCTACAGCAAGGCTTGATTTTGATTGTACCAACAATATGGCGGAGTATGAAGCTTGCATTTTAGGAATCCAAATGGCAATTGAGAGGAAAATCGGCATATTGGAAGTATATGGAGATTCTGCTTTGGTCATATATCAATTAAAAGGTGAATGGGAAACTAGGGATTCAAAGTTGGTCCGTTATCACAAGTATATTACGGAATTGATTAAGCAGTTTGATGAAATCAATTTCCATTATCTCCCTAGAGAAGATAATCAATTGGCTGATGCCTTGGCAACATTAGCTTCGATGTTTAAAGTTGATAGGGGGTAGAAATTGAGGCAATCAAGTTGGACATGAGAACCCA
Source organism: Microcos paniculata (assembly GCA_030664755.1). Classification (NCBI taxonomy): domain Eukaryota; kingdom Viridiplantae; phylum Streptophyta; class Magnoliopsida; order Malvales; family Malvaceae; genus Microcos; species Microcos paniculata. Next base: position 41,491,136 of record CP131458.1, on the reverse strand, counting down.
TCCAGCACATTGCATGAGTATTGAAAAAGAAGTCGATGGCAAGCCTTGGTTCTATGATATTGTTCGATATCTCAAGCATAAGAAGTATCCAGATCATGCTATTGAAAATGACAAGAAAGTTGTCAGAAAGTTGGTGGCTGGTTTCTTTTTAGATGGTGAAATTCTCTATAAGAGGACTCGTGATCAAGTATTGCTAAGATGTGTAGAGTCCACTGAAGCAGATAAGATCTTAGAAGAAGTGCACGGTGGAATTTGTGGGACCCATTCCAGCAGTCACAGAATGGCAAGACAGATAATGAGATTGGGATATTACTGGTTGACTTTGGAGACAGACTGTATCAATCATGCCAAAAAATGTCACAAATGTCAGATATATGCTGATCAAATTCATGTACCGCCTAATTTTTTGCATGTAATTTCTTCTCCATGGCCCTTCTCAATGTGGGGCATCGATGTAATTGGAGTCATCTCTCCAAAAGCTTCCAATGGACACCAATTCATTTTAGTGGCCATTGATTACTTCACTAAGTGGGTCGAAGCTTCATCATATGCCAGTGTGACACAGTCAGTAGTCACTAAGTTCATCAAAAAGGAGATCATCTGTCGATATGGGTTACCAGAAAGAATCATCACTGATAATGCCAAGAATTTGAACAATAAGATGATGGAGTCTATTGTACTCAGTTTAAGATCAAGCACAGCAATTCTACACCCTATCACCCGAAGATGAACGGAGCAGTGGAAGCAGCAAACAAAAATATAAAGAAGATTGTGGAGAAAATGACAGTGACATACAAGGATTGGCATGAAAAGCTTCCTTTTGCACTGCATGCTTATCGCATCACTGCAAGAACATCCACTGGGGCGACACCTTACTCTTTGGTTTATGGGATGGAAGCAGTTGTCCCGATTGAAGTAGAAATTCCTTCCTTGAGAATATACAGGGAAGTGAAACTTGAGGAATCAGAATGGGTGCAAGAAAGATATGATCAGTTGAACTTAATCGAAGAGAAGAGACTCAATGCTCTTTGTCATGGCCAAGTGTACCAAAGGAGAATGATGCGCGCCTATGATAAAAAGGTACGACCACGTTGTTTTCGAGGGGGAGAATTGGTAATAAAAAGGATATTGCCCAGTCAACATGATCCTCGAGGCAAGTGGACTCCGAATTGGGAAGGACCATATGTGGTGAAGAAAGCATTCTAAGGAGGTGCCTTAATCTTGCAAGAGATGGATGGTGATGAACTACCAAACCCAGTAAATGCTGATGCTGTGAAAAAGTATTATGCCTAAAAAAAAGGGAAGAAAAAAAGAAGCAAAAACAAAAAAAAATGAATGAAAAAAATGAATGAGTGGCCTAAGTTGAAAACCCGAAAGGGCTGCTTAGGTCTAAAAAGAGAAAAAGAAAAGGTGGGGTTCGAGGTGAAAACCCGAAAGGGCGGCTCGAATCCATAATGGGTGGTTCCTAAACTGAAAACTCGAAAGGGCGGTTTAGGAAGAATAAGCATGGGTGTGAAAAGGGACATGTGGCTGCAAGAAGTCTTTTATGGTCAGGGGAATGAGTTAATTGGAAATGATCTACGTTGTCAAGTGCACTGCAACAAGGGATCAATTGAAGAAAGAGTCGAAGCAATGAGGGCTTTTGTTGTCTACATATTCATTGATTGGAGGTCATGTATTGTAGCTTTTGTATATATAAACCTCTCTGCATTTGCTATATTAAGCTTTTTGAATCTGCTTGCTTTTTTCGAATGATCCATGAATTTTCTTTGAGTGAAATGCATGACATTTATCATGGAATGATGAGCAAACGCATGGATAAACAACAGAATACATTAAAACGATTGCCAAAATGAATGATAAGAAGTGAGAAATCTGGAAAGAAGAAATTGATCAAAAGAGGAATGAATTGATTGTGAAAAGTTAATATCGAGGGAAGTGTTTCCACCAGAGAAGAATGATGAGAAAACAATGTTGTATTAGAGAAGATTATGGAAGATGTTTTGTAGATCAAAATCGGGGCAAGACGGAGCCCAAATGCTATCTTGAACCTTAAACTTAAAAAAAAGGGGGGGGGGGGGGAGAAAAGAGAAGAAAAAAAGGGGAAAGGCGTATTAATTAATCATGACCATTTAAGCATGTACATACATGAGGCATCATGTTGATATTGACCATCATGTGCAAACATTTTACATTGCTGCATCATCAAAAAACGTAATCATGGCCATGTTTCTTGTTTAAGATAAGGCATTATTCTTTAAGAACTAATTCTATTTAGAATAGTTCATTAGATCTCACCTGTTTATGATTGTTTAAATCTTGATTCTATTTAGAATGGTTGGTAAAAAATATCTACTTCAGGGATAAGTCGAAATCTCTCTTGTTTAGGAGAATTCACTAAATTCTCATTCTGTTTAGAATAGTTTTCTAATGAACAATTAAATTCTCTGTTTAAGATAAATCATCGAATTCAGTTTTGTTTAGGACATTTATTTAACTAAAACATTTCTTGTATTGGAAGTAGGTCAGATTCTCCCCATTTAGGATGGTCTACCAAAATTTGTTCTATTTAGAACATTTTCTTGAGTTATCCAGTCTAAGGGTTGTCATGATCACCCATGTTTAGAACAATTCATTAAAAAAATCAATTCTGTTCAGAACAATTTATCAAATCATTCCTGTTTAGGGATAGTTCAATATATCTCCTATTTAGGATAATTTATTCTATGTGATTCTATTTAGAGCATATATCTTGGGTCAATTCTTGTTTAAGGATAGTGATGACCTTCCCTGCTTAGAATAGTCTATCAAAATTTGGTTCTATTTAGAACAATCTTTTCAAGTTGTCCTGCCTAAGGATAGTCCAAATCGCACTTGTTTAGGTTAGTTTTTGATAACCTCAGATTTAAAATTGCTCATGTTTAAGGGCAACTCATCAAAATTTAATTCTATTTAGAACGATTTCCCAAAATTAAAATTACTCTTGTTTAAGGGTAGTTTATCAAGATTTGATTCTGTTTAGAATAATTTCTATTTTGGGATAGCCTTATTGCTAGGAGTCATTATGTTTTAAAAAAAAATTAATTATCTATACTGTTTAGTAGACTTTAAAGGGTTCAAAATAAAGAGCGTCTATGTCTTTACTTATTTCATGATTATCAAGAAGCTGACGATTCTAGATTCTCATGAAATACATAAAGAGGGGCAACTGTAGACACCTTATTTTTCTTTTCCTTTGATTTTTCTTTTATTTGTTTTATTTTATTTCTTGCTATTTTGTTCTATTTTAGTCCACTGCATTATTTGCCCCAAGATATGGGCTGAATACAAATTAGAAATTCTAAGGCCTGATTTCATTAAGTAAAGAATTTTGAAGTTACAATAGAACCCAATCGTCATTTAGTTTGCAAGAGGCCCGAAATATTAAATCACCAATTTAAGCCATGTGCAAGACTTTGGGCCAAGACCTTTCTGTAGGCCCAAATTGATCAAGTGAGGATCCAAGAGCTGATGGCTGCAAGCCAGAGGAGCAATTACTGCAACTTTTCTCTTTTTTCGTAAGGCACCAGACAAACAAAGAACTATGCAGCAACTTTGCCATTTTCAGTTGGACAACTTGCTGAGTTCTTCAATTGACCAGCCAATGAAACAATTAAAAGAACTCCATCACAAATATCAATACTGAAGACCGACACTTCCCTTTGAAACCGTTGGTGCATCGTGAAACCCAACATAGAGCCAAGTTGAAAAATGGCATGGTTCCAATGACATAGGAAGAATAGCCATCGACCCTCAAAGCCACGCCAGACAATCCCTGCTAAACCACTTCCCTAAAAAAAAAGAAGAGCTGAACACTACAACCAACAAGAGTTGAAAACCAGCAAATCAGAAAAAGCTCTGAAACAGTGGGTGCTAAAGGCGGTAAAAATGCTAGCCTTTGGGTGCAAAAAGAAATTGATTTTCAGCCTTTGATTTCTCTTCAGCCTTTGCTATATATATAGCCTAAACAATGAAAAGGTGGGGGGTTTTTTTTTTGGAGAGTTCAGAGAGGAGAGGATCCAAAAAAAAAAGGAAATTGGAGAGTTTCTTGGTTTTGAAAGTTTATGAGTTTTGGGGGTTTGGAAGGCAGAGAGTCCAGAGAAAAAGCATTCGGGGAGGTTTTCTTTGCTTTGAAAGCTTTTGAGTTTCTATTCTTAGGAAGAGAGAAGGGGTTTTGGTGATTTGAGGTTACAATTTAGAGTTCTAAGTTGTAAGAAAGGAAACTGATCAACTCACTGGCGAGGTTTCGTTAGAAGTTAATCGGAATAAGAGCTAGAGTCTCGATTATAAACTTAAGGTGGATTTAGGTTTCGTTCTTGTAACTATTAGGAAAGGAAGATGGTGATGGGAACTCGAGGAAATAGATTCAACGTTAGTTCAAAAGGGGAGAGAAGCCATTTTTCTTGGTGAATAGAATTAGTTTATATTGAGATTTTGTAGATAGATCTAGACTTTTGTGTTGAAGATTCGGTGGAAAAGGCATAGGATCAGTGTTTAGGACAGCAAGAAGAACGATTTTGGAAAGTTTGAAGCTTGTTCGCAACTCTTGGTGAACTCGAAGGTGGTGGCTGACGGTGGCTTAGTTGATTTCTGGGTTTAGTTTGTAAGAGAAGAGAGAAGTCTGAGGATAAGAGACAGAGAAGGTGGAATTCAGTCCTTAGAGAGAGAAAAAGAATCGGGAAAAGAAGGCACTAGAATTTGTTTTGAGTTTATATAGCATTAAGGGCAGCAAAGTCCTTTCGCTCATTTAACCGAACCATCAACCCGCGCTCTGACCCGCAGCTTACTTGTCCCAGATCGCACCATTCGCTTTTGTATTTTCTGGTATTTTTCCTCTGTTGCTTTACTTCTCATTTACTTGTTTTGTCCAGGTTATTATCATGCATCCGCAAATGCTCTGTATGACTACCTCGTTAAATTAATTTTCATGCATTAAATGCACGTAGGATTAATTCACTTTATGTTTTAGCATCAATAAAGCGAGAAAACAAAAAGAAAGAATTGCATGATATATAGTATATATTATATATGTGATTATTGTTAGTATTATATAATAAAGGACAAGTGCCTTGTGCACATTTGAAGGCCGTTTAAAAATTGTAGGCATGTTTACTCAAGTCACTGCATTCTCCTTACGTATATGGCGTAGTGAGTTCACATCATGGGTATTCATATTTATGCCATTTTGCACAGGCCATTACGTGTGGCAATATTGAATCACGTTAGTCATTGCAGATTAATTTGTTACATGAAAATAGAATAACCAATTAAAGGACTAATAATTAAAAAATAATGGGGTTATTGTGGTTACAATAATTCTATTATTCTCTTGGGTATGATTTTGTCTTAAGTTCCAACCGAGGTTTCGTAAGGAATTCAAGCAAATTTAATTCCAAAATAATATTAATTTAATTAAATAATAATAAATAAAAATAAGAAGTAAAGAAAATTCAGAAAATATGACCATGATCATTTTTTTCATATAATTTAATGTAGTCTTAGATAATAATTGAAAGGCATCTTTTATGGCATCAATTTCTCATTTTCTATTATTGTCAGCATGCTTACATATTGCATTGATTTTTACTTGGAAATTCCCGATGATAGAGGGTCCGAAGGATTTTCGTGGTTACGATAATCTTAGGGCACTCTTAGGTGAGAGACTCTCTTAGATCACCCTAACGAAGTTTCGCAAGGGCCTAGGGGATAGCGATATTATGATTTTCACTCCTTATCCTTGGATTTTCACATTTGATTTGTAAAAAGTGTCAGGTCACCATTTTTCTAATTTTTTCTAATAAGATTAATTAATCAAGTTTCTTGACGATTGGAAATTCCTACGATGGAACTATGTCCAAGGAATTATCATATTTACGTTATTCCCGGGATTATCTTGAGGCTTCCAATTATTAAGATTAAAATGAATAAAGCCTGGATTTAATGTATCCTTTTTACCCCAATAATTAAATCCTTATTTAAGATCAAATTAAATTCTTGTTTAAGAAATTCAATTTTACTAAAACCAAATTCTTGTTTAAGAATTCAATTTTTGTAAGAAATTAAGTCTTTGTTTAAGAAATTCAATTTTTAATAAAATTAAAATTCTTGTTTAAGAATTCAATTCCATCATATTCTAATTTCCTTAAGAAATCCAATTTCTTTCAAAATTCGCTTCTTGTTTAAGAAATTAATTCTCTTAAAAAATCAAAATCCTTGTTCAAGAATTCAAATTCCCTTAAAATCAAATTCTTGTTTAATAAATTAATTGCCTTAAAATTAAAACTCTTCTTTAAGAGTCAATTTTTCCCTTATTTAAGGGCCTAATTTCTAAAACTCACCTCTTGTTTAAAAGTCAATAAAATTTGTTATTTATAAAAATCTCAAAAAGATAAACGTTCAAAAAATAGGCATAGGACAAGACTTAGACTAAAAAAATGGTACCATCTTTGGATGGGCGCTGTGGGGGTGCTAATCCTTCCTCGCACGTAACCGTACTCCTGAACCCGATCTCTTTGTTTCGTAGACCGGAACCTACCTAACTTAATAAACCTATTTAGGCCAATGTTAAGATAGATAGATTCATAATAGGTGAGCTAACCACACCTAAGAAAATGAAAGGTTAGTGGCGACTCCTGTGTTTACAAAAATTTGGAACAGTCCCAAACCATCTTCGTCGCAGCGGGAAAACGTTTCGACAACCCTGAAACAGTAAAGTTCCTGCAAAATATGAGCCCCAGATCCATTGATTGAATTTTCAATACTGATTTCGGACGAGGTTTTGAAGATATTTCCAATGCTAAGAGATTCCAAATTAGGGCAATTCCGAAGGAAAAGACCACTGCCATATTCTGTCAGACTAATTAAACATGCTGGAGATGAGAAGTGAATTAAATATACATAATTTTTTGATTAAAAAAGTTAAATTTTCCTGGAGATTCAAAATCATAAACATATTCCAAATCCATAAACAAAGAGAGAACAATAGTGACAAATCTCTCTTTGTTAACATGAACCGTAAAGCAGAACAAATCATTGACAAAGGGGATGGGAAAAAAAGGTGAACAGTAAGTGTTGTGGGAGAGAGATTTTGAATATATGCACACCATATAATCAGTGTCAGTTAAACTTATAGATACGATGTAGTAGAAAACTTGCGTTTTTCCAATTTGATCATATACGATTTAACAAAACTATAATTTCCGAAACTGATGGTTTAAATTGAATGAGTTGTTCAATATTTTAATAGATATATTCAAACAGAATATATGACTTCAACAGAATATAAATAATATTGTTAAAGCTACATAAGAAAAAAGATATTCAGTCTCAAATGAGTTGCTTGAGTAGCATCTTTAGAAGAATCATAAACAAAAGTTTAATTCAAATAGAAAGGTGATATCTCTGAATTTAAATTTATATAGATATTTGCATCGTCTAATATTAAAAGCAAGGGTTAGAGTTAAATTCTACAATCTATATTTGGTAGCCTAATGCGGAGACTAAAAGAGATGCAATGACTTCAAAGGAATAAATAAACAACATCTAGCCTTTTTCTCCGAACCTTGTTTACCAAATAAGAGCATATAGGAGCTTTTCTACTTTCTTTGTTCATTTTCAAACTCTCTTAACATCATCACGGAAATTAATTGAAAGAGTTTGTTGAAAAACACCTTCAACCTATAAAATTAAGACACTAAGCAATAAAATCCATACTCATAGGCTTCTATCTCACTTTGTACATGGTCAAGTCATTATCAGTAAATTCTTCTTCACCTACTGGAAGTGTTAGAGTCCTACCTTGAGTGTCAATTATAAACTCATGGTTGATATTGTCACAAACAATAACACTTAAATTGCTTTGCCTCTTTCTATGCCTAACCCCGTCTTATCACTTTCTACCTTATATAAAACTCATAACAACCATGATCATCATTAAAAGCTATAATTGTCAATTGACGACATTCAACATTACATATATTTGTTGAGATCACTTATAGGAACAAAATAAAATTTAACCATCAGTCAAGTGAGAAAGAGCACCTTGTGAGAAGATGGAAATAAAGGAAAATAAAGATGAACCTTAATAGCAAATTCTGAAAATAATGAACAAATCAGTATCTAATCGTTACCAAAAGCAATATATAATTTATGAGTGAAAAGGAACAGGAGATGGTAGTGTACCTATTTCATCAGAAATTTAAGGCACCTGAAAAAAGACAGAAAAAAAACAGAACCAAAAAAAAAAACTAACAAGCAAATGAACAAGCCATTAACAAAGACAGAAGAACGAAGCACTGGAGAAAAAAGGGCACCTTAGCTATTGCAAATTACCGTATATAGGAGCCTAAACATGGTTTGGTTCGTTGGATCTAGCGAAAGCTCCCCCTCAACGACCCCCTCTCTCTTGATTTCCCGCTTTTCCTCTTCATTAATCCTTCCTTTTTACTTATGAGATCAAATGTTATTGTTGGTGGTAAAATTTTCGGACACAAACCGGAAGATGATATCAGACAAAAGGATTAAGGTTTTCACTCTTGAAGATCAATGCAAGAGTGGGGAGTCCTCTAACAAAGTTCAGATTTAACTTGCACTTGATTGAAATGACAATTTCAAAGCTAAATTACAACTACTGCTGTATAAAAATGCTTGGAACTTAAAGTTTGCAAGAAACTAAATGAACAAGAATAATAAACATGGTTCTTTGATTCTCCAAAAATCCCCTTCTTCTCACTTACATCCATCTATTTATATCCAGAATTTGCTCCATTACTGCCCCACTATCTGGTAGTTACCATTTGAATTTTCCTTGATATTCTGCATGAATATTCTTCAACTGCCTTGGGAGTTTTTTCAAGTTACTTAACTGGTAACTTCTTGTATAAATGCCAAAGGCTGCCTTTTCTTTGGGAGCTCACTCCACTGGACTATAGGCTTGCTTATTTGTTTCTTTACTTTTCTATTTATTTTGACTTTGAATCTCAGCCCATGCATTGCACTAGCCCTCCTTTACTTGTGCCAAGCTTTTATCGGCCCAGTCTCTGTTTTTGGAAACGATGTCGTGCCTTACTCCACTATTTTGAACGGCATCGTTTTTGACTTTGTTAAAAATGGTACAAACAATTGCCCCCAAAAAACATGCTCGGGCAAGATAGCAGGTGCATGTTTTTTCCTGGTTTTGAATAGAAATGTACTTTAACTCTGCAACTTCCGATATTCAGATGTTTGTAACTGTTACACTTCATCTACAGGGAATCAAAGAGTCGTCGTTTTCAACCAGGTGCTTTTCATAATGCATTAATTGCATCTAAGAAATTATCTCGAAAATGCCTATATATTCGGCAAATATGCTTTACTTCTCCCTACTTTTCAGGTTCTTCTCTTTCACTCACATCTACTATCTGCAATATCTTCTTTCTCAACCTAAATCCCTAGAAACACTTACTTTTACTTGCTCTGAACCATGTCGGATTTCCAGACTGCTGTCGGGTCTTCCAAGAAAAGGAATATGCTTGAACCCGATTTATCTAAGGCCTCCATCAGCTTTCCTTCTGATGTTATCCATATTCCTCTTCGTCCTCCACTGGTCAAGGTATATTTTGTCTTTGCATATTCATGTCTTCTTTTTCTATATACATATGCTTGTGCTTGCTACTGTGTTTCTTATGTTATGAATCATTGCAAACAGAATTTGAAATCTGTTGGGATGAACTCCAGGAACGATTCGGGCCTCCTTATCTCTTTTTAGGAGCAGAGTTAGAGGAAGCTGATGCTGATGAGGCAGTCCCTGTCCTCATTCGATGTTTGAAACAATTACCAGCCATCTTTGCCAGTGAAGTCCAGAGAGGTCTCCTTGCTTTGACAACAATGGCTGCCCACTTGGAACAAGATAACCCCATCCTATCTTCTATTATAGGGATTCATTTCTCTTTCCTTCCCCTCTGTCGGTCCCTCATCAAGGTCAATAAAGAAATCACTGAGACTAGGATTGCTTTGTAGGAATTCCAGCTTTTAGAAGTTGACCTTCGTTTTCAATTCCTACTCTCTTATTCTTTCGGGGACCTTTTTGCTAGCTATCCTTCCACCTTCCTGGCCATTCCTCCATGGGAGAGAGAGGAGCATTTGATTGCTTTTTACCATGACTTTCTCTCTACTGCTCCCAAGATCGAAGACCTCAAAACCCGCTAAAGGTAGAGCAAACCACTCTGGTGAATCGCCTCAATGAGCATCAGGATTTAATCAAAAGGCTGTTAAGGGTAGAAGTCAATCAAGAGCAAGGAGAGCAGAAGAAGGACAAGCAAAAAGAGAAAAAATGAGATTGATAGGAACATATATGCAAAAATGTGTTTGAACATTTGTAAAGAAAAATCTTCTTTTGAATGAATGAAATAGTGTTATTTTGTTTGTCTTGTCTTTTCAATTTTGTGACTGCTATGTTATCAGCAAACTCTTCCATTAACAGCTTTACTAAATTTAACTTATAAGTGAAAATCCTTCACTTGAATATTTTAATTAATTATCTCCATATATTTGGATGATATTTCTTTAAATATTTGCCATTGATATTCCTAGAATGTGGTCTCCCATCTAAATCCTTTAAATGATAAGCATTACCAGGGAAGATTTTATTTACCTCAAAAGGTCCCTCCCAACATGGAGACCATTTGCCTAAACTTCTATCTTTTGATCCCATAGGTAAGATTACCTTCCATACTAGATCATCAAAACTAAAGGTTTTAGGCTTCAATTTCTTGTTATAGACCTTAGCTACTTGCTATTTTTGCATCTGCAGCTTAGTTAATGCTTTCATTCTGATTTCATCCAAATCTTGGAGTTCAGATAACATACTATCTACATACTCTTGGATTGTAAGCTGGGCCTGCAATTGCATTCTTTGAGATTGAATGTTTATCTCTACAGGTAAAACAGCATCATGTCCATATACTAATGCATAAGGAGTAACTCCAATAGCATCCTTTTTCGAGGTTCTTACTGCCCACAATGCTTCAAACAACTTTTCATGCCAATCCCTGGGATTATCCTCCAAGATTTTGCTAATCAGGTTCTTTAAAACTTTATTTGATGCTTCCGCTTGTCCATTTGCCTGAGCATAATAGGGAGTAAAGTGAACTAACTTCACACCAAAGTTTGACAAATAGTTTTTGACTTCCTCACCAAACATAGTGCCTTGATTCGTAGTTATAGTTTCTGGGATCCCAAATCTATGCAACATGTTCTTTTCAATAAATCCAGTAACATCTTTACTTGTTATGGTCTTAAGAGGAATTGCCTCTACCCATTTAGTAAAGTAGTCTGTGGCAGTGATAATGTATCCATGCTTTTTACTGGACAGAGGATATACTTTCCCAATGATGTCAATAGCCCACCCTCTAAATGGCCAAGGTTTAATCACTCCATGCATTTTAGATGCAAGCATATTTTGAATGTAACTAAACTTCTAACAGGCCTCACAACCTTTGGCATATTTGTAACAGTCAGCTGTCATAGTAGGCCAATAGTAACCATACCTCCTAAGTAGCCATTTCATTTTATTTCCAGCTTGGTGTGATCCACATATGCCCTTATGAACTTCCCCCATGGCAATTTTTGCTTCTTTTTCCGAAATGCACTTCAATAACACCTCATCTGGACTTCTCTTAAACAATTGACCCTCAATCAGACAGTACTGTAATGCTCTTATTCTGATTTGTCTATCCACCTTTTGAGTGGGTTCTTGAAGATACTGGATAAATGCCTGTCTCTAGTCAGTGTCCATTATATGAAATTCCTTTTCTTGTTGATCATTATTGTTTTCTAATACTAAGTTCTCATTAACTTCAACATGATATTTTTACCTTGTCAAAGCTGAATCCAATATCCCAACATTAAACTCCTCATCTTATAAGGAGAACAGTTTATATTTAGAGCCTAGCGAGCCATATCATTAGCTTCCCTGTTTTCTGTTATGTATATGAATTGTAGCTGTACATCAACAAACCTATTCAATAACTAAACAGCTATTCTGTTGTACATCCCCCAAATTTGATTTTGGCATTTAAAAGTGCTTGCCAATTGGCCAATAACCAACTGAGAATCACCCTTCACTTTTACTGAACATTTCTCTAACTCACTCAACATCTCTAAACCAATAATCACTACTTCATATTCAGCTTGATTGTTTGAACATGGAAAATTCAGTTCAAAAGCAAATTTGTATTTAATACCAACAGATGAGGTTAACACTATTCCTGCTCCTGCACCATGATTAGTTTTTGAACCATCGAAATCCAAAATCCATGGTACAACGTTAACTGCCAAGACCTCTCCTTCATCATTTGTTATTTCTATGCTAGGGTGATCAGCAACAAAATCTGCTAAAACTTGCCCTTTCATAGCTTTTCGTGATACATAAGTTAGAGAAAATTCTGAAAAGCTAGCACCCATCTACCAATTCTGTTCCTTAATACAGGCTTGTTTAACATGTATTTAATGACATCTGTTTTGCAAATAACAAATACTTCTTCAGATAACATATAGTGTCTTAACTTAGAACAAGCAAAATATAATGCTAGACAGAGCTTTTCAATAGCAGAGTATCTCTGCTCTACATCAGTTAAAATCCTACTCAAGTAATAAACTGCCTTTTCCTTTCTATTTTCATCATCTTGTGCCAATAGAGCTCCCAAAGAATTTTCACTTGCAGCAATGTACAACTTTAAAGGACAACCTTTCCTGGTAGCCACCAAAACTGGTGGGTTCACTAAATACTTTTTAAGCTCTAAGAAAGCCTCTTGATGCTCTTTTTGCAAAAGAAAATCCTCCTCTGACTTTAATCTAAGTAGTGGTGAAAATGCTTGAGTTTTACCTGCACAATTAGAGACAAACCTGCGTAAGTAATTCACTTGTCCAAGGAACCTCTATAGTTCTTTCTTATTTGTAAGTGGCTTTGCATCCAAAATAGCATTGGCTTTATTCTTATCTACTTCAATCCCTCTCTGATGCACTAAAAAACCTAAGAATTGTCCTGGAGTTACTCCAAAAGCACATTTCCATAATCAATTTTAAGAACAAAACTACAAGTTACTATTACATACTCGATTGACATCCCTGTAAAATTGATTTAAACACTTATTCGATTGGAGCATCATCGGTGAACTCCACAACTCTTTGAACTCCCACTGGAAAATACCATCAAAATAAAAAAAACACGATTAAACTTAATTGAAAAAACTTATTTATGTATTATAAATTAGAATTGAAATATTCATAAATAATTTAACTAGTTATGTTTTGTGGAAAAAAAACACAAATCCATAGGATATCATCGATTCTGATATGGCTAGCATCGGTTCTAATATGGTTAGGATCGATTCTAAAAAGGTTAGCATCAATTTTATATAACATAAGATAAAAGTACAACACAAACTAATACCATAGATGCATACTATCCCAAATATCAATAGTTAGTTATAAAACAATAAATCAATATGATACTCTAAACACTTACTTCCTTCTAAAATTTGATGTAAAATAATTATATACGATTTTAGTGACTTTTCTAAAATATACACATAAAACCATATTTCAGAATTGATTCTATACAATTAAATCTATTTTATAAAATTAAAATTGATTTTGTATTAATCCATTCGTACAATCGATATAAAAAGATCAAAATAGATTGGAGGAATTATCAAGGGGTGTAATGGTGGACAAATTATACCCCAATGGTGTAATGGACTAATTTTTTACCATGTCAAGTGTAATGACAACTTATTAATTCCCCCTAAGTGTAATACATCTTCCATAACTTTTATATATATATATATATATATATATATCCATTTTTACCCTTTTTAAACTTTTGTTTTTATCTTTTAATAACTATTCATTTCTTTTTTCAACAGGTTTTTTTATTACATTAAATTTCTTATTTTGATTAATTTGTAATTGTTTCATAAATATACTAAAATTCTTTTTATCAATATTTTTAAGGCATAATATAAAATTCTTTTTGCCAATATTTTTAAGGCATAATATCCTTTAAATTCTTTACCAATATTTTTGTAATAATATTAAATTCTTGGGTTATTTCTTATTTTTAAATTTTCTTTTTAGAATGTTCAAACGTGCTTGAGTTTTTTAATTGATGAATTAAAATTAATTTTAACAAATTTAAAGTAAAAAATTACCAATTACAATTTCTTATAATGGAGGAAAATAAAAATAAAAGTTTTGTTTTAAAAGATAATATACTTTGAAAATATTTATGAAAAGAATAATATATTTAATGCAATTACAAATTACTTTCTAAAGAAAGAAATTTAATATAATGGTAAAAAAAAGTAAAAACTCATTGAAAAAAGAAATGGTAGGTTATTAAAAGAAAAATTTTAAAAAGGATAAAATGGATAAGTCATGATGTCATGGATAAAATGCTTCTAAATATGAATATTCAAGTAACAGAGTAAGCGAGAAGGTAGGGACAAACAACCACAAGTACAAGGCAACCAGTTTGGGTTTTGCGCTCAAAACAAACTGCAAAGCCCAAATGAGTCACACCCCGCAATTTTTTTAAGTCATATGGAGAATCCTTTTTCTTCTTAGCTATGCTTCTCAATAATATTCTCCCAGGTTTATTTTTATATAAATACACAACTTTGATCATTATTAGTCGTGAGCACGTAACGGTTCAAGTAAAATGTAAAATTTATATTCAACAAATTGTGAAATTTTAAGCGATTGGCTACCTATATCTCTTTATCTTAATCAAAATGGCCCAGCAACTTTGTGAAAAGCAAGATGTTAAGTTTGGTGAGCATTGATGGAGTTGGCATTAGAGGTATATACTTTTCTTGTATTTTTTAAATCCAGGTTTCAATTATTATTATTATTATTATACTGGTATATTAGCCATAAACCATGGATGGTGAAATATATAGTTAGGGTTGGGTGTCTTACAGGAACCCGCTCTAATATTACAAGAAGAAGTTGGTCAATGGAGACTGAGCTTGTAGATTCAAAGTCTTCAGATGTAGCTGAAACGAGCAAGGTGGCTAACACAGCGCAGCTGATAAGTACTGCTTCTGCATATTGTTTGTATACAGATTACAGACATGTAACTGTAAGAAGATAGATGGTAATCACTTGATCTTGCCAAGAGTAACTCTGTATTCAATGGGTTTTTATATAGCAATTTCAATCCTTTTGCAGGCTATGGAAATAGAATATTAATTAGACAATTTAGTAAATAAATGTATTATTTATATTATAATTGCTTATAATAAAATTAGACATTTTATTTGTAAACCTTATTTAAACTTGTGAAACTCAGTACAATTTAATTCAAAACCCAAGATTTGTAGTCATGTATACTGCATCCGAAATTAATACAAAGTAGAATGATTCACAATGCCCAAGCACTGGTAGCAAAGCCATGTAGCTAGATGGCTTTATAATTAAGGTGTGGCAAAGTGTACCAAATTATTTTACAAGAAGTTAGCAAGTAAGTACGCATAGCTTGCCAGATTATATAAATTCACTTTTACTGATCATTCAATTAGGATTATATTGAGTGGTGATTTCCAGGTAGTAGCCTCATTTGTCCTCCACTATCATGTCAACTTGCCGAGGTTAGTTCAATTTCAATTTCTATTTTTTAAGAATTATTTTGATTTAAGATTATTGGTAGCGTTATAATTCAAGAATCCAAATCCAAAAATGAAAAAAAAGAAGAAGAAGTTCGGGAGAGCTTTCCCTACTTATTATCCGACGTAGCTCGATTCGGGATTCATTGGAGTCCGATGTGACTACTGATAGATGAAACATGCGAAAGAGTGTCTATAAGAAGATCTTGATAATCTGTACATCGTCACTCCTTGATACTACAAAGAGATTAACAACATTCATGATGCAAGCAATATAATTAACCTCCAAAATCATATAATCACCGAGCATCGGCAAAAGAATTATTCAACTTCCTAGTTGATGATTGACCTCCCAGGCAGCTCATCGAGATTAAGCTGCCCTGTCTCGGCTATCACCATCAGACACTGTAGAGTGTAGACTCTGAAACTTCAACACCTTTTTCTCCTTAGATCGATTATAGAAAATAAATCATTGTTTTCTTGAAGAGAAAATAGCATAAGCAATCTTTTCTTTTTTGGCCACGATAACAGCAGTCTACTTTGTATCTTAACGTAAAAAGGAATGCAGTCCCAAGCTGAATAGAAAAGCATGAAACTAAAGAGAAAAGAAAGATAATAGGCTCTAATTTGTATTTGACATAAGAGAAGCAAACAACCACGGTCCAAGAATTCCTGCCATTGTTCTTGAGTAGGATCAGTGTTTCGGGGAAGAGTTATTTGCTTGAGAGAAGCCAAGAAGCCTGTAGATAACATCCACTCCAAAGACTCACCAGAATTTACATTTTGACCAAGCAAACGTAAGCTTGTCAGCCTTTTGATGTTTTGGACAATTTGCTTTATGCTCTTTGTCGTTACATTCTGGCAAGAACTCAATTCTAAATGCACCAATCGAGGACATTTCGTCATTGCTATCACAGCAAGCCCTTCATCATCTATGCTTGACCAGGAAGTTCTGAATTTGCCTCAGTGATCTTTAATATCTGGTTCCCTCTTAATAGCAACTTTGTAATGAACTTGCAACGCTTCAAAATAGCTTCAATGCCTCTACTTGTAACTTGGTCACAGCAGTTCAAATCAAGAACTTTTAAGTTAGGACAAATAACCCCGAATCGTTCTAGCAATTCATCAGTAATATCATTTGAGACTAAATAAAGTTTCTGGACCTTATTATTTTTGCACAACAAGAATGAAATATTGTTAACCTTCCTATTTACTACTGACTCAAATCCCTTCATCAACCTGATTTCTACTAGCGAAGGACACCTGGTTAATAGTAGGAATAGAGTTGAGTTTGTCACCCGATCCGCGTAGATATCAATGTGAGTGAGACTGGCTGCATCTCTTAAAACAGAAGTTCCATATCCGCATCTCCAATATTAGATATTGATACTACAATGCGTAACTTGTTGAGATATTTAGAAACCATACGTAGCCCAGAAACAGTAAAGCCCCGGTAAAACTCGAGCCCAAGATCCTTTAATGGGAGCGTTGCCTTTCCAATTTCCTTAAGAAGCTGGTCGGAAAGATCAAAGCCACAAAAGTGCGCGAAGTTAAACTTTTGGCATGGCTGATTGAATTTTCAATAGTGATTCGGACGAGGTTTCGAAGATATTTTCGATGCAAAGAGATTCCAAACTGGGTCAATTCCGAAGGAGAAGACCAATGCCATGTTCTGTCAGCCTGATCGCCATAGCGGTGGGAAAATTGCCTATAGAAACATCCTTGAGGAAAGAACAATTCGATGACAAAGCAACAATAGATTGATCTGTTATATTATGATCTCCACATAGAGAAAATCTCTTTAAAAGCTTCAGCTTAGATGCCAAATATTTGACCCCATAGTCAATAGTCATCATTTGTGGATGATAACGAAAGGAATCTTTTTCTGACCAAAAATATTGATTTCTTCCAAATTCGGAAACGAATTGGCTATAACAACAAGATCTTTGTCCCGCAAACGCTCTGCTTGTACGCAAAACAAAGCCTTTAAATTCTTCATGTTCGGATTTGATCCCAACTCCCTTAGACGACCCTCAATTTTGAAACCTGCTTCTGGACAAATTTGAAGAACTTCAACACTTGGTGGTGCATAGGATGAAACCCGGCGAAGGGCTTTCATCTAATAAATCCCCTTGAAAGTTGCTGAGATATATTATTTTAAGTTGTGGGAATCGCTTGAGATGCTGAGAAAGCATGCTGACTTGGGGGTGAAGCACTGTCAAGGTTTTCTTGAAAAGATTTGAGGTTGTCAAGAAATCCTCACAGACCAAAGATACTGCTTTCAAGCCAACCTGGTTAAGATAATCGAAAACCAATTGCCAGCAATAATCTGATTCCATAATTTCACCACCTTCGACTCTTGGCTTCAACAACTATGACATCCTGAATGAATAAATACTTTAATTTTTGCTTTGACGGTTTTAATAATAACATAGTTGATTTAACTTGTTTTTTTTTTTTCCTTTCTATTTAACCTAGGGTATTTCATACTTCTAGTCTAAGACTAATCACTTTCAGTTCGGATTGACTCATTATGGATAAAACTTTCACATCGGCGATTTTTTTTATTTACAGAACTCGAACTCGAAATCTTAAAAAGAACAAATACAAAATCTCTTGAACCAAGCCATTGTTGATAACCTAACTTTTTTTTGAATGAAAAATTATATTAGAGCAATATTTCTTTTTGGATACAATACGGGGTATTAAGAGCCGGGGAGGGGGTGGCAGGGGTCGAACCGCTGCCTTGTGACCTCCCAAGCCTCTTAGCCACTAGGCCAAGAGGTAGACGTCATATTGGAGCAATATTTAAGTACCCCAGTCTCAAATTATTGAAGTCCCTAAGCTTTTAAACTCAAACCCCGGCCCATTTGAATTTGAATAGTTGTAAACTCTGGCCCAACCCATGGATTAAAACTTTTGCTTATGACCATTTAATTTATATTTAATATTAAAATAAAAATTTGTACTATACATTATTTTAATATTCAAATGCTATATTTTAAGAATGAGATAATTGCAATATAAATTTTATTAATAATTATTTTGGCCACCCCAAAAGCAAAGCAACATCGGAAATAGAGTGATATTTGTTAGAAGAAGAACATAGACTTATAATTACACATAACTAGTACACATAAATATTACATAATGCCACACTAGAGAAGTATTAAAGCCAAGTATAACGGCATCTCAACAATCGTGCTTCTGAACTTGTGTGACGTCTTCACCTTTGTCGGGTACAATCGGTTCGGATATCCTCAACCAGTAGTACTTGTTAAAGATATCTATATATATATAAAGATATATATATATATATATATATATATCTATATTACTATATAAAAAAAATAATGTGAATTTACAAAAATATCTATTTTATCTTAATTCTCATTCTTTATCTATTGATTCTAATGGTTTTTTTGTCATTTTACATGCCACCTTTCTTTTTTTTTCTTATTTTTAAAATGATGGGACCAACATACTTATACACAATCATTATTATATAAATAAATATTATATAATATGCTAATATTAATATTAATATATATATTTAATATAATAGTGTATATATATAGACACACACCTACATACCATACATATATATATATATGTACATACATACACATATACAATATAATATGTATATATATATACATATACATACATACAATACTACATTATGTAAGTTTACAAAATTACTCATTTTATCTAAAATTTTATTTTTCTATCTATTTCCTACTATGGGCTTTTAGTCATTTTACATTCCACTATTTTTTTAATCTATTCTTAAAATGGTGGGACCCTATACATATACACAATCATTATTATATTATTATATATAAATACTATTATATATTATAAATGCTACTAATATATATATATATATATATACACACACACATACACATAAATACATACAATATACATATATATATATATATATGTATACATATAATATTACTTAAAGTTGAGTTAGAAATGACAATTACTCATCATTTTCTTAATTTTGAGGCTATCTTAGGCTCTTTATGAAATGGGTTAAGTGGAGCTTATGACACACCCGGACCTAGCACGACTTTTCGTACAAACGGAATAGTGTAAGACGGCGTATTAATTAAACAATATGTCGGTCCGGCTGTGTCAAGTTGGAAGAGAAGATAATCTTAAGACAAGACGTAGTCGGAAGATGAGATTGGTGACCATGCATGGAAATTAGTAAAATGCCAAAAAGACCTCCAATTAAGTCCCTATAAATTTATTATGGGCCCCATTGGCACAAGAAAGCAAAGGATTTAGCCAATGGGTGAAAATGAAAGAAAGTTGAAAAAAGGGAAAAGTTTGACTCGGAGCCCGAGTAGACCCGGTGTCGGGCTCCCCTATAAATAGGGGTGAGCCTAAGCTTTTCTTCATTTCTCTTTTTCTTTTTCTTTCATTTTCTTTTCTTTTTCTCTCTGGAGCAAAACGGAGGCATTTTGGACAATTGGCAGATCCGGACAAACTGACCGCCAGTTCGAGGCGAGATCTTGGTGAGTTGTTCCTAACTCCTCGATCTACGCTTTTCCATGCATCGGTTTAGAAGAGATCCAAGTTCAAAGTTAGGTTCAACTTTTTGTTAAATTTTAAGTTTAGATTCGAGATCTAGGAACTTTGAGCTTGTGATTCTCGTTTTTCTTTCGATAAACATGTAGTGGATGCATTAAGGTACATGCATCTAAATTTGTAGCTAAATTGGTGGACGATTGCATAGGTTTTCGAATTAAGAGGAAATTGAAGAAATTTCGAGTTTGGAACCCAGAACAGAACCGGCGCTGGTTCTGTCCAGAAACGGCGCCGTTTCTGCTTGTCGATCGCCGACCTTCGGGTCGAAGAGAACCGACGCCGGTTCACTCTAGATCTGGCGCCATTCTTGCCCTTTAGGGGAAAAATGGTCATTTTGCACCTCAAAACCCTAATTGACCCCAAATCGATCCGAAACACTTCCGAGCCTTCCGAATCATTTCAAACATCATCTTAGGTCATATTAGAGCCTCGTAGGTGCATTCATAAATTTAATTATGAATGCTAATTTATATTTCCGTGTACTAGGACTCCGGGTGAATCGAGTGCGGCGATGCTCCGGAGGTTGAGCTACATGGAGCGCTTGGGAGTATACGATTCTCCCACTACTGTGAGTGGCTTATTTTTCAGTGCTTAGCCACTAGGGCAAAATGTTTTAAAAATATAAATTGTTTTAAAAATGTTTTACAACGGTTTTGGGATAAGGGTAATCCACGACACACACTTTTTATTTTGTGATATGCCCACTTATGGTGGTGGGTTGATTTTAAAACACAAAAGCTTGTGTGTGTTTACATGTTTTAATATTTATATAAAGAATTTTATTATTATTATTATTATGATTATTGGGGTACGATGCCCCTGGAAGAGAAGTGATTGAGTGAGATTCCTCGGGGCTCCAATTTACGGAAGCGTGGATCGAGTTTGAGTGCATGCAAGATACTCAGCCGTGGACCGCCTATCGAGGGACACGGTGAGTCGAGCCTGGTTGGGAGAGGCGTGTGTAGGGAAACTCGTCAGAGCTCCAGTTCACTGTGTTCCACCACAGTGAGGCACCACCGAGGGAACGGGCTAGTGTGTGAGAGAAAGAGAAAATGCTTATGAAAAGAAAAGAAATAGCCCTCGGTGCAGTAAGGCATACGACCGGTCAGTCGTGCCTTCAGTGTATTAGGTGCCAGCCCATTGGTTTAACATTATTTTAAAGGTTTTAAAATTTATACTCCTTGGGAGAATTTCAAAAGAGGTTTTGAAAACAAAATTTATTATATTCACTCCTGTAGAATTTGATACGGGAAGTGTTGAAAACAAAGCTTTTAATTTAAATTTTTTTATTGTTATATTTTGGATTACCCCAGTTTTCCCTAACCCTGATGGAGACTCATTGAATCTCTATCACTCACCTGTATTCCATTTTGGGTGGATGCAGATTCGCGTACGGAGTCAGCCATTAGAAAGGAGGCTCACTAGAAGACATCGGTGGCTTAGGCTTAGTAGTTTCCGTTGTATAGGTATTCTTTAAATTATTTCACTGATGTTACTTATAAATATAATATTTTATTAAATGATTTCTAATTAAAATTTTAGTTTTGTTTTGCAGCAATGATACTTATTTCAAGTCTTGCGGTGCCTCGAATGCGTAGCTGCAGACACGTACTAGTGTGTGAGAGAAAGAGAAAATGCTTATGAAAAGAAAAGAAATAGCCCTCGGTGCAGTAAGGCATACGACCGGCCAGTCGTGCCTTCAGTGTATTAGGTGCCAGCCCATTGGTTTAACATTATTTTAAAGGTTTTAAAATTTATACTCCTTGGGAGAATTTCAAAAGAGGTTTTGAAAACAAAATTTATTATATTCACTCCTGTAGAATTTGATACGGTAAGTGTTGAAAACAAAGCTTTTAATTTAAATTTTTTTATTGTTATATTTTGGATTACCCCAGTTTTCCCTAACCCTGATGGAGACTCATTGAATCTCTATCACTCACCTGTATTCCATTTTGGGTGGATGCAGATTCGCGTACGGAGTCAGCCATTAGAAAGGAGGCTCACTAGAAGACATCGGTGGCTTAGGCTTAGTAGTTTCTGCTGTATAGGTATTCTTTAAATTATTCCACTGGTGTTACTTATAAATATAATATTTTATTAAATAATTTCTAATTAAAATTTTAGTTTTGTTTTGCAGTAATGATACTTATTTCAAGTCTTGCGGTGCCTCGAATGCGTGGCTGCAGACACGTACTTCGAGGTAGCGCGGCGGTTGCCACGTGGCCGACCCGGGACGGGTCGGGGCGTGACAACTTATCTGATATTCCAATATGTTTTAGTGAGATCTATAGAAGTGGGGATAAAATTTATAAATTTTGAGTTTTAGATTTTTTTCTTGGATTTTTTTTATACCTTATGAGTTTTGGTCTTTTTTGGATTTTCTATGATTTTGAGATTTGTTAGTGTTAAACTATATATATGTTGTATATGCATAAATTTTCATTAATTTACGTATGGTATATATACACATTTAAATACATACACATAAATATACATATAAACATATACGATTATCTATATATAATGTAAATATTAATTTCCCGTAACGAAGTGCGCGGGCCATTTTCTAGTATATATATATATATGTATATATATATATATGTATATATATATATATATGCAGAGCTTTAATGGTGTGGCAAATTAAGTTTACACTTTAGAACTTCATTTTCCTGCGAGCTAGTGGATAATATATATATATATCTATATATATATATTTATATATATATAGCAACCATTATAATTACCCAACTTACGCCACACTAGGTATATAGGTCAAACGACTTGTGATCTAACAATTGTATTAAGATGGTCGAGTGAGAAGATAGATGGAAACGTTATAGGGTCACCATTGACCATCGAATCGAGTTGGGCAACTTCGAAGGCGGGGAGGTGGCCGTGTCCTGTCGAAACAGAACCAGACTTCCAAGAGCGGACGATCTTTCCCATCTTTCATGTTACATGAAATTTGACGATTTGCTCTCCACTTTTTGTACACATTTTTCTAGTACCGTGCCCGCTGTAGTTTGAGCTCTAGGTTCTATTCCCATAACTGCTCCAAATTAGAGAGAAGCATAAAATCATATCATCAATGCTTTGCGTTCATTTAATTCAGTACCCTATGCGTGGCATAAAGTTCAGTCAAAATTGATTTAACTCTAAAATTCTAGGAAGATCAAACGAGTAAAATGTAAAAAACCCCCTCCCAATTGCACTAATTAAAAGGATATACTTTGGCCCCTCTTGTTTTAAAATATTACTTTTGACCCTTTGACTTTTAATACTGTTAGTCAAAGGTTAAGTTAAAAATTGAAACAAAAGAAATACTAAAAGAAACGAAACAAGAAATAAAAGAAAGTTGTGAAATGGATTTACTTGGAACCGTATTTATAGGTAGAAAGCCGGGCAAGAGTGGCCAGCGACATTGAGGAGATGGAGAGCAATGCTGTTATTGACCATTGAGGAGAACCGCCACTTTAAGGCGTTTACGGGGCATAAGCATGAGAGAAAGCAAGGGTCAAGATTAACATTGTTGAGGGTTGCAGCTTTGTTGAGTGAACAAACTGGTTTAGCATTGAAAAAAAACAACTAGATGGATTAAATTTGAGGTGTGTTTTTTTTTTCTTTCTTATGAGTCTGTCAAGGTTTAAACTTCTAGTTCCAATAATGGACTTCCACTAAGAGTTCATCCATTATTAAAAAAAATTCAAACTTGCGCTCAATACTGTGGTTGTTAATTGGGTTTAATCTTTCTCTATTACTTTTTTTAGTTTACTATTCGAAGAAAACATCTTCATCAAAACTAACTAGAGTTGGTGAGCGATGTAGACAAAGCAGGGTGGGGATTTGGGTGCAGCCATGTTTGCGTCTTCATCCTCTGTTACTTTTTTGGTCAATCTTTAGTAGGATAGATTTTTTAAAAAAGGAAATCTTTTACAGATTAATAACAAGAAGAACATGTGATATTGAATTTGTTCTCAATTTTTTTACTTAACTTTGACTAATGGTGATAATTAAGGGCCTAAAATAGCATTTTGAAACAAGAGAGGTCAAAGTCTCCTTTTAGTGTGATTGGAGGAGGCTTTTTGGATTTTACCCAAGATCAAATTGATGGAAATCACTTGTCCGATTTTAGTGTCTCACTTTATGCTTTATTCATTAGAACACGCCACATGTCCTATTCATTTAACTCTAATTATTCCTTATTTGGTTTTAGGATTTTTTTAAACAAAAATTTTTAAAACTATTTTAGAAAGAAAAAAAAGATCCTCTATAACAAAAGTTTAGTTCTAAATTAAATTTTTTTAATTTTGAGGATAAGTTTCTACGTTTATGATATTACGAGGTAAGGTTTTAGTTTAAATAAAAAAATAATATTTTTTCTTTGTTTATTTTATTAAAACTAAATAAAAAATAAGAGGAATTAAGTAAATGGAATATGTTGCAGACTATGGTATACGGGATATAGAATAGAACACTGAAATGAAACAGGGGATTTTTATTCAATCAAACGGTATAACTCTTATAATTACCTTTTAATGGGTCATAATCGGCGTTGCCGGTAAGAGTTAAGGTAGCACTAAAATATTCTTTAGGCTTGTCAGGATAATCAGAACACATTCCATGCTTTTCGCATTCATGTTCCCAAAACAGTGAGTCGGGTTTGTTCAAAATTAGGTTCGGCCACTTTTCGTCTAATTGCTTTTCGATGGGCTGTAATAGAGGCTACAACACTAGCTCAAACAATAAACAAACGAATTAGCACTTATACTTAGTTAAAAATTTTAAAAGTAAAAAAAAATTTATATTGTAACAAAAATAAATTCCAATTATTAATTGAGAGTTTAATCTGCAAATTAATTTCAAACGGGGAAAAGAATAATAGCAATAAAAGGATCAACCAAATGAACAGTGCTTGATCTTGGCATGAGGTATTGTCAATTTAAAATAAGTTATTTTTGGGGGTCAATTTGAGATTTTTGGTGTAAATGTTACAAACATATATTAAATACATAAATATAGTAAAGGTTGTGCATCGGCTTAATACTTAATTTGGTCCCTAAATTATACTAAAAATGATAGATTGGTTTTTGAATTTTAATTTGAAACTGATTGGTCCCTAAAATTTTGGAACATATAAGCCATTGGATAAACGAAAACTTAATCGAAACTATCAAAAATTAAGAATCACGACTTTTATTTTCAAATTAAAAACTTGAAGTGGAAAAACCACATCAGTACTAAATAAGAAATCAAATGGTTTCTGTCAAGTTTTTAATAATTCAAGACTAATATGTTTCAAAATAAAAATTTAGGAATCATTCTATCTCAAATAAAAATTCAGAGATCAATTTATCATTTTTGATATAATTCAGAAATCGAATTAGGTATTAAGTCATTGTTCATCTGTTTTTTTAGGTTATAAGCCATTGTACATCTGAACTAAGGTTTGTATAGTCGTACGTAAATAATGCATTCTACCTATGATTGGCTTCAAGACAAGAATGTTGACTCTGTTGATTTTAATAAAATTTCTCAATTTCCTTGTCGCCTTCTTTACCTCATCATACTTTTAATTTGATGAGCTGGGCCGTCCATAATTTTCACATGTCATTAAATACCGGCAAAAACACAGCTAGCCTTTGGCCCATTCCCTATTTAAATATCTATCTACAATAATAAATTTATATTGACAAAAAAGGATTGATTTCCTATAGAGATAATGACACAACGAAATAGCGTAGAAATCAAGAACGACCTAAATTTCTAGGGTTCGAGGATATATCTCAATTTTGATAATAAATTTCAAAGTTTCTGCTAATCCAAAAGATAAAATCATGATGAAAGCCGTCTACAAATCCTAAAATAAAGAGTTTAATTAATAGTTTAGAGTTTCTAGGGTTAAGCTAAATGAAATCACTAAACAACTCTTATTAAAATAGTGAAAACCTAAATATCCCAAAAGAAGAAAAAAGAAAAAAAAATTTTATGGTTGTTGTCCCATGTAAGATAATTAAGCTCTGATCTTAATTATCCCCATCAATCTCTGCTGGTTGCTACTATGTTTTGATAAGTTTACCCATATATACATACATACATATATATATATATATAGTTATCTCACCACTTTTGTATAATGTCTTACAATTATCTCATGTCCTAGACTAATTAATAAAAGCTTTACTCTGTCTCCAGTTGGTTAAAGGTTGAGGAATTTATATGCCAGATCTCGGATTTAAAACCTCTCATTTTCCAAGTAAACTCATTTTTTCCAGTCCTATGTACTAAAAAAAAAATAAAGCTTTGCCAAGTTATTCTTTCCAGTTATTTTTCACTCTAAATATTTGATCAAAGGTACATATATGCGTTGCAGATTCTAAAAGGAATGTATGGGGAAAGTCTTATTAATTTTCTCGAACAGCGTTGGCATTGTAGAATCCAATCAAGCTAAACTCCTTGCAATCATTATTGAAGCACTGACCAGCATTGTTGTCACTTATGCCATTCCTTCACCAAAAACCACTCTTGAGAGTGACTCACAGACGATTATTTTCTGGATACTAAATTCCCAATCCAGGCCTTGAAAATACAGTGATTTATTCAATAGGCTGGAAAATCCAAGCACTTACTTTAGGCCATGTTTTCTTTGTTCATGTGTTTTTTTTATGGATGCAAATTTCTTTGTCGATTCTCTTACTAAACAAGGTGTTACTAGAAGCCATGACTTGATTGCTTGGCTTTAATTCATTAATAAATTTTTTTTTTCACAAAAAGAAAGGTACATATATACGAGGGGTTCTTGTGAACTGTTTGTTCCATGTGAACATGTTTGTAATGTTCATACAGATACAGCTGAATAATTGTACACATTGTGAACTGTTTGTTGCATGTGCACATGCTTGTACTGTTCATACAGGTACAGTTGAATAATTGTACGCAAACACTCTTTATAGTCATCGTTTTTTGTGAAATCTGTCCTTTTTTTTCTTTCTTTTTTCAACTTGCTTGTTCAATTTTGTAAAGACAGAAACCATCACCTACTACAAAATAGAGGAATTGATGGATATAAGCCAAAATGTGTTGTACATGGATGAAAAAGAGTGTGGGGGTGCCCTTATATCATTGTAAGGAAACGAGGTTTCCTGAGCACTTCAATTTTAACCAAAACATTATAGTTTGGTTGACTTCCTCAGACATATAATTGATATTACTATTCGGTAGCTGAAGGAGCTTATATAATTAAATCATTATTATTTCCTGTTTCTACAATTCTTTATATTATATTTTGAAAAGCCAAGAGGGGAAATTATTATTCGATCAGCAGAAAAACATCATATGGAAGCTGCAGAGACTGCACTGTGCAGGTAATTAATTACTCAAAACATTGGCAATCCATAACTATAGTACATTTCTTGTGGTGGTGGGGCTGGCCGGGCTTGGATTGTGAGTAGTTTTTGATTGTTTTAAGTTCTGTTCCTTATCTTTTTTTGGTTCATGGCTTTGGCCTCTGAAGTGATCTGGTAATTTTTGGTCTTTTAAGATGACTTCTATATTCATTTGTATTTCGGTGGACTTTGTTTGATTAACCATTGAAAAATTTCAAACCATTGAAAATGAAAATTTTCAATGCTTTCATTTTTTCAATGTGTTTGATAATAAAAGCTAAAGAACCACTTAATTGAAAATTTTCAATGAAAAAGCATTGAAAATAATAAGTAGCTCTTAGGTTACTTATTTCATTCAACAATTTCATTTAAGGAAAAAATCATACATTAATTACATTTAATGTTGTATTCTTTCCTTTTAACCACTATTCTTTTTTTTTTATTAATTATCAATGCATTTATTTTTCATAAAATTTCATTTCTCTTATAATAGTTCAAAAATAAATTTGTTCAAATATAATAACTTATCAAACAATTTTTACACAATAAATTCAGTACTTAAAATTTTCAAAAAAAATTTTCAACACTTAATTTTCAGTGCTTAATTACTTCAGTTTTATCAAACAGCACTAGTCTCCATTCTTTTAAGGTTTTAATATAATATCATTGCCTTTCAAAAAGGAAAATCCATAACTAATACATAGAATATTACACATATACTTTCACACTAGAGAAATATCCTAAAATAGTTCAAAATATAGGTGTAAAATACACCTATCACTTTTCACTTCTTAAGCACATGCGTATAGGAATGTTACATTTGTCACAAATTTTATGGATGATCATTAATCTCATTATTTGATAAACCATACGAAGTATGCAGTACGGCTTATAAGTGGCCCCTTGCATAGGTAGCTTTGATATCAAAGTAATTATATATAAGACGTAGCGAAAGTCTTTCTTGGCAAAACATCTTACGATAATAAATAATGGAAATGAGATACCTAATCTATGCAGCTGCTGTCGTCTTAGTAGCCACGGTGAGCACGTGATTGTTGCGAGTGTAAGTTGATGATTCCGGTTCCACTCAATGGCGCCCCTTCTACAATCTCAGTCTGTTCCGATGGCCAGCTTCTGTTTCCAACACTCTAGATGCAAATCATAATTCCTGTATTAATTTCATCCCAGACCTTTTATAATCAGATAAGACATAGAATTAGTTTATATTAGTTTATGTTTTTTTTCTTTTCTTCTAACGAGAGCAATCAGACACACGTATAGTTTTCTTGCCGTTTACGTAAATGTCGACGTCCAAGCACTTACTGTATAGCCATCTTGCTGGTTTCAGCCACATCTAAAGACTTTGCCTTCAACAAGTTGAGTTTCAAGTGGCCTTCAACTACTTGTAACTTCGATCCATGTAAGACACCCATACCCTCACCGTCTTCACCATATCCAATTTAAACCAGTTGCTGCACGATTTAGAACTTGTCGTAGGAGGCAGTGAAACATGTTTGAAATTTTCGTCCATTAATGAACCCAGATTGAATAAGGAAGAGATGAACCACATATTATTGTCACATTAGATCGAGATCAATGAAAGAAATTAACCAAGGTCAACGCCAAATGGAGGGCTCCTTTAGGGAAACTTAATATTATAGAATATACTATATTTTAAGGACGAGATAATTGTTTTACTTAAAAATATGGTTGTAATTTGTTTTACTTAATAATATTTTCCTTTAAAAAAAAGGATGAGATAACTGAAATATATATTTTATTAATAATTATTTTGGCCACCCCAAAAGTAAAGTGACATTGGAAATACATGATTTTGGTTAAAAGAAGAACAAAGACTATAAATTACAGGTAACTAGTACACATAAATATTACATAATGCCACACTAGAGAAGAATTAAAGCCAAATATAAGGGTATCCTCAAGATTTATTGCGCTGTAGTGGTAAAGGTAAAGTCACGATCTCAACAATTACGCCTTCGGAGATTAAACTTGTATCTTCATCCTTACTGGGGTAGAACCGCTACTACCTTAACCAATAGCTGTTGTTAAAGTTATACATATATAGCTTTAACGGTGTGGCAAATTATGTTTACACATAGCTTGGAGCTAATTTGAACCTTAAGCACTTGAAACTAAAACTTAATAACTTTCCTACGAGTGGATATATAGCAACCATTATAATTAAACTAATTAAGCCTGGGTTGCTTTATTTATATATATTCTTATTACACCACACTAGATAGATCAAACGACTTGTGATATAAGACGGAGTGAAGGAACGGATGGAAACGATATAACGTTACCCCAGCTTGTACAATCACCATCGAATCTAGCGGGGCAACTTCGAATGCGGGCAGGTGGCTGTGCCCTATCGAAACAGAAACGGACTTCCAACAGCTGAAGAACTTGCCCATCTTTCTTGTTACATGAAATTTGAGGATATGCTCTCAACTTTTCGTACACATTTTCTAGAATCGTGCCCGCTGTAGTTTGGGTTCCAGGTTGAATTCCCATAACTGCTCCAAATTAGAGAGAAGCATAAGATCATATAATCAATGCTTTGCTTTTATTTAATTTTTAACCCTATGTGGGGCATAAAGTTCATTCAAAATTGATTTACTCCAAAATTCTAGGAAGATCAAACAGCATAACCCTTATAATTACCTTTTAATGGGTCATAATTGGCGTTGCCGGCGAGATTTAAGGCAGCACTAAAATATTCTTTAGGCTTGTCAGGATAATCGGAACACATTCCATGCTTTGCCCATTCATGTTCCCAAAACACTGAGTTGGCTACGTTCAAAATTAGGTTCGGCCACTTTTTGCCTAATTCCGTTTCGATGGGCTGTAATAGAGGCTACAACACAAGCTCAAACAACAAACAAACGAATTAGTACTTATAGTTAGTTAAAAATTTTAAAAGTAAAAAAATATATTGTCACAGTAACAAATTCCAATTATTAATTTGAGAGTTTAACCTGCAAATTAATTTCAAATGGGGCAAAGAATAATAGCAAAAGGATCAACCAGATGAAGCCTTGAGAAAGAATTTGCTTACCATAAGGTCTTCTTTGGGTGTAGGAGTGATATTGGTGCAAGTTGGGTCTTTTTTATAGGGAGGAACCGGAGTGTCATCGGAAAAATGAGGCCATAAACCGTGGATGGTGAAATAGTCGGGGTAGGGTGTCTTACAGGAATATGTTCCAACATTACAAGCAGAAGTTGGCCATACGAGACTCAGCTTGTAGAACTCAAAGCCTGCAGATGTAGCTGAAACAAGCAAGGTGGCTAACACGGCAGCTGCTAATAAGTACTGCTTCTGCATTTTTTGTATACAGATCGTTACAGATATGCAAGAAGATTTGCGAAGAGCAACTTACTCAATGGGTTTTTATAGCAATTTCAATCTTCTTGCAAGCTACTAGGAAAATAGAATATAACATGTGAAAATTATGGGATTCCCTTCAAAATTAAAAGAAAATACTTGTATTTGATAAATACATTGTAAAGAAGACAACAGGAGTGTCGCATGCAATTAAATATCCTGAGCCTAGTCTTTGAAGGTGGTCACTCTATCCTGATCTGCCCATGGACACTAGGACCATGAAAAAGGAAAATTACATTTTGATTATGAAATTGAAATTGCCAATATACTCGATTTGTCTATTTCCACCGTTGGCATGATTCTTAAATTTTTTGGTCCACCATAAAAAGGAAAGCAGTGATTTGAATCATTGCTTTCCTTATTACACCACAACGAAAACGTGCCTCTTTTCTTTCAAACTTCTCATATATATATATATATATATATATATATATATATATATATATCTTTATATAAAAATGAACATTTTTTAAACGGTACTGTGAAATATATTAGTACCTTTCAATTTTATATTATATTATTATGAGAATAATAGGTATTCTATAATTTTAATATTAAATTATTATTTTCATTGTTATTGTATTACTATTAATAAAAATAACTCTACATAATTTACTATTTACCTAAATAATCTTTATAATATATATTTAAATTATTATGAATGATTAATTTTACAACTCCTAGTTTAAATATAACTCCAGTTACCAAGTATATATAACATTTATAACCTAATATTTTTCCAACTTCTTTACCATAATTTGGGATTTACACAAAGATATTAAGTTTTTTATTTCAATTTAGTTTTGTTTTAATTTTTTATTTTCTTTTGTTTTGGTTTGTTGAGAGATAATCATATTATATAAAATATTAATATGAAAAGTTTTCTTTAGGTGTATTATCTTCATATATATAAAATATAAATATGTTTGTTTGTTACTTAAAATGGATTTTATATTTATTGTATTTTAGATTAAATCAATAATCCAATTAATTTTATGTCAAAAAATAATCCAATTAATTTTCGATTATTTATTTATAATTTAAAATCCAAATTGGCCCCTAACCTTTCAAAATTGAATCAAATAAGCCCCTAACTTTTTTTTTTATCCAAATAAACCCTCAACCTTTTATTATTGACCAATTTTGGCTCCAAATTGGACGGAAGACTAATAGCTAGACCGCTGATGTGACTTTTTCATTTCACATGTGAAACCCACTTAATGAAAAAGATAAAATCAAATTTGGCCCACAACCTTTACCAAATGATCCAAATAAACCTCTAATCTTTATGTTTTGATCCAAATAAATCCTCAACCTTTAAAGTCATGTTAGCAATCTAATGGAGTTGTTGTCATTCGATCCAATTTCAGGCTAAACTGCCAAAAATAAAACAATGGGGGTTTATTTGGATCCAAAAAAAGTTTAAGGGCTTATATGGTTCATTCATCTAAAGGTAGAGATGGCAAAATGGGCAGGTGGCACGGAGCCCAGCACGGCCCAACCCAATATGGGTCGTGCCAGCACGACCCATATTATTTCTTTAGTGGACCGTGCCAGCACGACCCATTAGTCATGGACGGGCTGGACAGCCTTTTGGTGGCACATGGGTTGACACGGCACGATCCACCAAAATGGCCCAGCACGGCACAGCCCACGTGCTAGCACGGCACAGCCCACGTGCTAGCACGGCACAGCCCACGTGCTAGCACGGCACGACCCATGTGCCTATTTGGGCCAACCTTTTTTTAATGTAACTTTAAATTATATTAATAATATATCAATTATATAATTATTATTCATTGTTATTTTAAAATAAAAAAAATTAAAATTATAGTTTTAGTGCATGTGGAAGAGTTCTCGATGATAGAAGCAGCAGATTGGCACCAAAGACCCTTGAGATGTGTATTTTTTGAAAGATTGGGTGGATGCAGAATCTCGTTTACAAAATAGATAAAACCAAGAGGAACTTTTGAATGAAATGAATATATTTGATTTTTTTTTAACTTTTTTAGGTGATAGACTTTCTTTAGCTTATAATCTTAATTAGTATTTGTAAATTTTTATTCTTTATAGTGAATAATGTTTCCCTTTCCCCTTAGATGTAGGCATTTTAAGCTGAATCACGTAAATTTTTGTGTTGAAATTTATCATTCTTAATCCAATAATAATCAGTGTTAAAGAAGTAAAATCTAGTAAAAATAAAAAAGATTAACAAAATTAACATTTAATAAAAAATCATTAGCCCATGTGCCAGCCTAGTGTGGCCCATGTGCTGGCACGGCACGATTTATATGAACTACAGGCTGAGCTGGGCTTAACCTTTAAAAGAAATGGACTAGCACGACACGACCCATCTTTTTTTTGGGCCAGCACGACCCAACCCACAATTTTACGAGCAGCCTCACTTTTTGGGCCGTGCCAGCCCAGCCCGCCCACTTTGCCATCTCTATCTAAAGGTTAGAGACCAATTTGAACTTTAAGTCATTTATTTATGAGAGTAAGAAAAAAAATAAGAATTATACATATAGTATAACTTTTACAAATACTCTATGAGAATCATATATAAATACTTATTTAAGAATATGAACTTTTAAATAGAGACTGTGTGCAAAATTAATTTCAAATTTGGTTCTCTTTTTTTGAAACAAACGAAATACAAATCATGTAAAAATACTCAATTGAGAATCATAACTTTCATTGCGCATAAATACTCAATAAGATATCATGACTTTGAAATGGAGATCATGTATAAATACTCAATTAGAGATCATAACTTTTAATGAACATCGTCTATAAATACTCAATTGGGGATTATGACTTTAATGGAGATCATGTATAAGATTTAAAATTTGTAACTATTTTGGGGACCGTGTATAGATACTCAATTGGAGATCGTGACTTTTAAATAGGTACCTATAACTTTTACAAATGCTCAATGAGAACCATATACAAATACTTAATTGAGAATTAAAATGTTTAAATAGGGACTGTATATAAGATTTAAAATCTGTTCATTTTTTAGGGATCGTGAATTTTTAATGAGGACTGTGTATAAATACTTAATTGGGGATCGTAACTTTTTAATGATGACCATATACAAAATTTAAAAATTGTTCTTTTTTGGGGGACCTTGACTTTCAATGAGTATCGAATATAAATAATCAATAGAAACCTTGTATAAATACTCAATTGGGGATTATAACTTTGACCGTGTACAAAAACTTAATTAGAGATCATGACTTTGAAATGTGAATTGTATACAATATTTAAAATTTGCTCAGTTTTTAAGGACCGTGACTTTAAATAGGGACCATGTATAAAAATTTAATTATGGATCGTACCTTTTAAATGTGGACGATATATAAATATTTAATTGGGGAACTGTGACTTTTTAATTGGAGATTGTATAAAAGATTTAAAATTTATTCCTCTTTTTGAGGCCATATATAAATACTCAATTAAGGATTATGACTTTTAAATGAAAATTGTCTACAGGATTTAAATTTTGTTTCTTTTTTGGAACTATAACTTTTTAATAGAGATCATATACAAGATTTGAAATTTATTAAAATTTTTGGGATCTTGACTTTTAAATGAGACCACATAGAAATGCTCAATTAGGGACCTTGTACAAATACTCAATCGGAGATCGTGTCTTTTTAATGACGACAACATATAAGATTTAAAATTTGTTCACTTTTTAGGGATCATGATTTTTTTTGAAACATGGATCATGACTTTTAAATGAGACTATATACATATATTTAATTAGGGATCATCACTTTTTAATGGGATCATGTATAAGACTTAAAATTTATTTCTTTCTTGGAATGTTGACTTTTAAATAAGGATCATATACAGATACTTAATTAGATATCAAAACTTTTAAATAAGGACAGTGTACAAAATTTAAAATTTGTTCATTTTTTTGGATGTGACTTTTAAATGGAGATAATTCTATTTTTCACAAATGTTGGTCTTTGGGTCTTGAAATGAGATAACAATCTACTTTATTCATACAAAATTAATTGAGATATTTTTTAGTGTTTATATTTTTTTCAATATTAATATGATAAAAATTTAATAAAAATATATACACCCACGCGCGATAGCATATATGACAAGAAACTAGCATATGTATGTGTGTGTATGTCGAATTCTTTTTTTTTGCTTTTTGTTATACCAAAGCTTATGAGAATTTGAATCTTGGCATGACCATTAATGTCATGACACAATGTGTAATTATAACTACAAATCTTTTTGTAGTCATGTACATAATTGATTCTACCTATATTTGGCCCCAAGACAAGAAGGTTAGTCATGAGGGTGTTGATTTCATAAAATTTTCAATTTCCTTATCGCTTTCTTTACATCATTATCATGTTTTTAATTTGAGGGGCCATCCATATTTTCCACATGTCATAAATACCGGCAAAAACAATTCTAGCCTTTGGCCTAAACCCCATTTGTTTGAATAATATATATCTACATACCCGCAAATAGGGTTGATTTCTAATAGAGATAATAAGCACTGATCTCAATTAGAAATATTGATGTGAAAAGCATTTAAAAAAAATCTAGATCTTGTCAAAAAAAAAAACATTATTGAACCTTTAGTTATCTCTAATTTGGTGGCCGTAGCTATCCTTTTTCCTCTTTGGCACGATTCCACGGCTAATTTGTCTTCTTCCGCTTTTTTCTCCTCAATTATTACTCCTTGAGATTAAGGATGTCAATGGGGCGGGGCGGGGGCGGGGACTGCCTCATCCGCCTCCGCCCCGCCAGAAAAATTTGTCCCCCGTGCCCCGCTCCGCCCCGTCAAAAATTTTAAAGTTTTAATACCATCACCACCTCCACGGTTTTTTTAAATTCTCCATCCCGCTCCGCCCCGCCCTACAGTTTTATAATATATATCTTTATTTCATTAATTTTTTATAATTTTTCAAAATATTTATATAATAATATAGTAATAATGATCTTAATCATTAATTAAGTTTTAAATTTTCAAATTTAATATAAATAATTTTATTTAATTATTTAAATATAACAAAAATACACATATTTAATTTAAAAATTATTAATAATATTATATGCGGGGCGGGGCGGGGCGGAGGTGACCATATACCACATTCTCCCTGCCCCGCCTATCAAACAAAAAAAATTTGCCCCACCCCGCCCCATCCCCGTTTTTCAAAAAAAAAAACCGCCCCACTCGGGGCGGATCGGCTCGGAAACCACGGGTCGGCTCGGGTTTTGCCATCCCTACTTGAGATCACTAATCAGCAGCCTCTACCTATTGCTAGGCTAGCACATGGAAAGTATACATAATTTTCATATATACCAGTCACCGTATCATGTATCATGTACATGGTGCGTGATACAACATATTATAAATAATAAAAAAATTAAAAAAGATTAAAAATTAAATTATATTAAAATGGATGATAATTAAACTATAAAATAAATTTTAAATTAAACTACATAAAATCAGATGATAATTAAACTATTTTTTCAATATAATATAGTAATAAGTTAATTATGATGAAAATAAAATTATTAATTATTATTATTTAATAAATATATAAATATATTTAGTAAAAAATAAATGAAGAGTTTTAATTTAACTTAACAATATCAATGATATTTCTAAAATAAACACTGATCTTAATTGGCTTTGTAATACCCGTTCCAAATTACTGTTCCTCTTAATCGGTCCGGCATGCATCATTTAGTAGGAAGACATAGAAAATATAGTTTAAGCCTTACTTAAGTTGTGAATAGGATATAAATGGAATTAAATGAATTGTTGAAGTTTAGTAGTAAAATTAGAAGTTTGGACTGATTAAAAAAAAATTTGACAGAGAATTTAAAAATTTCACTGCCAATGGAATAAAAGGGAATTACCTGAAGAATAAAAATATACACTGAAAATTTTATTACATTGACTTAGGATATGGATGGAATTTTAGTGATTGTTGGAGGACAAAATGGGAACAAAGAACAAAATTATCTTTTATGGACTTAACCATCTAATGACAAGTGGCAAAGCCTTAGAAACCAATGACTAAGATGAAAACAAATTTTGTCATCTTTTTGCATGCAAAAATCCGGCCATTAAGTTAGAAAAGCCTAGAAAATTCAACAAAATTCCAAGTTGTCTTCAACCTTGAGAAAAAGGAAGAACAAACTCCATTGATGAAAGCTTGGAAGCTTACCCCATAACACACAAGTCCTAAATTCTCCAAACAAGTCTACTAAAATTTCCTATCAAATTGAAGCTCTTGATTAGCCCATCCACATTCCTAAATCAATTTCAATAAATTCAAGCTAAGTGAGGATAAATTGCAATTGGAAAGTCTAGGGTTCTTGGTGGATTTTCACAAATCAAGGAGTTCCTACGCCATCAAAGGACAAGGAACCGGGTGATGATGCTCAAGAATAGCGAGGATCTCACTGTGAGTGGATAACTAGATTAAATTACTGTTTTATTGCATTTTTGTTAAATACTATTTTTTTAAATTATTTGCTATATATATGTGTTAAATGATGAAACACAAATGGCCTATGGATGTGGGAACTTGATGGCTAAATTGGAAATTGATTTTCATGTGATAATTCATGAAAAAAGGTTTTATGACAAGTTGCTATATTGGTTTTGAAAAACTTAAAATTTTTGTTGTGTGATTTTAAAAATACAAAATTTTATTTGTAATGGAAATACACACAATTTGAAAGCCATCATAGTCCCAGAGATGTTACTATACGGTGGCCTCCAAGGGAGGAATTTTGTTACTGCAGTAGCTAAGTAGCCACGGACCGTCTTTTGAGAGGCGTGGTGAGTGTGGTATGTACCTTGACGGGAGGCGCAGAGGGAAACCCGTAAGGTAATTTGAGTCCGTCTTGTGGTATCCACCGTTCAAGATGGGACTCACTACTCAGTTGTCTGCCTCGGCCAAGGCGGTAACTCGAGTGAGGAATTGACGGATGGAATAGATGATACATGGGCCAAAGTTTATGAAAATCTTGCCTTATTTATGTTTATGTTCATGGTTTTGACTTTTATTGCCTTACCATAAATATCGTTTTTACATTGATGTTTATATAATTATTTTATCCACTCACTGGGTAACTCTGTTACTCACCCGTGTTTTAATAAAATATTTTTCAGGCTGTAGATATCAACCGCGCTAGTAGGTAAGTTGTGGTGGGAGTACTGCTAGGATTTTGGCTCAAGTTTGACCGAGGGTGAAAAAGGTCAACTTTTATACTATTTTTTTCAAAATATTGTTTAGGACTCACCGAGTAAGTAAATGTCGGTTTAAATAGCTATTTCACCATTTTAGTGTGTCTAAAATATTTTGGAACTATTACCGTATTTTTCTGAAATCTGTAGCTCGGTTTAAAAATTCACGGAAAAATATGTCGAATATCTAATGGCATTTTCGTAAATATCTTGGAGTTTTGGTATCGTGTGTTTACATGAATTTTAACGCCATGACAGTGTGATATCTAATCTATTTTGAATCGTCTGCGTATTAGTTAAATGTTTTAACTATTGAACTGGATGAAAACTGTATAAGAGAAAAATCGAAAAAATGACCGTTTTAGCCTTGCATCCCTTGAGGTGTATTCTAACCTAATAGAATACATTTCGAGAGTTGCGGCGATTGTTACGTGCTCGATCAGGGTGTCGGGCGTGACAGGCTTAATACCCAAATTGGTCCCTGAACTATAATGAAAATGATAAATTGGTCCCTTCACTTTTATTTGAGACAAATTAGTCCCTGAACTTTTATTTTAGGACAAATAGATCCTAAATGAAAAAAAACTAAAGAAAACTCAAGATCAATTTGTCCCAAAATAAAAGTTCAAGGACCAATTTGTCCTAATCTGTCAAGTTCAGGGACCGATCTGTCTTAAAATAAAAAGTTTAGGGATCAATCTGTCCCAAAATAAAAGTTCAAGGACCAATCTGTCTCAAATAAAAGTTAAGGGACCAATTTATCTTTTTTGGTATAGTTCAGGGACTAATTTAAACATTAAGCCGATCTTAATTATCCTATCAAGAGATCTGCTGCTAAGTTTACGAATATCTTAATATATATATATATATATATAAGTGTAAACTTCTTTAGTTTAAAATTAATTTACTTTAATACCCTTTAAAATTATCTTATACTTTTATTAAATTTAGAGGTATAATAGGTATTTAACAAATATTTATTTATTTATTTTAAATATTATTAATAATTACAATTCTTAATTGACATTAATACCCATTAAAATCATCTTATACTTTTATTAAAGTAAGAGGTGTCATAGGTAATTTATAAATATTTATTTATTTATCTATTTTAAATATATTATTAATTATTAATAATTACAAACTCTTACTTCAAAAAGGAGTTTGATTAGCCCTATATATAAAAAAATAAATTTAAACATTTATAATTATCATATTTTACCATACTTATTTACAACTTTTAAGTAATTAACAGTACTAAGTATTAGTAAGTGTAAACTTCTAAGTTCAATTTTAATATGATATATTAACTATTGTTCTGTGTATCAAAATAGTTTAAGATTTTAACATTGTCAAATTTTGTTAAATAACGTAGTTTACGACTACTAATGAGCTAATATGCATGTGTCATCTGCGTCCCATTGTTGTTGACCAAGAAATTTCTTTCTATACTATTTTCTATTATTTTGAAAAAAAAAGAAAAAGAAAGGCCGTTTATACAAAGAAAAACCAAACTCTTGATCTAAAATTACTAAAATCATTTTTTAAGGGATTTCGATTGCAAATAACCTCTTTAAAGTTTGAACATTCTTTGCTACAGATTTGATGAAGACACTAAGTCATCTATTATATTTCAATAGCATGACATTCTTTTCCCTTTAACTCTTTGTATTAAGATCATTCTTTTTTTTCCCTTATTCGAGTTAGAATTTCAAAGTCTTTTCAGTGGAGAAAAAAACTTGAATTTTTTCTTTCCTCAATATTATACTCTATCCATTACCAAAATTAATTTGCTAGCTCAATTCAATCTTCTATTGTAGTTTTAACCAAGGGAAAAGGGGTTTAGGAATTTTGTTTTTTTTGCGTCAGTGGTTTTCTACATGTTTTTGGTTTTTCTTAGTTTTATTTTGTTTCTTTTCTTATTAAGAAGAATCAATAAAAATTGAATTTCCCTATTAGTCATGCCATGTGTTAACTCATAATTGATTGTAGGGTATTATATATCGTTAAGTTAATGGTGTTAAGAGTTTGGATTACATTGATACGCAAAATAAAAGTAGAGTTACCACATTGACTACATTAGAACTTTTTAAAAAGTACATGAGCTAAATATGATATTAACCCTTTATTAAATTAAGAGCTGTAATAAGCCATTTACAATTACAATATTAACTAGTATAAATTACAAATTTAGTCATTTAACTTTTAGAGGTTTTCAGTTTTAGTCACTCAACTATAAAAAGTTACGATTTAGTCACTTAACTTTGTAAACTTAATTATTTTGGTCACCCGCCGCGTAAAAAATAATAACTTGATAATGTGGTATGCCACATCATCCAAAAGGTCACTTGGCATGATGACATGGCAATGCCATATCATCAAATATGTCACGTGGCATAGCCATATCATCATGCCACGTGACAAATTGGGTGATGTGGCAATTTTACGTCAGCGAATCAATTTTTTTCTAAGGATTTGGTGACCAAAATTTTACAAAGATAAGTGATAACATCATAAGTTTTTATAGTTGAGTGACCAAAACAAAAAACTTCTTAAAGTTAAGTGATCATTTATATAATTTACCCTATTAACTATCAATTATTAACTTTCCTACCTAATTATTTATGACTAATTATTCATTATTCTATTTATTATTTATTTATACTTACATTACAATATTAAATTTCAATGATTAACTTCTCTATATATAATTAAGATAATTTAGTCTTCTTTAGCGAAATAGTGATTGATGTTTATACCCTTTAACGTTATCTTATATACTCATTAATTTTAAGGTAGAATAATTATATTACTACTATTTGAATATTAAATTTTAATTATTAATTTTGGAAAAAATAAAATTAAAGCAAATAATTAAATTACAAAATACCCTTTGGTTTTTTTAAATTAATTTTAAAAATTAATTTTATCACATAATTAATCTAAAATTAAATTAAAAATTTTAATTAATTAATTAATATATATGCAATTCCTGCTTCAAAGAGAATAAGAAATTTAGGCAATGTTTAGCAAAAGAAGCCCTATTCCAGTCTGGTCTTGTATGGAATGAACTTATAATCATGGAATCAACTCGATCATCATCTTATAGATTATAAATTCATAACCCTAGCTCCATTCTCATTTTGGGCGAAGCAGATCTACCTAATTCTTTGATTCCAGTTAGTAAAGAGGGACCTTGAACTAACCATCTATTTTTATTATTCAACTCTATGACAACATGAAAAACACATATTGTTCAACTCTTTGACAACATGGAAAAACCAAAAACTCTGCGTCCCTTTCTATTTGTCAATGGGATGGAAGTGCGCAGGCCTTTGGTGTCCCATCCAGTCAAGATTTCTTTTTCTCGCACGCCTTTCTTCGTTCATAATTCAATATTCTGGTGTCCTAGGCGTAGAGGAATAACACCAATCCATCCCAAACTTGGTGGTTAAACTATATTGCGATGACAATGCTGTAGGGGAGGTCCTGCGGGAAAACAACTCAATGCCAGGATGATGAAAAGTTTAACACCTCTCATTCTTCTTACTTTTTCAATATGAAAAAGAAAAAAAATGAAAAACAAAAAGGTTAGGACTTTTTTTATTTTCATTTTTTTAAAATATGCATACATATGCATTAAGTTAACAAAATTCAATTTCATGTGAAAAAAAAAAAACTCTTAAACATGGGTAAAGTATCTGTCAACCAAGTTGACGAGACCCACAATACAAACATAGAGCAATGAGTTTATTGATGGTCCTAAAGACATGCGCCATAGATTCTACAATGCAATAAGTTTAGTACAACGATTTAGAAAATTAGATCTCTTTATAATTATAACATATAATTTAAAATGAAATTAACCAAATTACAAAAGAGGCTCTAATAAAAAAGTAAAATTTGTTTTCCGTTATTGTACTCATTCTTCTTATATATTTTAAAAAGAACTACTAATGATTTTGTGTGTAAAAATCATAAATGTTTCTTTATCATTATAATTACTCTTCGAATTAAGAAATGCTTGACTTTAATATCTCTCATTAATTTAAATTTTTTTTGGGACTTTGATAAAGAGACACTACGCAGTATGATTGCTTGCAATGAATATAACAAGAAAATTGAAATTTATGATGATGATAATTAGTGTAAAAAAAATCAATTATATACTATATGAAAATACGTAAATATAATACATTAAAAAGAAACTCTTATTGGTCAAAGTACTCCACTGGTCCATATACTATATGAAAATGTTCAATTTAGTCCCTAAACTGCAATTTCGGTCAATTTAGTCCCTATACTATGACAAATTGAATAATTAAGTCCCACATGTTATAAGATCAATTTCTATTGTTAAAATTACTAACAGTAGCAATGATGTTGATATGACATGGTAAGTTAAAATACAAACTAGCATGTTTGGCAGTAATACAGCACTGTCAAGACAGTATCTACGTAGCTATGACAAGTCAGACTCTAAATTGATGCGCTAGTGCCTTTTCAGTACTAGGTATGCCAATTTACGTCTTAACTTACCATGTCATTGCCATATTAGTAAACCTAAAGAAAAAAATTAGTCTGATTTCAATAATTACGGTGATTAAAATTGATTTTTTAATATTAAAGGACTTAATTGTTCTTTTTTCAATATTAGATTTAGAGGAATTAAATTGACCCAAATTAGAGTTTATGTACTAAATTGAACATTTTGGTATAGTATCAGGGACCTGTGAAATATTTTTACCAACTTTTATTGGTAACTACTATTTTAGTACAAAAGTAACACAAGTCAAGACCAATATAAAAGTAACACAAGCTCTCATTGGTTGTACGATTTTTTAGTATATTCAATATATTAAAGATAAGATAATTTAAATATTTGCTTAATGAATGTGATATACAACTTTTAATTTCATATACTCCCTCTATCCCGAGAAATTATTAGGTAGGCTAGGTGCACCATGTCATCCATAGGTTCGACTAATGAAGTTATGACAACTCAAAAATTATGATACAATTACTAAAATCCTACCATAATTGTAGCCTAAATTTAAGGATTTATCCATTAACTTCTCTTTCTTTGTAATGTGAGGCTAAACCTTTGTCAAATCAATGCCTTAATTTTAGGAAATTTTTTGAGTTGGCACAACTTTATTGGTTGGGTTTATAAATGACATGATACATCCTGCCTATCTAATAATTTCTCCTCTATTCCATTTTATTTGTCCATGTTTCCTTTTTGAAAGGTCCCAATTTATTTATCATTTATCATAAATAAACAACAAATATATTTAAAATTTCAAATTTATCATTCATTTTTATCATATTATTGCACAACCCCCCAAAAAAGGGGATGGAGACTGTATTAGTTTTACGTTTTAATAGTTTTATAACTATTAATTACAGAATACAGCAAAGGAAATAGGTGAACCGAATTATTGTATAATTGCTTCAATCCAGAATCAAGAATTCAAATTCTTGGTGACAATGAATGAAAAATAAAAGATTATAGAAAACAAGGATTCACTACAACATTTTTTTTTATCTATAGCTACATATATTTAGTTGTAATTACAATTATACATCTAAAAGAGACTTTAGATGCATATAAATTTTAAACTTAGATATGCATTTCTAAATTAGAAAATCTATTAAAAAGTGTAGCAAATTTTGCATACACTATGTAAGGTTGTATTAGTGAAAGCAGTTCTGAAACTGGTATAGAAATGGATGCTTTTTTAACTTTGTTTGCCTTAGTTATTGAGGAGTTTTGGGGAAGACCTAAGAAATTTTATAATCTTTTTTGGGTATAAACCTCCCAGTATCTGATAGTCACATTAAATCCTGATTAATCCAACAAATTTTACAAATTTATTATATACTATGTTTTCATTTATTATATTATTATATGAAATAAAATTATGGTGCTTTTTTAACGTTGTTTACCTTAGTTATTGAGGAGTTTCAAGGAAAACCTAAGAAATTTTACAATCTTCTTTGAGTATAAACCTCCCAGTATCTGATAGTCACATTGAACCCTGACTAATCCAACAAATTTTACAAATTTATTATATACTATATTTTCATTTATTATATTATTATATGAAATAAAATTATAATTTTAATATTAAATATAAAAATAATTATCCACGTGCGAAGTACGTGACATAGAAACTAGTATAGTTATATATCTCAGGACTTTTATATTGATTAGATCCTTATTATAAGCCTTCTTATTATCTCTCGTTCTAGACTGATAAAGCCTTGCCAAGAGGTACGTTCCAGACTAATATAATTAGATCCT
This sequence comes from Microcos paniculata, assembly GCA_030664755.1. Taxonomy (NCBI): domain Eukaryota; kingdom Viridiplantae; phylum Streptophyta; class Magnoliopsida; order Malvales; family Malvaceae; genus Microcos; species Microcos paniculata. Next base: position 41,446,510 of record CP131458.1, on the reverse strand, counting down.
TTGTTTTAGCCAAAAAAAAAAAGAATTATATTGAGTGGTGGCTTCCAGGTAGTAGCCTCATTAACTTGTCCTCCAATATCATGTCAACTTGCCAAGATTTTGATACCTCAAAAAAATTCCAAGAAAGCAGAGTATAATGGATATGATCTTAATTTGAGAACAAGAGATTAACAACATTCATGATGCAATCAAACCTCAGCAAGCAATATTAGCCTCCAAAATCATATAAATCACCTTCCTAGTTGATGATTATTCAACTTCCTAGGCTATGTTTGGGAGAGCGGTGCGATTGATTACGATGCGATTGAAATGATTAGATTAGATACTGTACATGTGAAATTGGGATTGTGATAGTGGGATTAAAACCAACGGTGAGAAAATATGTGTTAAGCGAAAATAGCGGTGATGGTGAGGTGAGAATGTGAAATAACAAAAAAGGATACTAATTAATAGAATAAGTGAAGGTGGAATAAAAAATAAAAAAGAAAAAAGTGGGTGAAAAATGTCCCACCGATGATAAAAGTTTCCATCGGAACAAAATGGTCCAATGGAATTTTGGCTTTTTCCACTGGAAGTTTAGATGGCCACGTAGGCCAACTGACAACGGAAGGGAAGCACACTTAAGCTTCCCTTTGCACTGTTTGGTGCGTTTGCAACCCCAAATGGACTGAAACTGTCTCCCAAACATAGCTCTAGTTGATGATTTACCTTCCAGGCAACTTTGTTGAGATTAAGCTGTCCTACCTCAGGTATCACCATCCGACTCTGTAGACTCTGAAACTTCAGCAATCCTTTTCTCCGTAGATCGTAGAAAATAAATCATTGTTTTTGCTTGAAGAGAAAATATCACAAGTGATAACAGCACTCTAATGTGCATGTTAACTTAGAAAGGAATGAAGTCCTAAGTTGAATACAAAAGCATGAAAGTAAACAGAAAAGAAAGACAATAGGCTCTAATTTCTATTTCACATAAGAGAAGCAAACAATCATGGTCCAAGAATTCCTGACGTTGTTCTTGAGTAGGATCACTGTTTTGGGGAAGAGTGATTTGCCTGAGAGAAGCCAAGAAGCCTGCAGACAACATTCATTCCAAAAACCCACCAGAATTACATTTTGACCACCAAACCAAGCAAATGTAAGCTTGTCAAGCTTTTGATGTTTTGTACAATTTGCTTTATGTTCTTTGTTATCACATTCTGGCAATAACTCAAATCTGAATGCACCAATCGAGGACATATTTCATTGCTATCCCAGCTAGCCCTTCATCATCTATCCTTGAGCAGGAAGATAGGAAACAATCGAGAGTCAACGGCAATCTGGAAAGGAAGATACTGAAATTACATTTTTACCCTTATATAAATTGCATGGTCTAATTTTGTTGTTTGGACTTTGGAAAACTTGGGCCTTGAATTAGTATTTATACATGGACAAGTGATTACTGGTAATTTAGGTAGATGGGCCTCTAAATAACTAGAACATCTTTTTTCTTAGAATTCACATTAAAATTTTATAATTTTGTACGTGTTCTATAAAATTGACTTAGATGTAATTTTTAACCATATCTCGACTTGAATCAAGCGTGTTCATTAATTAAGCCTACCCCTCCATATTGGAAACGGTCAAAACATCGTTTTCCGTATGCTTACCCAATTCGTAACTCGGTCGTATCGCATATCAGGTAACTATGATCAGGACAGTGTTTAAACTTTCAAATTAAGTTCGGGAAGTGCCAAACTTGCCTCAATTACTTGCGTATAAGGTAATCATTTGAGGCTAAACAAAGTTTTTGGACCTTATTATTTTTGCACAACAAGAATCGAATGGAATACTGTTAACCTTCTTATTCACTGCTAACTCGAATCCCTTAGATCAACTTTCTTTTTACTAGTAAAGGACATCTAGTTAATAGCAGGAATACAGTTGAGTTTGTCACCCGATTCGTATCAATGTGAGTGAGACTGGCTGCATCTCTTACTTTTAAGTCTTAATAGAAGTTCCATATATCTGCATCTCCAATATCAGGTTCTACGATGCGTAACTTATTGAGATATTTAGAAACCATACGTTGCCCTGAAACAATAAAGTTCCTGCAAAATATGAGCCCCAGATCCTTTGATTGAATTTTCAATAGTGATTTTGGACGAGGTTTTGAAAATATTTTCGATGCTAAGAGATTCCAAATTAGGGCAATTCCGAAGGAAAAGACCACTGCCATATTCTGTCATCCTGATCGCCCTAGCGGTGGGAAAATTGCCTATAGAAACATCCTAGAGGAAAACACAATTCGATGACAAAGCAACAATAGATTGATCTGTTACATTATGATCTCCACATAGAGAAAATCTCTTTAAAAGCTTCAGCTTAGAACCAAATATTTGACCCCATAGTCAGGAGTCAACATTTGTGGATGATAACAAAAGGAACCTTTCCGTCCAAAAATATTGATTTCTTCCAAATTCGGAAGCGAATTGGCTATAATCACAAGATCTTTGTCCTGTAAACTTTCTGCTTGTACGCAAAACAAAGCCCTTTAAATTCTTCATTTTTGGATTTGATCCCAACTCCCTTAGACGACCCTCAATCTTGGAAGCTGCTTCTGGACAAATATGAAGAACTTCAAGACTTGGTGGTGCATAGGATGAAACCTGGAGAAGGGCTTCATCTAATAAATCACCTTGAAAGTTGCTGAGATCGATTATTTTAAGTTGTTGGAATCGCTTGAGATGCTAAGAAAGCATGTTGACTTGGGGGTGAAGAACTGTCAAGGTTTTCTTGAAAGATACTGCTTTCAAGTCAACCTGGGTTAAGATAATCGAATACCAATTGCTAGCAATAATCTAATGCCAGAATTTCACCACCTTCTACTCTTGCTAGTTGCTTCAACAACTCTGACACCATGAATGAATAAATACTTTAATTTTACTTTGAGGGTTTTAATTATAACCTACTTGACTTGACTTTTTCTTTAGGTTTAATTATCAGGGTATCTCCAGACCCAAGATTAATCACATTCGAGTTAGGTTGACCTATTAAGTGATTAAAACTCTCTTATCAATGGTTTTTCATTAATAAGACCCGAACCAAGATCTTTGTATTCTATTCTTTTATTCAAAATTATTTTCCAAATAAGAAACCGTCATCCATTTTCTATGTATTTCATAGACTAGTGCTTGGTGTTTTCTTCAAAGCAGAAGCCAAAAAGCCTGATCACTAGATTCCGGTGACAATAAGTTCTTCCTATTGTGTTGACTTCAGCCATGAATTGCCCCTCATTATCTATGCCATAATTGAGTACCTTAACAGCTAGCTGCTGTCCATTAGGAAAATGTCCAACATTGAAAGCGTCATTGGCCTTCAATAATTAATCACTCGATAATTAAAGACTCTCCAATGATAATAGAATTGCCACAAATCATGTAGCCTGCATAGGGAATGGGGACGTCCCTCGTACAAATATATAAGGATTGGCTTGCGGCCTTTTGGATGTTTTTCAATTACTACATACAAGGATGGAAAAATTGTGTATCTTTTCTTGTGTCTCACTTCTCATCACATTGCCAAGTCTCTTTTGTTTAATATCTATCTTAATTTTTGTTTCATTTTAACAAATTAATAAAATTAAAGGAGAATTTTTTTTTCTTTATTTAAACAAAACCTTATCTCAATAAATATTATAAATGTTCAAACTTACCCAAAAAAAAATAATTTTTTTAATTTAAAGTTGAACTTTTGCTATAGAGAGTTTTTCTATTCTATATCTTTAGAAAAGTTCATTAAAATTTAATTAGTTCATTTTTTTTTATTTATTGTTGCTGCAAACAACAAAATTCTTACTTTTATCGACCAATCATTACTAGTTTTTCTAATTAAATCTGTTTAATCATTTTTAATTTTACTTTGTTTTTTAATTAAGAAATGTCTTGATCTTTTTTGTAATCTTGTCAATCAAATATTGTTTCACCTTTTACCAAAAAAATTAGAATTCTAGTAATTTTTTTGTCCATCAAAATATCTAAAAGTTAAAATAACTAACAAAAAGAAAATTTAAAATTAAAGTTTATTTTCGTACACTACAAAAAAAGTTTAAATTAATTAGTGGCAGCAATTTTTTGGGGATTAAACTAACCCCCGGTAATTTAAAAAATTTATCTGATTTTACAATCCAATTTTCCGGGGTCTATGCACCCGCCGCTCTAAATCTACTTTTTGACGCACCATTCCTTCTAAATTAGCACGCACATGAAAAACACACGAAACTCTGAAACTCTTTCTCAAGCTTTTCTCTTTCTGCTCTACAGCTCTTCTCTCTTTTTCTTTTTTCATAATTTTTTGCTTCGCAAATTCAAATCTCTCTCCGCCGCTAAAAAGGTCAGTCGCTCTAACGTTTCTCTCAATTTTCACTCAACGTTCTCTCTCACGACTTTTTCTGGATATAAACGCGTGATTCTAGTATAAGTTGCTTTTCCCTATTAAAGTAAGGTATAGTTTAACATTACGGTTGAGGTTGAAAAAAAAATCTAATTTAAAAAAATGCTTTTAAAAAGTGTTTTTGAGCATTATTGTTAAAAGTACGGTTAAAATTTTTTAATATTTGACATTACTAGTGCATTTTTAAGCTAAAAACACTTTTCAAATGCAAAAGCACTTAAAAATGAGCTTTTTGAGTTGGGTGAATTTTTACTGTTTCAACTAACTTTTCATCCAAATTAAAAATTATTTGACATTACATTTGAGGTGAAAAGTAAATTTTGACCCCAAATGCAATATAAAATGAGCTCTAGAACTCAAAGAAGAGCATTCATTTTTTTACTTCACCAATCAATTGTTGACTTCACCAATCAACCATAGGTTTTCTTTTTTCTCTTTTTTACCACTACAAGTTATTTCCTCGGTTCTTATTTATGTGACCTATTTAATCGAATATATTAGATTAAGAAAAATAGTTATTTTACAAAATTATATACAAATTTCACTTTATTTTTCAATTTGCCCTTTAACACTATCTCTCTCTCCCCTCTTCTCTCGACTAATCAGTATTACTACAACTATTTCATTTAAAGCTTTTACAATTCCAACTAAAAGATAGTTGAAAGTGGAAGAATGGTAAATTTAAAAGAAGAAAACAATTAATATTTTATCATTAAAACTATAAAAGCATAAATAAAAAGGAATATTAAGAATCAGTAAAAAATAAATAGGAACGGAAAGAGTATTTAATGTCAACGGTCATTATCATCATATATATTATAATTAATCGAGCTCTAAGTTGTCCAATGGGAGTATTGATGATTGGATTTTCTGAAGGAAAGTGAGAGAAGGAAAATAAACAGAAACGAGGTGCGCAAGCCAAATTGGATCCGGCTCCTCTCCTTTCGTTATGAAAAATGGACAGGCCGGTTAATGGCTTGATTAAAAGCCACATCATCATATTTATGATCTACAGTTATTATATATAATGTATTCCAAAAATGAATTGATAACAGTGAATTTGAACACTGTGAATATATAACTGGTATATCTTATTTCTGTCATTCATTATCTTCCTTCTTCCTTCCGCCAAAAGCCCAAAACCACAGCAATATAATAAACTGAGAGTTTCTATTTGAAAGCTCTTGATTCATCTAGAAATATTGTCGTAGTAGATAATCTTGGAATTTTTAGTATAGAAATTAAGACAAGAATGATTTCAACCCTTCATCCCATCTCCATTGATTACAAATCTGAAGGTCTTTCCTTTATTGAGATTTGATCAATTACCGTGTCCTGAAACGGAAGAAAATTGCTAATGCACAGTGGGTAGCTAGTCATAATAAAATTTCTTTCAAGAGGGAAGACATTTAAAAAATTTTCAATTATCCTGCATTCATCTTCCAAGTTTTTTTCCTTAAATAGAACAACATTATGAAATTCAACTTAAGAAAGCTAAGATAGATAGGTTGAAAAGCTTGGTGATTTTTCCCGAAAAAAAAAAGGGGGGGATTGGGGAGTTAAGAGTGGAAATCTCAACGTCTAAAAATGAGAATAATATTAAAGCAAATGCAAGGAAGAAGGAGAAAGAAATTGGAGGGTTGTTTGAGACTAACGGCATGCAAAATAGTGGAAGGAGAATGACCTGATGAGGTGTCATACTATTAGCCATAGCCCATAGACTTGTGAATGTGATGATGTGGCTTTTAATCAAGCTATTAACCGGCTTCCCCATTTTTCATAACAAATGGAGAGGAGCCGGATCCGCTAAATTGTATGTGGAATCCCTACTTGATTTATGGTAATTTATTATTGGAGGGCCTTGGTCTTTTCGTAATTATTATTCGAAGCGTCATGACACGTTTGCAATGGAAAAGACTTTAAAAATTCGGTAAGTATTTTACTCGGAAAAAACAAGATCACTGGCGACATGAAAGTCAACCACACTATATCCCTTAATATCAAACTGATGAAGAAAGCAATTTTTCCGCCCAATGTTAATGCTATACGGTGAATGGTTCAAACTTCAAACTAAAGTGATATTCCAAACCATGAGAAAAGGGTTCGGGTTTATGCGCGTGGAGGCTTTTGGGGGCAGAGATTGAAACTGGAGACATTGAAGATTGGAGCTTACGATTATGGAGTTCTTTGATGAATCGAAGAAGAGGTGGAAGATTTGGAGAAAAGGTGGAAAAGAAAGTAAAATATATATATTTTTACTTTTCCAATTGGGAAATGTCATGTAGGATTGGGTCTCGTTGGTAATGAGCAAGTCAGCACAACTTAGCAGGTTTTAAAGGAAAAGTTTAGAGGTTAATTTGTCATTTTTGATATGTTTAAGGGTTAAATTAGATATTAAAGCCCAAAATAAATATACATCTGTTCCAATTTGGCAACAATGCGAAAGTTCGAGTAAGTTTATTATGCGAAATTTATTTTTAATTTACAGTCTAAAATGACAGCTATATGAAATTTCTTAATTAGTAATCACGAGCTTTGACTAAGATCAAGAGAAAAGTAATACTGTCATTTGCTATCTTCTTTTTTTTTTTGGTCAATGTCATTTGCTATCTTCGATTTTTTTTTGGCCAATTCAAATCTTTGATAACTTATTAACTTTTTATACATTACTCTTCTGGCAAACTTTCTGTGGCCAAAAATCAAAAATAAAGAAAACAAAACAAAAAAATTTCTATCTAGCTTGTAACAAGTTCTCGACATCTGATATCTCTCCAGGATTTCTCAAAAGAAGAAAATGTCTTCTCCTACTGATGAAAAGTCGACGGCAGATAAACTCAAACCTGTGCTCGGAACTCTTGGAGGTTAGAAATTAGTTTCACTTGTTCATGTTTAATTTATGATTGATTTTGATCAATAGCAATCACGTCCTCTTAACTAATTAACAAAATTGCAGGCTTAATCGGTTTTATAATAATTGTTGGAATCATAAGGTACCTATGTTGGAGGAAAAAGAAGAAAGCTGAGGAAGAACACAAAAGAAAGGTGATGCAGTGGAGGATAAGGAACCAACCAGACTGGAGGATAAGGAACCAACAGGGGCAGCAAGTTGTGATAGGAGTGGATGAGGAAGCCAGATTAGAGAAACAAACAGTAGAAAGATTCATAGAGCATGTGCTAGATGAGAAACCTACCAGGTTCTCATCTCAATTGCTTCAAAATTTCACATCCAATTACTCCATCAAATTAGGAGAAGGTGGGTATGGGGCAGTCTACAAAGGTCTTTTTCCTAATGGACAGCAGGTAGCAGTTAAGGTACTCAACAGCTATGGCATAGATAAGAGAATTGAGGAGCAATTCATGGCAGAAGTCAACACCATTGGAAGAACTTATCACTGGAATCTAGTCAGGCTTTATGGCTTCTGCTTCGAGGCAAACACCAAAGCACTAGTCTATGAATATATGGAAAATGGATCCCTTGATAAGCTGTTATTTGAAAAGAAACATGGGATTGAGTGGGACAGGTTATACGAGATTGCAGTTGGGACAGCTAGAGGGCTTGAGTATTTGCATCATTTCAGCCACAGGAGAATAATCCACTATGATATTAAGCCCGCAAATGTTTTGCTCGATTCTAACTTTTGTTCAAAGATTGCAGATTTCGGGCTTGCAAAGTTGTGCAGTAGGGATACCACGAATGTAACTATGTCAAGAGCTGGAGGAACTCCTGGCTATGCTGCGCCGGAGGTCTGGATGCCATTTCCTCTAAGCTACAAATGCGATGTGTATAGTTTTGGGGTGATGTTGTTCGAAATTGTTGGAAGGAGGAGGAACTTTGATGTGAATTTAGGTGAGAGTCAAGAGTGGTTTCCCAAACAAGTATGGGAAAAATTTGACAAGGGAGAATTGGAGGATATTTTAGCAAATTGTGACATTGAAGAAAAAGATAGGGAAAAGGCCAAGACAATGTTGACCGTGGCTTTGTGGTGCGTCCAGTACTTGCCAGAGGACAGGCCTTCCGTGAGGGAAGTTGTAAAGATTTTAGAAGGCGGAGCTGAAGCTGCTACTCCTCCAAATCCATTTCAGCATTTGATGTCATCATCTAATCCGCCTTTATGCATTTTTAGCAGCTCAAATTCAGCAACAACTAACGATCATGAGGATGAAACAAAGGACACAACAATCATGATAAAATATGAGATTCGGAATGCAACTTCTTAGCATCGAGAAAGCAATAGACTGATTCTTTATCCATGTTCTTAAATTTATGTAAATACTGATCAAGTAATATATAGGATTATTATTACATCATATGAGTCAGCATATTACATACACTATTTAACTTCGAAAGCCAACATTTTCCTTTGCTCTGTTCCTCTCTGTGTTCTTGTGTTCATAGCTTGTTTGAACATGAGTTTCTCTTTTTTGATCCGACATCTATAATTCTATACCCTTTCATCTAAAGCTTGCAAGTTGTTGATGTGAATATTCCTTTTGTCTTGTAAAATGGACATTTCAGATCATTTCGTATTCTAGACGATTTTGACTTGATATGAAATGGACATTAACTGTTTTTACTATTTGCCAATTTAACTCTGAGTTATAAATTTTCTTATGAAAAATATAAAGAATTACTATGGTAAAAATAGTTCTTTCTTTTTTTACGAGAAAATAGTTCTTATATATTCAAGGAAATATTATATGAAATTCCAAAACTTGATCCATACTTCTTTGAACAAGATTTGATCCATACTTAAATCCATAGATTGGAACGGCGGAATTTGTTTGTAATTTACAGTGCCGCACCATTGAATGCATCTTAAAGAGAAAGAGACAGCCATGTGCATAGTTTCTTAGCAATAAGCTTTGACTATGATGATCAAGAGACGATATGTTTAATAGATGCGTGAGCATATATGAAATTTACCTGATTGTGATTAATGAAATTTCATTGCATTCTAAAAAGAGTTTTGGTACATAACCTTTTTTTAACGAAGTTTCTAGTCCTTATCAGACTAGGAGGAGGAAACTTTGATGTGAATTTAGGAAGGTGTCAAGAGTGGTTTCCCAAACAAATGTGGGAAAAAAATTTTCAAAGTTTTTTAACGTGGGGCTAACAAAGTTTCTAGTCCTTACCAGACTTGCTAGGATGAGGAACTTTGATGTGAATTTAGGAAGGAGTCAAGAGTGGTTTCCCAAACAAGTAGCTTCTAGTCCTTATCAGACGAGGAGGAGGAACTTTGACGTGAATTCAGGAACGAATCAAGAGTCCTTTTTCTGCTTTCTTTGCCACCGAAGGCACAAAAGGACGTTAATTTGCCAATTGGAAAACACAAAAAAAAAACAAAAAAGGAAAATAAAAAAGGGGTAACCAATTAGGTGCCGCCAAGTGCCCTCAAAGAACTTGGAGCCTCTCCTTAATATTGTGTTATAGATTATAAATTATAGGTAGATGGATTATAGATTATTAATTAGTATAAATTTTAGATTATAGATTGACAGAAAAAGATTGATTTCTAATATAGATGAGCTTTGATCTTAATTATCCCCATCAATCGCTGCTGGCTGCAGCTAAGTTTACCACTATACAGTTATCTCACCACTTTAGTATAACCTCTTGCAATTATATATATATCGATCTAATGTCCTAGACCAATTAATAAAGCTTTGCCAAGTTACACTTTCCAGCTTAATTTTTTACTCTGAACATGATTGGTCAAAGGTACATATGCATGTGAACATGTTTGTAATGATCATATAGTTGAATATAATTGTACGCAAACACCTTTTATAGTCATAATTTTTCATAAAATTCCTGTCTTTTTTTGTTCTTTTTTCAACTTGAATCTTCAATTTTGTCAAAAAAATACAAGTTGAAGTTACATTGATTGGTAGCTCATATACAAAGTCTAATTGACTAAACAGTCAAGAAATTCCTCTGCTTCTCCTGTGAAACTTCTACAAATTTGCTCTTAACAAAGCTATCTCACAAATCCCAAAGGCCAAATCTATGGAATAAAAACCAATAGCAAAACAGAGGATCTCACAAACCCCAAAGGCCAAAGAAAGAAATTTGCATTAAATTTACTTAATGATTATTTGATTGTTAGTTTAGCTCTACCTAGGTTGAAAAACCATTTGCCAAAATTCAACTGTTTCGTTTTATACCATATGTATGGCTGACCTTTATGCAAGGAAGAACAGACTCTGAAACTTCAACAACCTTTATCTGATCCATAGATAATAGAAAATGAGTCATTGTTTGTTCTTGAAGAGAAAATAGCATAACAAGTAATAACAGCAATCTATTTTGCATCCTATCTTAAAAAAGAATGAAGTCCCAACTCCCAAGTTGAGTACAAAAGCATGATATTAAAGAGCTAACAATTTGACAAATCGGACAGAAAAAGATTATAAGCTCTAATTCCTATTTAACATCAGAGAAGCAAACAATCACGGTCCAAGAATTCCTTGTAGAGTTTTATTCAATTTGGAGTCTTGAATAAAATAAACTACTTATTCTATAAGTAGTTCAAGACTACTTATTCTATAAGTTTTGGAGTCTTGAATAAAATAAACTACTTATTCTATAAGTAATTCAAGACTACTTATTCTATAAGTTTTGGAGTCTTGAATAAAATAAACTACTTATTCTATAAGTAGTTTTATTCAAGAACTTATAGAATAAGTAGTTACCCATCCATTATATGATAAGTGGCCCATATCTTTTCCCATGATCTCATCACGTCACGTCAGTTTTTGGTTTTGAAAAAGAGTCCTTGATGGCAGGACTACTATAAATAGCCACTTGGGTCCCTAGTCTCAACAGACTTACAAAATTTCTTGACACCATCTAAAGATTTTCTAAAGTGTTTGTGAGAGACTAGAAGTATCCAAGCAAAAGGAAAACTGTTTTTCAATGGCTGGAGGTATGATCTTCAATTCTTAATTTTCCGCATAAAGTTTTTCTAAATAAAGATGTTAGATTTTTCTGTGTGAATTTGTTTGAAAATCTAACAGTTGGTATCAGGGCAATTTATCTTCTGTCTTGATTGGTTTTTCTTTCTTGGTTTTTCTCTATTAATGAGATAAAAAAATAGGATCTTAAAATTATAATTTTTTTCAGTTTTAATCGAGTTAAAATTTAGTTTCTTTAACTTGTATAAAGCAAAGAACTGACTGTGAATTTGGTTTTCTTCTCGTCTGTACGAGAGAGAGTTAAAGTTTCATGTAACTTTTGCAAGTGTGGCCAAAATCAAAATTGACAGAAAGAAATGTCATGTGGTTAGTGTAAATTTAATTAGTTAAAGATTAGCCACAGCATCTTTAATTATATTAAATTACACATTATGTTGTGAAAAGTGTTTTTGACCACATATATAGAAAAATGACATTCATTGTGATTATTCATATTAAATATAGTAAATCTTATCCCACAGGAATTTTTATTATATTTTTATGATTAATCAGAAATGAAATGACAAGTTATTTTCTTAATTTACCCACAGGAATTAAGAAAGGAATATAATTTGTTAGTTTCTTCATAAAGAATACTTATGAATCTTTAAATATTAACTTAGCCCACAGGCAGTTTTTATTTGGTACATGGTTCATAAATTTGAAATATTTATGCATGTTTTTACATTGGTAAAGCATGATTTGTTTATTTGCCTCAATTTTGTGAAATAAGCATGTTTTATTATTTTATGCAGTTATACAATCTGTGAGTATCTCTGAGATAAAATGTGATATTCCTGATTTGAATGGCGATAACTATAAGATATGGAAAGAAAGAATTCTTCTTCATTTAGGGTGCATGGACATTGATTATGCTATAAGGAAAAATGAACCGCCTGCTCTTACTGATGCTAGCACTCCGGCTGAAATTGCTCTTCATGAACGTTGGGAGCGATCTAATCGCCTCAGCATGATGTTTATAAAGACAAAAATTAATGCTAGCATCCGTGGTTCAATTAAGGAGTGTAACAATGTCGAAGATTTACTGAAGGCTATTGATGAACAATTTGAGTCTTCAGATAAGTCCCTTGCCAACACCCTAATGGCCAAGTTATCATAAATGAAGCTCACCAATGTAAGAGGTGTGCGAGAGCACATCATGCAGATGAGGGACATTGCGGCTCAATTAAAGTCTCTTGAGGTTGAGATGTCTGATTCTTTCCTTGTGCATTTCATATTGAATTCCCTTCCACCTCAGTATGGACCTTTTAAAATCTCTTACAACACACATAAGGATAAGTGGTCAATTAATGAACTTCTGACCATGTGTGTACAAGAGGAAGGAAGGTTGACTATGGAAATGGGAGAAAGTGCACATATGGTAACACAAGGAAAGAACAAGGGGCAAGCCAAACAAAATGGAAAAGGTAAGATACCTGCTCAGATTGACATCAAAAAGGAATTCAAATGCTTTTTCTGTAAAAAGAAAGGGCATATGAAGAAGGATTGTGTCAAATACAAAGCTTGGCTTGAAAAGAAAGGTACCCCAATCTCATTTGTTTGTTATGAATCTAATTTGGTTGATGTTTGTCATAACACTTGGTGGATTGATTCTTGTTCTACAATCCATGTTGCAAACACCTTGCAGGGCTTTCTAAACAAAAGGAAGCCGGTGGGAAGTGAGCAGTACATCTATTCAGGGAACAAGATGTCATCACTTGTGGAAGCAGTGGGAACATGCCAATTAATTTTAAGTTCTGGTTTTGCTTTAAATTTGGAAAGAACATTTTATGTACCAAGTTTTTCTAGGAATTTGATTTCAGTTGCAAGACTTACACCTTTGGGTTATTCTTTTAGTATGGATATTTCTTTGAAATTATATTTTAAATCTGAACTTATTGGAACTGGTACAATTGTTGATGGGCTTTATCAAATTAAATTGCAAAATGATGTTTTTCAAAATGTGTTGCATGTTCATAGTGGTGTTAAAAGATGTGTTATGAATGAGGAATCCTCTATGTTGTGGCACCGTAGATTATGCCATATATCCATTGAAAGGATTAAAAGATTGGTGAATGATGGAGCACTAAGTACTCTAGACTACACTGATTTTGACACTTGTGTAGACTGCATAAAGGGAAAGCAGACTAACAAGTCAAAGAAAGGTGCCAAGAGGAGTTTAGACATATTAGAAATCATACATACAGACATTTGTAGTCCAGATATGGACTCGTATGGTCAGAAATACTTCATCTCCTTTATAGATGATTATTCACGATTCATGTATCTCTACTTGCTTCATAATAAAAATGAAGCATTGGATGCTTTTAAAGTGTTCAAAGCAGAAGTGGAGAAACAATGCGGAAAGCAGATTAAGATTGTGAGATCAGATAGAGGTGGAGAATACTATGGTAGATACACTGAGGATGGACAAGCGCTTGGTCCATTTGCGAAATTTCTTCAAGAGCATGGGATAGTTGCCCAATACACCATGCCTGGGTCTCCAGACCAAAATGGTGTAGCCGAAAGAAGAAATAGAACATTAATGGACATGGTGCGGAGAATGCTTAGTAGTTCTAAGCTTCCCAAATCCTTGTGGACTGAAGCTCTTAAAACGGCTGTGTATATATTAAACCGGGTTCCAACTAAGGCTGTCCCAAAAATTCCTTTTGAATTATGGAAAGGTTGGAAACCGAGTTTGCGGCATATACGCGTTTGGGGATGCCCGTCTGAAGTGAGAGTTTATAACCCACAAGAAAAGAAACTGGACCCAAGGACTATAAGTGGGCATTTCATTGGATATGCTGAAAAGTCCAAAGGTTACAGATTTTATTGTCCATCTCACAGCACTAGGATTGTGGAATCAAGAAATGCAAAATTTCTTGAAAATGACTTGATTAGTGGGAGTAATCAATCTCAAAACTTCATTTTTGAGAAGGATTATTGTGATGCACAAACTTCCATTTCAAGTGACAAATTGGTTATCGTTCATAATACCCCTCAAGTTCAATTGGGTGTTGAACAACCAACCATTGAAAATCCACAAACTGTTGATAATCCAGTTGATCCAATTGTTCAACAAATACCTGAAATTTTTGAACAACCAGTTGTACAACCTGCACCTCAGCAGGAAGATGATACAACATTAAGAAGATCAACTAGAGAAAGGAAATCAGCAATCCCTAGTGATTATGTTGTGTATCTACAAGAGGCTGACTATAATGTTGGAGCCGAAAATGATCCTGAAACATTTTCACAAGCCATGAGTTGCAAAGAATCTGATTTGTGGCATAATGCTATGATAGATGAGATGAATTCTATGGCATCTAATAGAGTCTGGGATCTTGTCAAGTTGCCTGATGGTGCAAAAGCTATCGGATGTAAGTGGGTCTTTAAGACAAAAAGAGACTCAAAAGGCAACATTGAAAGATATAAAGCTAGACTTGTTGCTAAAGGATTCACTCAACAAGAAGGAATTGATTACACGGAGACATTTTCTCCTGTATCTAAGAAAGATTCTCTTCGTATCATTTTGGCGTTAGTTGCACATTTTGATTTAGAATTGCAACAAATGGATGTGAAAACGGCGTTCCTTAATGGAAATCTAGAGGAGGAGGTTTATATGAAACAGCCAAAAGGATTCTCCTCTAATAATGGTGAGCATTTAGTATGCAAGCTCAAGAAATCCATATATGGATTGAAACAAGCCTCCCGTCAGTGGTACTTGAAATTTCATGATGTAATCTCTTCATTTGGTTTTGAAGAAAACATCATGGATCAATGCATATACCAAAAGGTTAGTGGGAGCAAGATCTGTTTCCTTATTCTATATGTGGATGACATTTTGTTAGCAACAAATGATAAAGGGTTGCTATATGAGGTGAAACAGTTTCTCTCTAAGAGTTTTGATATGAAAGATATGGGTGAAGCATCTTATGTCATTGGCATTAAGATCCATAGAGATAGATCTAGAGACATTTTGGGTCTATCTCAAGAAACCTATATCAATAAAGTGTTAGAGAGATTTCGTATGAAAGATTGTTCACCAAGTGTAGCACCTATTGTGAAGGGTGATAGATTCAATTTGAATCAGTGCCCGAAAAATGAGCTTGAAAAGGAACAAATGAAAAATATTCCATATGCTTCTGCTGTCGGAAGCATAATGTATGCTCAGGTTTGTACAAGACCTGACATTGCTTTTGCTGTTGGAATGTTGGGAAGATATCAGAGTAATCCAGGTTTGGACCACTGGAGAGCTGCGAAAAAGGTGCTAAGGTACCTTAAAGGGACCAAAGACTACATGCTTATGTATAGGAGAACCGACAATTTGGAGATAGTTGGTTACTCAGATTCAGACTTTGCTGGATGTGTTGATTCACGAAAATCAACATCAGGATATGTATTTATGCTTGCTGGCGGAGCCGTTTCTTGGAGAAGTGCAAAGCAGACATTGACTGCCACTTCTACCATGGAGGCTGAGTTCGTTTCTTGTTTTGAGGCTACCTCACATGGTGTATGGCTAAAGAGTTTCATATCTGGGCTTAGAATTGTGGATTCTTTTTCTAGGCCATTAAAGATGTATTGCGACAATTCAGCTGCTGTTTTCTTGGCTAAGAACAACAAAAGTGGTAGTTGAAGTAAACACATCGACATTAAGTATTTAGCCATAAGGGAGCGCATCAAGGAAAACAAAGTGGTCATTGAGCATATTAGCACTGAATTGATGCTAGCTGATCCTTTAACAAAAGGCATGCCACCGATGGGTTTTAAGGATCTTATAATGCGATTAGGACTTGGTTCTATTTTATGAAATAAGTCCTAATTTTCTATGTTGAAACTCATTTATTTGGTTGTTTTTTCATTATGGTGTACGCATTTGGTTTGAAAGACAACAATTATGGTTGGACCTTGAAATAAACATAAGGTTTATTCATAAAGTTGACTGACATTGGAGTGACAAAATGCATAGTGATACATGGAAGATAATACTCACTATTAGGGGACTTGTCGCCATGATCCATGTATTTTGTTTCTTTCTTGAGTTTAAAAGATTCATGGATTTTGTAAAAATATATGGGCCAAGTGGGAGAATGTAGAGTTTTATTCAATTTGGAGTCTTGAATAAAATAAACTACTTATTCTATAAGTAGTTCAAGACTACTTATTCTATAAGTTTTGGAGTCTTGAATAAAATAAACTACTTATTCTATAAGTAATTCAAGACTACTTATTCTATAAGTTTTGGAGTCTTGAATAAAATAAACTACTTATTCTATAAGTAGTTTTATTCAAGAACTTATAGAATAAGTAGTTACCCATCCATTATATGATAAGTGGCCCATATCTTTTCCCATGATCTCATCACGTCACGTCAGTTTTTGGTTTTGAAAAAGAGTCCTTGATGGCAGGACTACTATAAATAGCCACTTGGGTCCCTAGTCTCAACAGACTTACAAAATTTCTTGACACCATCTAAAGATTTTCTAAAGTTTTTGTGAGAGACTAGAAGTATCCAAACAAAAGGAAAACTGTTTTTCAATGGCTGGAGGTATGATCTTCAATTCTTAATTTTCCGCATAAAGTTTTTCTAAATAAAGATGTTAGATTTTTCTGTGTGAATTTGTTTGAAAATCTAACATTCCTTCCATTGTTCTTGAGTAGGATCGGTGTTTTGAGGAAGAGTGATTTGCCTGAGGGAGGCTAAGCTGCCTGTAGATAACATCCATTCCAAAAACTCACCTGAATTTACATTTCGACAAGCAAGCAAATTCAAGCATCTCAGCGTTTTGATGTTTTGCACAATTTGGTTTATGCTCTTTGTTGTCACATTCCGGTAATAACTCAAATCTAAATGAGCCAATCGAGGACATTTCATTGCTATCACAGCAAGCCCTTCATCATCTATTCTCGACCACGACGACAGTATTAAAACTTCCAAATTAAGTTCCGGGGTTCTGAATTTGTCTCAGTGATCTTTAATATCAGACTCCTGCTTCATATCAGCTTTGTAATGTGCTTGCAACGGTTCAAAATAGCTTCAATGCCTCTACTTGTAACTCGGTCACAGAAGGTCAAATCAAGACCTTTTAAGTTAGGTCATATAATCCCGAATACTTCCAGCAATTCATCATCTGCCTCTGAACGAAGTGTTTGGAGCTTATTATTCTTGCACAACCAGAATGGAATATTGTTAACCTTCCCATTTACCTCTGCACCGATCAACTCGATTGTTACTAGTGAAGGACACTTGGTTAACAGTAGGAACAGAGTTGAGTTTGTCGTCTCAGTTGCGTAGATTTCAATGTGAGTGAGATTGGCTGCATCTACATCTCTTAACAGAAGTTCCATATCCGCATCTCCAATATCAGATCCTACAATGCGTAACTTTTTGAGATATTTAGAAACAACCATACGTAGCCCTCAAATAGTAAAGTTTCTATCTGCAGCCGGAACATCAGCCCAAGATCCTTTAATTGGATCTTTGCCTTTCCAATTTCCATGAGAAGCTTGTCAAAAACATCCATGGAAGAAAAAGTGAGGGAAGTTAAACTATTGGCATGGCTGATTGAATTTTCAATAGTGAATTCGAACGAGGTTTTCAAGATATTTCGATGCTAAGAGATTCCAAATTAGGACTATTCCGAAGGAGATGACCAATGCCATGTTCTGTCACCTTCACACTAGCTACGGGAGAATTGCTTATAGAAACATCCCTGAGGAAAACACAATTCGATGACAAAGCAAAAATAGCTTGATCTGATATATTATGTTGTCCACGTAGAGAAAATCTCTTTAAAAGCTTCAGCTTTGATGCCAAAAATTTAACCCCATAGTCAACAGTCATCTGTGGAATGCAAAATTTCTGACGAATATTGATTTTTTCCCAATTGGGAAACGAATTGGCTATAACCTCAAGATCATTGTTTTGCAAACCTTCTGATTGGAAGCAAAACAAAGCCTTTAAATTCTTCATGTTTGGATTTGATCCCATCTCCCTTAGACGACTCTCAATCTTGGAAGCTGCTTCTGGACAAATACCAAGAACTTCAAGACTTGGTGCAGAGTATGCAACCTGATGAAAGCCTTCATGAAATGGTCATGAAAGTTGCTGAGATCGATTACTTTGAGTCGTGGGAATCGCTTGAGATGCTGAGAGAGCATGCTGACTTTGGGGTGAAAAACTTTCAAGGTTTTCTTGAAAAGATTTGAGGTTGTCAAGAAATCCTTACAGACCATAGATACTGCTTTCAAGTCAACCTGGTTAAGACAATCGAATACCAATTGCCATGCCAACAATAATCTGATGCCACAATTTCACCACCTTCGGGTCTTGCCGTCAACAACTTTGACATCCAGAATGAATACCTTAATTTTGCTTAGAGGGTTTGAACCTAATTGACTTAATTTTGCTTTTCAATGAAATAGTATGAAATAGGAGCAATATTTAAGTCAAGCTCCAATCCCAAAGATTGATGAAGTCCTCAAGGTTTCAAATTGAAACCCCGTTTGAATTGCAATAGTTCTAAACTCTGGCCCAGCCCATCCATTAAAACTTTTATTATGACAATTTAATTTATTTTGTTTTTGAAAGATGAAATATTCTTAAGAAAGCAGAAACTTGTAGAAAGACAAGTTTCCAAAGAAAAAACAGAAATACAGAGAACCGGAGACGAAGTCAGGATTAAAAGTTAGGTGGCCAAGAGATATACATATATATATTTACACACATATATATATATATATGTATCATTATATATATATATATATGTATGTATGTATATTTTGTATACTGTAATTTATGAGGTACTTTATCTATGAGTACATTTAGGTGTTTGATATAATATAATAAACACATATTTTTGTTTGAAATAATTTGGATTTTATTTTTTAATGCAAAGGTTGTAACTTTTTCTTTTTGTTATATTGGTCCTGATATAAGCAAAACTTATAAATAAACAAATTAATCAATTAGATTATTTAGGAAAATGAACTTTAAGAAAGTAATTCTTATTGATGGCAAAAAAGGAAAGTACTCAATTTTTTTGGATAAACAAATATTTAAAAATTAATTAAAAAGTTTAAAAAGCTTGATTAAGAATTAAAAAAAATGAAAACATGGGAGACCAAGTAAAAATTTAATACATAAGACTATATATACTAAAAAAAAAAACTTGAAGGATGTAATTGTAACTTCAAGGAAATTAGGGGGGCCAAAAGCAAGGATTGATTAGAATTTGTATAAATCTTAATAGGCAAAGCTAAGAATTTGAAAAGCCCCCCTTCGCCCCTACACCCAACCCCCAGCTCCATCATTGCAGAGAACAGACAAGAAAGTTTACAATCAGACTATAAGAGCATCATTTCTAGAGACCTCAAGTTTAGCTAAAGAATAATAAAGAAGTTTACTTATCTGTGAATCTGAATGAAAGTCACATGACCAACAATACCTGGATATTGATAGGGATTAGGTTACAGGTCCAAATCAACTTTTCCAATTATAGATGATAAGGATTAGGTTACAGGTCGAAATCAACTTTTCCAATTAATTCATTATTTAATTAAACTGGAACAGAGATTCTATTATTTTCTTGTTACAGTACTCAACAGGGAAGGACAATATTGTTCATGCATGTGACAAGTGAGTGACGTACTGCAATAACCAGAACCGCATAAATAAAGTTCCCACAGTAAATGCCTCTTGCCTTTTAAGACTTCAAAAATATCCTTTTACAAAAGCTTAATCTCCTGCTGCTTCCAAGTTGATCAAGGCTAATACATGGCAGTAGAAATTCTTGAGCAGAAGCTAGAAAGGATGTTTTCAAAATATTTAAAGTCGGTATGCTTCTGCATAGTGATGTTTCTAATGATTTGGTCGAGGCCTGCAGTTTCTTTTTCAACCATCACCTCTCTTCCTGGATTTTCTGCTCCACTTCCTTTCACGCTTGAAACTGGGTGAGGTTCTAAAACTTATAGTAATGTATTTGTTCTTAATTGGGTTGTTATATATGATCGTAGGAAAAAGATGTGGAAGGAGGGAGATTCGATCGCTTAAATCCTTAGCACTGAAATAGTGCTGTAAAAGAATAATGTCAACATTTAATTACTGTTGTGTCTCAGATACATTAGTGTTGGCGATGTGGAGTTCTTCTATTATTTTATTGAATCAGAAAGTAATCCAGCCGAGGATCCTCTCGTGCTGTGGCTCACTGGAGGCCCTGGCTGCTCTAGTCTCGGTGGATTTTTCTTTGAAATAGGTAGTTCTCCGACAGTTCATATACTTCTGCTCTGTCAAATACTAATAGACATTCTGTTAAATTGTCAATCTATCTCAGCTACAAACTCACAAGATCATCTCCAAGAATGGAGCCTGCATTAATAATTGACATATATTAATTTAGTATGTGAATCTATTTAGGCCCCTTGCGATTTAACATGGTTGAGTACAATGGCAGCTTACCGACTTTTGCCCTGAACCCTTACTCATGGACAAAGGTGAAATCATTTATGAACACAATATCTATAAGTATCTCGTGGTTTCCTTCCAGCCTCCACTTACAGTTACAGATATCTTTGATTGCAAACTTTTCTAGGTTTCAAGCTTTATCTTCCTCGATGCACCTGTTGGGACAGGATTTTCTTATTCAAGGACCTCGCAAGGTTTCAAGACCGGGGATAAAAAACAAGCTATTGATAGTTATAATTTCTTGAGAAAGGTGTAGACAAATCAAACTGCTTTGATGTTAACTGATAACATCTTAATTTCAATCGCTTATATCTCTTCGATAAAGATACCATATTATATACTATAATGGGTTTATTCCAAAAAACATGAACAGTTTTATCAGCTTATAAAAGAAATGTCTCCGACAATACTTTCTTTTTCCTCATTTTTGTGCGCTCAATATATGATTTTTGTCTGTTTAGTGGTTGCACAGCCATCCCAAGTTCATCAAAAATCCACTTTATATTGGCGGTGACTCGTACTCTGGGAAGATTGTTCCCCAAATTGCGCAAGCAATAGCAGATGGTAACTATGTGTTCATCAGCTGAAAGCTTTTGTCTCATCTGTTGTTAATCAAGGGACATAATATGACCAACTTACTCATGCTGCTTCAGGTATTGAAGAGAGGACTGTCCCCGCAATGAATCTCAAAGTAAACGCTCTATTTATCAAATTCTTGATGACTAAACTGACTTCTTACACATTATGGGGAGTCTCGGTAAATGCTACAACATATTCAGCAATTTGTTTTGCAGGGTTATGTGCTTGGTAATCCTGTAACAGATCCGAAATTTGATGACAACTCAAAGATTCCATTTTATCACCGTACTGCACTAATCTCTGATGAGCTTTATGAGGTCATTAGGAACACCCCTTCGTCTAATGCTTGTGAAAAAAGTTTAAAAAAATAACCATCCTGAAATTTACAGTTCTGCAAGCATCTTTTGCAGTCGGCGAAAAGGAATTGTAATGGAGAATACGTGGAAGTGGACATCAGCAATGTAATGTGTGCAAAAGATCTTCAAGCTATCTCTAAGGTAGAAAAGCAAATGAGCCTGTTCTTTTTTGAATTTCCTTCTAGCATCAATATTATATTTTTTCCTGAAATATTTCTCTGTGTTGACTAACTTAAAAATTTTTCTTTTTTATCCTTTTATGTAGTGCATTGCGCACGTAAGCCAACCACACATCCTGGAGCCTGAATGCCCTGCTGATTTTGAACCAATACCCAATAGTTTGGACAATAATCGGAAAAGTTTCCTGGAAACACATGAAGGCTACCTGCGCATGCAAGACGAATTTCCTAAATTCGGATGTCGGGTAAATGTCTTCCACTCCCGCTTTCTCTTACCATAAATTTACGTAACTAATCAGTTTACGTAATTGAGCTATTGACTAAACCTTGTTACAGAGCTACCAGAGTTACCTGCTCATGGCTTGGGTAAATGATCTCAGTGTACAGAAAGCACTCCACACCAGAATGGTAAGAACATATAATTAAGTTTAACCCCAACCACTAGCTAAGTCAGAACATTAATGTATTGTTGACATTCGCTATCAGGGAACAATCGGAGAGTGGTTAAGGTGTAATAGCAGCTTATACTATGTTAGAGATGTCAAGAGTGCTGTAAGCTATCATGGGTATCTCAATAGAAAAGGTTACAGAGCTCTAATATACAGGTTTTTTGCCAGCATACTCAGTCCTTCTTTCGGTTTGCCTCTTTATGCGAGCGAATGCTGACTATAAATTCCTTTGCAGTGGTGATCATGATGCATCTATTCCGTATCTGGGAACCGAAGCATGGATTAGGTCCCTGAGTTTATTGATTGTCGATTCCTGGAGGCCATGGTTTGTTGATGATCAAGTTGCAGGGTAATACTGTAATAAACTAAACAGATTTTGTTTTCCATGTAGCCTGAATATGTTGTTGTGGAGGGACTGTCTTAATTTTGTGATGCTTTGCTGCTCATAATTTTTGTGTAGATACTCGACCGAATTTCAAAACAACTTGACATTTGCAACTGTAAAGGCAAGAGTGCATTTTTTTTTTGACAAAGCATTATCTATTGGCTAGTCTATTTAAAGAAATTAAACAAGTTGAGATAATGAGATTTGGTTTTTGCAGGGAGGGGGTCACGTAGCTCCAGAGTACCTGCCGAAGGAATGCTTTGCCATGTTCAAAAGATGGGTTTCTGAGCAAGCTTTGTGATCAACTTCCTAGACGTTGCACCGTGAGAGCTGAAACACCTGATCAATGTTGGCAATTATATTCACCAATTAAGCTATGCACTATTAGTCTCTTGCCTTAATGGGCTTAGTGTTTTCTTTCAGGTTAACGAACTGAAAAGAATGGAAAAGTGAGTATTCATAAATCGCACCAACATACAAATACATTTTTTTATTATCTTTTTTTCTTTGGATAAATACAGTTATTGTTATGAAAGTGGACAAATGCAAGTTGTGCAAATTATCTAAGATGTGAAATTCATGCAGGTCACATCTGCAGGATGAATAGTATATGTCACTATTGATGAATAGTATATATCACTATTCATGTTTAATATTTTAAACCGTGAGACCCACATGTATAATTTTTCAAAGTTTACACAGTAATTCTTTCGTTTATAAAAGCGCTGAAGCTGATGAATAATAATTGAACGGAGCTCTCTCTTCTTCTGATCATTTCTCTTTCTCTCTCTTCCTCTCTCTCTCTCTCCTTTGTTCATACTTGCTTCTTGTTCCAATCTTAATTAACATACTTTCCACAACACGTTATCAGCACGAGAAAGCTCTCTTAAGGTTTGATTCTATGGTGGAAGCACGAGGAAGCTCTCTTAAGGTTTGATTCTATGGTAGAAGGTCAGATCTCTCCATACTTATTTTTATTCAAATTATTTTGTTTCGATTCCTTATTTCCATCATACTAATATTGGGAATATTTTCCTTTATATCACAACCGGAAGTTGTGCAAAATTTTATATCACAACCTGAAGTTGTCAAATTGGATCTGGTTATTTTATTTTTAACACCAGAAGTTGTCAACCTAATTAAGACCATTCGTTTAAGAATTATGGCAAATATTGAAAAGCCCAAATTCCAAATTTTAGATGTAAGTGGCAATAACTATTTGTCATGGTGTCTCGATATTGAACTGCATCTCCAAGGCCAAGGTCTTGCAGCTACCATTGGTGAAAATGGAAATGCTAATGATAAAGATAAGGCAAATGCTTTGATTTTTATCCGTCGGCATCTAAGTGATTGTCACGTCCTGACCCGCAGGCTCGGCCACGCGACAACCGCCGTACCACCTTGAGATGCGTGCCTCGTCAGGCGGGCAACCAAGATGGCACAAGGCTTAAAAATAAAGGATACTCGAGCAATATATGAAAACATATGAAATATCATAGATAACATAGTTCAAAATATTTTAAAAATAAAATATCACATCTTACGGTGTTCCAATGCAGCGGAAAGTATTATTTATAAATACACAAATATATATATGTAAGATGTAATAATAATCCGAGCCAAGATACACAAAGTGAAATGAGGTGGCACCTACATAATCGTGTCCACAGAGACAAACTGGGATCACTGGCCACCAGGACGTCCGCCGTCCAAAGTCTGATGATCTGAGAACAAAAGTGAATGGGGTGAGTACATAATCATGTACCCAGTGAGAGACTCGGTTATAAAGACCGATCACCTCATGCTGGGGATATGAAATAATCCAAATATCAATTTAATAAATCATTTACTGAAATATATGAAATCCCAACCAAATCAAATATCAAATCAATAACAATACATATATCCAAATGGGCTGGCATCTAAAATCGTCCCAATAAGGTATACCTGTGCGCTGGGGTATCCACTGGACCGTCAAGGGTTACTTTTTATTTTAAAACATTTTACTTTACTCTCTGGCCCATTCCCTTGACGTTTGCCATACTGTGGTGGAACACAGCATCCGAAGTCCTGGCGAGTTTCCCTATGCGCCTCTCGCAATCAGGAGCGACTCACCGTGCCCCTCGATAGGCGGTCCACGGCTGAGTAACACGCATGCTCTCAACTCGGTCCACGCTCCCACATATTGGAGCCCCGAGGACTACGTTAAATTTCTCATCTCTTAGGGGTATCGTTCCCCATATAATAATCAAAAACAATATCAATCTCTCAGGGGTATCATTCCCCATAAATTTATCAATCATAATATCAATATAAAATTTATTGAAATTCCCACCCTTTAAATCAATTGTAAACTCAGTGTGTGAGGGTGGACAATTCATACCCCAAAACATATATAAACAAATTAATAAAGCATTTATAAATAAATTTGCAAACGGTTAACCCTCAATGGTCAACCAATATAATCCAAGCCACTCACAAGTGAGGAGAGTTGTATACTCCCCGATTACCCACGAATGCCTTAGCTCAAATTGCAACTGGTCTAAAACTCGTACGATCACGTACCTAAATAATCAAATTAAAATCTAATTTGATTAATAAAATATTCGACCAACAATCAAATCATAAAACAACACCAATTAAAGGTCTCGGAATAAAATTGGCAAGTCTGGCAGTCAATTGAAGCTAATTGGAGTTAATTGGGGTCAAATGGGGTCTAGGGTTGCAAAATTACCAAAATGCCCCTCGTGCTACAGTGCCATTGTCGGCAGATGGCTCACTCCCGGGCGGGAGTGAGCCAAAATAGGCAGCTCCGGCGCCGGACCTGCCCCCAGAAAATGGCCGAATTCGGCCTTTCATCAAAACTAGCTCGGTTCGACTTCGATTCAACACCAATCCGCACCAAAATTGAAACACAGCAAGTTAAACACATGATCTATGAATTCACAGCTTCAAGAACGGAATCAAACAATAAATCATGCTCAAATTTTGGATCAAAACATCAAGAGTTGACTTTACTCGGGCAAAACAGAAATCTTAACTTCAATCATCAAATTCTCTTAGCTCAGACCATGAAATCAAGCGTGTAAACTATCAAATTAAATCTTGATGAGTCTAGAACAACATACCAAATTCTTAGCCAAAATGCACGGTTGAATCAAAAGATATGAGCTGATGAACAAACTGTCGCCAAATTTCCAGATTTCTAGATTTGATGATTTCCTTAGAAATTTTGATGTTTTGATCTTCAAGGAAGCAAAATAAGTTGATATTGATGATTGATGAAGTGTTTGAAGAAGGATTGAAGGCTTGATTCAGAGAGAATTGGAAGAGAGAGATCGGAGAATTTGAAGAAAATGAAATGAAGAAGAAATGTGAGAAATCTGCCGAGACCCCTTAAATCAGAAACGGGTTCGGCGCCGGACTCGACCAAATCCGGCGCCGGAGCCAAGGTTTTCACAGTTGACTCCGGTCAACTCACAACCAATTGCCTCGGGTCTCGATTCCAAGTGGGGCCCACATCCCCGGACTTCAATTTTTAGGATTTTTAAGCTTGAAATTGAGCTAAACGAAGTTTGAAACATCCATGAGAAGTCAAATTTGGTATTTTAACAAGACAACAATTCATAATTATACAACTTGACACGTGCGGACTAGGTCCGGGCGTGTCAGTGATAGCCTAAAAGTTTAATATCTATCTGTCCGAGATCCCTTGATCTTGTGGACAAGATTGAAAGAGCGGTATGATCACACCAAAACTATCAAGAACAAGAAGCAAGTGTATCTGAACAAAGGAGAATAAAGGGAAGAGAGAAAGAGAGAAAAACAGAGACGAAAGAAAGATGTGTTCTATCTTCTTAATAATTGAAACGCATCAACGCTTTTATAAACGAAAGAATTACTGCGTAAATTTTGAAAAATTTTGCATGTGGGCCTCACGATTTGAATATTTTATACATGAATAGTAATATGCACTATTCATCAATAGTGATATCCACTATTCATCCTGCAGATTTGTCCACTTTCATAACACTCCCCATTGGACAAATGCCACTATTAAAATTTGGACGTGTACTGCCTCGTTAAAAACCTTAAGTCGGAAAAACCCAGTGGGAAAAAAACAAATTTAACAAATATGGAATAAACCAACAAAATATAAACCAACTGTTATGATGCAAAATATAATATGATGCAAAATATAAACAGCTTGTGGATATTGTCCGTTTTGGTACTTCAGGACCTCACGGATTTAAAACGACCATATTTATTTAATATCTTCCTTGGTAACATAATTATCCAAGGGTATGGCAAAACATAGATGAAAACCCTCAAGATCTATTTCTGGGGACTTATTATTTTCATCAACATTATAAAAAGAAATCAGAAACCTCAAAAGGTTTTTCATTGACCAAAACCTTATTGACTTCAGCATCAGTCTCAGTTAGGTCAATGGCATGGGTCTCAACATGCTTGTTTTTCTCCTTCTAGGATGCTTGGTATAGATCAACCAAATGTCTGGCCGTACGACAGGTACGTGACCAATGACCAGTCATTCCACAACGATGACAGGTACTATCATCATGCTTCTTCATGGGCTTTTTACCTTTAGGGTTGTGTGGGGAGTTATTTATATTATGGTTAAATCTCCCATTACCCTTACGGAAAAAATTCCCATGCCTGTGCTTACGGCCTCTAGGACGGCCAACATTCTTACTTGAGCCGGCATTTGCTTCAGGAAATGCCTTAGAGCCAGCAGGTCTTAAATCATGATTTTTAAGCAGCAACTCATTTGTTTGTTCTGCAGTCAACAGGACTGAGATCAATTCAGAATATGTTTTAAACTGGCGCTGCCGGTATTGCTGTTGCAATACAATATTCGAAGCATGAAAGGTGGAGAATGTTTTCTCTAAAAGCTCAGCCTCGGTAAGCTTAACACCACAAAGTTCAAGCCGTGATACGATATCATATAATGCCGAATTATAATCGGACACGGACTTGAAATCCTGCAACCTCATATGTAGCCAATCATATTGTGCTTGAGGGAGGATGACAGTTTTGGTATGATCATACCGCTCTTTCAATCTTGTCCACAAGATCAAGGGATCTCGGACAGATAGATATTGAACTTTTAGGCTATCACTTAGATGCCGACGGATAAAAATCAAAGCATTTGCCTTATCTTTATCATTAGCATTTCCATTTGCACCAATGGTAGCTGCAAGACCTTGACCTTGGAGATGCAGTTCAATATCGAGACACCATGACAAATAGTTATTGCCACTTACATCCAAAATTTGGAATTTGGGCTTTTCAATATTTGCCATAATTCTGAAATGAATGGTCTCAATTAGGTTGACAACTTCTGGTGTCAAAATTATTTAGAAGTACATCTTTACACAATAAAAATTTAAATTAACTAGTGTAAAGAAAAGATTAAATAAAATAATAATTTTTTATATGGAATCAAACCTTAAGAACTTACCAGGCTTTAAACTTGCTTCACTTTATAACGCTCGTGCTGATAACGTGTTGTGGAAAGTATGTTAATTAAAATTGAAACAAGAAGCAAATATATCAGAATTAAATAAACAAGGGAGAGAGAGATATCTGAGAAAAGAAAACGAAAAAGAAAGAGAGAGAGAGAGAACTAAGCTCATAATTTTCATTTCATCAGCCGACGCTTTTATAATCGAAAAAGGTTACTGTGCAAAGTTTGAAAATTTTTGCATGTGGGTCCCATGGTTTGAATATTTTATACGTGAATAGTAATATGCACTATTCATCGATAGTGATGTTAAACAGATTCGCTCCGTCGATAATCTTGCAGATTTATTTACCAAATCTTTGCCAACAACAACATTTGAGAAATTAGTTTATGGCATTGGTATGCGGCGAGTCAGTAAAATGCAAGATTAAATTCCCCAGAAGTGAAAATATTTAGATGCTCCAGAAGTAGCAATTTGTTTTATTTCAGGAGGAGCGATTATGGACATAAGTGCATTGTACTCTTTTTTCCTTCTGTCCAGTTTTTGTCCCATTGGGTTTTTCCGGCTTAAGGTTTTTAATGAGGCAGTAATAGCACGTCCAATCAAGCCATTGGTGTAGGCCTACCTATATTGTCATGAAGACGAATAGATTGTCCTGAAGACAAGCACATATTGTCCTGAAGACATATTAGATGGACTTAATTGTATTGTACTCTTTTTCCCTTATGTTCGATTTTTTCCCACTGGGTTTTTCCGACTTAAGGTTTTTAACGAGGCAGTACACGTCCAGATTTTAATAGTGGCATTTGTCCAAGGGGGAGTGTTATGAGATCTGGACAAATCTGTAGTCTGAATAGTACATATCACTATCGATGAATAGTGCATATTACTATTCATGTATAAAATATTCAAACCGTGGGGCCCACATGCAAAATTTTCAAACTTTACACAGTAACTCTTTCGTTTATAAAAAGCGCCGAAGCGCTGATGAAATAATAATGAAGAAGATGTTTTCGTTTTTTTTCTTTTTCAAGCTGATCTCTCTCTCTCTTCTTTCTTTCTTTCGTC
Source organism: Microcos paniculata (assembly GCA_030664755.1). NCBI lineage: Eukaryota > Viridiplantae > Streptophyta > Magnoliopsida > Malvales > Malvaceae > Microcos > Microcos paniculata. The sequence goes on along the minus strand of CP131458.1, from coordinate 41,417,163 downwards.
TCTTTCTCCCTTAATCTCTCTCTTTCTCCCTTAATATCTCTCTCTCCCTTGTTTAAAGAAAAGAAGCTCTCTGATTGATATCAATAACTGAAGCGCATCAGCGCTTTTATAAACGAAAAAGGTTACTGTGCAAAGTTTGAAAATTTTTGCATATGGGCCCCACGGTTTGAATATTTTATACGTGAATAGTAATATGCACTATTCATCGATAGTGATATGTACTATTCAGACTGCAGATTTGTCCAGATCTCATAACACTCCCCCTTGGACAAATGCCACTATTAAAATTTGGACGTGTACTGCCTCGTTAAAAGCCTTAAGTCGGAAAAACCCAATGAGAAAAAAACCGAACATAAAGGAAAAAGAGTATAATACAATTAAGTCCATCTAATATGTCTTCAGGACAATATGTGCTTGTCTTCAGGACAATCTATTTGTCTTCAGGACAATATAGGTAGGCCTACTTCAGTGGCCTGATTGGACGTGCTATTACTGCCTCATTAAAAACCTTAAGCCGGAAAAACCCAGTGGGACAAAAACCGGACAGAAGGAAAAAAGAGTACAGTGTACTTATGTCCATAATCGCTCCCCCTGAAATAAAACAAATTGCTACTTCTGGAGCATCTAAACATTTCCACTTCTGGGGAATTCAATCTTGCATTTTACTGTCTTGCCGCATACCAATGCCATAAATTAATTTCTCAAATGTTGATGTTGGCAAAGATTTGGTAAATAAATCTGCAAGATTATCGACGGAGCGAATCTGTTTAACATCAACTTGTCGACTTTCTTGGAGTTCATAAGTATAGAAAAATTTCGGCGAGATGTGCTTGGTCTTATCACCTTTAATATATCCTCCCCTTACTTGTGCAATACAAGCAGCATTATCCTCATAAATTATAGTGGGAGAATCTATCACCGGTTTGAATCCACTAGCATTATAAATGTGTGATATCATTGATCTTAACCAAACACACTCTCTTCCGGCCTCATAGAGGGAAATAATTTCAGAGTGGTTGGAAGATGTAGCAACTAGTGTTTGCTTAGTGGAACGCCAAGAAATGGCTGTATCATTATAGCAAAATAGATAACCGGTTTGGGAGCGAGCTCTGTGCGGATCAGATTTATATCCTGCATCAGCATAACCTACTAAACCAGAGTTAGTAGTATTCTTAGAATAGAATAACCCCAAATCAATGGTTCCTCGGAGATAACGGAAGATATGTTTATTCCATTCCAATGTCTCCGGGTTGGCTCAGAACTGAAACGTGCCAACAAATTTACCGCAAAAGCGATATCTGGTCTCGTCCACTGTGCCAAGTACATCAAAGCCCCGATTGCATTGAGGTATGGTACTTCAGGACCAAGTATATCCTCACCAGATTCTTTAGGACGAAATGGGTCCTTTTGGGGGTCAAGAGACCTTACAACCATAGGGGTGCTCAATGGGTGAGCCTTGTCCATGTTAAAACGTCTAAGCAATCTCTTAGTGTATGCTGACTGATGGACAAGTATTCCATTCTTTTTGTGCTCAAGCTCTAGACCAAGGCATAGTTTGGTTTTACCCAAATCTTTAACCTCAAACTCCTATTTCAAATATTCAGCAGTTTCAGATAACTCTTCAAGAGTCCTAATTATATTCATGTCGTCGACATAAACTGCTATAATAGCAAATCCGGTTTCAGATCTTTTAATAAACACGCATGGGCAGATGGGATCATTTATGTACCTTTCCTTAGTCAGGTATTCACTTAAACGTTGGTACCACATGCGGCCGGATTGCTTTAACCCATATAAAGATCTTTGCAACTTTATTGAGAATAAGTTGCGGGGAGTGTATGCTTCAGGTATTTTTAAACCTTCGGGAATTTTCATATAGATATTGGAATCTAATGAACCATATAAATATGCCGTCACAACGTCCATAAGACGCATTTCAAAATTTTCTTGGGCAACCCAACTTATAAGGAAACGAAAGGTAACTATATCAACTACTGGTGAATATGTTTCATCATAATCTATCCCAGGCCTCTGCAGGAAACCTTGGGCTACGAGTCGGGCTTTATACCTCACAATCTCGTTTTTCTCATTTCGTTTCCGGACAAAGACCCATTTGTATCCAACAGGTTTTACATTGTCAGGGGTTTTAGTAATAGGCCCAAAAACATTACGTTTGGCAAGGGAAGTCAATTCAGCATGGATTGCTTCCTCCCATTTAGGCCAATCTTGCCTATGACGGCATTCGGTTATAGACCGAGGTTCATAATCATCATTTATAACGTGTTGTGAAAAGTTTAAAGCCTGGTAAGTTCTTAAGGTTTGATTCCATATAAAAAATTATTATTTTATTTAATCTTTTCTTTACACTAATTAATTTAAATTTTTATTGTGTAAAGATTTACTTCTAAATAATTTTGACACCAGAAGTTGTCAACCTAATTGAGACCATTCATTTCAGAATTATGGCAAATATTGAAAAGCCCAAATTCCAAATTTTGGATGTAAGTGGCAATAACTATTTGTCATGGTGTCTCGATATTGAACTGCATCTCTAAGGCCAAGGTCTTGCAGCTACCATTGGTGCAAATGGAAATGCTAATGATAAAGATAAGGCAAATGCTTTGATTTTTATCCGTCGGCATCTAAGTGATAGCCTAAAAGTTCAATATATATCTGTCCGAGATCCCTTGATCTTGTGGACAAGATTGAAAGAGCGGTATGATCATACCAAAACTGTCATCCTCACTCAAGCACAATATGATTGGCTACATCTGAGGTTGCAGGATTTCAAGTCCGTGTCCGATTATAATTCAGCATTATATGATATCGTATCACGGCTTGAACTTTGTGGTGTTAAGCTTACTGAGGCTAAGCTTTTAGAGAAAACATTCTCCACCTTTCATGCTTCGAATATTGTATTGCAACAGCAATACCGGCAGCGCCAGTTTAAAACATATTCTGAATTGATCTCAGTCCTGTTGACTGCAGAACAAACAAATGAGTTGCTGCTTAAAAATCATAATTTAAGACCTGCTGGCTCTAAGGCATTTCCTGAAGCAAATGCCGGCTCAAGTAAGAATGTTGGCCGTCCTAGAAGCCGTGAGCGCAGGCATGAGAATTTTTTCCTTAAGGGTAGTGGGAGATTTAACCGTAATATAAATAACTCCCCACACAACCCTAAAGGTAAAAGGCCCATGAAGAAGCATGATGATTGTACCTGTCATAGTTATGGAATGACTGGTCATTGGTCACGTACCTGTCGTACGGCCAGACATTTGGTTGATCTATACCAAGCATCCCAGAAGGAGAAAAACAAGCATGTTGAGACCCATGCCATTGACCTAACTGAGACTGATGCTGAAGTCAATAAGGTTTTGGTCAATGAAAAACCTTTTGAGGTTTCTGATTTCTTTTTATAATGTTGATGAAAATAATAAGTCCCCAGAAATAGATCCTGAGGGTTTTCATTTATATTTTGCCATACCCTTGGATAATTATGTTACCAAGGAAGATATTAAATAAATATGGTCGTTTTAAATTCGTGAGGTCCTGAAGTACCAAAACAGATAATATCCACAAGCTGTTTATATTTTGCATCATATTATATTTTGCATCATAACAGTTGGTTTATATTTTGTTGGTTTATTCCATATTTGTTAAATTTGTTGATTTATATCTTTTATTCCATATTTATTGATTTATATTTTGCATCATATTATTAATTTGTTAAAATTTTATGGAACTTGACACCGGAAGTTGTCAAGATAAATGCAAATAGGACATATTGAGAAAAAGGAAGATATATGTTTGCTTGATAGTGCTACAACGCATACTATACTTTGTGGCAAACACTTTTTCTCAAATGTGACACTGCGCAAGACAAATGTTCAGACAATATCTGGTCCTGTTAATATTATAGATGGCTATGGGACTGCCACAGTTATTTTGCCAAATGGCACAACATTGTATCTTGAAGATGCATTGTTGAGCGGTAGATCAAAAAGAAATCTACTTAGCTACAAAGATGTACGCCGTAATGGGTACCATCTAGAAACAATTAATGAGCAAAATAAGGAATTACTTTGCATCACTTCCTACAAGATGGGCCAGAAGACCATCCATGAGAAGCTGGAAGCTTCTAGTATGGGATTATATTTTGTCCCAATACGAGCTATAGAATCATATGTTACGATGCCCTGAAAACTAATGAACCCTGATGTGTTCGGACTTTGGCATGATCGCCTTGGTCATCTAGGAGCTACAATGATGCAAAGAATCCTTAAAAATACTCGTGGACACCCTTTAAAAGATACAAAGGTGTTGTTGTCCAAAGATTACATTTGTGAATCTTGTTCACAAGGAAAGCTCATTACTAAACCTTTCATGACAAAGGTTGATTATGAATCCCCTTCATTCTTGCAAAGAATCCAGGGTGATATCTGTGGGCCGATTCAGCCTGTAAGTGGACCATTTAGATATTTCATGGTACTAGTGGACGCATCCTGCAGATAGTCCCATGTTTGCCTATTATCAACGCGCAACGTCGCTTTTGCACGTTTGCTTGCGCAGATAATAAAGCTTCGAGCTCATTTCCCAGATTATCACATTAAAAGCATAAGAATGGATAATGCTGGTGAGTTTACATCAAAGAATTTTGATGCTTATTGCGCTTCATTAGGAATTGAAGTTGAACATCCTGTCCCGCATGTTCATACTCAAAATGGATTAGCAGAATCCATGATTAAGCGCATTCAGATTATTGCTCGAACTTTATTGATGAGGACAAAGCTCCCATCCTCAGTGTGGGGTCATGCTGTTTTACATGCTGCATCTTTAATTAGATTGCGCCCCACTACTTCTCATTTATATTCCCCCCTTCAGTTAGTCTTGGGCCAGGAGCCAGACATTTCATATCTTTGCACCTTTGGTTGCGCGGTACAAGTGCCTGTAGCACCACTGCAAAGGACCAAAATGGGTCCCCAACGCCGTTTGGGCATTTATGTTGGGTTTGATTCACCGTCTATTATTCGGATCCTTGAACCATTGACGGGTGATTTATTTACCGCTAGATTTGCGGATTGTCATTTTGATGACACAGTATTCCCATCACTTGGGATACCAAAAGCTTCCACATATGGAAAGTAGAAAAATGTCGAGATTTTCTCATGGAATGAGAAAAGTTTGTCTCATTTAGACCCAAGAACACCTGAATGTGAAAATGAGGTGCAACAATTGATCCATTTACAAGCTATTGCAAATCAAATGCCTGATGCATTTAATGAGACTGCTAAAGTTACAAAGTCTCATATCCCAGCTGCGAATGTTCCAGCTAGGATAGATGTTCCTGTAGAACCACCCGAAATAGATCTAAATGTCCCGCGCCTGAAGCGTGGTAGACCGATGGGATCAAAAGACACTGTTCCTCGAAAAAGAAGAGGGAGGAATTTAGAATCCGCTCCAGATGATCATAATTCTGTTCTAGATGAGTATAATTCTGCTCCAGATGAGCACATTAATCTTTCTCGAGAAAAGCAAATTGCACCTAAAGTGCCACAACATAATATTCAAAGAGAGCATATTGCCCCTGAAGTGGCACAAGTTCATGAGCATATTACCCCTGAAGTGGTACAAACCCATGAAAAGATCACCAACCTTAGGAATACTGAAATTTCCATCAGTTATCATAATGAGATATGGGATCGAAATGAGACAATCATCAATGATGCATTTGCTCTCTCAGTTGCTCATGAGATTATGAATGATAATTATGAACCTCGGTCTATAACCGAATGTCGTCATAGGCAAGATTGGCCTAAATGGGAGGAAGCAATCCAAGTTGAATTGACTTCCCTTGCCAAACGTAATGTTTTTGGGCCTATTACTAAAACCCCAGACAATGTAAAACCTGTTGGATAGAAATGGGTCTTTGTCCGGAAACGAAATGAGAAAAACGAGATCGTGAGGTATAAAACCCGACTCGTAGCCCAAGGTTTCCTGCAGAGGCCTGGGATAGATTATGATGAAACATATTCACCAGTAGTGGATATAGTTACCTTTCGTTTCCTTATAAGTTGGGTTGTCCAAGAAAATTTTGAAATGCGTCTTATGGACGTTGTGACGGCATATTTATATGGTTCATTAGATTCCAATATCTATATGAAAATTCCCGAAGGTTTAAAAATGCCTGAAGCATACACTCCCCGCAACTTATTCTCAATAAAGTTGCAAAGATCTTTATATCGGTTAAAGCAATCCGGCCGCATGTGGTATCAACGTTTGAGTGAATACCTGACAAAGGAAGGGTATATAAATGATCCCATCTGCCCATGCGTATTTATTAAAAGATCTGAAACCGGATTTGCTATTATAGCAGTTTATGTCGACGACATGAATTTAATTGGGACTCCTGAAGAGTTATCTGAAACTGCTGAATATTTGAAAAAGGAGTTTGAGGTTAAAGATTTGGGTAAAACCAAACTATGCCTTGGTCTAGAGCTTGAGCACAAAAAGAATGGAATACTTGTCCATCAGTCAGCATACACTAAAAGATTGCTTAGACGTTTTAACATGGACAAGGCTCATCCATTGAGCACCCCTATGGTTGTAAGGTCTCTTGACCCCCAAAAGGACCCGTTTCGTCCTAAAGAATCTGATGAGGATATACTTGGTCCTGAAGTACCATACCTCAATGCAATCGGGGCTTTAATGTACTTGGCACTATGCACGAGACCAGATATCGCTTTTGCAGTAAATCTGTTGGCACGTTTCAGTTCTGAGCCAACCCGGAGACATTGGAATGGGATTAAACATATCTTCCGTCATCTCCGAGGAACCATTGATTTGGGGTTATTCTATTCTAAGAATACTACTAACTCTGGTTTAGTAGGTTATGCTGATGCAGGATATAAATCTGATCCGCATAGAGCTCGCTCCCAAACCGGTTATCTATTTTGCTATAGTGATACAGCCATTTCTTGGCGTTCCACTAAGCAAACACTAGTTGCTACATCTTCCAACCACTCTGAAATTATTTCCCTCTATGAGGCCGGAAGAGAGTGTGTTTGGTTAAGATCAGCTTGAAAAAGAAAAGAAACGAAAACATCTTCTTCATTATTATTTCATCAGCGCTTCGGCGCTTTTTATAAATGAAAGAGTTACTGTGCAAAGTTTGAGAATTTTGCATGTGGGCCCCACGGTTTGAATATTTTATACATGAATAGTAATATGCACTATTCATCGATAGTGATATGTACTATTCAGACTGCAGATTTGTCCAGATCTCATAACACTCCCCCTTGGACAAATGCTACTATTAAAATTTAGACGTGTACTGTCTCGTTAAAAACCTTAAGTCGGAAAAACCCAGTGGAAAAAAACCGAACATAAGGGAAAAAGAGTACAATACAATTAAGTCCATCTAATATGTCTTCAGGACAATATGTGCTTGTCTTCAGGACAATATGTGCTTGTCTTCAGGACAATATAGGTAGGCCTACTTCAGTGGCCTAATTGGACGTGCTATTACTGCCTCATTAAAAACCTTAAGTCGGAGAAACCCAATGGGACAAAAACCGGACAGAAGGAAAAAAGAGTACAGTGCACTTATGTCCATAATCGCTCCCCCTGAAATAAAACAAATTGCTACTTCTTGAGCATCTAAACATTTCCACTTCTGGGGAATTCTATCATGCATTTTACTGACTCGCCGCATACCAATGCCATAAACTAATTTCTCAATTGTTGATGTTGGCAAAGATTTGGTTTACTCCACTTCTGGGGATATTTTGTTGGTTTACTCCATATTTGTTAAATTATGTTTGCCAACAAAATATAAACCAACAAATATGTTATAAACAGCTTGTGGATATTGTCCGCTTTGGTACTTTAGTACCTCACGGATTTTGACGACCATATTTATTTAATATCTTCCTTGGTAACATAATTATCCAAGGGTATGGCAAAACATAGATGAAAACCCTCAGGATCTATTTCTGGGGACTTATTATTTTCATCAACATTATAAAAAGAAATCAGAAACCTCAACAGGTTTTTCATTGCCAAAAATATGACAGTTTTCATTGACCAAAACCTTATTGACTTCAGCATTAGTCTCAGTTAGGTCAATGGCATGGGTCTCAACATGCTTGCTTTTCTCCTTCTGGGATGCTTGGTATAGATCAACCAAATGTCTGGCCGTACGACAGGTACGTGACCAATGACCAGTCATTCCACAACGATGACAGGTACTATCATCATGCTTCTTCATGGGCTTTTTACCTTTAGGGTTGTATGGGGAGTTATTTATATTACGATTAAATCTCCTACCATCCTTACGGAAAAAATTCCCATGCCTGCACTCACGGCCTCTAGGACGGCCAACATTCTTACTTGAGCCGGCATTTGCTTCAGGAAATGCCTTAGAGCCAGCAGGTCTTAAATCATGATTTTTAAGCAGCAACTCATTTGTTTATTCTGCAGTCAACAGGACTGAGATCAATTCAGAATATGTTTTAAACTGGCACTGCCGGTATTGCTGTTGCAATACAATATTCGAAGCATGAAAGGTGGAGAATGTTTTCTTTAAAAGCTCAGCCTCAGTAAGCTTAACACCACAAAGTTCAAGCCGTGATACAATATCATATAATGCCGAATTATAATCAGACACGGACTTGAAATCCTACAACCTCAGATGTAGCCAATCATATTGTGCTTGAGGGAGGATGACAGTTTTGGTATGATCTTACCGCTCTTTCAATCTTGTCCATAAGATCAAGGGATCTCGGACAGATAGATATTGAACTTTTAGGCTATCACTTAGATGCCGACGGATAAAAATCAAAGCATTTGCCTTATCTTTATCATTAGCATTTCCATTTTCACCAATGGTAGCTGCAAGACCTTGGCCTTGGAGATGCAGTTCAATATCGAGACACCATGACAAATAGTTATTGCCACTTACATCCAAAATTTGGAATTTGGGCTTTTCAATATTTGCCATAATTCTGAAACGAATGGTCTCAATTAGGTTGACAACTTCTGGTGTTAAAATTAGGTTGACAACTTCTGGTGTCAAAAATGTGTAGAAGTAAATCTTTACACAATAAAAATTCAAATTATCTAGTGTAAAGAAAAGATTAAACCAATAAAAGAGAAAGAGAATGACAGGTTGAGAGAGAAGAGAGAGAAAGAGAAATGATCAGAAGAAGAGAGAGCTTCGTTCAATTATTATTCATCAGTTTCAGCGCTTTTATAAACGAAAGAATTACTGTGCAAACTTTGAAAATTTATACATGTGGGCCCCACGATTTAAAATATTAAACATGAATAGTGATATGCACTATTCATCAATAGTGATATATAGTATTCATCCTGCAGATGTAATATGTACTATTCATCCTGCACGAATTTCACATCTTAGACAATTTGCACAACTTTGATTTGTCCACTTTCATAACACTCCCCCTTGCACAAATGCCATTATTAAAATCGGACGTGTACTGCCTCGTTAAAAACCTTAAGTCGGAAAAACCCAATGGGAACAAACATCGAACATAAGGGAAAAAGAGTACAGCACAATTAAGTCAGTCTAATATATCTTCAGGACAATGTATTTGTCTTCAGGACAATATAGGTATGCCTATATTAGATGGACTTAATTGTATTGTACTCTTTTTCCCTTATGCTCAGTTTTTTCCCACTGGGTTTTTCCGACTTAAGGTTTTTAACGAGGCAATACACATCCAAATTTTAATAGTGGCATTTGTCCAAGGGGAAGTGTTATGAAAGTGGACAAATCTGCAGGATGAATAGTGCATATCACTATCGATGAATAGTGCATATTACTATTCATGTATAAAATATTCAAACCGTGGGGTCCACATGCAAAATTTTCAAAATTTGCACAGTAATTCTTTCGTTTATAAAAGCGCTGATACGCTTCAATTATTAAGAAGATAGAACACTTCTTTCTTTCGTCTCTCTTTTTCTCTCTTTCTCTCTTCCCTTTATTCTCCTTTGTTCAGATATACTTGCTTCTTGTTCCAATATTAATTAACATACTTTCCACAACACTTTATCAGCATCAACATATTGGAACGTGTTAATAAAACAAATTACCAATATCGTGCTGATAACGTGTTGTTGTCCAAAGAGTACATTTGTGAATCTTGTTCACAAGGAAAGCTCATTACTAAACCTTTCATGACAAAGGTTGATTATGAATCCCCTTCATTCTTGCAAAGAATCCAGGGTGATATCTGTGGGCTGATTCATCCTGCAAGTGGACCATTTAGATATTTCATGGTACTAGTGGACGCATCCTGCAGATGGTTCCATGTTTGCCTATTATCAACGTACAATGTGAACTTTATTGATGAGGACAAAGCTCCCATCCTCAGCGTGGGGTCATACTGTTTTACATGCTACATCTTTAATTAGATTGCGCCCCACTACTTCTCATTTATATTCCCTCCTTCAGTTAATCTTGGGCCAGGAGCCAGACATTTCATATCTTCGCACCTTTGGTTGCGCGGTACAAGTGCCTGTAGCACTACCGTAAAGGACCAAAATGGGTCCCCAACGCCGTTTGGGCATTTATGTTGGGTTTGATTCACCGTCTATTACTCGGTTCCTTGAACCATTGACGGGTGATTTATTTACCGCTAGATTTACAGATTGTCATTTTGATGAGACAGTATTCCCATCACTTCGGATACCAAAAGCTTCCACATATGGAAAGTAGAAAAATGTCGAGATTTTCTCATGGAATGAGAAAAGTTTGTCTCATTTAGACCCAAGAACACCTGAATGTGAAAATGAGGTGCAACGATTGATCCATTTACAAGCTATTGCAAATTAAATGCCTGATGCATTTAATGAGACTGCTAAAGCTACAAAGTCTCATATCCCAGCTGCGAATGTTCCAACTAGCATAGATGTTCCTGAAGAACCACCCGAAATGGATCTAAATGTCCCGCCCTGAAGCGTGGTAGACCGATGGGATCAAAAGACACTGTTCCTCGAAAAAGAAAGGGGAGGAATTTAGAATCTACTCCAGATGAGCACATTAATCTTTCTCGAGGAAAGAAAATTGCACCTGAAGTGCCACAACATAATATTCAAAGAGAGCATATTGCCCCTGAAGTGGCACAAGTTCATGAGCATATTGCCCCTGAAGTGGTACAAACCAATGAAAAGATCACCAACCTTGGGAATACTGAAATTTCCATTAGTTATTGTAATGAGATATGGGATCGAAATGAGATAATCATCGATGATGCATTTGCTCTCTCAATTGCTCATGAGATTATGAATGATAATTATGAACCTTGGTCTATAACCGAATGTCGTCATAGGCAAGATTGGCCTAAATGGGAGGAAGCAATCCAAGTTGAATTGACTTCCCTTGCCAAACGTAATGTTTTTGGGCCTATTACTAAAACCCCAGACAATGTAAAACCTGTTGGATACAAATGGGTCTTTGTCTAGAAATAAAATGAGAAAAACGAGATCGTGAGGTATAAAGCACGACTCGTAGCCTAAGGTTTCCTGCAGAGGCCTGAGATAGATTATGATGAAACATATTCACCAGTAGTGGATATAGTTACCTTTCGTTTCCTTATAAGTTGGGTTGCCCAAGAAAATTTTGAAATGCGTCTTATGGACGTTGTGACGGCATACTTATATGGTTCATTAGATTCCAATATCTATATGAAAATTCCTGAAGGCTTCAAAATGCCTGAAGCATGCACTCCCCGCAACCTATTCTCAATAAAGTTGTAAAGATCTTTATATGGGTTAAAGCAATCCGGCCGCATGTGGTATCAACGTTTGAGTGAATACCTGACAAAGGAAGGGTACATAAATGATCCCATCTGCCCATGCGTGTTTATTAAAAGATCTGAAACTGGATTTGCTATTATAGCAGTTTATGTCGACGACATGAATTTAATTGGGACTCCTGAAGAGTTATCTGAAACTGCTGAATATTTGAAAAAGGAGTTTGAGGTTAAAGTTTAGGTAAAACCAAACTATGCCTTGGTCTAGAGCTTGAGCACAAAAAGAATGGAATACTTGTCCATCAGTCAGCATACACTAAGAGATTGTTTAGACGTTTTAACATGGACAAGGGTCACCTATTGAGCACCACTATGGTTGTAAGGTCTCTTGACCCCCAAAAGGACCCGTTTCGTCCTAAAGAATCTGGTGAGGATATACTTGGTCCTGAAGTACCATACCTCAATGCAATCGGGGCTTTAATGTACTTGGCACAGTGCACGAGACCAGATATCACTTTTGCGGTAAATTTGTTGGCACGTTTCAGTTCTGAGCCAACTCGGAGACATTGAAATGGGATTAAACATATCTTCTGTTATCTCCGAGGAACCATTGATTTGGGGTTATTCTATTCTAAGAATACTACTAACTATGGTTTAGTAGGTTACGTTGATGCAGGATATAAATCTGATCCGCACAGAGCTCGCTCCCAAACCGGTTATCTATTTTGCTATAATGATACGGCCATTTCTTGGCGTTCCACTAAGCAAACACTTGTTGCAACATCTTCCAACCACTCTGAAATTATTTCCCTCTATGAGGCTGGAAGAGAGTGTGTTTAATTAAGATCTATGATATATTGTCCTGAAGACAGTATAATGCTAGTGGATTCAAACCGGTGATAGATTCTCCCACTATAATTTATGAGGATAATGCTGCTTGTATTGCACAAGTCAGGGGAGGATATATTAAAGGTGATAAGACCAAGCACATCTCGCCAAAATTTTTCTATACTCATGAACTCCAGGAAAGTCGACAAGTTGATGTTAAACAGATTCGCTCCGTCGATAATCTTGCATATTTATTTACCAAATCTTTACCAACATCAACATTTGAGAAATTAGTTTATGGCATTGGTATGCGGCGAGTCAGTAAAATGCAAGATTGAATTCCCCAGAAGTGGAAATGTTTAGATGCTCCAGAAGTAGAAATTTGTTTTATTTCAGGGGGAGCGATTATGGACATAAGTGCACTGTACTCGTTTTTCCTTCTGTCCGTTTTTTGTCCCACTGGGTTTTTTCGGCTTAAGGTTTTTAATGAGGCAGTAATAGCACGTCCAATCAGGCCACTGAAGTAGGCCTACCTATATTGTCCTGAAGACAAATAGATTGTCCTGAAGACAAGCACACATTGTCCTGAAGACATATTAGACGGACTTAATTGTGTTGTACTCTTTTTCCCTTATGTTCGGTTTTTGTTCCCATTGGGTTTTTCCGACTTAAGGTTTTTAACGAGGCAGTACACGTCCGATTTTAATAATGGCGTTTGTCCAAGGGGGAGTGTTATGAAAGTGGACAAATGCAAGTTGTGCAAATTATCTAAGATGTGAAATTCGTGCAGGATGAATAGTACATATCACATCTGCAAGATGAATAGTATATGTCACTATTGATAAATAGTGCATGTCACTATTGATGATATGTTTAATATTTTAAACCGTGGAGCCTACATGTATAATTTTTCAAAGTTTGCACAGTAATTCTTTCGTTTATAAAAGCGCCGAAGCTGATGAATAATAAATGAACGGAGCTCTCTCTTCTTCTGATCATTTCTCTTTCTCTCTCTTCCTCTCTCTCTCTTTTGTTCATACTTGCTTCTTGTTCCAATCTTAATTAACATACTTTCCATAACAGTTATTAATTATTTTATTGTATCATTCGCATGGTTCTTTACTTGTTTTTTTTTTTTTTATTATTGTATCATTCGCAGGGAACGCTGGAGCACTCTCTCTTAACAATGCTTTTTGACACGGGTTTTGATAGGGCTGATAGTGCCACGTTATTAAGCACTTTCAAGATGAAACCGGTAACCTTTGATAGCAAGTCGTGAGTCCTCTCATTTCACTTCTTTTATTTATTTATTTATTTTGAAGAAAAAATTTCACTGTTCTTCCATAAAACCAGAATCGATTACTCTTTTCCACTAAAAATCAAAGATGGTGTGTGTGCATTTTTTTTGGGGGGGATTTCCTGATAGGATCCATTCTTTGAGTAAGGTCTCGTTAGTTCTTTCTATTTCTACACATCTTGCTTGGGTTGGTTTGAAATTTGATAACTGGAAAGGATCTCAGCTTTAGTTGCTATCAATGTAGAGGAAATCACGGTTTGGTTCCAGTTTTACAGAAATTGGAACCGGAACTTTGATCTCAATGTTAGGGTTCCGGGTACAAGACGGTTCCAGTTAAGGTTTTAAAATGGTTCAGTTACGGTTTCAGTTTTTAAATTAAAAAATTAAATTTTTTGAAATGTCAAATGAAAATTAATGTAAAACTAAAGTGGGTATAAAAGTAAATCATATAAGATAATAAGATTAAGAATTTATTTTTGTAAAAAAGTAAGAAAAATAATTAAATGTATGTATGTAAAAATATGAGTTTAAATATTTTATATTAGTATAAAAATTATAATATTATAATGTATATAAAATTATATATCACATTATATAACATATATAAAAGTTAAATAAGTTCGAAAAATTAATTAAATTTTTAAAATCAAAATCCAAAATAAAAAAGGAACCAAAGCCTTTTTTAATATTCCGGTTACGGTACAGTTATGGTTCGATTTCACAGTTCAAACTGAACTGTGGTTAGGTCTATATCAATGGCATCTGCTGACCCAGGATACATACTTAGCTATTCCAACCATCAAGAATTATTATATAGATATCTTTTGAACACTTAAAGAAAAATTTGAAGAATGATTTCTTCTTGAAGGACTATCTGGTTTCCCAATTTCTGGGAAGCCTTCAAATAATATGTATAGAAGATAGTAGATCATAATTAATTAGAAAAAAAAAGTCACGTCCTAACCTGTAGGCTCAGGAACGTGACAACCGTCGCACAACCTCAAACTATACGTTGGCCACGCATGCACTCCGAAATCATGCAAGGTATTTGTGTATCATAGTTATTTCTTTAAAATTAATTTATAGCAATTTAGAATAAACAATGTATAAAATTTAACATTTACATGTATTCCAAAGGAAATTGGTTTAATTTGAGTAAATTCAACTGAAAGTCGACTCTAGTGAAAACCTTTATGTATAAATAATGGTGAGTTTTAAAATTTATAATTTAATAAAATAAAAATTTTTATCTCAAAATAAGTAGTAATGTGTAAAAATTTATTCAAAACGATTTGTTTGAACCCACAAATATTTCCAATGGAATTGCACCACCACATCTTCATGGAGGTCCACGAGCTCTAAATTTAAGTCTGCAATCACAAACACGTGATTACAGGTCAGTGACAATGCTTTGATGTTTATCCAGAGATAGCTAAACGCATTTAAAATAAACCAATAATAAATCAATGAAATCATTAAATCATTTCTTGAAAATGCAATCATTAGTAATAAAATATTTATCAAATTATACAATTAGTTCATCTATTTTATGGAAAATACGAATTTAATACATTTATTATGATTTGATCAAGTTGAGTCATTTTACTATCATTTATTGTCAAATTAAGTTTAATGACTAACGATATTAAATTTTCACTGTTACATACGCTGATGTCGCATTTATCATGTTGACATGGTGTTGACCATGATGATGTGTATTTCTAGAAAATATTGTAAATTTTTTATGGACCATATTTTAATTGTGATAATGAAATTTTTCACCAAAAAGAATGAAATTAGAAATGAAAAATAATGAAAAATCCAAAAAAATGCCATGTGGCAAAAAAAAGTCATGTGAAACCTTTTAAAATTTTTAAAAAATATATATCAAGGTATTCCATATAGCCACAAAAAGTCACATAATTTTTAAAATTTTCTTAAGTACATATCATTATAGTCAATACTATTTTGGCATACTTTTCGATGGAAGTTTAACACCATAAGTGATGGAACTAAATTTGACAAATTCAGTTTAATCAAATTATAGTATATGGACTAAATTTATTTTTTCTGTTTAATGTAGGGACCAATCTCATAATTTGACCAAAAATATTTTATAAAGGTGACAAATCAAAAAGCCAACATCTTCGGTAGATTGCCCTAGTACATCAGAGATTATAACTCAATCATATAATATAAAAAAAATAATACATATAGTATTGCCCTGTCTCCTTCTGACATTTGCCTTCACTGTGGGTGATCACAGCTACATTAATCCCAACCTTGTGACACACCCGGACCTAATTGGACATTTCCATACTAAATGAAAAAGTAAAAGACGATGAATAATTAGGACAAGACATGGGTCAGGATGTGTCAAATTATGAAAAGATGTTAAAATTAGGATAAGACGAAACTGGAAGATGAGATAACCCCAATGCATGGAAAACAACTAAGCATTAATTGGGCTTCCTCTAAGTCCATAATTAATAGCTATGGGGCCTATTGGTAAAAAGACTAGAGATTAGAGCCAATGCTTGAGAAATAGAGAGATTGGAGAAAATGAGAGAAAGTCCAATCTGAGGTTGAGCAGGCCTGGCCTATATAAGGGTTGAAGCAAGCCTCTCCCCTCTCATTCTCTTATTTCCTCTCCCTCTCTCATTCTCTTTTTCTCTTAAGAAGGCATTTTGGAGTTTTGGCTGATCCGGACAAACCGATCAGTGAAACAAGGTAAGTTCTTGGTATGTTATAGTATTCACCTTACTCTTCATTTTGCCTAGCTAGCACGTAGATCCATGCATTAGTTTAGGAGAAATAACGGTTCCAATTTAGTTTTAGCTTTTAGGTAAATTTTAAGTTTAGATTTGAGATTTAGGAACTTTGAGCCAATGATTTCGATTTCTACTTTGGTTTGTGGGAGTCGCGGGGATCATCTGTCCAAATTTGTAGGATGGTCCATGGACAAATAGGCACAAAATCCGAGGAGAAAGCCTGAAAATAGGTTTTCTGTTTTGTGTCGCGAGTGGGACCCGACTGGGTTCGGCACTGGACTACCCTGAAAAAGAGCATTGGATTTATGAGGTAGATCCGACGTCGGACTTGTTATTTTCAAAATCATAATTTTGCTCTAAGTGTCTGATTTTGACCCAAAACCTTCCTGGACACTTTTCTAAGCCTCGAATCATATCCAAACATCATCTTAGGTCATAGTAAAGGCTCATAGGTGCATTCATGATTTTAGTTATAAATGATAACACGCACTTCTATGTACTTAGGGTTCCAGATGATATAGTGCGGCGACGCTCCAGAGATAAATCTACGTGGATCCCTTGGGAGTATACGAACCTCTCAGTATAGTGAGTGACTTATATTTTTTTGTTTGGCTATTAGGGTTAACTTTTTAAAAATGTTTTCAAATATAAATTTTTATAAAATGCTTTCTAAATATTTTGGAATAGACATAAATCAAAATGCAAACTTACCATATGATGAAAAATTAAGTGTCTACAGCTGCCTCTCTTGGGGCGTTTCTTGATTATCCGGGTAATCCACCTCACACACTTTTATTTAATTGTGCATGAATTTAATGGGTGGGATGATTTTAGAAATTTATAAATTTTATTATATTTATTTTTTTTGTTTTAATATATTTGATGATGATGAGAGGCAAGATAAGAGACTAAGTGGTTCTCAGTGCTCCATGAGGGAGCGTGTGGACCGAGCGGAGCATGCATCTAACTAAGTAGCCGTGGATCGCCTATCGAAGGGCAAGGTGAGTGGAAACCCAGGAGTAGAGAGGCGACGGGGTGACACTCACCAAGGTTATTGTTGCTGTGCTCTATACACAGTGAATGGCACTATCGAGGGAACGAACTAGAGAAAGAGAAAGCATGAAAATGTTTTAAAAGATGAAAGAGATAGCCTTCGGTACAATAAGGCATACAATCAATGGGTCGAGCCTTCAGTATTTAGATGCTAGCCCATTTGAAGTTTATTTTATTTAAATTAAAATGATTTTGGAAAAAAGGTTTTGAAAACAAAATATTTATTTTATAAATTCATTTTGGATTATCTCCGTTTCCCTAACCCCCTATTGAAGACTCACTGAACCTTTATCACTCACTTGTAGCCAACTTTGTTGGATGCAATATTCGAGTACGAGGATCATAGGAAGATCACAGGCTCATTAGGAGAGGTCGATGGCTTAGGAGTTAGTAGTTTCCGCCGCGTAGGTATTCCCTCAAGCTAATCCAATGGTACTAAATTTTAATTGAAATATTTTATTAAATGATTTTATATTATTATATGTTTTCTAATAAAGTTTAGTAAATTGTTTTACAGCGATGATACTTATTCAATGCTTTACGGTGCTTTAGGGGTGCGTGAATGGTCGGCACATACTCCAAGGTGTTACGATGGTTGTCATATGGCCTGGCCGGCAGGTCAAAGGTGTGACACCATGGTTGAAACACCCAGGCCCAATGTGCACTTCGGAAAAGTACACAAGTCATGGGTCACCGACCATATGCTACCACATAAAGGCCCACATGGCCACATCATCAAAACATAATCGACCCTTAGGCGATCTCAATAAAACTCAACTGGCTATTAAGTTGTTAGAGGCCAATATTTCAATGGGTCTATGTCCACATTTTCTTTGGATCATGTATTTTCTTACACCAAAATTCTCATAAATTTCTCCCAATAATTACATTATGGACCTCACTCAGTTTAGCCCAAAATTCAATCAAAGCCCAACATTCATTGACAGTCACTATACTATCCCAACTTCCAAAAAAAAGCCCAAAGCCTTATTTTGTGTGCTTTTGCTACAAACCTAAATACCAGCCCAGAAAGAATCTTCTTCTTCCACAAGTTAGCTTTATACCTTACCAGAGAAACCAAGTCACTTATCAATGGCTATTAAGCCCTGTCGATAATATCTATAACAACCATTACCAATACAACTACTACAACAATAGCTTCTATAAGCACGATGATAGGAGTGGCTTCCCTATCATTTGATCACTAATATGCATGGTAATTCCATTGGTATCAACACTTCCTTAGATGACAATAAGCAACTATGCTCACCATCACTATTTTCATAATTTAGCAGTAAAGTAATGCCTGCAAAGTGGCAAATCCCACATGGTTCTTTCATCTACAAACATCATACAAATGGCTATGCACTGGGGCAACCTTCAGATGTACCCACTGAGCCTAAACTCTACTCAAAAGTGGTATGTCGATCACAATTGGTCATACTACTATAAGCCTTTACTTGGTTCCTACTACAAAGTCAGGCCTAGCCCATCTTGGCTCACATCAACTCAAATTACTCAATTACTATAAAAGACTAAACTATTTCATCCTCTTTAATCAACATATACTTCAAATATCACTTGAATTTCTTGCTTTGATCAATAAAAATGACATTGCAAAATACCGTGGAAATATGAAAAGTGATATACGGCAGCAAATATTTCCACAGAAGTCATCTTGGTTAGCTTCTTGATTTATTCTTTTTAAATTAGAGTTTAATCTCATGGTTATTCGATAGACATAATTAACATGTTCCTCATTGCCTTAAGTGCTGATGTGTGAACTAAACCCACGTAATAGAAGAACTAAATCAGAATTATGGTTCAGTTAGCCATAAAAGGCTTGGCTATGTATTGGTTGGCTTTAAAGTAGCATCTTAGTGACAAGTTTGGAATTATTTGAGTTTGTTTGAAAGCCAACCAGAAATGAGGAAATTTGTTTACTTAAACATGTTGTCTCCTAATGATGGTGTTAGAAGGGCTTCTATTACACATCGTTAGAAGAGGCTTCAGAAGCATTAAATAAGATTGGAAGTTCATATGGTCACAAACATGATACAAGGCAGAGAAAGGTGATTCAAGCTGGGCAAATGTGACATGTGACATCTTTAACTGAGAAAGTGTTGATGTTAGCTATTGGTGACAAGCACCTGATGGCATACTGCTTACCAGCTGTTGAGAGCACATGAGTCAAAATAGAGACACGTCGGACAATGACACCTACCTCTTATATTGTCACACTTAAACTTTTTCCTTACCTTCCGTACAATCAGAATAGTGGAAGACGATGATTTAGTACGGAAAATGTGTTCATTTGGGGTGTGGACGATAAAGAGGATATTGAGGATATGACTAGAAGAAGTTAGAAGAAAAGGCAATTGATAATGCATGAATAATCGAGGGAACCAAGGACGCCATTGGAGGAGAAACCAAGTCTAGTATAAAGTTAGAGAGAGTGCATTGGAGTCCAGAAGGGGAATTGGATTGAACCGGAGCTCAAAGATGATGATAAAACCAAATTGGGTGATTTTGGTTGAGGCAACTTGGTCATTGGTGTGCCTACCTTGTGACCAGTGTACCCTCTATAAAAGGTCCGGTAGCTCAAGCCTTTCCCCATTTTCCCCATTTTCCTCTTAGTTCTTCCTCATCTCTTCTCCTCTACCTCTTCCACCCAAACCACCATCTCAACCACCCTCTAAACACTTCCTCTCTACTAACCATTGGATTTGATTGATTTTTAGGTATGTTAATCCAAATCTTTTAAGATTTATATTTCATATTTACATGCCTCATTTCATTGTTTAGATTAGGAGAAATTGTAATTTGAAAATCAAAACCCAATTTAGGTACAAACCATTTTAAATTCAAACATTTGATTCGAATTTTTTGAAATCTCAACCATAGATCTTAGTTTTTGAAGCTATAATCTTGTTGTTGGGTTATTGATGAATGCTTGTCTATAATTGGAGATTAATTGGTTGAGATTTGAGCTAGTTTCAAGCTGGAGGAAAAGAAGAAGGAAAAATCAAGAAAATTGCTAGTTGACAACTGGGGCTGGTTGTCTATAGAATCGGCGTCGGATGTCAACAATCCATCTAGGCCAAAAGGCCATGTGGTCTGGTGCTAGACCAAGTGGAAATCAAAATATTAAATCCAAAAAATATTAAATAAAAAATAAAGGCAAAATTTGAACTAGTCATCCACTCACTGTTCTCGACGATTAGTTTGTTCTCGACGATTAGTCCACGGTTTTCTTTCCCTTAATCTGTGTGGCTCCTACACAAAACATTGAATGTTGGATGCACTTCAAAGTTTAAGCATCAACTACTAATTAGTGTACAATTTCTAACCTAACTTATACACATGCAATGCATGAAATGCATGATTGGTTACTATTTTTTTTTATTTCTCCTTTCTCCTCAATTAACTTGCATATTTTTCCTTCACCAATTTCTATTCAAACTCGCTAAGAACCAATACCAATTCCGCCTTAAAATTTTCAGCCCATGTCCCAAAATTTCATTAACTTAGTATTTATTCATCTCTAAAATTTTCATTCCCATATTTACACTTAAACTGCTCTAAAAATATAATTAAACTAATTAAATCTTCAAATTGAGCATAATAATGTTTTCCTTTAAAAATTTTGGCACACAATCTTCTATATTGTAAATTCCTTCTTCAATACATTCAAAAATCAAATCCTAGCAATTTGATTATCCCACATTAGTCTAATTCAGCTTGTAAACTCTCTTGGTACATGAATTTCAAAAATCTTAAATCCATAATATGGCAATTCTTTTTTTCCTTGATTTCACATACATAATTCACATTTCATGCAAAATTAACCTAATATTTATAATGAGCATGCCAAAATCTACCATATAACTCAAAATTAGGCATGCTTACCTTATGACTTTTCAACTTTAATATAAACCCTAATTCTCCTCTCCACATTACTCCCAAACAACATCAAATTCTTCAAAATTGATGAAGGGCTATTGATGGGCTTGTTGAGAGCTTCAATTTGAGTATAAACATGTAGGGGTTTTCATGGATTACACTAGAAAAATCCAAGGTAAGAGAAAATTTGGTGTAATGGAAGAAAAATGGGGAAAATTGGAGAAAGTTGGAGAATTTTCTTGAATCTCCCAGTGGTTTGCCGGCCATCACCTATTTATATCACATGACCAAAATAATCTTATGGCAAAATGACAATTCTGCCCCCATGGACAATTTTACCCCTAAAAAATTTTTGAAATTCCATTTACGTCCTTAGTCAGTCCTAAATCTTATACATTATTTCAAATTATTTTTCAAACCTTTCCAAGCTATTTTACGCGAAACGAAATTTTCAAACTCCTTACCATTTGTAAGCTACACTAGTTCAAACGTCTTCCGTAATTTCCACCGAAATTCTTAACTACCCATTTTACACCATAATATTCTCCCTACTCAACCTTATGAAATGCGTGACATTATATGATAAAATAAAATTTGTGAAGTGGGTATTACACTCGATTTGTTATGACACTGGATGAATTCTTTTAAAGTTATATTTATATTTCTGCTTATTACTTATCATCCACATTAGGTTATGTACATGTATTGCTTATGTGATGAATAATTGTATCTTTAAGGACATTAAAGTTGATTATCATAGTTTTCTCAATTATGGTTACGCTTAGTTAAGGCTATTTTGACTTGAGTTGATTTTGTGATATATGGAAGGAATCAAGTCGTTATATGATTTGTGACTGTCATGATCCAATTAATTCAATTCAATTAAAGACGATAACTTGATAAATTTCAATGTATGATTCACACTTATGGTTGTTGAATCTTAAGTCGTCACATGGGCCAAGTGGGAGATTGTTAGTTTATTTTATTTTAATAAACATTAATGTGGCCCATGTAATATGTTGGCTTTAATATTAAAGGGCCCAATCTTATGGACATTGGGTTTAAGGAGTTAAAGCCCTAAGATTTCTTATATAAAAAGGATTAAATCATCCACTCTCTCTTCATAACATAACGAAACATAAGATAACTTGCCGGCCAAGTTAGAAACGTACATACTTCTCATTAATCAGAGAAAACCTAAAGGAAGAAGGAAAATAGGGGAAAATCCAAGAAGATCAAATCTTTTCTTTAATTATGGTTTTATTCAATTAATTAATTATTTGGAGCAATGGATCAAGTTAAGTGATTAATTTTCTTATTAATTGAATTCTTGTTTCATTAATTTTATGGTATAAAAGGTCATATCTAAAGGTTAATTTATATTTTTTATTATGGTATATTTGAAAATATGCTTACACAATTTTGTCAAAAGCCATCAATTATATAGGACAAAGGAATTGATGAATATAAAGCCAAAATGTGTGTGAGTGTGTGTGTGTGTGTGTGTGTGTGAGAGAGAGAGAGAGAGAGAGAGAGAGTGTGTGTGTATGCGCATAAGCCATAGGATGCCTTATCAGACGTACGTGTAAGAAAAGGAAATGAAGTCTCCTAATTAAGTGCATATTGTAATTATATCTTAATATCTTTTTCTTGTACAGATCAGAAATAAAAACAAGATTTTATTCGATGCAGGAACGGACGAAATCTAACGGTGAAGGGCAAATTCAAGCCCCCCCATGAGAGAAATGGTAAGTAATCGCTGTAACTCGCTGGTAGATCTTGATCCCAATGACAATTCAATATCTTGAAGTGTCAAGTACCATCCATGCACGTGGCGCAAAGCAAAAAAAAAAAATTCTGGTTAGCTCTGTTCAATGCATTTGGCATTTGGTAGTAACCTCTTCTGATTATGTCTTGTATTCTTCTGAACCGTATGCATGTGAACATTCGTCTATATTTGTAAATAGCTATGTAGTTGTTTGCACTCTTAACACTATTTAAGACCATCATGTTTCGTGAAAATCTCCTTTTCTTTTATCAACTTAAATGTTCAATTTTGTCAAAAATCATCAACCATATATCACAGAACAGATCAGGTTGATAATTAATGAATATAAGCCAAAACGTGCTATACATGGGAGAATAGGGTGCCCTGAAGTCTCCTAATTAGGTGTACTGTAACAATATCTTAATTTTTATTCTTGATCAAAAGACATAAAGACAAGTCTTATTCGGTGGAGAGGAAATTAATGATGATGAGATCCAACGGTAAAGGCACGGAAAAGGCAAAAAGGCCCCTACATGAGGAAAAATGAAGAGTTTAAAAAATGAATAGGTACTCGGTATATAGTTTGTTGGTAGATTGTTGACTCTCAATTCTGTTGGCAAAGAGTTTAAATCCTGACAGTACTCACTATCATTTATTTTTTTGAACATTATATTATAACTAATAAATATTGAATCATCCATAATTTAACTTGGAGAGTTAGGATTGATGTACAATAATAATTATATCTCAAAACACATTTCACATTTGTATTTTGACTCAAATTTGCAAATGAGGCACCTATCTACAATGCAGCTCATGCCTTAGCCAAAGTGATTGGTAAGTAATGCTACCTATAAGGATTGTCAGGATGATGAGAAGACATTGATCCATGCAGTTGGCGCAATTTTATTGGTTGCTCTTACAAATAATGTGATAGGACGAATCTATATAATAATTTCTCCTACTAATAATAAAGTTTTTTTTACCAGGCTATAATACTTTAAAAACTTATTTGCCATTGTATAATAGTTTTAAACTTATTTTCCAAATAAATATTATATCAGGACTATGTGTACGTAAACTCATGGTTTTACACCCTCCAATAATATGTCACCTCAATTTTTTTGTTTTTTAAGTTTTTACACAGTGCGGTGAAAGAGCAGATGGGATGTTTCAATGATGGAGCTAAGAATGGGAAAGAAGGTGAAAGAGGGAATGGGACCATTGAGCAACGGCAAAGGCCCGAGGAAGGATGGGTGAAAATGAATACTAATGGCGCTTATAGTAAAGAGAATGGGAAAGCTGGGGTGGGAATGATTATAAGGAATAGTGAAGGGGAAGTGGAGGAAGGTAGGGCAAGTTTAACAAGTGCTAACGGTGCACTAAAGGCATAAGCTCAAGCCTTAAGACATGGAATGCAGATTGCAGTAGCAAGAGGGTACCATACGATTGAAGTCGAGGTGGATTCAGAGATACTAGCAATAGATATTAATAAGGATGGAAAGAGAAGGAAGTGGAGAATTAGGCCTATTCTGTATGACATAGAGAGACAAATCCTAGAGTTAAAATTCAAGAAGGTTAGTAGGAAAGCTAATGCTGTAGCTGACTGGTTAGCACTTCAAGCAAAGGGAGCGGGTTGTGCTGGAATGCAAGAACAATGCTTCCATCACCTTCGCTAGTGATGATTCTGAGTCGAGATGGATTGCCTGCGCTACCTTACTGTTGAGATTTGGAACATTAGCCTAAGCAATTGATTAGGATAGCTCTTTGAAGGTTAATGTTTAAGTTAGTGTTTACCCCAAATGGTTGTAATCAACTTTCCTTGGTATTAATAAAAAATCTCATTTCTTGTGGCCAAAAAAAAAAAAGAAAAAACGAATACAAAGTTTTTGAATAGACTAAATAAGTAAGGATAGATCCTAAAATTTACAAATATTTTAGATATTATTAATTTCTTAAGATTTTGTTAAATTACTCATTGATATTGAATTAGTTTTTAGTTATCGTTATTTATTAAGAAAAAAATTAAAAAGAAAAAAATCTCGATTTTTAAAAGTAAAGAATTAATCCATTATATGAATCCTAAATTGACTCAAAACCCATTCGAAGTCGAAATGGTCTAAAACTGAAATGGTTCGAATTTGAAAAATGTCCGAACTTAAAACAATTCAAACCTGAAAATATTCAAATCTGAAATAGTCAGGAATCGAAATTATCCGAACTCAAGATGATATGAACTAGAAATTAACCTAAATCCAAGAAAACATGAAACCGACAACAACCTCGAATCCGCCCATTTGCTACCACAACTTAGAAAACAATATTAACCTCCACAAGCATATAAAGCCACCAAGCATTGGCAAAAATATTCAACTTCCTGGTCCACAAGCTCTTTGCAAATTTCTTGACTGGAAGGAATCACTGCTACCTATTTTCACAAATATGCTTGTCTTCCTTTGTGACGAGAGAAAATATCATACACACCAAGTTGAGCAACTTGTTCAATGAACTATTCCCCATTTCAGATGACTATATTCTGAATTGAAAGTCCACTTTTTCAACTTTCCATGGCGATAGAAATCAGGAAAAGTTTCCCAAAATTTCATCACACAAAGAAGTGACCATGCATGATCTCTCATGAAAATATTGAGTAAAGCCTATCGACCAACCCATAGGTACCCTCGCCAATCTGCTCGAGTTTTTTGAGAGGGTTCTGCAGGATCTAAACCATATATACTACTCGTTCAAATTAAGCTGCCCTACCTTCTTTATCAACATCAGATTCTTTTTTTATTGATGATTTACCAATTAACTGTTAGTTTATTTTATTTTAATAAACATCACATTAATTTACCAATATGATCGACGTTGGGTTTAAGGAATTAAAATCTTAGGGTTTTCTATATAAATAAGGATTAAACACTCTCCTTTCTCTTCCTAACATAACATAACATAAGAGAACATAACTTGATGGCAACTTACGTACTTCGTACTTCTTATCCATCAAAGAAAATTTCAAGGAAGAGAGAGGAAAATTCAAGAAGATCAAATCTTTTCTTCAATCGTGGTTCTATTCAATTAATTGTTTGGAGCAATAGATCAGGATAAGCGCTCTTAATTTTCTTGTAAATTAAATTCTTATTTGATTGATTCTATGGAATAAAAGATCTTATCTTAAAGTTTAATTCATGTTCTCTATCATGGTATATTTTTAAAGAATATTCTTACATTAGCAACAACCGCAAACTTGTTGGAACAAAGCAATAATAAATCAATGCAAAGTCTTTGAATATACAAATTTTGGTGATGAAGCAGAAATTTGTAGACTCTTCCTACAGAGCATTACAAGTTACATTGATTGGCAGCTCATATAATACAAAGTCTAATTGACTAATAGCCAAGAAATTCCTCTGCTTCTCCTGTGAAACTACTACAAGTTTGCTGTTAACAAAACTCTCGCAAACCCCAAAAGCCAAATGGAAGCAAAACCAATAGCATAGCAAAGGTTCTCACAAGCCCCCAAGGCCAAAGAAAGAAAATTTGCTTGGGATTTACTTATTTTATTGTTACTTAATTATTGCCCCAAGGCAAGAGGGGAAATTGCATGTTGTTGGATCAGCTGAAAATTAAAACATCAGATGGAAACTGCAAACACTGTGCTGTGCCGGTAAAAATCAAACAAGAACAATTAGGAACATATTACTCAAACAAACGCACTTGCAATTATTGCAAACATACAGTACACATAACCCAGTACATAGAATATTATTATTATTATATCATAATAATAATTTCACACTAGAGAATATCGATCAAATAGCTTGATTGGATTGAAATTCCAACCTTTACACTTAATTAAAACCTCAACTTAATTTCCTAATCCTTAGAGTGGATTTTATTTATATTCGTTCTTAATTAATGACCACACTAGATAGAATTATCGATCAAACGACTTGTGTAATCATCATATTATTATTATTAGGACCATCAATTGAAGAGATTGATGATGATGATGGAAACGTTATAGGGTCATTCCAGGTTTTACAAACTACAGCATCTAATCGAGACGGACAACTTCGAATGCGGAAAGGTGGCTGTGTCCTGTCGAAACAGAAGCGGATTTCCCGTAGCTGACGAACTGCTCCATTCATATTACATGAAATTTCAGGATATGCTCTCAACTTTGCGTACACATTATCAAGTATGGTGCCCACTGTAGTTTGAGCTCCAGGTTGAATTCCCATGACTGCTCCAATTAATTAGGGACAACCAAAAATTATAATCATCAATATATATAAATGCAGTACTTATATTTAAGTGAAACGAAAGTTATTTACAATAATTAATTACCGTTTAAGGGATTGAAATTGGGGTTGCAGGCAAGAGTTGAGGCAGCGATGAAATACTCTACTGGCTTGGCAGGATAATCCGAACACATTCCATGCCTTTCCCATTCATGTTTCCAAAACTCACCATTGGTTGTGCCCGAAAATATGCATGGCCACTTTGTGTTTAATAGATTTTCAATGGGCTGTAATAGAGGCTATACAAAATTCAAAAAAAAAAAAAACAAATGAGCTCTTATAATTATTTAGAATCTCACAAGGAAATATATTTATAATAAGATCACATTAATAACTATTAATGAAATCTTGAGATCTAAGAATTTTGCTTACCAAAAGATTATCTGGGGATGTAGGAGTGGTACTGGTGCAACTTCGGTCTTTAGTATAGCTAGGGACCGGAGTGTCATTAGCAAAATGTGGCCATAAACCATGGATGGTGAAATAGTTGGGGATGGGTGTCTTACAATTGTCCGCTCTAACATTACAAGCAGAAGTTGGCCAAAAGAGACTGAGCTTGTAGAATGCAAAGCTTTCAGATGTAGCTGAAACTAGCAATGTGGCTAACACAGCAGCTGCTAATAATAAGCACTGCTTCTTCATTATTAATTGTTTGTTTACAGATTACAGATATGCAAGAGAAGATGGTAATTGCCAAGAGGAACTCTCCATGGAAGGGTTTTTATAGCAACTTTACTCGTCTTGCAAGCTATAGGTAAGTAGAATATAACATGTGAAAATCATGGGTGGCTGCAGATTTTTATTCTTTTTTTGAAAAGCAGGATAAAATTTTATTCAATAAAAAGAATGAGAATCAACATCCACAACGACAAAAGAACCTATGGAAACAGAACACTAGATATCCAAAAAACACCAAAATGCAGCACCAAACACGCACCACTCGACAAAGAAGACGATTAATATTAGTGTCGTATGCAATTAAGTATCCAGAACACTTTTTTTTTTTTGAAAGGCCCTTCTAGAACACACTCTTTTTTTTTTTGAAAGGCCCTCCTGGAACACTTTTTTGTTGTTTAAATAAGGAAAGGAAAGAAGGAATTTAGCTTAATATACAAAATGGCCTCCGAACATTGTACGAAATTGCTATTTTAGTTCTCCAACTTCTATTTTAAAATTTTTGACTCTCATACTTTGATTTTCTAAACAATGCAGCCATTGACGACACAAGGTAATATAGAAATCTCAGATGTTATTGTTTGAGTGCACCACATAAACAAACTTGAGAGGTTAACCCATAAAATTAACCCGAGAGACTAATATGAAATAACTTGAGATGTTAATTTAAATAATTGAAAATCCAAAAGTCTAAACTTGAAAGATCCAATGACCAAACCCCAAAAAATCATGAGACTTAAATCCAAAAAACTCAAATCCAAATGATCCGAAAATTTCTTTAGATCATTTTGACTCAAGCCCAAAACTACCCAACACACTAATTTGACATCTCTAACTCTTAACACTATTTATAATCATCATTTTTCATGGGCTTAATATACAAAATAGCACTCGAACTTGTATAAAGTTATGGTTTTGGTCCTTTAACTTTTATTTTGGAATTTTTAGCCCTCGAACTTGTATAAAGTTATCGTTTTGACCCTTTAACTTTTATTTTGAAATTTTTGACCCTCGAACTTTTATTTTGTACATAATGTAACCCATGATGCACTACAAGAAAAATGGCCGATTCCTACGAAAAATTTCTATTGAAAAAACACTCTTTCCCATGCACCTTATTATACTCACCGAAAAAAAATTTTCATGGGTATAAGGTGCCTTTCCGTGAGAATCCGTCATTTTTCTTGTAGTGATGTTGACGTGGCCTAATTATGTATTGACATGTGAAATTTTCTCATTTGGCCACGTTAGCACCATGGGCTATATTGTGTACAAAATAAAAGTTTGAGGGTCAAAAATTTCAAAATAAAAGTTAAAGAACCAAAACAACAATTTTGTACAAGTTCAAGGGTTATTTTGTGCACAAAATAAAAGTTCGAGGACCAAAAATTCTAAAATAAAAATTGAAGGACCAAAACGACAATTTTGTACAAGTTCAAAGGCTATTTTGTGCACAAATTAAAAGTTCGAGGGCGAAAAATTTTAAAATAAAAGTTGAAGGACCAAAACGATAATTTTATACAAGTTCAAGGGCTATTTTTATATTAAGCCATTTTTCATGAATCTCTCTTATTTTCCCAGCATAAACGCTCAATTTTGTCAGAAGCCATCAATTATATAGTACAAATCAGAGGAATTGGTGAATATAAAGCCAAAATGAGAGAGAGAGAGGGAGAGAGTCTGTGTGTGTGTGTAAGTCATAGGATGCGTTATCAGACGTATGTGTAAGAAAAGGAAATGAAGTCTCCTAATTTGGTGCATATTGTAATTATATCTTAATTCCTTTTTCTTGTACAGATCAGAAAAAAAAAACGAAATTCTATTCGATGCAGCAAATTAAGGACGAAATCTAACGGTAAAGGGCAAATTCAAGCACCCACATGAGGGGAAATGGTAAGTAAGCGCTGTAAGTTGCTGGTAGATCTTGATCCCAATGACTATTCAAAATCTTGACAGTGTCAAGTACCATCCATGCACGTGGCGAAAAGGGTAAAAAAAAACATTCTGGTTAGTTCAGTTCAATGCATTTGGCATTTGGTAGTAACCTCTTGTGATTATATCTTGTATTCTTGTGAACCGTATGCATGTGAACATTTGTCTATATTTGCAAATGGTCATATAGTTGATTGTACTCTTAGCACTATTTAAGACCATCACGTTTTTTTCAACTTTAATGTTTACTTTTGTCAAAAATCGTCAACCATATATCACAGAACAGGTCAGGTTAATAATTGATGAATATAAGCCAAAACGTGCTATACATGGGACAATAGGGTGCCCTGAAGTCTCCTAATTAGGTGTACTGTAACAATATCTTAATTTCTATTCCTGTTCAAAAGAAGTAAAGACAAAAGTCTTATTCGTTGGAGAGGAAATTAAAGATGAGATCTAACGGCAAAGGCCAAAAGGCCCCTACATGAGGAAAAATGAAGAGTTTAAAAAATGAATAGGTACTCGGTATACACTTTATTTTTTTGTGGTGAATAAAGCGGGGAAAAAGAAGTCTATGTCCCATGAAAACCTTTTGGGAAAGACTACCCCCCTTGCATCCGCAGACTACTCGGTATACATAGTTTGTTGGCAGATTGTTGACTCTTAATTCTGTTGGCAAAGAGTTTAAATCCTGACAGTACTTACTATCATTATTTTTTGAATATTATATTATAACTAATAAATATTGAATCATCAATTTAACTTGGAGAGTTAGGATTGATGTACAATAATTATATCTCAAAACACATTTAGCATTTGTATTTTGACTCAAATTTGCAAATGAGGCACCTATCTGCAATGCAGCTCATGCCTTTGCCAAAGTGATTGGTAAGTAGAGGTATCCATGGGTCGGGTTGGGCCGGGTTTGAGCAAAAATTTGTAAAAAATTTACTTGTCCAAGCTCGGCCCGGCCTGACAATTTGGGCCTAATTTTTTGTTTAAATCCGGTCCTAAAATATTTATGAAAGCCCGAGATCCGTCTAAAAACTCGTTTTTAATTTTTTTCCGTACACTAATTTTAAAAATTAAATTATATTAATTTATATTATAAATAAAAGTAAATCAATACATTTAAAAAAATTATTATCTAAGACAATTTTTACAAAGCTAACAAAGTCTAAATACTAATAATATTTGAAAATATCAATATCATATACAAAAAAAAAGAAAAATAACACATTAACAAATAAAATAAATATATAAAAATATATTTATAGTAAATCAATAGTAAAACGGGCCGGGCCAGGCTCGGGCTTTTAAGCTTATGACCAAGCTTGGCCCGTTTTCTAAACGGACCTAAGAATTTTGTCCAAACTCGGCCCTTAAATTTAAAATTATTGTCCAAACCCTTCCAAATATCGGTCAGGATTACGGGCTCGGGCGGGTAGCCCAGCCCTTGGACAGCTCTATTGGTAAGTAATGCTACTTATAAGGATTGTCAGGATGTGAGAAGACATTGATCTATGCAGTTGACACAATTTTATTAGCTGTTCTTATAAATGACTTGGTACGATGAAGCTATATAATAATTTCTCCTACTAATAATAAAGTTTTTTTATCAAGCTATAATACTTTGAAAACTTATTTCCCATTATATAATAGTTTTAAACTTATTTCTCGAAATAAATATTCTACCAGACACCTGAACTCTAGTTAGAGTGGTAGGAGCATTCTCTCTTAGACCTGAGATTTCAAGTTCAAGTCCCAGTATGTGTAAACCATGTATTGATTTTGTCTAATTTAAATATTGATTTACTTATAGTTTGTTTCTTAGATTGTAGTGATTTAGTTTCTTTGTCAGATGATTTTTCAATAAATGTTTGTGCGTAAAAGATTTATCTGATGTAGCGAGAATTCATTGTATTATCTTAAAAAAAGAAAAATAAAAATAAAAATAAATATTTTATCAGGATTACTTGCACGTAGAGCAGCGCATGGGCCGGGCCGGGCTTTGGCTTGAAAATAACATGCTATTTGTTTGCCCAAGCCCGGCTAGGCCCGTTTATTCGGGCCTATATGCTTATCCAAGGTCTGCACATATTTTTAAAGGTTTGTCCAAGGCCCACACAAGTCCGTCTATATTTATTTTTTAAAATAAAATAATAATTAAAATTCACCTATAAATAAAATTAAAACTCTAAAATACAAATAATTTAATAATATAATTAAATCTAAATGAATTTTAATAAAAAATTTAAATTTTATTAGAATTTTACATGTCTAAATTAATATAAATAAATTCATTCCTTAACTTTATTATAAATATAAAATAATTTTATGTATTATTATTGAATTCGGGCCCGGCCTAAATAATAAAACCAAGGCCCGGCCCGTTTTTAAAACGGGCTTTATTCTTTGTCCAAGGCCCAAAAAAATGGCCTAATATTTTTATCTAAACCCTCCCAAATTTCGGACGAACTTTCAGGCTTGGACGGGTAGCCCGGACCTTGAGCAGGTCTATCTGTACATAAACCCATGGTTTTACACCCTCCAATAACATGTCACTGTCAAATTTTTTCAAGTTTTTACAAAACTTTATATTAATAGATCATATTGTACCCAATTATTTCACTAAAAAAACCTTATTTAGCCAAAGTTTAGCCCTAGTCTTGGACTTTTTGATTGATATGCGATTAAGCTAGCTTATCTTTTAAAATGCATCATCCATGATAGGGACTTGTTAGCAAACATGGTTTGGATTTTATTCCAAGCAGCAGCAGAGGTTGTGCAAGAGGCAAAAAATGGTACCATAAATTCAGTGGCCGAGGCAATAATGCCACGAACAAGTAATTGATCCTGTTGAACCCAATGATCATAGGCGGGATTAGGAATAAGGATAGTCTTATTGGAACCTTATGCAAGAATGGTTGAAAGAGGACAGGGCTTTGTTCCATCAAGATAACCGCTGAGTTTGTGTCCAATTAAAAGAGAAGTAAACTGAGCCCGCCAAGAAGGGTAGTTTTGAGTGGTAATTTGATAGGAAGTTGAGCAGTGGCATTAATGGTGATTAAGGGAAAGGTGTTGCTAGAAGAGCTATTATGAGTAGTGCTGAGAACAGGGGTGTTAGTAGAGGATGGGGAATTTGTGAAGGAATTAGTAGTCATGATGAGCTAGAAAATTTTAGGCTCTCGATACCATATAACAATAACAGAAGGAATGAGCAGTGTGGCTCATTCGTTAGCACACAATGTGGCTAAGTTTGAGTGTACTATTGGGGAGAGGGAAGTGTGGGTGGGATATCTTCTTGCAAACATTAGTAATTCTGATTTGGTTTAATGAAAAGCCTCTTTTCCTTAAAAAAAAAAAAGAAGAAGAAAGAATGAGCAGTGAAAAGCCTATCACTTCAGTATATACAAGATAAATGATTAGATAAGTATATTTGAAAATACATTTGAATACAAGTAATAACAAGACTATATCAGTAAGTTGGGCTCATTAAGCTAGTAGTTTATCTTATCAGAATTTCAAATCAGTCTTCCCTCCAGTACCGCTCTCATCAATCATAGCCTCAGACGACAACCCATATTTGTTATGAACAATGTTGGTTGGCCCTGAGTGCCTAAGCTCAGTTTAGACTTTTATGCCACTCAATATTTATGGCGCTTGCATGGATATTAGTATAGACCTGCAATGCAAAGATTTCATAAGCATTTCAAATCTAAAAAAATACTACTATGTTTACAAATTAATTAATGTTGGAAACATAATTAAAAAAAAACTTTTTAGACTTTTCTTCTGCGTTGCTCCAAGAAACTATCCATTTAAGCTCAGGCTTGTCTAGCTTATATAAAACATCGACAATCGATCCTTCGTTATCTGCCTTGTGCTGAAAGTTTCCAGACTATTCATCATTAATCACTTTCAGGGCATCGCCAGACCCATGCCAAGACTGCAGGTCAAACAAAGTTATAGATAGGTCATCATCGGCATGGTTTTCAAACTGGCATTGTGTATAAACGGGAACACCCGCGGCAAGATTACTGCACTAGAAGAGACATATCTAAATCTAAAACATCATTGCCTCCAAGCAATTAGACAGAGTTCAATGCCATTAAACACTTAGGGGTTCGGGTTTCTAATAAGAATCTAAAATGAGAAACGATCTTTCAATTTCTTGGTGAAATCTTCAATTATTCCTTCATGAATATTGAAAAAGAGATGTCTTGAGAGTTGAGGTCGTCCGGAGAATCGAAGATTCCAACAGAAATGTTGAGAGAGAGAGAGAGAGAGAGAGAGAGAGAGATTTGAAATGCAAAAGGAAGGAGAAAATCAGGGAAAAGGAAAAAAGAGAAATCTGTAGAGGAGAAAAAGAGAAGCTTGAGAATTTATTTTTTAAAAAAAGGGCTTGAAAAGTTTTTTACTTAACTCCGTGCCAATTTAGAAGAAAAAAGGGGAGGGTAACATAAAAGAGGTCTGCTTAGGACGGCGGTTTTTAAGACAAATTTATGAGAAAGCTAACAAACTCAGATAAATTTATTAAATTACCAGGGGTTAGGTTTACTCCCAGAAAGAATTGTGCCGGTAAATTTACCATCTTTTGTGGTGCTGCCAGACATGATAAAATATGATGGCTTTTTTTCCCTCAAAAAAGAAGAAGCAAAACCAAAGCAAAGCAATTAACTAAGCCATTGTATTTTACTGCCTTTGCTTTTGTTTTGCTTGTGCTTGCAAAATTTGCATAGACACACGTACTTATATACTAATTAATTTGTAACATAATAAATATAAAAAAAATTGTAACATAATAACATGAGAAAATTATGGATGGTCACCGAATTCATTCATAAAATGATTGTAAAGAAGACAATATATAGAGGAATGGAGAAATTAATAGGGAGGCTGTCCTATGGTGTCATTCATAGCCATTACCAATGAATTTGTGCCAATTTAAAAAAAAAACTTAAAATTGAGGCATACATTTGATCTAAAATTTACTCTATAATCATGATAGGTTTTAGTAATTATATTATAATCTTTGAATCAGCATAAATTTATTAACAGAGTTCATGTATGACATGATAAACCAGACTTACCAAGTTACTTTTTTCTTTGAAAGGCAAAAGGTTTATTACTGCACCAAAGGTATAATGAACCGCCAACAAGCCAACAAGAAAATTAAACAAAGGCTATGGTAGCCTACTGCAATCAAAACTACCCATGACCCACTCAACAAGAAAAATTAACTCAATAAAACACGAAAACATAAAAAAACCATGACCTATCCTATAAGTAACAATCCACATAGCATTTTATCGAAAAGGAAGTCATAAATCTGGAACCGAAAATCCAAGAAGCGGAAATACAAAGCCACATGCACACCATCAATCAAAAACCAAAGAATCCCAAGAACCAGCCTCTTGCGACCCAATCCACATGAATTGCAAAGAAGAACATTAATCAGAAACATCAAGCAATCTATTTGATCTATCAATTCCTTATAGGAACGAGTGTCCTTTTTTTTTTTGCCCTTTTTTATAAGGCTCAGTTTAGTATATGGGAAAATATGGAGGAACGGAAAATAAATTTCTTGGATTATATTTTTTTATGTTTGGTTGACGTGAAAAATTTTGAGAAAAATTTAATTGAGGAAAATATCAAGGAAAACTTAGAATAAAATTTTTTTCTCTCATTTTCCGCTTAAAAAGTTTAGATAAATGAGAGAAATTTCGGTGGAAAAATTTTCGGGACTGTGTGTGCGCGCTGTTGTCTAGCTCGTTTTCCGATTCTTAAGTCTTAACTACTTTTTTTTGTTTTGTTTTTTTGTTTTTTTGGCCATAGACTGCTATGTTTTGTTTACAGTTCAAAACTTTACTTTTGCTTTTTAATATTGGATGGAATATTAAGGTGTGGGTCCAGGAGTTCTTTTTATATTTTTTTCTTATTTTTGGTTGGGCCCAAGAGTGTGTTATTAGAACTATGAAACATTTTTGTATTTCATGCTTGAGTTACTATAGTATTTCTTTATACGTATTACTTAATTAATTAATTAATTATACCATACAATTATTGGATGTAATACTAATATACAAAGAAAGGATATTCTGAACAATAAAAATTTAACAATTTAATGCCAATAATTATCTTTTGCTATTATTAAAAAAATGTACTTTAATATAATATAAGATATAATGTATAATAAAAATAAATATTTTTCTTTTTATTTTCCTTGATCCATCCAAACAAGATAAGGAAATTTATTTTCCTTTCTATCATTTTCTTTTCTTTCAATTTTTCCATCAAATTTTCCTTTCCTTAACGTTTTCCTTGAACCAAACAAAGCCCAAGAGAAAAGAGAAGGAAAGTGAGGCACCGACCTATAGAATTTTCTCTTTAAAGTAAGCATGCAGTGTGACTGTACAATTTCATAGATCACATATATTCTAATTATATATATATATATATGTATGTGTGTGCGTGTGCATGTGTGTAAAGAGTATTGAATAATTGTAGAAAGCTGAGATATATATATTTTGTATTACTTGTAAAGGTATTTATAGGTACAGAATATAGGTGATAGAGTTACAATAGGAATAGACATCTAATCTAATTTTAAAATTCAAAGTTCAAAGTTCAAACTCTAATATCAACTAGTATCTCTGCCTTTGACTAAATAAAGAGATATACATCCATTATCCCCCCTCAAGATGGTGGATCCTTAGGAAACATCAATCTTGGACAAAGATATTTAAACCAAGTGCTTGGTAAGGGCTTTGTGAGCAGGTCAGCTAGTTGGTTGACAGTCGAAATATACTTGACAGAAAGTTGGCCAGCCTGTACTTTTTCTTGAACAAAAAAATAATCAAAGGCAAGATGCTTCATTCGTGTATGGAAGACAGGATTCGCACAGGTGTATATGGCACTGACATTGTCACAATACAGAGATGGTGACTTAGGAGGGGATATGTGAAGTTCCTTCATAAGAGATTG
This sequence comes from Microcos paniculata, assembly GCA_030664755.1. NCBI lineage: Eukaryota > Viridiplantae > Streptophyta > Magnoliopsida > Malvales > Malvaceae > Microcos > Microcos paniculata. The sequence continues at coordinate 41,379,868 of CP131458.1, read as the reverse complement.
AATCCATGAAAGTTCAGCAACAGAAGAAGCAATAGCACGATACTCAGTCTCAGTGGAAGACCTCGCAACAGTTTTTTACTTTTTAAAGCTCCAGGATAGTGGAGTCTGGCCAAGATAGATAATATAAGCTGAAGTTGACTTTTTATCATCGGGGTTGCCAGCCCAATCAGAGTCCGAGTAGGCAAGCAGTTGAGAAGATGCTTCTTTTCGAATTAAAATGCCATGAAGAAGTGTACTTTTAAGATATCTAAGAACTCTCTTTAAGGCTGTAAAGTGAGTAATTGTAGGCTTGTGCATAAACTGAGACAGACGATTAACAGCATAACTAATATCAGGTCTAGTCAATGATAAATATTGAAGAGAGTCGACAATACGATGAAACTCAGATGGATCAGTGGATGCACTTCCATCATGTAAAGATAATGAACTGGAGGCTGATAATAGGGTAGCAGCAGGTTTGGCACCAGTCATGTTCGTGTTGTCTAACAAATCAAGGATATATTTTGCTGGGAAAGAAATAATCCATGTGAAATAGACTTGACAGCAACGCCAAGAAAGAAATTGAGATTGCCTAAGTCTTTAAGAGAGAACTTGGCAGAGAGTGCAGTAATAAATTGCTGGAGAAAGCTTGAATCATTGCCAGTAATGATAATATCATCAACATAGAGAAGCATATAGGCAAGAATATTACCATCACTATAAAAAAATTGAGAAGCATAGTCAAATTTAGAAATTCAAAAGATATCAAAAAGGTACTAAGGGCCTTGTACCAAGCTCGAGAAGCCTGTTTAAGGCCATATAACACCTTCTGCAGCTTGCACACATGATTTGGAAACAATTTATCATGGAATAAATGTGGCTGTTTCATATATATGTCTTCAGACAAATGACCATTTAGAAAGGCATTGTTGACATCCAGTTGGTGTAATTTCCAATTGCGAGAAACTGCAACACTAAGAACTAACCTGACAAGTCACAGGTTTCACCACAGGGCTAAAAGTTTCCTTATAATCAAGTCCAACCTGTTGAGTGAACCCCTTGGCAATCAACCGAGCTTTGTATCTAGAGATAGAACCGTCAGGATTTGTTTTGACACGAAAAACCCACTTACAACCAATAACTGCTCTGTCTTTAGGAGAAGGAACAAGTTCCCAAGTGTTGTTCTTTTAAAGAGCCTACAACTCATCAAACATTGCTTGTCTCCAATGTTCAGATTTAACAGCGTGAGTGGCACTAGTCGGCTCAATAAATAAGGGTGGTGGATGTTTGGTAGCAGAATTGATGCACTTGGGTTTGTAAATATTGTTTTATGATCTAGTAACCATGGGATGTGTGTGACCTAGAAGATTAGATTGAAGAGGAAGAGATATGGCAGATTGTTCAATGGAATTTGTTGTCAAAGAGTGAGAACTTACCTCATTGAAATTAGGCAGTGGAGCAATATCAAGAGAAACCAATTGCTCAGAATGATGTGAATTCCTAGCAGCTGTGGGAGAGGGTGATGAAAGGGATATTGTAACCGGAATATCAGAAAATGAAGCTTTAGTGGAAAAGTGTGAAGACTGCGGCTTAGAATGAATTTGAAAGGGAAACTTAGTTTCATCAAAGAGAACATGACGAGAAACATAAATCTTATTAGTTGACAAATCAAGACATAAATAAGCTTTTTTATTTTTTGAATAACCAAGGAAGACACAAGGAGTTGATTTGGGTTCTAGTTTATGGGAATTAGAAGGTTTGAGCCATGGGTAACATAAACTACCAAAGACTTTCAACTTATGATAATTAGGTTCCTCATTAAAACGACAATGAAAAGGACTTTTATACGAAAGAACCTTTGATGGAAGTCTATTAAGTACATAGACGGCAGTTTGGAAAGTATAAGGCCAATACTTAAGTGGCATGGAGGATTGTTGAAGGAGTGTAAGACCGGTCTCAACTATACTTCGATGTTTTTGTTCAGCGACGACATTATGTTGAGGGGTGTAAGGAGGAGTCTACAAATGTTGAATGCTGTGCTAAATAAAAAATAATTTAAAAGCTTGATATTCTCCCCCACAATCAGAATAAACTGTTTTGATTTTTGTTTGACAATAATTCTCAACCAAGGATTTAAAATATTGGAAGATGGAAGACACATTAGATTTAAGTTTGATAGGAAACATCCAAGTATACCTTGTATGGTAATCCACAAATGACACATAATAACGAAAGCCTTCAGTGGAGATTATTTTTGAAGGACCCCAAACATCTGTGAAAACAAGCTCTAAGGGAGTAGAGGTAGTAAAAGACAAGGTGGAAAAAGGAAGTTGATGAGCTTTATTGCAAACACACGAATTACATAAACCAGAAAGGGAATTATTTGAACAAGGTAAAGCAAAGGTCTTTATTATGGAAAGAAGTGTTAGGGAAGTAGGATGACCCAATCGTTGATGCCAGAGATTCTGTGTAGTTCAGATGCCAACTAAAGCAAGAGCCTTCGGTTTGAGAAGAGGTTCAGCTGTTGGAAATTCATAAACACCATTCTTATTCAGGCCGTGAGCAAGAGGTGTCCTTGAGTACAGATCCTTCGTCCAAAAACAACATGGAAAGAACTCACATGAGACGTAATTTTGGGCACAAAACTTAGAAACAGAAACAAGTTTATTAGTGGCACGGGGAGCACAGAGAATATTATTCAATTTAAAGGATTTAGAAGGAGTGGTAAGAGTGGAAGAACCAGTATGTGAAATTGAAATACCAATGCCATCACCAACAAACAACTCATTAGTGCCGCCATAAGAAATGGACAAATCCATATTTTGAAGCTTGTTGCAATTATGATTAGAGGCACCAGTATCAGCAAGCCAAGGTGATTGTTTACTAATTGGTGACATTGTCACGCCCCGACCCGCAGGCTCGACCACGTGACAACCGCCGTACCACCTCGAGATGCGTGCCTCGTCAGGCGGGCAACCAAGATGATACAAGGCTTAAAAATAAAGGATATTCGAGCAATATATGAAAACATACGAAATTATCATAGATAATATAATTCAAAAATATTTAAAATAAAATATCACATCTTACGGTGTTCCATGCAGCGAAAAATATTATTTATAAATACACAAATATATATGTAAGATGCAATAATATTCCGAGCCAAGATATACCAAGTAAAATGAGGTGGCACCTACAATATAGTGTCCACAGAGACGAACTGGGATCACTGGCCACCAGGACGTCCGCCGTCCAAAGACTGATGATCTGAGAACAAAAGTGAATGGGGTGAGTACATAAACTTGTACCCAGTGAGAGACTCGGTTATAAAGACCGATCACCTCAGGCTGGGGATATGAAATAATCCAATTATCAATTTAATAAATCATTTTCTGAATTATAATAAATCCCATACCAAATCAAATATCAAATCCATAATAATATTTACATAAGGGCTGGCATCTGAAATCTATCCCAATAAGGTATACCCGTGCACTGGGTATCCACTGGACCGTCAAGGGTTACTTTATACTTTTAAAACATTTTTACTTTACTCTCTGGCCCATTCCCTTGACGTTTGCCTTGTTGTGGTGGAACACAACACTCTGGAGTCCTGGCGAGTTTCCCTACGCGCCTCTCGCAAACAGGCCCGACTCACCGTGCCCCTCGATAGGCGGTCCACGGCTGAGTAATAACGCATGCTCTCAAACTCGGTCCACGCTCCCACATATTGGAGCCCCGAGGACAACTTTCAATATCTCATATCTCAGGGGTATCGTTCCCCAAATAAATAATCATTCTCAGGGGTATCATTCCCCAATCAATAATCAATAATATCAATAAATAAAATTTATTGAAATTCTCACCCTTTAAATCATTTGTAAACTCAGTGTGTGAGGGTGGACAATTCATATCCCAAAACATATAAACAATTTATTAAAGCATTTATAAATATATTAGAAAACGGTTAACCCTCAATGGTCAACCAATATAATCCAAGCCACTCACAAGTGAGGAGAGTTGTATACTCCCCGATTACCCACGAATGCCTTAGCTCAAATTGCAACTGGTCCAAAACTCGTACGATCACGTACCTAAATAATCAAATTAAAAATCTAATTTGATTAATAAAATATTCAACCAATGATCAAATCATAAAACAACACCAGTTTAAGGTCTCGGACTAAAATTGGCAAGTCCAGAAATCAATTGAATCTAATTGGAGTCAATTGGGATCAAATGGGGTCTAGGGTTGCAAAATTACCAAAATGCCCCTGGTGCTACAGTGCCATTGTCGGCAGATGGCTCACTCCCGGGCGGGAGTGAGCCAAATCGGGAGAAACTCCCAATTTTAGGCAGCTCCGGCGCGGGACCTGCCAGGTCCGGCGCCGGACCTGTTTCCAGATTTTGGCCGTTTTCGGCCATCAACCAAATTAAGCTCGGTTCGAGTTCGATTCATCACCAATCCGCACCAAAATTGAAACACAGCAAGTTAAACACATGATCTATGAATTCACAGCTTCAAGAACGGAATCAAACAATAAATCATGCTCGAATTTTGGATCAAAACATCAAGAGTTGACTTTACTCGGGCAAAACAGAAATCTCAACTTCAATCATCAAATTCTCTTAGCACAGACCATGAAATCAAGCGTGTAAACTATCAAATTAAAGCTTGATGAGTCTAGAACAACATACCAAATTCTCAGTCAAAACGCACGGTTGAATCAAAAGATATGAGCTGATGAACAAACTGTCGCCAAATTTCCAGATTTCTAGATTTGATGATTTCCTTATAAATCTTGATGTTTTGATCTTCAAGGAGGTAAGATAAGTTGATATTGATGATTGATGAAGTGTTTGAAGAGAGATTGAAAGCTTGGTTCAGAGAGAATTGGAAGAGAGAGATAGGAGAAGTGAAGAAGAAGAAGAAATGTGAGAAATGGGGGTCTCGTCCATCCGAGACCCCTTTAAAACCAACGGGTCCAGCGCCGGACCCGACCAGGTCCGGCGCCGGAGTCAACTTTTGCTGAGTTGACTCCGGTCAACTCGGCCCAAATGCCCCCGGACTCGATTCCAAGTAGGGCCCACATCTCGGAACTTCAATTTTTGGGTTTTTAAGCTTGAAATTGAGCTAGATGAAGTTTGAAACATCCATGGGAATCAAATTTGGTATTTTAACAAGTCAACAATACATAATTATACAACTTGACACGTGCGGACTAGGTCCGGGCATGTCAGACATAGCAGAAGAAGAAGAAACATTATTGGCTTGAACATGGTTTTGAGCAGATCGCGGCCTTATTTTGAAATAACTCTTAGCAGAATGTCTGGGTTTATCACAAAACTGACAAGTGACTTTGGTAGAAAATTGATTGGAAACTTTCTTTGAAGGAATAAATGATTGATTGCATCCATAAGATCGGTTGGTGGATTTGAAATGCCCACTAGAAGAAACAACAAATCTTTGAGCAACATGAGCAGTAATCATTATAGCTTCAGAAGAATCATCCTGTTTTTGAAGAAAGGTTTGATAATCCAACAACTTGTCCATTAACTCTTCAAAGGAAATTGAGGATTCACAAGCTCGAACCCCTGCAGCAAGTTCCTTGTAATATGGACCAACATCATTGAGAGCATGAATCACCAAATCATCTTCTGAGATCAAAGAGTTAATAAGAGCCAAATCATCAACAACAATTCGTAAGAATTGAAAATATTCAGTAATAGACCTTCCTCCTTTTGGCTGGCATAATTTATCCCGTAAACTCATCATTCAGGATCTAGATTTATTTGTAAACGTGTTACACACCTTGTCTCAAGCCTGTTTGGACCTCTGGCAAGAGACAATAAAGGGCACAACAGATTCGGATGTGGATAAGATTATGCCATGTAGTAACAATTGATCTTGTTGGCACCACAAATCATAAGCTGGATTTGGAAGAGATTGAGCAGTATTATTAGCAAAAAAAAAGTCAAGATGAGTAGGAGGAGAGTTTTTGGATCCATCAAAAAAATCGAGCAACTTGTGTCCAAGGAGCAAAGAACAAAACTAAGCACGCCATGAGGGGTAGTTGTGAGTGGAAAGCTTGATAGGAAGCTAGGTAGCGGAATTAATAGTAAGAGATATGAAGAGAATGAGGAAGTTGTGCTAAGGACAGGCGTACTGGTGGTAAAGGAAGAAGAGTCTGACATTGTAGAGAAAAAACGAGGAAAGTAGATGAGAAAGATAGGATCGAGAGACAGAGAAAAAAAATTTTTGCTGTTAAACAACAGCTCTGAGTACCATAAAGAGTATTGAATAATTGTAGAAAGCTGAGATATATTTTGTATTACTTGTGAAGGTATTTATAGGTACAGAGTATAGGTGATAGAGTTACAATAAGAATAGACATCTAATCTAATTTTAAATTCAAAGTTCAAAATTCAAACTCTAGTATCAGTTAGTATCTCTGCCTTTGACTGGATAAAGAGATTTAAATCCATTTACTTAGTTTCTTTATTTAGCTTTCTTGGTCTTTAAGTCTTTTAAAAGTTCTTGTTTGTTAAGTTTTCTTATTATGTTAGGTTTTTAGCTTTTAACTAATATAAATAGTCATTTTAGGGTCATTAGTTAATAGGAATTATTATGGATTTGTGATTATTTTAGAAATAAGGTTTTGAGAAGTTTTAGAACCCTAAACATAATTATGTTCAAATCTCAATTTGCTTTTAGTTAACCTAGATCCTGGTTGCTATTCTATTTCTATTACTAAATTGTTTTTTCTTTCACATGCTACATTATTTGGTATCAGAGCAAAAGTTACCCTTAAGTAGATCTAGTTGATTTAGGGTTCTTCCTTATTTATTATGGCTGATCGTGGTAGAGTACGTGGTAGAGGCGTGGGAGAGCAAATCAAAACCAGTAAACTGAATTGGCTGAGTCGAAAGGTATGATTGAAGATTTGTCGCAACCTGTGCAAGCTTTACAACGACAAGAACCAGTGGAAGCCCGAATGGAGATTCCGGAAGGTGACCACAAAACCCAGATTAAAGATCTTGGGGAAGAAAATCTTTTTCATGAAGCTAGAACCACAGATCAAGTGGCACGAGGTTGATTGAAACCCATTTATGATGAGTATGATGAGGAGATGGATGATCCGCAAGGTGAACCAATTTATAATGTTTATGACGAAGAGATAGGAGAGATAAAGGGGATTGATGTTTATCCTTCACAAGGAGACTCACTCATGGTGCAAAAAGTGATGTCAACCACAATCAAGGAGGAAGAACAAGATTGGGGAATGCATAGCATTTTCCAAACACATACTGATTGTGACAAAGAAAAGGAAAAGATAAGACAAAAACAATTGGGTTTTTCGGCACAAACTAAGGACAATTTTGTGTAGAATTTTTTATAGAGGTTGGATCATTGAAGAAAAGTTTACAAGAATTGATTCATACTTCTACAAGAAGTATGCTAAGGAGAAAATCATGCCAAGGACAACTCGTCAAGAGTCGAGTTTTTCAAACATGGAGAGTTTGATGCAGCACATTAGCCCAACCCAATTTAGATTTATTTTAATTAGTTTCTTTATTTAGCTTTCTTGGTCTTTAAATCTTTTAAGAGTCCTTATTTGTTAAGTTTTCTTATTATGTTAGGTTTTTAGCTTTTAATTAATATAAATAGTCTTTTTAGGGTCATTAGTCAATAGGAAAAATTTAAGAACTAGAAATATAAATAGAAGACTTTGAGGCATAAAAAGATTTTCTTAAATACAATATTGCTTGACTATCTAAGCAATTTGTATCAAAATACAACAAAAGCCTCTTGAGAACGATACTCAATGAAAGTAGAGTTGATGATTATTATACATAGGAAAATCATTTAATTTATAATAGTCGAAGAGGTATCAGTTATTAAATATAACTGTTTAGGCATATGTTAATTTAAATAGACACCTATTCAAATTTTAAAAATAAATCGTAAAATGATTTCAAGAAATATCTTGTCATAAGACTTAGTAAAAATTCTAAGTCATTTTCTAACAAGCCAAGTGCCCAAGTGTCCAATCTTTAACTATTAAAATTAGTCTAATATATGGGCTAGCTTTCTAGATAGACCAAGACTCAAATTGGCTTCCAATCCACTAGGGCCAATTGTATCAAAAGATAACCTTTTAACAAGATCATGTCTTTATAAAGTACTCTTCTAGCCTTTCACTAACAAATGTGGGACTTTTGTTCCCTTAGATTATCAAACTAATATAATATTCCCCCACTAGTTTGTTAATATGAACAATCACAATTCACAACGAATATAATGCATACAAGAAGGTGTCTTAAAAATTAAACCTTCAATTAGTGTAGACACTTCAAGATACTAATAAAGTACATGGTGTCCTAGAATTAAACTACGACTCCATTTATTAGGGTTGGAAACACCACACACATTATATTTATTTTCTTTCATAAAGTTTCTCATTAGGTCCTAGCACTATAACTGGCCCTGTGCTAGTAATCCATTTTCTATTAATATTTACAAGAGTAAAACCCTCTAATACACTTGCTAAAGCGACACCACTTCAAATTCATATAGGTGGAGTCACTTGTTATCTTTAACTCTAGAAAACCACTAATAGCTCCATTAAGAATTAAAACTCATCATTTTTTAACAATTTAGCACTAACAACAACTTTCTTTTGTATGAAACTTAGGTTAGTGTTAGACATTACAATAACTTGATATTACCCATTGAACCTCATCAATAACCGGTTTGGTTAAGTGAAGTTAGGTTACCATTATCAATGCTAAAGGGTTATACTTTAGTTTCATACTACTAAAAGTCTCCCACATTCTATCTCTAGGCAATGCCTTTGTTAACGGATTCGACAAATTTGCCACAAACTTTACATAGAAGACAGTAACCGAGCCATTAGAGATTAGTTCTCTAATGTAATCATGTCTTAGGCTTATATGTCTAGATTTCTCATTATAGACATTACTAAAAGAACAAGACATCATAGTCTCACTATCACAATGTATAGTCATGTGTGGCATAGGCTGAGGCCACAAATAAATTTCAATTAACATATTTCTTAGCCGTTCAACCTTTTTAACCCACTGAAGCCGAGGCTATAAACTCGACTTCCATAGTTGAATGAGCAAGGCACGCTTGTTTCCTTGATGCCACAACTTATAGCTTTACCCACTATGGTAAGCAAACCAACCCAAAGTTGAATTATTATCATCAATTTTTGTGATCCAACTAGCATCGGAATAGGCTTCTAGTATGGCGGGAAATTTTTGTAACACAATTTTAATTTTACGATTTATTTAAGGTAACCAAGACAACTTATGAAAAAAGCTATATCCTATCTTGTATAATGCACAACATACATCAAGCTTCCTATAACACTAGCATACTTTAATTTTTCAATAGTATATATACGTCGTTCATCAATAAAATTTTTATCTCCTTCCCAAATTTTTACATCCTATAATGCATAACTTTTTAAGATATTTAGAAATAACCATACGTAGCCCTGAAACAGTAAAGTTTCTGCAGCCGTTACATATCAGCCTAAGATCCTTTAATCGGAGTTTTGCCTTTCCAATTTCCATAAGAAGCTTGTCAGAAACATCCATGGAAGAAAAAATGAAGGAAGTTAAACTTTTGGCATGGCTGATTGAATTTTCAATAGTGAATTCGGACGAGGTTTTCAAGATATTTCGATGCTAAGAGATTCCAAATTAGGACTATTCTGAAGTAGATGCCTAGTGCCATTTTCTGTAACCTTTACGCTAGCTATGGAAGAATTGCTTATAGAAACATCCTTAAGGAAAACACAATTCGATGACAAAGCAACAATATATAGCTTGATCTGATATAGTATGTTGTCCATGTAGAGAAAATCTCTTTAAAAGCTTCAGTTTTGTTGCCAAAAATTTAACCCCATAGTCAATAGTCATTTGTGGAATTCAAAATTTCTGACGAATATGGATTTTTTCCAAATTGGGAAACAAATTGGCTATAACCTCAAGATAATTGTTATGCAAACCTTTTTCTTGGAAGCAAAACAAAGCCTTTAAATTCTTCATGTTTGAATTTGATCCCATCTCCCTTAGACGACTCTCAATCTTGGAAGCTGCTTCTGGACAAATACCAAGAACTTTAAGACTTGGTGCAGAGCATGCAACCTGACGAAGGGCTTCATCTAAATCGCCATGAAAGTTGCTGAGATCGATTAGTTTGAGTCGTGGGAACCGCTTGAGATGCTGAGAGAGCATGCTAACTTTGGGGTGAAAAACTTTCAAGGTTTTCTTGAAAAGATTTGTTAGATATTTTGCTTTAAAATGTGCACGTATTGTTTCAGTTTTTTTTTTTGTTTTTGAATTAGTCTTCCAATAAGTTAGTTGTTACTAATCTTTAAGAGTAAGTTTGCTATTCTTTAGGAACAAGCCAGTGGTGGCTTAGTGGCTTATTATGTGAGTAGTTATGATTTCAAGATTTTTTGTTGTTTTAAGTTCTATAAATGTAGGTCTCTGATGAATGAAGTATCAGTTTCATTTTAAAAAATTATTCACATACTGCTAACTCTTTCATTTAAAACTTGTTATCTTGTTTCAGCCTTCAACCTTAAGTTCTCTTTTTTTTTTCTCTCTTTTTTAACCAACAAACTGGTATCTGAGCCTTTTGTCTTAAAGGGTCTGTGGAATGGAAGCAGAAAACAATCATTCACAGCTAGCTCCTCCAACATTCGATGGTGAAAACTATCAGATTTGGGCAGTAAAGATAGAGATTTATTTGGAGGCATTGGATTTTTGGGAAGCTGTGGAAGAGGATTATGAAGTTCCTCCACTGCCAAACAATCCCACCATGGCTCAGATCAAACTCCACGTGGAAAAGAATCAGAAAGTCTAAAGCGAAAGCTTGTCTCTTTGCTGCTATTTCAACAACTATCTTTACAAGGATTATGTGGTTCAAAATAGCCAAAGAAGTGTGGGACTAATTGAAGAAAGAATTTGCCGGTGATGAGAAGATAAGAGGCATGAAGGTGTTGAATTTACTAAGAGAATTTGAGTTGCAAAGGATGAAGGAGTATGAGACAATTAAAGAGTACTCAGACAGGTTGCCGGGCATCGTAAACAAGGTAAGGTTACTTGGTATTGAGATTTCTGACTTCAAAATTGTTTAGAAAATCCTTATAACTGTGCCTGAAAGGTATGAGGCTTCCTTAACCACTTTGGAGAATACCAAGGACATGTCTAAGATTCCTTTGGTGGAATTATTAAGTGCTTTCAAGAGCAAATGAAGCTTATGAGGGAAGATCGTCCCATTGAAGGAGCCCTGCCAGCCAAATATTAGCAAGCAGGAAAAAACAAGAAGAAAAATTTCAAGAAAAAATAGGAGTCAAAGTAAGAGTGAAGTGGCGAAGCCACAGCAGACAATCAAAACCAAACCAAGGGTGGAAACACAAAAAGAAATTATCCACCTTGCAAGCATTGCGGCAAAACAGGTCATCCACCATTCAAATGCTGGAGGAGACCAGATGTGAAGTGTAATAGTTGCAATCAAATGGGACATGAAGCTGTGATTTGCAAAAACAAAACTCCAAAGCAAGAAGCAGAAGCCAAAGTTGCTGATCAAGATGAAGAAGATCAATTATTTGTGGCAACATGTTTCTCTATCCAAAGTTCTTCAGAACGGTGGCTGATTGACAGTGGTTGTACAAACCACATAACTTATGACAAAGCTCTCTTCAAGGATTTGCAGCTTGATGGAGTCACAAAGGTGAAGATAGGGAATGGTGATTATCTTGCTGTAAAAGGAAGAGGGACTGTTGCACTTACAACAACATCAGGTACAAAGTCCATTTCTGATGTTTTGTGTGTACTTGATATTTCTCAAAACTTGTTAAGTTGGGTCAATTGATAGGAAAAGGGTTCAAAGTATCTTTTGAGGATAGAACTGTCTTCTATATGACACCAAAGGCCAGGAGATTTTACGGATCAAAATGAGAGGTAAGAGTTTCTCATTTGATCCAACAAAGGAGGAGCAGATAGCCTATTGCAATGAAGCCAGCACCATAAAAATATGGCATAAGAGACTTGGCCATTGTTATCTTCAAAGAATGTTGATAATGAAGAATGGGGACATGGCGAGAGATTTAATACAGCTTGATGTTCGCTTGGCAAATTGTAATGTCTGTCAGTTTGGTAAACAAAATAGGATTCCATTCCCCAAGTCAACTTGGAGAGCCTCTTAAAAGCTGCAACTAATTCATACAGATGTTGCAGGTCTTCAAAGAACGCCATATTTACAAGGTAGCCTATACTACATTCTTTTCATTGATGATTTTACAAGAATATGTTGGATTTTTTTCATGAAATTTAAGTCAGAGGTGGCTGGAGTGTTTTGGAACTTCAAGAAAATGGTGGAAAACTAAAGTGGCTGCATGATTCAAGTTCTCAGGTCTGACAATGGAAAGGAGTACATTTCAGCTGAATTTAATTCATTTTATGAAAAAGCTGGCATTGAACATCAGCTCATAGCTCCTTACCCTCCAAAATAGAATGAAGTTAGTGAGAGAAGAAATAGATCATGGATGGAGATAGCTAGATGTATGTTGCATGAAAAGGGGTCGCCAAAAGAATTTTGGGCAAAAGCAGCCAACACAGCAGTCTTCCTGCAAATCGCCTTCCCACCAAGGCTTTGGAAGATAAAACTCCATTTAAGGTTTAGTGTGCACATAAACCTTCACTAAGCTTCCTTAAAGTGTTTGGTTATGTGTGTTTCACTCATGTTCCTCAGGTGAAACGTGACAAGCTTGATAAGAAGGCAATTCTAGTTTGTGGGTTATAGTATAATTTCAAAAGCCTACAAGGTGTATCATCCACAAACAGGAAAGATGACTATCACTAGAGATGTACACTTCAACGAAGATGAGCAATAGGATTGGAGAAATTTACAAAGAACAAGTGAGTCCACACCAAATCTAAAAGTTAACTGTCCTAGAGAGCAACAATGGCAAAATGAGTTGGAAGATGACCCTCCAATCAGATGTACAAAGCTGCTTTTAGAAATTTATCAAAGATGTAATGTGGCAATATGTGAACCAACTAGTCATGAAGAAGCACTTAAAGATCCGAAGAGGAAGAAAGCAATGGAGGAGGAGTTGTTAATGATTTTAAAAAATAAAACCTGGGAGCTGGTTGATAGGCCTGAAGACAAAAAAGTCATTACCATGAAATGGGTCTACAGAACAAAGCTTAATGCTGATAGCTCTATCAACAAATACAAGGCCAGGCTTGTAGTTAAAGGGTATGCACAAATTTATGGTGTTGATTATTCTGACACATTTGCACCTGTTGCCAGATTAGACACAATCAGGTTACTGCTGGCAATGGCTACTCAAAAAGGTTGGGAAGTGTTCCAGCTAGATGTTAAGTCAGCATTCTTGAATGGTGTATTGCAAGAAGAAATATATGTTGAGCAACCAAGAGGATTTGTAAAGCAAGGTGAAGAAGATAAAGTCTACCTGCTCAAAAAGGTTTTGTATGGCTTAAAACAAGCACCACGAGCCTGGTATAGCGAAATAGACAAACATTTGTTGAGCCATGGCTTTGTAAAAAGCTTGTCAAAATCCACTCTCTATGTAAAACATAAGGGAAATGATTTTCTCATAGTGTCCCTTTATGTTGATGATCTTTTGGTGATAAGAAATAACACAAGGCTAGTTGAAGAGTTCAAACAAGAGATGATGTAGATTTTTGAAAAGACAGATCTTGGTCTTATGACCTATTTTCTTAGGATAGAGATCCAGCAAAGGAAAAATGAAGTGTTCATCTGCCAAAAGAAGTACGCAAGGGAGATACTGAAGAAGTTTTAGATGGAGGAGTGCAAAGCAATAAACGCACCAATGAATCAAAAAGAGAAACTGAGTAAGGAGGATGGTTCAACAAAAGTTGATGAAGCTTATTACGGAAGCTTAATTGGATGTCTGATGTATCTCACTACAACAAGACCAGATATTTTATTTACTGTAAGTCTTTTATCTCGTTTTATGCATTGTGCTAGTGAAATGCAATTAAGAATGGCAAAAAGAATTTTAAGGTACATCAGAGGTACTGTTGATTATGGTGTTAAGTTTGAAAAAAGTCAATATTTCAAGTTATGTGGATTCTCGGATAGTGACTGGGCTGGATCCGTTGTGATATGAAGAGTACTTCAGGGGACTGTTTCAGCCTAGGTTCTGGAGTTTTCTCATGGAGTTCAAAGAAGGAGGAGATTGTGGCATAGTCCACTGCTAAGGCAGAATTTATAGCAACAACAGCAGCCGTGAATCAAGCCTTGTGGTTGAAGAAGATTTTTTGTGATTTACGCATGGAGTAGAAGTATGGCACACAGATTTTTGTTGATAATCAGGTAGCAATTGCAATTTCAAACAATTTCATGGGAAGACCAAGCATTTCAATATCAATCTTTATTTCTTGAGGGAAGTGCAGTAAAGTGGAGAAGCAATCTTGGTTTACTGCAAGTCTGAAGACCAGTTGGCAAATTTGTTCACAAAGCCACTTCCAGCCAGCAAGTTTGAGCTTTTAAGGAAGAAAATTGGAGTTTGCAGTCTTTAAAGCAAGGAGGAGTGTTAGATATTTTGTTTTAAAATCTACACGTATTGTTTCAGTTTTTTTCTGTTTTTGAATTAGTCTTCCAATAAGTTAGTTGTTGCTAATCTTTAGGAGTAAGTTTGTTGTTCTTTAGGAACAAGCCAATAGTAGCTTAGTGGCTTATTACGTGAGTAGTTATGATTTCAAGATTTTTTGTTGTTTTAAGTTCTATAAATGTAGAAGGTCTCTGATGAATGAAGTATCAGTTTCATTTTCAAAAATTATTCACATACTGCTAACTCTTTCATTTAAAACTTGTTATCTTGTTTCAGCCTCAACCTTAAGTTCTCCGTTTTTCTTCTCTTTTTTAATTAACCAACAAAATTTGAGGTTGTCAAAAAATCCCTACAAGCCAAAGATACTAACCTGGTTAAGATAATCGAATACCAATTGCCAACAATAATCTGATGCCACAATTTCACCACCGTTGTCTCTTGTCGTCAACAACTTTGACATCCTGAATGAATACTTTAATTTTGCTTGGAGGGTTTTAACCTAATTGACTTAATTTTGCAGCAATATTTAAGTCAAGCCCCAGTCATGGTTGTAAAAACCGGATCGGCCCGGCCGGTCGGACCGGTTCAACCGGGACCCGGAGGGTCATCCGGTCCGGAGAAAGGGGTTGACCCGGTCAAAACCCGGAAAAAACCGGACCGGTTGACCCGAAAAACCCAAAAAAACCGGGATTTTAAATAAAAAAAATAATTTGAAATTTTAAACAAATTTGAAAATTTGAACAAAGACTCTAAACTGATTTATAGGCTTATCCAAATGGTGAACTTGAAGTATAGGAGGTGGAGAACAATATACCCCAAAACAGGCACCATCCAACGGTTGGTGACCACTAATCAGATTTTAATAAGTTTCAAATATTTTAGTAGGGAAGGAGATAAGCACGTGAAAGAGAAAAAGAAAAAGAAAAGGAGTTTCAAATATTTTAGTGGATGTTGAAAAGACATCTTCCTTTTGTCTTGCAAGTCTGCAACATTAGGACAGATTTTCCCACAATATGTGTTTGACTATTAGTATTTAATATTTATTGTGTCTGACTATTTGAATGAGCTTATCATATTTGTATGAGAGATTAATCATAAATTGTATTAAATTTCTTGTTAGAAATTATTTTTATCATATATATTAAATTAAAATTATCAAAATGTATATTCCTATATTTAATTGAAAATCCGATTTTTTAAATTCAGTTTTATCCGGTTCAACCGATTGACCCGATCGAACCGGTGACCCAGTGCCCTCACCGGTTCAAACACCGGTCCAGTTTTTACAACATTGGCCCCAGTCCCGAAGATTGATGAAGTCCTCAAGGTTTTAAACTGAAACCTCGTTTGAATTTCAATAGTTCTAAACTTTGGCCCAGCCCATCCATTAAAACTTTTATTATGTCCATTTAATTAAGTTTTTTTTGAAAGATGAAATTTCTTAAGAAAGCATAAACTTGCAAAAAGACAAGTTTTCAAAGAAGAACAGAAAAACAGATAACAGATAAGAAAGTTTACAATCAGACTAAAAGAGCATCATTTCTAGATACCCCAAATTTAGCTAAAAAGTAATAAAAAATTTCAATTCTCTGTAAATCTATATCTATCTATACCACATATGAAAGTTATCCCTATTCTCTAATATTCTTCAATTGAATTTTGAAATCTTATTATAGTGACAAGTGTCCCATAAATTGGTGGTAATTTGGTTATTTTAGGTTTCATTAGGGGCAATTAATTATCCCACTTTTTTCTTGTCTTTCACTTTTTTTTTCTCTTACTGTTTCTTTGGTTTCTTTTTCTTTTTTATTTCAAATCTTTTTTCTTTTTCCTTTATTTTTTTTCTTAACAAATAGATTAACGTAGGGTTTTTTTCAAATTCTTTTTTATCTTATTTTATTTTATTATTTTATTCTATTTTTTTAAAAAGAGTTGAGATGACAAATTAAAAAGAGAACAAATAATTGTATATATATATATATATATATATGATATATAACCTCTCGATATCCAATTAAATTAGATCTCGACTAATTTAGAATGGAGACACATTGGATCACAAGCAAAAGAAAACTCTCATATGCCTATTTTCTTTATTCACAAGTATACATATGTACATATGTGAATACCTACTATAAAGGCTATCCCCATATTTTCTATAGGTTCAATTACAAAATTAAAAGCATAATACTCATTTTTTTTCTATTTATCTGTCCCAATTAACTGTTTAATATATGGTAAGAAAAGTAGTTGTGATGCAAAGTTTTATATGTATTTATTTTGACTTTCTTATTTTATATTTATCTCTCTCCTTCTTTGATTCTCTCTTATTTAAGAAAATATTCATTTGAGAGAGAGATAAAATAGTTTGATAACGTAATTTTAGAAAAGTAAAAATTAATGTTAAGATATGGACATATAAAAAGGAATAAGTAAAATTTCTAGAAGGGGATAAATAGTGACAAAGAAAGTATTTTGACTAGTGTCCATAATTTTAAGATTTGTTTGGTAATTAAAAGGCAATTCATGGCTAATAATTTGAGGTGACTAGAGTTAACTTGGCAATTAAGGTGGTTATTTAGTTATGAAGTTGTATTTAATGGTAATTGTGAAATTTTAATATTGTTTTTGAGATTAATTAATTTGGGGAATTAAAGTGGTTATTTGGTTATTTAGTGAGTATGTGATATATAATTATGGGTTTTAATTAATATGGCATTTCAATAAATTTATAATTTATTGTCAATAAAGTCAAATTTATAATATTAACAATAATAAAAAAAGAAGAAGGGAGAGGGTGACTGGCCCCTCTCCCTTTTAACTTTTAGATAGTAACTTTCATATATACTTAAAGATTAAGATTTGATGTATAACTTTTATTATTATTAATTCTTAAATTTAGTACTAAAAAATTTATAAAATTTTTAAACATATCTTAAATTTGTTAATTTAAATTAAACTTTAAAAAAAATTGACTCGGGATCAAGCCCGGGCCAATTTCTAGTATGAATGAAAGTCACGTTACCAACAATATCTAGGACATTATAAGGATTAGGTTACAGGTCGAAATCAGCTTTTCCAATTGTAGCTGAGAAGGATTAGGTTACAGGTCGAAATCAACTTTTCCAATTATAGATAAGGATTTTAAATATGGGCTCAACTTCTTGATATTGTTTTTTAATATATTTTTAATATAAAACCAATGCACCACATGTGAAATTTCTTTAACTCTCGTACCACTTCTGACTCCACTCTACTTTTATGTTGGTAATACATCAATTATATTGCGTTCGTAGGTCTCAGGTTCGACACTAGGTACGTACATAGTTGTGAAATTCATCCATCATATTTATGTATGGGATACGGATCAAATTTAAATTAATCAAAATAATATTCTGGATATCTAATGAAAACAAATACATCAATTATATTGTTAGCGGAAAAAAAAAAGGTCAATTTTATGTGAATAGATATTGACAGAGGCAAAATGACGGAACATCAACAATTTCTGTAAATTGTACAACGGATTGAAAGTTTTGTCGTAATTCTTTACATCAGATTTGATAGCTTAAGTTAAATCGTACACGTCGATGATTAACGTTAAATTCTAAAACTCATTTTAAAAAGGGAGAGGATCCTCTCCGCTGATGAAAAACACTGGAGAGGTCCACTGATCTTATGCCTATGAATCTAAGGCTCGCAGCAAGCCACGTCAATTTTTTCTATTTCATCCATTACCCACGTTTTATTGGTTCTAACACCATCTCTCCCCGTTATTTCTTCTCCAATTTCTTCTTCTTGCTCTTGCCTTAGCTTTTCGAAGGAACCAGAGAATGTTCATGGATCTGGACTTGCCGCCCTCCCAGCCATCCAAAATTTAACTATTTTATTTCCTTTTTTTTTTTCTGAAGAGCAATGAACAATTTTATTCAATAGAAAAAGTTCATAAGCTGGGATACAACCAACAAGAACTAAAAGTAAATTTAGGAACTGATTCTTCTAACATCAGAAACAGAGCAACACATAAAACCTAACCCCCTCCAATGTATAACGTCAAAGTCCATGGGATTGAAACAGGATAGATCAATTAAAAAGATCACAGGCACTTTTGTTAAATAAAAAAAAAACTACGTAGAATTTCAGGAAACTTTCTCATTCTCTCCAGAGGCAACAATTGAAACCAATTCAAAAGCACATGCAAGAAAGCGAAAACAGAGGTAGCAGATGTTTCTTCAATTCCAGAAAGCCTTTTACACGCTTTAGTGGTGTTTCTCCAATTTTGACTTTTTTTTTTCCTCTCCTTCTCCTTCTCCTATTGACAACAACCAGATAAATTTGACCAAGGGAAAGCTTCACCAGATTCTGGTTTTTGAAGGATTATAGTGAGTTGGAGTTGTTTACGAACATGAGTTTCTGGGTGATAAAATTGCCATGTAAAGAAAACTCCATACCTAAGATTTTGGAGTTATTTAATCACCTTTTAATGAGGAATCAATTGCCTTCCTGTTATGAACAATCACATGAAAGTTGAATACAAGCCAAATAGATGAGATTTCTTATTCTAAAAAACCGGGTGTGAGAGGAACTCCATGGAAGAAGCATTGCTCCATGACAGACAGGAGAGAGAATAAGATAAAAAAGAAGAAAGAAAGCAAACGGCAGAATTTGGTCAAACACCGTGAGAGGTGTAAAACAGTTAAAACAAACAAAACGCAGTGTTTTAGTAGGTGTGCTGAAAAGTGATAGGTGTAACGTATTAATTGTATTAGAAAAACAGTGGAGAGGATCCTCTCCCTTTTAAAAACCTCATGCGAGGTGTAAACATTGGCCTTGGGTATTACTCCTCCGTTCTCAAAATTTAGTCCCTATTCACTTGCATAATTTTTAAAATAAAAGATCAAAATTTATTGATTTATATTAGTTATTATTATTCTTATGTTTATATTGTTTTCTAGTATGATTTTGAGTAATGATGTAAACAGTGAAGAAGAATAAATTTAAAATTTTAAATATATTTAAAATTTATTTATGATAAAAAATAAATTAATTAATATTTAAAAAAATTAACAAACAAATTAAAGAAACAATGATTTTACTATTTTCTTCTCACCGTATTCAGCAGGGAAGGACAATACTGTTCATGTGAGAAGTGACTGTTGCACTGAAATATAACCAGAACCACAAAAATAAAGTTCCCCATTAAATGCCTCTCACCTCTTAAGACTTCAAAAATATCCTTTTGCAACTACTTAATCTCCTGCTGCTTCCAAGTTGATCAAGGTCATTACATGGCAGTAGAAATTCCTGAGCAGAAGCTAGCAAGGATGTTTTCAAAATATTTAAAGTTGGTATGCTTCTACATAGTGATCTTTCTAATGATTTGGTCGAGGCCTGCAGTTTCTTTTTCAACCATCACCTCTCTTCCTGGATTTTCTGCTCCACTTCCTTTCACGCTTGAAACTGGGTGAGGTTCTAAAACTTATACTAATATATTTGTTTTTAATTGGGTTGTTATATATGATAGTAGGAAAAAGATGTGGAAGGAGGGAGATCATTTTGATCGCTTAAAATCCTTAGCACTTTTTGTTTTTTGAAGAATAAAATCCTTAGCACTTAAATATATATAGTGCTGTAATAGAATATTGTTACTAGTTAATTACTGTTGTGTCTCAGATACATTGGTGTTGGCGATGTGGAATTCTTTTATTATTTTGTTGAATCAGAAAGTAATCCAGCTGAGGATCCTCTCTTGCTGTGGCTCAGTGGGGGCCCGGGCTGCTCTAGTATCTGTGGACTTCTCTTTGAAATAGGTAGTTTTCCGACCGTTCAGATACTTCAGCTCTGTCAAATACTAATAGACATTCTGTTAATTGTCAATCTATCTGAGTTACAAACTCACAATTAGAGGTGTCTATGGGTCGGTTTCGGACGGGTTTGCTTAAAATTTTATAAAATCTTTGTTTGTTCAAGTTCAGTTCGGCATTTCGGGTCTATTCTTCTGTTCAAGTCCGGTCTTAAAATATTTATATAAGCTCGATATCCGTCCAAAAGTTTATTTTTAATTTTTTTCGGACACTAATTTTAAAAATTAAATTATATTAATTTATATTATAAATAAAAATAAATCAATACATTTAAAAAATTATTATCTAAACAATTTTTATAAAGTTAACAAAGTTTAAATACTAATAATATTTGAAAATATCAATATCATATAAAAAAAATAAGAAAAATAACACATTAACAAATAAAATAAATATATAAAAATATATTTATATTAAAGCAATAGTAAAACGGGCCGGGTTCGGGCTTTTATACTTATGACCAAGTCCGGCCCTTTTTTTAAACATGCCTAAAATTTTTGTCCAAGTCCGACCCTTAAATTTAAAATTCTTGTCCAAACTTTCCCAAATATCGGGCGGACTTACGGGCTCGAGCGGGTAACCCGGCCCTTGGACAGGTCCACTCACAAGATCATCTCCAAGAATGGAGCCTGCATTAGTAATTGACATATATTAATTTAGTATGTGATTCTATTTAGGCCCCTTGAAATTTAACATGGTTGAGTACAATGGCAGCTTACCGACTTTTGCTCTGAACCCTTACTCATGGACGAAGGTGAAATCATTTATGAACACAATATCTATAATCTAGCTTGTGGTTTCCTTCCAGCCTCCACTTACAGATATCTTTGATTGCAAACTTTTCTAGGTTGCAAGCTTTATCTTCCTCGATACACCTGTTGGGACAGGATTTTCTTATTCGAGGACCTCGCAAGGTTTCAAGACCGGGGATAAAAAACAAGCTATTGATGGTTATAATTTCTTGAGAAAGGTGAAGACACAAATCAAATTGCTTTTATGTGAACTGCTAACATCTTAACTGCATTTTTTAATGTCAATCGCTTATAGGCATGTTTGTTACACCGAATTAAATTAGATAGAGTGAGAAAAAAAATGTATTTTGTAATTGTGTGATTTTATAACATTGATATGATTGACATATATTTATATTGTCAGAAGATCATTCATAAAATGATTTAATCAATTTCATTTAATCTTCTAAAAATGAAGAAAATTATTATCTCATCTTATAAATAATTCTCCCTTGTAATACAAATCGATCTATGTAAATATTATAAATCATATTACAAATTATATGTAATTTTCCTCATTATCCTATCTATTCTAATTATGCATAACAAACATGCCCTATATCTCTTAGATAAGGATACCATATTATATATTATTTCGAAAAACGTGAAATGTTTTATCAAC
This sequence comes from Microcos paniculata, assembly GCA_030664755.1. NCBI lineage: Eukaryota > Viridiplantae > Streptophyta > Magnoliopsida > Malvales > Malvaceae > Microcos > Microcos paniculata. The sequence continues at coordinate 41,357,967 of CP131458.1, read as the reverse complement.
TTATAAAAGAAATGTCTCCAACAATACTTTCTTTTTCCTCATTTTTGTGCACTCAATATATGATTTCTGTCTCTTCAGTGGTTGCACAGCCATCCCAAGTTCATCAAGAATCCACTTTATATTGGCGGTGACTCGTATGCCGGGATGATTGTTCCCCAAATTGCTCAAGCAATAGCAGATGGTAACTATGTGTTCGTCCGCTGAAAACTTTTGTCTCATCTGTTGTTAATCAAGGGACATAATATGACCAACTTACTCATGCTGCTTCAGATATTGAAGAGAGGAGCGTTCCCGCCATGAATCTCAAAGTAAATGCTCTATTTATCAAATTCTTGATGACTAAACTGACTTCTTACACTTTATGGGGAGTCTTGGTAAATGCTACGACGTTTTCACCGATTTGTTTTGCAGGGTTATGTGCTTGGTAATCCTGCAACAGATTCGAAATTTGATTACAACTCAAAGATTCCATTTGTTCACCGTACTGCACTAATCTCTGATGAGCTTTATGAGGTCATTAGGAAAACCCCTTCATCTAATGCTTCCGAGAAAAAAAAAAAAACCATCTTGAAATTTACAGTTCTTCAAGCATATCTTTTGCAGTCGGCAAAAAGGAGTTGTAAAGGAGAATACGTGGAAGTGGACATCGACAATGTAATGTGTGCAAAAGACCTTCGAGCTATCTCTGAGGTTGAAAAGCAAATGACCCCGTTCTTTTTTTAATTCCTTCCTAGCATCAATATAATATTTTTTCCAGAAATATTTCTCTGTATTGGCTAACTTGAAATTTTTTTCCTTTTTATCTTCTTATGTAGTGCACTGCGCACATAAGCCGACGACATATCCTGGAGCCCGAATGCCCTAATGACTTTCAACCACCCAATAGTTTGGACAATAATCGAAAATTTTTCCTAGAAACACATGAAGGCACATGCCTTGCGCACATAAGCCAACGGCACATCCTGGAGCCTGAATGCCGTAATGACTTTCAACCATCCAATAGTTTGGACAATGATCGGAAAATTTTCCTAGAAACACAAGAAGGCTACCGGCGTGTGCAAGACGAATTTCCTAAATTCGGATGTCCTGTAAATGTCTTCCACTCCTGCTCTCTCTTACCATAAGTTTATGTAAAATAATCACTTTACATAATTGAGCTATTGATTAAACCATGTTACAGACCTACCAGAGTTACCTTCTCACAGTTTGGGTAAATGATCTCAGTGTACAGAAAGCACTCCATACCAGAACGGTAAGAACAGAAAAGTTTAACACCAACCACTAGCTAAGTTAGAATATTAATGTAATGTTGATATTCACTATCAGGGAACAATCGGAGAGTGGTTAAGATGTAATAGCAACTTAGATTATGTTAGAGATGTCAAGAGTGCTGTAAGCTATCATGGATATCTCAATAGAAAAGGTTACAGAGCTCTAATATACAGGTTTTTTGCCAGCATATTCAATCCTCCTTTTGGTTTGCCTCTTTATGCGAGCGAATGCTGACTATAAATTACTTTGCAGTGGTGATCATGACGTATCTATTCCGTATCTGGGAACAAAAGCATGGATCAGGTCCCTGAGTTTATTGATTGTTGATTCCTGGAGGCCATGGTTTGTTGATGATCAAGTTGCAGGGTAATACTGTAACAACTAAACAGATTTTGTTTTCCATGTAGCCCCAATATATTGTTCTGTGGAGGGACTGTCTTAATTTTGTGATGCTTTGCTGCTCATAATTTTTGTGTAGATACTCGACCGAATTTCAAAACAACTTGACATTTGCAACTGTGAAGGCAAGAGTGCATTTTTTTTTTGACAAATCATTATCTATTGGCAAGTCTATTTAAAGAAATTAAACAAGTTGAGATAATGAGATTTGGTTTTTGCAGGGAGGGGGTCACATAGCTCCAGAGTACCAGCCAAAGGAATGCTTTGCCATGTTCGAAAGATGGGTTTCTGAGCAACCTTTGTGATCAACTTCCCAGACTTTGCACCGTGAGAGCTTAAATACCTTATCAATGTTGGCAATTATATTCACCAATTAAGCTATACACTATTTCAGTCTCTTGCCCTGACGGGCTTAGTGTGATCTTTCAGGTTAACGAACTGAAAAGAATGGAAAAGTGAGTATTCTTAAATCGCACCAACATGGAATTATTATTATTTTCTATGTGGTTGGTAGGACATGGTTAATACAAATACATTTTTTTATTATCTTTTTTTCTTTGGATAAATACAGTTATTAATTATTTTATTGTATCATTTGCATGGTTGCATGTTGTTTTTTGTTTTTCTGATATATATACTTGCCCTGAGGAAAGCTAGCGGCACTCTTTCTTAACAATGCTTTTTGACCCTCGGGTTCTCATAGGGCCATGATAGCAAGTCGTGAGTCCTCTCATTTCACTTCTTTTATTTATTTTGAAGAAAAAATTTCTCTGTTCTTCCATAAAACCCAGAATCTATCACTCTTTTCCTTTGAAAATCAAAGATTGTGTGTGTATGTGTGTGTGTGTGTGTTTTTTTTTTTTGGATTTCCTGATAGAATCCATTCCTTGTGTAACGTCTCTTTGGTTCTTTCTATTTGTGCACATTTTTTTCTCGGGTTGGGTTGAATTAATTTGATAGTTTCAAAGGATCTCTACTTTTGTAGCTATCAATGTAGAGGGGCCACAGTTCGGTTCTGGTTTTGCAGAAATTGGAATGTAACCTTAACCTTAATGTTGACATTCACTATTTCATCCATCAAGAATTGTTATATAGATATATACATAGCTATTTCATTCAAATAATATGTATAGAAGATAGTAAATTATACCTAGAGAAAAAGGTGTCATGCCCCAACCTGGAGGCTCAACAACATGACAATCGTAGCATAATTTTGAAGTATGTGTTGGTCACCCACGCATCCCGAAGTCATGCAAGACATTTGTATATCATAACTATTTCTTTAAAATTAATTTAAAGCAATTTAAAATAAACAAAGTATAAAATGTAACATTTACATGTATTCCAAAGGAAATTGGTTTAAGTAAATTCAACCGAAAGTCAACTTTAATGAAAACCTTTATGTATAAATCATGGTGAGTTTTAAAATTTACTATTTAATAAAATAAGAATTTTTATCTCAAAATAAGTAGTAATGTGTAAAAACTTATTCAATACAATTTGTTCAAACCCACAAATATTTTCAATGGAATTGTACTATCATGACCAACTACACCACCACAGCTTCATGGAGGTCCACGAGTTCTAAATTTAAGTATGCAATTACAAACACGTGATTATAGGTCAATGACAATGGTTCGATGTTTATCCTAAGATAGCTAAATGCATTTAAAACAAATCGATAATAAATCAATAATTAAATCATTAAATCATTTCTTGAAAACTTAATCATTAATAATAAAATATTGGTCAAATTATGTAATTAGTCTCTTTACTATATGAAAAATGCATATTTAATCCATCTACTATAATTTGATCAAATTGAATCCCTCTACTATCATTTATTTTCAAATTAAGTTTAATTATTAACGATGTTAAACTTCCACTGTTAAATATGCTGATGTGGCATTTACCATGTTGACATAGTGTTGACCTTGGTAATTTTTACTTCTAGAAAATACTGTAAATTTTTCATGGAATATATAGTTTAATTGTGATAATAAAATTTTTCACCAAAAAGAATGAAATTAGACATGAAAAATAATGGAAAATGACCCCAAAAAATGTCATGTGACAAAAAAAAGTCATGTGAAACCTTTTAAAATTTAAAAATATATATATATCAAGCTATTCCATGTAGCCACAAAAAGTCACATGAAATTTTTAAAAATTTTTTGAAGAACATATCGTTATAGTCAATGCTACTTTAGGATTCTTAATAATGGAAATTTAATACTGTTAGTGATGAAATTAAATTTGATAATAAATTATAGTAGAAGGACTAAATTTTTATAGTGTATGGACCAATTTCATAATTTAACCAAAAATATTTTATAAAGGCAACAAGTAAAAAAGCAACGTTTTTGGTAGACTTCCCTAGCACGTAAGAGATAATAACTCAATCATGTTATGAAAGTGGACAAATGTAAGTTGTGCAAATTATCTAAGATATAAAAATCTACTGGATAAATAATGCATATCACTATTCATGGGGCCCAGGATGAATAGTGTCATATGAATAGTAAACTGTACTGCACGAATAGTGAACTGTACTGCACATATGAATAGTGTACTTCAATTATGAATAGTGCATAGTGCATAGTGATTATTACGTCTATAAATAGACGAACGAATGAAAAGAAAAATAATAAGATCTCTCTTCTGGTTTCTTCATTTCTCTCTCTCTTTCTCTCCTTTATACTTGCTTCTTGTTTCAATTTTAATATATTTTTCACAACACGTTATCAGCACGAAGCTCTGTCAGCACGAGTGTTCTAAAGCAAAAGCAAGTTTAAAGCCTGGTAAGTTCTTAAGGTTTGATTCCATATAAAAAAAAAATTTATTATTTTATTTAATCTTTTCTTTACACTAGTTAATTTAAATTTTTATTGTGTAAAGATTTAATTCTAAATATTTTTGACACCAGAAGTTGTCAACCTAATTGAGACCATTCATTTCAGAATTATGGCAAATATTGAAAAGCCCAAATTCCAAATTTTGGATGTAAGTGGCAATAACTATTTGTCATGGTGTCTCGATATTGAACTGCATCTCCAAGGCCAAGGTCTTGCAGCTACCATTGGTGCAAATGAAAATGCTAATGGTAAAGATAAGGCAAATGCTTTGATTTTTATCCGTCGGCATCTAAGTGATAGCCTAAAAGTTCAATATCTATCTGTCCGAGATCCCCTGATCTTGTGGACAAGATTTAAAGAGCGGTATGATCATACCAAAACTGTTATCCTCCCTCAAGCACAATATGATTGGCAACATCTGAGGTTGCAGGATTTCAAGTCCGTGTCCGATTATAATTCGGCATTGTATGATATTGTATCACGGCTTGAACTTTGTGGTGTTAAGCTTACTGAGGCTGAGCTTTTAGAGAAAACATTCTCCACCTTTCATGCTTCAAATATTGTATTACAACAGCAATACCGGCAGCGCCAGTTTAAAACATACTCTGAATTGATCTCAGTCCTGTTGACTGCAGAACAAACAAATGAACTGCTGCTTAAAAATCATGATTTAAGACCTGCTGGCTCTAAGGCATTTCCTGAAGCAAATGCCGGCTTAAGTAAGAATGTTGGCCGTCCTAGAGGCCGTGAGCGCAGGCATGGGATTTTTTTCCGTAAGGGTAGTGGGAGATTTAATCGTAATATAAATAACTCCCCACACAACCTTAAAGGTAAAAAGCCTATGAAGAAGCATGATGATAGTACCTGTCATCGTTGTGGAATGACTGGTCATTGGTCACGTACCTGTCGTACGGCCAGACATTTGGTTGATCTATACCAAGCATCCCTGAAGGATAAAGGCAAGCATGTTGAGACCCATGCCATTGACCTAACTGCGACTGATGCTGAAGTCAATAAGGTTTTGGTCAATGAAAAACCTTTTGAGGTTTCTGATTTCTTTTTATAATGTTGATGAAAATAATAAGTCCTCAGAAATAGATCCTGAGGGTTTTCATCTATGTTTTGCCATACCCTTGAATAATTATGTTACCAAGGAAGATACTAAATAAATATGGTCATCAAAATCTGTGAGGTCCTAAAGTACCAAAGCGGACAATATCCACAAACTGTTTATATTTTGCATTATATTATATTTTGCATCATAACAGTTGGTTTATATTTTGTTGGTTTATTCCATATTTGTTAAATTTGTTGGTTTATATCTTTTATTCCATATTTGTTGATTTATATTTTGCATCATATTATTAATTTGTTAAATTTTATGCATTTTACTGCTTTTTGTTGGTTTATATTTTGCATCATATTATTAATTTGTTAAATTTTATGAAACTTGACACCTGAAGTTGTCAAGATAAATGCAAATGGGACACATCGAGAAAAAGGAAGATATATGTTTGCTTGATAGTGCTACAACGCATACTATACTTTGTGGCAAACACTTTTTCTCAAATGTGACATTGCGCAAGGCAAATGTTCAGACAATATCTGGTCCTGTTAATATTATAGATGGCTATGGGACTGCCACAGTTATTTTGCCAAATGGCACAACATTGTATCTTGAAGATGCATTGTTGATCGGTAGATCAAAAAGAAATCTACTTAGCTACAAAGATGTACGCCGTAATGGGTACCATCTAGAAACAATTAATGAGCAAAATAAGGAATTACTTTACATCACTTCCTACAAGATGGGCCAGAAGACCATCCATGAGAAGCTGGAAGCTTCTAGTATGGGATTATATTTTGTCCCAATACGAGCTATAGAATCATATGCTACGATGCCCTGGAAACTAATGAACCCTGATGTGTTCGGACTTTGGCATGATCGCCTTGGTCATCCAGGAGCTACAATGATGCGAAGAATCCTTAAAAATACTCGTGGACACCCTTTAAAAGATACAAAGGTGTTGTTGTCCAGAGATTACATTTGTGAATCTTGTTCACAAGGAAAGCTCATTATTAAACCTTTCATAACAAAGGTTGATTATGAATCCCCTTCATTCTTGCAAAGAATCCAGGGTGATATCTGTGGGCCGATTCAGCCTGCAAGTGGACCATTTAGATATTTCATGGTACTAGTGGACGCATCCTGCAGATGGTCCTATGTTTGCCTATTATCAACGCGCAACGTCGCTTTTGCACGTTTGCTTGCACAGATAATAAAGCTTCGAGCTCATTTCCCAGATTATCACATTAAAAGCATAAGAATGGATAATGCTGGTGAGTTTACATCAAAGAATTTTGATGCTTATTGCGCTTCATTAGGAATTGAAGTTGAACATCCTGTCCCACATGTTCATACTCAAAATGGATTAGCAGAATCCATGATTAAGCGCATTCAGATTATTGCTCGAACTTTATTGATGAGGACAAAGCTCCCATCCTCAGTGTGGGGTCATGCTGTTTTACATGCTGCATCTTTAATTAGATTGCGCCCCACTACTTCTCATTTATATTCCCCCCTTCAGTTAGTCTTGGGCCAGGAGCCAGACATTTCATATCTTCGCACCTTTGGTTGCGCGGTACAAGTGCCTGTAGCACCACCGCAAAGGACCAAAATGGGTCCCCAACGCCGTTTGGGCATTTATGTTGGGTTTGATTCACCGTCTATTATTCGGTTCCTTGAACCATTGACGGGTGATTTATTTACCGCTAGATTTGCGGATTGTCATTTTGATGAGACAGTATTCCCATCACTTGGGATACCAAATGCTTCCATATATGGAAAGCAGAAAAATGTCGAGATTTTCTCATGGAATGAGAAACGTTTGTCTCATTTAGACCTAAGAACACCTGAATGTGAAAATGAGGTGCAACGATTGATCCATTTACAAGCTATTGCAAATCAAATGCCTGATGCATTTAATGAGACTGCTAAAGTTACAAAGTCTCATATCCCAGCTGCGAATGTTCCAGCTAGGATAGATGTTCCTGTAGAACCACCCGAAATGGATCTAAATGTCCCGCGCCTGAAGCGTGGTAGACCGATGGGATCAAAAGACACTGTTCCTCGAAAAAGAAGGGGGAGGAATTTAGAATCTGCTCCAGATGAGCTTATTAATCTTTCTCGAGGAAACCAAATTGCTCCTGAAGTGGCACAACATAATATTCAAAGAGAGCATATTGCCCCTGAAGTGGCACAAGTTCATGAGCATATTGCCCCTGAAGTGGTACAAACCCATGAAAAGATCACCAATCTTGGGAATACTAAAATTTTCATCAGTTATTGTAATGAGATATGGGATCGAAATGAGATAATCATCGATAATGCATTTGCTCTCTCAGTTGCTCATGAGATTATGAATGATGATTATGAACCTCGGTCCATAACCGAATGCCGTCATAGGCGAGATTGGCCTAAATGGGAGGAAGCAATCCAAGCTGAATTGACTTCCCTTGCCAAACGTAATGTTTTTGGGCCTATTACTAAAACCCCCGACAATGTAAAACCTGTTGGATACAAATGGGTCTTTGTCCGGAAACGAAATGAGAGAAACGAGATCGTGAGGTATAAAGCCTGACTCATAGCCCAAGGTTTCTCGCAGAGGCCTGGGATAGTTTATGATGAAACATATTCACCAGTAGTAGATATAGTTACCTTTCGTTTCCTTATAAGTTGGGTTGCCCAAGAAAATTTTGAAATGCGTCTTATGGACGTTGTGACGGCATACTTATATGGTTCATTAGATTCCAATATCTATATGAAAATTCTCGAAGGTTTCAAAATGCCTGAAGCATGCACTCCCCGCAACTTATTCTCAATAAAGTTGCAAAGATCTTTATATGGGTTAAAGCAATCCGGCCGCATGTGGTACCAACGTTTAAGTGAATACCTGACTAATGAAGGGTACATAAATGATCCCATCTGCCCATGCGTGTTTATTAAAAGATCTGAAACCGGATTTGCTATTATAGCAGTTTATGTCGACGACATGAATTTAATTGGGACTCCTGAAGAGTTATCTGAAACTGCTGAATATTTGAAAAAGGAGTTTGAGGTTAAAGATTTGGGTAAAACCAAACTATGCCTTGGTCTAGAGCTTGAGCACAAAAAGAATGGAATACTTGTCCATCAGTCAGCATACATTGAGAGATTGCTTAGACGTTTTAACATGGACAAGGCTCACCCATTGAGCACCCCTATGGTTGTAAGGTCTCTTGACCCCAAAAAGGACCTGTTTCGTCCTAAAGAATCTGATGAGGATATACTTGGTCCTGAAGTACCATACCTCAATGCAATCGGGGCTTTAATGTACTTGGCACAGTGCACGAGACCAGATATCGCTTTTGCGGTAAATTTGTTGGCACGTTTCAGTTCTGAGCCAACCCGGAGACATTGGAATGGGATTAAACATATCTTCCGTTATCTCCGAGGAACCATTGATTTGGGGTTATTCTATTCTAAGAATACTACTAACTCTGGTTTAGTAGGTTATGCTGATGCGGGATATAAATCTGATCCGCACAGAGCTCGCTCCCAAACCGGTTATCTATTTTGCTATAATGATACAGCCATTTCTTGGCGTTCCACTAAGCAAACACTAGTTGCTACATCTTCCAACCACTCTGAAATTATTTCCCTCTATGAGGCCGGAAGAGAGTGTGTTTGGTTAAGATCTATGATATCACATATTCATAATGCTAGTGGATTCAAACCGGTGATAGATTCTCCCACTATAATTTATGAGGATAATGCTGCTTGTATTGCACAAGTCAGGGGAGGATATATTAAAGGTGATAAAACCAAGTACATCTCGCCGAAATTTTTCTATCCTCATGAACTCCAGGAAAGTCGACAAGTTGATGTTAAACAGATTCGCTCCGCTGATAATCTTGCAGATTTATTTACCAAATCTTTGCCAACATCAACATTTGAGAAATTAGTTTATGGCATTGGTATGCGGCGAGTCAGTAAGATGCAAGATTAAATTCCCCAGAAGTGGAAATTTTAGATGCTCCAGAAGTAGCAGTTTGTTTTATTTCAGGGGGAGCGATTATGGACATAAGTGCACTGTACTCTTTTTTCCTTCTATCCGGTTTTTGTCCCACTGGGTTTTTCCGGCTTAAGGTTTTTAATGAGGCAGTAATAGCACGTCCAATTAGGCCACTGAAATAGGCCTACCTATATTGTCCTGAAGACAAATAGATTGTCCTGAAGAGAAGCACATATTGTCCTGAAGACATATTAGATGGACTTAATTGTATTGTACTCTTTTTCCCTTATGTTCGGTTTTTTCCCACTGGGTTTTTCCGACTTAAGGTTTTTAACGAGGCAGTACACGTCCAAATTTTAATAATGACATTTGTCCAAGGGGGAGTGTTATGAAAGTGGACAAATGCAAGTTGTGCAAATTATCTAAGATATAAAAATCTACTGGATAAATAATGCATATCACTATTCATGGGGCCCAGGATGAATAGTGTCAGATGAATAGTGAACTGTACTGCACATATGAATAGTGTACTTCAGTTATGAATAGTGTATAGTGCATAGTGATTATTACGTCTATAAATAGACGAACGAATGAAAAGAAAAATAATAAGATCTCTCTTCTGGTTTCTTCATTTCTCTCTCTCTTTCTCTCCTTTATACTTGCTTCTTGTTTCAATTTTAATATATTTTTCACAACAAATCATATAATATTAAAAAAATAATAATGCATATGGTATTGCCCTATCTCAGTCTGATGTTTGCTTTCACTGTAGGTGATCATAGCCAAATTGATCATAGGTGGGCTCCCTAACACGCCTCCCACCCAAAATGATCCCAACCCTGCCTGAAACACCCAGGCCCAATGCGCACTTCAGAAAACTATACAAGTGTTGGATCACCCAGCCACATGCTGCCACGTGACTAAAGGCCCACATGGCCACATCATCAAAACACAATCGACCCTTAGGCCATCTCAATAAAACTCAACTGGCTTTTAAGATGTTAGAGGCTAATAAAAGATATGTGATCCACAGTTTTCTTGGATCAGGTATTTTCCTACATCAAAATCCTTATAAATTCCACCCAACAATTACATTATGAACCTTACTAAGTTTAGCTCAAAATTCAATCAAAACCCAACGCCGTATATACAACCGTTCATTGACATTCACTATACTAGCCCAACTTCCACAAAAAACCCAAAGCATTATTTTGTGTGCTTTTGCTACAAACTGAAATACTAGCCCCGAAATATCTTCTTCGTCCACAACTTAGCTTCATACCTTATCAGGGAAACTAAGTCACTCTTCAATGGCTACTAAGCCCTGTCGATATTCTCTAATGACCAATGCCAATACAACTACTATGACAACAACTTCTATAAACACGATGATAGGAGTGGCTTCCCTATCCTCTGGTCATCAACATGCACGGTAACTCCATTAGCATCAACACTTCCTTGGACGGCAACAAGCAATAGGCCAGGGCGTGACAATTTATTATTCTAGTCTATATGATAGGAAAGAACTTGTTATAATAGACATCACTTCCTTAGTCTATATGAAAGAAAAGAACTTGTTATAATAGACTTTTGTTTTTGCAGGGACGAGGTCATACAGCTCTAGAGTACAAATCTAAGGGATGCTTTGCCATGTTTAAATAAAAGATGGATTTCTCAGCAATCTTTGTGATCAACCTGCTAGTTCCTACTTGCTCATTAAGAGCTCAAAACCCTCGTGCATGTTTTGTAATTATATTTGACCAAATGCATATAATAATTTAATTATTAGTAGTATGACAGCCAATCCATTTATGTTATTCTATTATAATTTAAATTTAATTGTAATAAAAATAAAAATTAAAAAATGAAAAATTACATTTTTGAATAAATTGAACAAAAAAGGGTTATTTTTAGGTGATTACAATGTTTCACATCATGTCACGCTTTTATATAAATAAATTATAGATTATATATAATCATTCTTACTGCATTTATAATCTCTCCATCCCAAAATATTTGTCTCACTTTGACTTTCATAAAGTTTAAGACAAATTGATTAAACTACCTTATTATCCTTGATGGTTGTGAGTATTTTTGAAATTTTGTATAATAACATGATAGTAAGTAAAGGAAGGATAAATTTGAGAATTCAAATATATTTGTTGTTTATTTATAATAAGGGACAAATAAAATGAAAAGGAATGAATAGCAAATTGTGTAAAATTGAAAATGATTCACAGCCAATATTTAAATTAGTACGGACAGAGGAGTTGTATAGCTGCTCATTATGCCATCTAAAAATAGTAGTGCTATTTGTAAATGTTGTATGTACCTTGTACTTTTTCTCATACAGCCGATATATCCTTTGAATTGGCCAAAAGAAGAATTACTTTGGTTAATCACAATTTGGAGCAAAATGTTTGGTTAATCATGTTAGGTCCCAAAACCTGATCAATCAACCATCCAAATAATCACGCAAGCGGAAGCATTCTCAAACAACAAAACATCCAAAGATCACACAAGAATTTACGTGGTTCGACACTCAACTTGCCTACATCCACGGATGAGAGAAAAGATCCACTAGTTATAGAGATTACATCAACCAATCAGCAATCTCACAAGTACTAAAACACTTAGGGGTTGTTTGATTAATCATTGAAAAATTTCAAACCATTGAAAATGAAAATTTTCAATGCTTTCATTTTTTCAATGTGTTTGATAATAAAATCTAAAGAATCACTTAATTAGAAATTTTCAATGAAAAAGCATTGAAAATAATAAGTAGCTCTTAAGTTACTTATTTCATTCAACAATTCCATTTAAGGAAAAAATCATACATTAATTACATTTAATGTTGTATTCTTTCCTTTTAACCACTTTTCTTTCCTTTTTATTAATTATCAATGCATTTAGTTTTCATAAAATTTCATTTCTCTTATAATAGTTCAAAAATAAATTTGTTCAAACATAATAACTTATCAAACAATTTTTACATAATAAATTCAATACTTAAAATTTTCAGAAAAATTTTCAGCACTTAATTTTCAGTGCTTAATTATTTCAGTTTTATCAAACAGCACCTTAATCAATCTAATCAAACAAACCACCAACCAATCCAAACAATCTTGAGCGCACTCGCTCGATTTCTAACAATCAAACAATCATACACACCCATAGAACCATCCTTTTGTCCTATGGGGTGTCTCACCCCAAAATTCTATAACTTTACTTACATTTTTCTCTCATGCCAAACTCTAATGAGACCCTCATTATTTATATTCACCCAAACTTGGTTAACAAGAAACCCCATTCCTATTAGATTTCTTGACTCACAAGTTTACTTACCTATCAAGCAATATCCCTAAAAAATCTTCCAATCAAATCTTATAGGGATTTGAGTCACTAACCCTAATAAATCAAAATCCAATGATTGACAACCGCTGGAAGTTTAAATGACATACGGACTTGTATTCCGAAAGAAAAAAGTTGTTCTACCCGCCTATTTTGTTCCACTTCTTAGTCCCATCTGACGTTAGGTCATGTTAGGACAGTCATAAGCTTTTAGATATATCACAAAGTTTAATAACAAATTTTTAAATAAGTTATTTATTTATTATAAGATAAATTTTGAATTTTAAATGAACTATTATAGTAAGATTTTGGAATAAAAATCTAATTGAAGTTGATGGATGACGTGGAAAGAGCACGTGGGTCATGAAGACGAGAGAACACAGATAGGTAGAGGTGTTAAATAGGTAAGTTAGGTGGGTTATGTGTTTAGGTCAGTTGAGTCGGGTTAATTTGATTCAAAAAAATTAGATCAATCTAATTTTGGATCAATTGAATTTCGAGTCAATCGAATTTCGAATTAATCGAACTCAAATTTTTCAAATTTCGAGTTAATCGAACTCGAATTTTTTAGATTTGATCCTCAAATCTTTAAAGTTTGATCATCAAATTTTTCATGTTCGAGTCATTTAATTTTTTCTTTTAAGTTGTTTTTAAAACTTATTAGTATTGTTAAATTTAATAAATAAATAATAGTATATATAATATAAGTATAGTTTATAGTTAAAAAAATAAAATTTAAATATAAATATTTTTTATTACAATTTAATAGTATTTTAAATTTAATAACTTATTAAATGAATTTGATGTTTGAGGATGAAGAGGAAAAAAATTACTTAATTAACTTTTCAGATTAATTATTTTATGTTAACCTCTCAAGTCGATCGAATTTCAGGTCAAATAAATTTCTGTTTAATAGAATTTCAAGTCAAATAAATTATTGATTAATCAGATTTTAGTTCAATTAGATTTCGAATGGATTGTCAAGTCATTTATTTTTTTAATTAAATTCTGTTGAGTTAGTTTTGAATTCAATACGAATTAGATAAATTAGACGAATTAAATATATTATTAAATCAACTTTTGACACCACTACAGACGGGTCATCTAATATTTCTCAATACAAAATGAGCAAATCTATGACACTTTGCCAACGACGCAAATGAGGGGTACATCGATAACGACGAATTTGTTTTTTCTACGTGACATTTTTTGTTTTGTTGTCATGTCAATAATGAATAACATAATTGTTTTTTTATTGGTTACGTATATCCCTGAAAAGTAAAAAAATAAAATAATACTAATAGATTACGTTAAGGAACTGAGAATGGTTGTCTCTTTAATAAGTTTCTTCCTCCCTTGTCGTTGACGGCAGAAAACTTGGGAAAATGGAAGGAGAGAGGGCGGCAGGTCTTGAATCTGCTTTAATTCCTGAACAGGAAAGATGCCAGGAATCTCATGGGGAGATTGTATCTCAACAAGGCTGTTGCAGAGCAGATATAATTGAAGAGGCAAAGAGGCAGCTATGGCTAGCAGGGCCCCTTATAGCAGTAAGTTTGCTTCAGTATTGCTTGCAAGTGATAGCTGTTATGTTCGTTGGCCATATTGGTGAGCTGGCTCTTGCTGGTGCTTCCATCGCTTCATCCTTTGCCTCTGTTACGGGTTTCAATGTTCTGGTTAGTTGAATTGTCTTCAACTTATATCTAACAAAGCCTATTTTATATAATTTAGCACTTTGGGAATTAGGTAATTTCGTTTTGGGTTTTTTTTTTTTTTGGATTAGGGATTGAACTTTTTTTTCTTTAATCAAATTGAGTTTAAGCCTGGCTTTTTGGAGTTAGCTAAACTTGAATTCTTAATGACTTGTAAGGCTAGCTAATCTGGTGTGTTTTAATGTGATCATCAGATCATGACTTGAACAGTCATAGTTCACTTCACTTTTTGATGCATTGATAATTTCTTAACAATCCTAAATTTGATATTTTAGTTAGGAATGGGAAGTGCTCTGGAGACGCTATGCGGCCAAGCCTATGGTGCTAAACAGTACCGTATGCTTGGGGTTCACACACAGCGTGCAATGCTGACTCTTTTGGCTTTAAGCATCCCGCTTGCAATCGTCTGGTTCTACACTGCCTCAATTCTCATTGTTTTAGGCCAAGATCATGACATTTCAACCGAAGCAGGAGCCTTCATTCGCTGGATGATTCCTAGCCTTTTTGCTTATGCCATCCTTCAATGTCTTAACAGATTCTTACAGACACAAAACATTGTGCTTCCTATGATGCTTTGCTCCGGAATCACGGCACTAGTCCATGTTCTTGTCTGTTGGGCATTTGTCTTTAAATCTGGACTGGGAAGCAGAGGAGCTGCCCTTTCCATAAGTATCTCCAATTGGATTAATGTAGTTTTCTTTGCCCTGTACATAAAGTTCTCTCCAAGTTGCATCAAAACGTGGACAGGATTTACTAGAGAAGCATTTCATGATATAGTCAGCTTCATAAAGCTTGCCATTCCCTCGGCAATTATGATCTGGTATGCT